>CM052713.1:14343096-14617072 GCA_028551405.1 Uromys caudimaculatus
CTCCCGGGGAGTCTGGGAAGGCTGATCTCAAAGAAGCAGAGACTATGATGGTGCTTACTGTCGTCTGGGAGGGTGTGCGGAGGGATGAGGTGGGAGAAGCTGACTAATAGATGCTGTTATAATTAGACAGAAGAAAGTTCTTCAATTCTCATGCACACTAGGGCGACGACAGGTAACGATAATGTACTGGATTGCTTAGCTCGCTTCCTTCCTCACTCGGGGTAGCTTGCTTGCTTATTTGAGGCAAGGTCTCACTATGTGGTTCTTGCTGCTTGGGTCTTAGTATGTAGATTGTGCTGCTAGAAATCACAGGGACCTGCCTTCCTCTGCCTCCTGGGTACAAGGATTGTAGGCCTGAGCCACCACTCCTAACTTTGGGATTTTTAAAAAATTATCTTTAATTAAAGAAGCTAGAAGAAAGGATTTGGAATGTTTCCAACATAAAGAAACGATCATTTTTTTGGAGGAGATTGCCACGGTTACCCCGATTTTTTTTTCACTGTTATTATTTTAAATTGTGTTTGTGTATGATCACATGAGTGTGGGCACCCGCAGAGGCCAGGGGTATCAGATGTAAGGGGTAAGCCACCTGATGGGGTGCCGGGAACTGAACCCCAGTTGTAAGCAGTACATGCATTTATCTGCTAAACCATCTCTCCAGCCCTTGATTTAAAAACTCTGTACAACAAATACATGTATCAAATATCACTTGGTACCTTGTAAATATGTACAACTTTTGTATTAGTTAAAAAAAATGATTAACATTTGAACAATAAAAGCTTACCTGTTGGTAGAGATGGTTCAGTGACAAGGTCTTGCCACAGGAGGATGAGGAACTGAATTCGAATTCCCAGAGTCCATACAAAGCAGGGCATGGCAGCTGTCTCTGATCCAAGAGCTCCTGGGAAAGATGGGAGCAGTGACAGGAGACTCCCAGAAGCTTGCAGGCCAGCCAGGCTGGGGTGTGCAGTGCAGAGGCAAACAGCCCCCGCACAGCATTGGGTGAGGAACAGCAGTCAAGGCTGACCTTGGACCTCCACACGGACACCATGGCATGTGTACACCCACGCACATAGCGGCCTTCACGTCTAACCCTTTACCTCTTCTCAGCTGTCTCCCGCCGTTAGGACCCTTTACAACAGAGACTCTTAGAGTACTTCCACTGGTCTCAGAAGCTCCTCTTCCTGGCCTCCACTGTATTAGGCAGTTAAGCCTCTAGAACAAAAATGTCGTAGAGTTGGCAATTTTTAAACAGAAGAAATGTTCTGCTCTCGGTTCTGGAGGTGGAACAGTTTAGCATCAAATCACCAGGAAACTTAGTATCTGGTGAAGATTATCATTGCCATTATCATATCATGGCACCCACATGTGTCCTCACGTGGTGGAGAAACAAAGGGTTCCCTCTAATACCGCCTTGCCACCACTTCCAGCACCACCATCACCTTATGGGTGAAGGATTACAATCTGAGAGAAAGCACTGAGACCACACCAGCCCAGATAAGCTCTGTGCGGGGATAAGCATGAGATCCTAGTGTTAGCTTTAAATTCTTTCCAGTAACATATGAGGATACTATATCATATTGACGGTGCACACAGACTGTATTCTTACTTTACCTGTGGCCCACCTGGCTCTCTGTATGGCTGGAGGGGCCCTTGGGATAAACTACACGGCTCTGATTTCCCTGGGCCTAGTGCTCTGAAGCAAGTCCCCACGCATGTCATCAGAGCTGCCACCGTTCTCCTCAGTCTTGCTGATGCTGTGCTTTCATTGACAGACACGCCCTGGATATTCGAGAGCACTACGAGAGAAAGCTCGAGCGGGCTAACAACCTGTACATGGAGCTGAGCGCCATCATGCTGCAACTGGAGATGCGGGAGAAGGAGCTCCTTAAGTACGTACTCGGCCCAGGGCCTGTCTTTGCTACTTTGAGTCTGTCAGTCAACAGGACATGTTGCTCTTGCGTGGGGCCGCTACAGTGAGCATGCAGATATTTTAGTTACTTAGTCAACATTCCTTAAGGCCTTTACAAGTGAGAGTTGCTGCAGGTCTGATATGGGAGCACTCACTGGGCTAGCATGTGTACTTCACCCTGCCCCGTGGTTCCGAGAGGGGCTTCATTTTCAGGAGAACTTAGTATGGATAAGCAGAGACTTACTGACCTTTGGGGAGTCAAGTACTACTGGAAACTGTGGAATGGATCCTTGATGGTACCAAAATGACCAGGGGATCTTGACTCCAAGTAAGCAAAATTTCTGTCCTTTATCACATTGGGGAAGAAAAAGATAATGCATGAGTTTGAGCTAAGAATAGAATAAAATTGAGTTAATTTGGTTTCAGTACCTTCAGTTTGTTTGCCTAAACTGAAGTAGAGCCTGGTTGTACAACGAGCTGGTATCTGTTAAGTGTGGCCAGAATCTGTAGGCAAATGAAGATACACTGCACTGACCACACCCCCGCTGCTTAAAAGATCGTTTACTGTACACGTTTTACTTACAATTTTATACACTGCTTTAATGTGAGTGGGACCTCTTTCTTACTTGAGGCACTTTTCAAATTAGTTATTTGAGAATGTTCATTGAACGAGCTGAGTTTTGGCCATATTCAGCCCTACCCATCTCCTCCCAGATGCCCCTCCCCCACCTCCCTACCCACCCAACTTCCTGCCCCCTATGGCCAATATTAAAGCAAACCAACTCTCCCTCCCTGGGCAGCTATCCAGCAGCAGCAGCTCCTTGGCTTGGGAATGCGACTTCACGACTTCATGTCAGACTCCTCTCTCCTTGCTAGGATTTGGTTTGAGCTTGCACAGGGCGGGTACATGCAGTCAGATCCGCTTTAATTCATGTGTGTGACTTCCTGCTGTCTCCAGAGGATGCTGTTCTCTTGCATTTGTTCAGCACCTCTGGCTCCTACTGTCCTTCTGCCCGTCTTCTGCCATGATCTCTGAGCTGTGGGAGGAGAGGGCACCGTGTCTGTGCTCCCTGTAGGGCTGAACATTCCACAACAGCGTCCGTGCTCTGCCCCTTGACCAGCTGCAGGTCTCTGCTACGTACTTCAAGTAGAAGCTTCTCAGATGAGGGTAGAGAGACGCACAGATCTAAAGGTATAAAGAAGTCATTAGGAGTCAATTTCATACTATGTCCAGCTAGTAGAATAGCAGGAGGTTGTCCTCTAGGGCCTGTTCTAGTTTAGCCAGAGATGCTCAGCCTGAAAATGATGCCGGTGTGGGCTTCATCTAACGGCAAATGAGAAAGCGGTTATTACTCCTTTACTGTTAGTGCCACTACTGCACCCGTGAGCATGCCTCAGCAGGTGGTCATTATTGCAGGTTTCGGGGTTCACAGCAGGTAAGGTCGTTTCTTCCCCTCCACCAGTAGCATATGCAGAACCATCCAGCACTATGAAAGCTAGTCGATAGAGATGGGGCTTCCAGGTCAGTACCAGCTTAATGTTTCCTTGCTATATAATTCAAATATAAGATCTTCAGCAATGGGTCTTATTGTCAAGTTCTGGTGGGAGGCCAAGAGCATTGGCCTGTAATATTTTAGACCTGTGGAAGCTCAATGGAGCCCAGACTACAAAATAGTCTTTTTATTTGTTAGCCCGTGGCATCTAGTAAGGGCACTGGCGAACCTTTATAGGGTAACCGTATTCTCTCTCTCTCTCTCTCTCTCTCTCTCTCTCTCTCTCTCTCTCTCTCTCTGTGTGTGTGTGTGTGTGTGTAGTCGTAATCGTAGTAGTAGGTTTCCATTTAATTGTTGTGAGAAGTTTCTAGAGTTCTTTCACCCCTTTCCATACCCCCTCCTGTACCCGGCTTTCCCGTTACCCATGCCAGTGTAACCCTTCCTGTTCCTTTCATCCTCCTCAAGGATTTATACCACTGCTTTATATCTCCTCTCCCTTCAAAGCCCCCCACTGGGCTGCACCCCTCAGCATCTGCCTGACCTCTATAGTCAGGAAATAATAAACATACATATCTGACAATTTTGAAATTTTTCTATTTTATTTTCTTTTTAAAAACTTGTTTGTAGCCGGGCAGTGGTGGCGCGCGCCTTTAATCCCAGCACTTAGGAGGCAGAGGCAGGGGGATTTCTGAGTTCGAGGCCAGCCTGGTCTACAGAGTGAGTTCCGGACAGCCAGGGCTACACAGAGAAACCCCGTCTTGAAAAATCAAAACAAACAAACAAACAAACAAACCTTGTTTGTATATTATGGTTATTTTGCCTGCATCTGTGTCTGTGCACCATGTGTGTGCAGTACCCACAGAGGACAGAAGAGGGCATCAGATCCAGATGGCTGTGAACTGCCTGTGGATGTTGGGAATCAAACCCAGATCTCTAGAATAGCCACTGCTCTTAACTGCTCAGCCATCTTTCCAGGCCCGTTTTGGTTTTTCTTAATAGCTGAATAATATTTCACGGTGTAAATGTATCGTCTTTTCATTATCCATCCATTCATGGATATCTAGGCTGTTTCCATTTCCCGCCTATTGTGACTAATGCAGCAATGTGCATGAATGAGTGGGTATCTCTATAGCAGGATATGGAGCGCTTCATGTATATGACCAAGAGTAGCATAGATGAGTCACGTGATAGATCTATTTCTGGCTTTATGAGGAAATGTCACACTGGTTTCCATGGTGACTGCACCAGTGTGCACTCCCCCAGCAGTGAATAAGTGTCCCCCTTTCCCCACATCAACACCAGCATTTGCCATCATTTGTTGTGTGTGTGTGTGGGGGGGGGGTAATCTTAGCTGTTCTAATTAGGGTAAGATGATTAGGAGGGTGTTGTCTAGTTCCACAGCCGCCATCTTTGATCAATCTCTGTCCTGCCTTTCTGTCTACCAAAACCAAGGAGTGTCTTTTTCCCTTTGTCCCACAGGCGAGAGCAAGCAGTGGAAAAGAAGTATCCTGGGACCTACAAACGACACCCTGTGCGTCCAATCATCCACCCGAATGCCATGGAGAAGCTCATGAAAAGGAAGGGTGTGCCTCACAAGGCTGGGGTGCAGACTAAGCGGTGAGCCCACTGTATCCATGCTCCGACATTCGATAAACGAGGACACCAGGAAAAGGCGGTCTCAGAGTGTGGGGGCGTGGTCTCAGAGTGTGGGGTCGTGGCTGTGTTGTAGCTCACCAACTGCACACTGGGCTAAAGAGGAAACCATGTAGGAAGATGAGGGAGAGCAAGGCACAGATCCCAGACGTCTCACTTTTACTACCTGAGGCACTTTGTTTTAGCACCACGTACAGGGAAGAGAGGCATACAAGGGCAGGCAGACCTGGGTTGGCATCCAGCCATGTCGCTCTGCCTCTTCCAACACCAGTATCCTCAGGGGCAAATGGTGTCATTGTGCCACGTGGGATTTCTTTCCATTCTTTCAACCCTTAGAAACAGACCTGAGTCAATCCAATTCTTGATTTTGACACAGTGGTCTGTGCATTTTTATCAATATGTTTACTTTGTTGTTGTTGTTGTTGTTGTTGTTGTTCTTCTTCTTCTTCTTCTTCTTCTTCTTCTTCATCTTCCTCTTCCTCTTCCTCCTTCTCTTCCTCCTCCTCCTCCTCCTCCATCTTTTTCTGCTGTTGCCTAGACTGGCCTCAAACTCCATGTCCTCCTGCCTCAACCTCTTAAGTAGCTAGGGTAGTAACAAATGTGTTCATCACACCCAGCTTAAAGTCTGAATAACATGAAATCACCTTTAGGCGCTGGCGTTCACACTCAGGGTTCAGCTTTTAAGAGATCACTTTCCCCCATTTACTTGCTTGTTGGTTGGTTGGTTTTTTCAAGATAGAGTTTCTCTGTATAGTCCTGGCTGTCCTGGAACTCACTGTGTAGACCAGGCTAGCCTCAAACTCAGAGATCCACCTGCCTCTGCTTCTAGTGCTGGGATTAAAGGTGTGTGCCACCACTGCCTGGTTTCTTTCCTCTTTTATAACACTGCTTTATATTGGCGTAATCTCAGTATTAGAGATATACATCTCTGTAGAGAGTAGGCTTAGGATGCTTGAAGCCCAATTCGATGCCTAGCACCTTTGAAAACATCTTAAGATACTTTTCACTCCTTTTGGGATCACCACATGCTGTTGAGCCTTAGAATTCTCACATGTCAAAGAACTGGCCCCACCCCAAGCAGGTTAATGGAAGGAGAGGATATTCCAAACCTGAGCTTGTAAGACTTGAACCAAATGCAGGAAGGAACCATGAAGGGGAAAACACAGGCCAAGGATGTGTTTTTAACTTTTCAGTACAAACAAGAAGGTAGCCGGGCTTGTACGGCATTTTCACACATGCGTAGGTCCCGTTGGCCCTGCCATGGTCTTCTCTCTCTTCTTCCCCACCCCCCATACTCCTGCTCCCCATTCCTGCTTAAACCCTTCCACCCCGTCTTCTCCCTCCTCGCTCAGAGATGTATTCTGCAACACACACACACCCTTCCCGGAAAGCCCTGCCCCCGACTCTTCAGGGCCTCTTCCTACCTCCCTGACCTCCACGCATGCCTCCTGGCACATGTGTCTACCTCTGGGACCCACATATGACAGAGCACACAGGGTATTTGTCTTTGAGCCTGGGTTACCTTAATAGTTTCCAGAGCCATCTATTTTCCTGAATTTTTCCTAATTTCATTTGTCTTTACAGCTGAATAAATTCTGTTATGCACGTGTGCCTCATTTCCATTACCCCCTGTTCTGCTGATGGTGACGAGGCTGCAGTAAGCATGTGTGTACTTGATTCTCTGGAGTAGGGCAAGCAGTCTGGCAGGTATTCCCACAGGGGTGGTAACACTGGTCACGTGGTGACTCTAACTCTAGCTCTTTGAAGATCCCCTGGATCTCCACAGCAGCAGCACCAGTTTACACTCCCACCAACGGTAAATAAGTTCCTCCTCACATCCTGGCCAGTACTGGCTGTCATTTGTTTTTCTTGATGAGAGTCACTGACTGAAGCAAGAAGGAATTTCAGCGTAGTTTTGGGGTGTGTGTGTGTGTGTGTGTGTGTGTACAGATGTGCACATGTGTTCAGCTGCACATGTATGTACATACAGAGAGGAGAGGTCAGTCTTGACTTGTTCCTCATGACATCTGTTTTTTGAGGGTTTTGGTGTTTGTTTGTTTTGAAACGGTCTCACACTGGCCTAGAGCTCACTGAATAGGCTAGGCTGGATCTACCTGTCTCTGCCTCCTCCTTCTCCTCTACCCCCACTCAACCCCACTCCAAACTGAGGCTCCTTCTTTTAAACAGGGGTGCTGGGGATCAAACTCATTTCCTCAAGCTTAAATGGCAAGCACCTTGCTGACGGAGCCATTTCCCCAACCCTTCTGAACACTTTAGAGTCTTCAATGGCCATTTGTAATTCTTCCTTTGAAGCTATTCATCTCCTTAGCCTTTTTTTTTTTTAATTTGATCACTTCCTGTTTGTTTTGGGGGCTTTTTGTTTTTCTCCACACTCACCCCCATCAGATCTATAGTTGGCAGAGGTCGTTACCCTGTTCTGAAGTCTTCACTCAGTTACTTTGTTTCCTGCCTTGTGGAGACACCTTCATTTCATGCGGTCCCACTTGTCAGCTGTTGCTTTATTTCCTGAGTGCTAAGAAGGCTGTGCAAAAGTGGGCATTGAAGCACAGAGCTCTCCAGTCCTAACTTCTAATGACCACATCACGAACTAATTCCAGGCTTCTATTTACTTCTCGTCCTGACCATCTTCTGCTCACTGGCTGAGAAGCTGCTTTCACTGGCAGCTGGCACAACCCACGTTTTAGTCTTTTGTGGTACTAATTAGGGACAGTGCCCCCCACCAACTCTTCTCTGCCTACAGTTTTAAGACCAAGTGTGCCCAGGAACAAAAGGGACCATGTGACTTTAAACTATGAGTTGATGTCCACTTTTATGCTGGCTATGAAAACTGTTTCAGAGTCTGCCGTCACTAGTAGCTGCTTAGTAAGTGAGCCCAAGAGCCAAACCCAGGGCAGGCAGCCTGCATGGCACTGCTGTAGTCACCTTCAGAGATGGAAGTGTTAGATTATTTAGACAGTTCGGTCATTTCCAAGTCGGAGATTCAGAGACCTTGGGAGAGAGGTCAGAGAAAAGAAAGGAGAGAAAAGCAGGTCCGCCCAAGCTGTTTCCCACCAGTCACCATCTGAAATCTAAATGCCAGCCTACCATTTAGTCAAGAACTAGAAGGGTATAGGGTTCCATTTGCTTTTTGTTGCTATGATAAACATTGACCAAAACCAGCTTGTGGGGGAGGGGACGTTTTGACTTACAGCCCAAGGAAGCCACGGCAGGAACGGCAGGAACTCGAGAAGGAAGCTAGAGGCAGGAACTCAGAGACCCTGGAGGAACACTGCTTACTGGCCTGTCCCCAGGCTTGCATTCAGCTGCCTTCCTTACACTTCCTTACACTGCCCAGGTCACTCACTTGTCTAGGAATGCCTAGCCCACAGTAGGCTGGGCTCTTCTACCTTAACAGTTAAGAAAATACCTCAGTTATACGCACCAGTAAACCTAATGGAGGTAGTTCTGAAGAGTCCCTCTTGGCATGATGTGTCAAACTGACAACCAAGATTGGCCACATGGTAGGGTTCTCCCAGCCTGTTTCTCAAGACTTCATTCAGTCTATCTAAGAGAGAAGCCTGAGGCGGGTAAGAACTGTGCCCTCAAGTCAAAGACTCCAGGTCAAAGAATCAGCTCTGCTTGGCGATGACAAACCACCCCGCTGTGATACCCAAGAAGTAATCCTGTAATCGATGTAATCCTGGGAGCGAGGCACTTTGCGTGTGTGAGGAATTTTGCAGGCTGTGAAGTGGTAGAGCAGGGTCACTCTCTTCTTTGGATGCCCCACAGCCCGTTACCATGCAAGTGCATGCTCGCCCAGCCTTGGAGGGCTCCCTTGTCTCAGTAGAAGCCCTTGAACGTCCTTCACCCAGGTCCTCGATACAGCACAGGCTGAGCAGCAACACTGTCTGCAGTGCTCCGGGGCTGGCACAGTGCTGTCTCGGATTCCTCAGCTGAGCTGGGAAGGACTAGGGCAGCATGTAGACGGGCTGCTGCCTGCCCGCTTCCAACCAGGGCCACCACGTCCAGTGCTTCATAGTTAGCTGAGAGAGTATTTCTGCTGTTTAAAAAGGGAATGTGTGAGGGCTAGAGAGATGGCTCAGCGGGTAAGAGCAGTGACTGCTCTTCCAGAGGTCCTGAGTTCAATTCCCAGCAACCACATGGTGGCTCACAACCATCTGTAATGGGATCTGATACCCTCTTCTGGTGTGTCTGAGGACAGCTACAGTGTACTCAGATACATAAAATAAATAACTCTTTAAAAAAAAAAAAAAAAAAGAGGAATGTGTGGACCTTCCAGCTCTAAAAGTTCCCTTGCTGTGCTTTATATCGCAAACTCGCAGCACTCAGGATCCTCTTGTTTACCAGT
This sequence comes from Uromys caudimaculatus, assembly GCA_028551405.1. Taxonomy (NCBI): domain Eukaryota; kingdom Metazoa; phylum Chordata; class Mammalia; order Rodentia; family Muridae; genus Uromys; species Uromys caudimaculatus. The sequence continues at coordinate 14,352,524 of CM052713.1, forward strand.
GGGCTGAGATCTTCCATGCTCTGGCTTCAGCCTGCATGTGACCTTCATGGCTGCTCCTGTAGGCACTGGAACACAGTTGAGCGAGGTCTCCTCCCATTAGGATAAAGGTAGAATCTAGGTTAGAGACATGGCCCAGTTGGTAGAGTGTTCCTATAACATTCACAAAGCCTCAGATTCAGTCCCCAGCAAAGTCCAAGGCCAGCTCAGGCTGGGGATCCAGTCTCAGAAGGGAGGAAGAAGCACAAATCCATCGTCGCTTCTTAGCAGCCCTCTTTTGCTACCTCTGCCTAACTTCCGGGGCCCCCTTTCCCTCTCTGACCCCTCCTTTCCTGCCAGCCTTTAAGATTACTGAGTACCTGCAATAAACAAGACTCCCTGCTAGGACCAGCCATATACAAGGATGGATAAGACGTAGTCTCATCCTTCCGTGACCATGTCCAAGCCAAGCCCCTTGAACATTTTAGACCTTGCCTACTGAGCCTGAGGTTTGTTCTGTGGTGCCACACCTTTCCTTCAGGGTGGACAGCATGCCAAGGTACATCATTAGACTGGCATCTGATGTGAGCACACTCCCATGCCCTTACCCTGCCATGCCAGAACCAAGCTGACGGTCAAGATCACAAGGAAGACATTAAGGACCTTGTGGGACAAAATTCTAAAGAATGAATGCATAAGTTAGTGACTCAGAAGCCAGAGAAATAAAAGCTGCCAGCAAGACAGCTTAACTAGTAACCGAACATAAACCTGATGACCCAAGTTCTATCCCAGATCCCATGATGGAAGAGAGAACCAACTCCCCCAATGTTGTTCTCTGGCCTTTATACATGTGCTGTGGAACACACACACACACACACACACACACACACACACACACACACCAACCACATATACTCCCCACAATAATAATTAAATTAAATTTATTTAAATTAATTAATTAAATTAAAAATAAGAAGTCACTGTAAGTGGACATTTAGATTGTTTCCCAGTTTTTTGCTGTTTTAAAAACCCAACATTAAACAGCTCTTTTGTGTCCATCTGTTGCCTCCAATGGATAAAATCCCCCGTGTCTGTGAGTGCTGACTGAAAAGGTGTGTGAAGCCAGGAAGTAGCTCACTCTGATAGCTCCAGGACTCGGGAGGCTGAAGCAGGAAGATTGCCACAACTTTGAGACTAACCTGGGCTACAGAGTAAGACACTATCTCAAACAAACATACATACAATAACAACAAAGATTGCAGAGCTAGGGGTGCAGCTGAGCAGTAGGGTGCAAGACACTGGATTTGATCCCCGGCGTTGCAAATTTATAAAGTATTGTAAAGCTTGTCGCATTTTGCCCCAGTGCTAAACATGTTTTGATGAGTCTGAAACAAATCTGTTCTCCTTCCCAGGCCAGACCTACTGCGATCCGAAGGCATCCCTAGTACAGAAGCTGTTCCCACTGCATCCCCTCTGTCTGGAAGTCCCAAAATGTCCACCGCAAGCAGTAGGAGCCGGTACCGAAGCAAACCACGTCACCGCCGAGGGAACAGTAGGGGCAGCCATAGCGACTTCTCAGCAATCTTGAAAACCCAGCCTGCCCAGGAAAATTCACCCCACCCTACCTATCTACTCCATACTCAGACTCAGTGCGCTTCTGTCCATCAACATAATCCTTTCCAGCAGCAACACCAGCAAGCCTCTCCTGCCCTGCCTCAGAGCCGCCATCCCAGACTCAATGCGCATGGGCAGGACATTGCAACCTGCGCCAATAACCTGAGATACTTTGGCCCGGCAGCAGCCCTGCGGAGTCCACTCAGCAACCATGCTCAAAGACAGATGCCTGGCTCTAGCCCCGACGTCATCTCCACAGCCATGGCAGCAGACTGCTGGAGAAATTCTGAACTTGACCAAGACCAAGTTGGACCCTGGGGCTGTTGTCAGGCTGAACCCTATGATCCCTGCTTCCAGTGCAGGCCAGAGCGTTCTGGGTCTTTAGATGTTCCCACTACTGAGCCAGTGGGGAGAAACCCAGATCGTTCCAGGTCACCAGCACACAATCCTCTTTCAGAAAATGCCCAAGGCTCTGAGAGAACGGAGGCAGATGGATTCAGTGGCTGTCAGTCTGGTATTTCTCATCAATTCACACCCCCGATGCTACCTCAAAAGACACGGCCCCTTCAGAAGGTGAGGTTTAACAAGGTAGACTGTCCCTGCCATCAAAGGATGTCAGAGACAGTCATGTGGTGCACATTAGGAAATTGGACATTAAAAGGTGTGCATTTGGGAAAAGACTTTCCCCTTCACAGCACTCCAGTGGTGGGCTAGGGAGTTCATTTGTGGGATTACTGAACTGGAAGACGGAGATAACCATATTTAGTCAACAAGTTTGGAAACGATTGTCCTAGAACTCATCTTGAGCGGTGGCACAAGGAAGTTTAGGAAATAGAGGTTCCTGGTGTGCCATAGCAAACATGGTCTTGGAGACATCACACAATAAACTATGTCATCCAGCATTTCCTCACCCATTTGACTACCCAGCCCTTTAAAACTTGTGCTTCTAATCCCCCTTGGCACTAATGCTTTTTACAGTATTCTTTAGAAAACATTAACAGCCATCTTGACCCCGCTAGTTCTGAATCGTAACGTGTTTGTCTCCTCACTGGCTGCCTGGCAGGCCTCTGCGGAGCTAGAGATCCTAAACCTGGGAGTCAGACAGTTCAAAGTGAGGGTTGGCCACCTAGCACCTCTGTGAACCTGCCGCTGTCTGTACAACGGGCCACTGGTGGACTCAGCTGTGCTTCTTGATTTGAAGACTACATGAATTAGTGTCTAGAATAGCATCTGGAATTCAGCCTGCTTAAAAGTTATGTTTCTAACAAAGTTTATCGTGAGCAGTATTTGGAACACGGTAGGCATGTAATTCTAAGCGTTGCTTCAGCTCATCGTCACTGCTGAGAAAAGGAAGGCTGAGTGTGTTTGGTCAGCTTGATACTTCATGGGAGGGGGCTGAGGCTGAGGACTATGTGCTGTCTTAGATCTGTATTTCTGTCCACACGTGCTGGGCTGCTGCCTGAGCAGTTGTTCATGTGTGATACACTTGATGTAAGCTAATTCGTTCTGCAGCCCCCCAACTCCTGTAGCCAGTAACATAGAGTTTTTCTGTTTAAACTTTACAGGATGGCTGCTTGGTTAGTTGATTGATTTGGTCTGGTTTGGTTGGGTTTGGGTGGTTGGTTGATTGATTTGGTCTGGTTTGGTTGGGTTTGGGGGGAGGGGAGAGCTGGGGGTTGGGAGGACAGAGTCTTGCTGTATATAGTTCAAGCTGGTCTCAAACTCAGAATTCTTCTGTCTCAGCCTCCTAGGTGCTAGGATTATATCATACACTGTAGCTGGTCTTTGCTACTTTGTAGGTTCTTTTTCCCACCCTTTGTCTGTCTCTCCTCCAGTTTCACCCCTAACACTATTTAAGAAGAAGAAACTAGGACAGAGGGGGAGAGAAATTAGGAAAATCCCTAAATCTAATTTCTTTCCTCTTGTTTCTTCTTTGAGAACAACTTCTAACAAACTACAACCAACACCCTCACTGAACGACCAACAACCAACAACCCCGCCTATCAGGGCCCTAGCATTTATATACCCTCTGAAAAGTTCCTAGAATTCCAAATGTCGCACAATCATAGAAATTATCTGCAGCTGGCAAAACCATGCCTCCTCTAGAGCACGAGGTAAATCATAGTCAGCTGCTGCAGACAGTCCAAAGCAGCCCCATGTCCCTATACCTGGGATCAAAAATGAAAGCACATTCTTACAATGTTTCTGAGCTGTCACTACAATCCACCACCATACCCATCTGGGTTGGTGTGATGGCAGATGCCTTTGCCCCCAGCCATCTCGCCAGCCTTGACCTAGTTTAACGCTTTTGATCTATATTACTCTGTAGCCATCTCAACGACCACTTTTAAAACATTTTCATCGCCCCCAAACGAAAGCTACATCTTTTCTAAGTCATTCCACATCACACATACTTTGAATGACCTCACTGCCATTTTGATGCCATCTATGGCTCTGCAGGCCCTAGAACACACAACACATTTAGCTTTGTCGGAACTACACACCCCATAGCTGCTCAGCTTCTCTTTCCCAAGATGCACTTCAGTGGGTGTTCCTAATATTATTGCTTACCTTGGCAATTAGGACAACTCCAGTCCTGTTTTTCCTGTTTTCAAAACAAAACATGTCAAAATACAATAAATATGATTGTAATATTTTAGAATGGGCTTTTAAAATGCAAATGACCCTCAGTCTTTGCTTCATTCCCACTGGCTCAGGGAATCTAAGCTCCCAGGAGACTCTGTAGTTCAGGGTAGTGTAGTGCTGGGGTAAGGGCGGTTGATCTGCCTTCTTCTGTGGCTGATGGTCTGCCGTTGGGGCCAGATGAGATCTTCCCCTTGGGGGAGATCAGCTGTCAGCCAGGTACTTAGCTTCTCACATCAGCCACAGAACCCTGCCATCCTCTCAATGGTCTCAGCAGAGCACCCTTTTCCCCCTGCCAACGTGTGGGCTCAGTAAAAATGCCTGGAGACCCTCCCTTTTTTAAAGTTGGAAAGTAATGACATGCATTTGTGTGATTGCCCCTTCCGGGAACTGCTATACTGGGTTGAGTATGAACAAGGTCCAATCAGAGGTTTAAACACCGTCCATCTTGACGTAGCTGTAGTATTAGTGACGGAACAGTTGCTATGGAAACGGGAAAGCACTTGCTGGGCTTTGCAGAACTAAAAGCATCTAGGTGGAATTTCTATGAAAGACCCTGGAACCACTTGTGGCAACAGTTACAGGACAGTGTCCCAAATCCATGATCTTACCGGCTTCCCCTCTGGACACTTGCATGGGACCTCTACCTCCTGAAGGCAAAGGGGAAGTCCCATGTCTTCTAGCACCTGGCAAAGGGCGAGTTGTCGTGGAAACAGGGCACACTGCTGCTGAATGGGAGGTGTTTATGGATGTGTTGGCTTGGTATTGGGGAGTTGTTTGTTTTATCCGGGAGCTGCTTTGTGGGTTTTTGGTTGGTTGGTTGGTTGGTGGGTTGGTTGGTGGGTTTTGAGACAGTGTTTGACTAATTAGTAGGCCGGACACTGTACCTAAGCTGTCCTCATCCACCTGCCTCAGCCTTTTGAATGGTGGGATTCCAGTTGTGAGCTACCCTACCCAGATGTGGATGGACATGTTTAAAGTGGCCATAAGCAGGGTGTCCCTAAACCCCTTTAGATAAAGATTAAATCTGTGAGAGGCAAGGAAAGATAAGGAAGAGGGAAGACTCTAAAACCAATAAAGGCCTTTTCTCCTTGTCCTCCTCAGAGTGGAGACGACTCCTCAGAAGAGGAGGGGGAAGTGGACAGTGAAGTAGAATTTCCGCGACGACAGAGGTAAGGCACACAAGCCTGTGACTGTGTTCACTGTCACGGGGAAGACCCTGCATGTGCCACACCTGGCTCAGCCACTGGACATGGAAACTGAACTAAGTGCTGATGTCTTCCCTTCACCATGTCTGAAAGTTGCCTCTGCACAGCAGGTCCCAGGTCCTCAGACTCATTTCCAGAGAACTAAACAGTGAAGAGCAGAGTACAGAGCCACGGTCACACTGGAGAACATAAAGTCTGCTTTGGGAGGGTGGTACTTGTTTGCGGAACTGATGGCTTCCAGGGGGCTCATTGAGTCATGCTGCCAGAGTCAAATATCACACAGGAGTGTTTATGGAACATTTCTTTCTCCCAGTTGTGGAAGCCGGCAAGTCCAAGTTCACCGTGGTGGGTGACTCCGTCCCACTAGGCACAGCTTGCTTCCTAGCTTGCAGACACCTTCTTCCCGTGTCCTCACATGGAAAAGATGGAAAAATAACTGAATTTGGGAGAGCACAGTTCAGTCCATGGCTCCTCTCTACTTCTGTAAACGTTTCCTAGCAAGTTTGACTTTTAGTCTTCCTCTGGGGCAGGAGGAGCAGTTCCTGTCACTCTGGGTAACAGGCAAGGTCGGGGAGGCCCATGCTCTGGTTATGTTTGCATGTTTTCCCTGTTGCAGGCCTCACCGCTGCATTAGCAGTTACCAGTCATACTCAACCTTTAGCTCGGAGAACTTCTCTGTGTCTGATGGTGAGGAGGGCAACACTAGTGACCACTCGAACAGTCCCGATGTGTCAGCCAACAGACGGCAGGACCGCCTGGCAGAAACCCTGGACGACCTGCTGTCCCAGACCCCCGAGGCCCCCATCGAGATCTCCTCCCACTCTGATGGGCTGTCTGACAAGGAGTGTGCTGTCCGGCGCGTGAAGACACAGATGTCCCTGGGCAAGCTGTGTGCCGAGGAGCGGGGCTATGAGGTAGGCGCCTCTCGCTCCTCACTCCACTCCGCCCTTTCTGGTTCTTCTGGGTTTCGAAATTTTCCTAATTTGCTCTCTGTTGCTGTGAAACATACTATGACCAAGAGCAACTTAGGGAAGAAAGGGTTTATTTCAGCTTACAGCTCCCAGTCCATCACTGAGAGAAGCCATTGCAGGACCTGAAGCAGAACAGGAGCCCGGAGGCAGGACCTGAAGCAGCGGCTGTGGAGAAAGACTGGCTGCTTGTTCCCATGGCTTGCTCAGCTTGCTTGGGCTTTGTTGTTGTTGTTGTTTGTTTGTTTGTTTGTTTGTTTGTTTTGTTTTTGGTACAGCCCAAGCCCACATGCCCAGGGGGGTGGTACCACCCACAGTGGGCTGAACAACAACTGTCAATCAAGAAAACACTCCACAGACTTGCCTACAGGCCAGTCTGATGAAAGCATTTTCTCACCTGAGGTCTTCTCTTCTCAAATGACTCTAGCTTGTGTCAGTTAACAAAAAAAAAAAAAAAAAAAAAAGAAAGAAAGAAAAAGAAAAAGAAAGAAAACCTAACCAACACAAGTATGTTCATGCCTCAGGGTCTTTATAATTTTTATTCAGTAGATAAAGTATACACTGCCTCCACAATATACATGAAAGCGTGTAGTCACGGGGCTCCCAAAATGAGGACAGTGTCTCACAAATGAGGCAGAGACATGAAATGCTCAGGAGTCCTCACCCCCTCACCCCATCTTCCAATCCCACTAAGGGACTGAGTAGCCTCCCGTCCACACCCTCACTCTCCTCTGGAAGACATTGCCACAAAACAGAAGACATTGTCTCTTACGTAGACTAGTACAGCCTTTGGAGAGTCAGGAGAGCATGGTGCTCATAACTGTAAAGCCTGGACTCAGACCACCTACATGCAAGCCCAGTCACTCTACCTAGTGTGTGACCTTGAGCAAGTTGCTTACCCTCTCTGAAGGTTAGTCTCCTTACCTGTAAGATGTATGATTTCCGTCAAATCTGTGAGAAGTGATTTATTTCAGCAGGTGAGTAGATTGGATTAACAGAGGTAAAGGACTTACAGTAAGTGGTACCTGGGACACTGGAATGCTATGGGGATGAGGATGTGGGGACCTGGTACAGGTCCCCCACCACCATCAGCATTACTGACTTTATATAGCTATGCTCTCCACAGGCAACCCCAAGAGCAGGGCCCAGCCTCATTCATCTTTGTCAGCTCCTATAGCATGGGCAGTGTTAAGCTCACCTTCAGGGAGAGCTGTAGAGAGGTGAAGCTGCCACATGGGAAGTGTTCAGCGTGCTGTCACTGAGGGTTGTAGAAGAGAATTAAGAGCTCTTGTGTGAACTTTGCAGAACCCTGTGCAGTTTGGAGACTCGGACTGTGACTCTTCAGAGGGAGAGTGTTCCGATGCCACAGTTAGGACCAGCAAGAACTACAGCTCTGCCACCTGGTGACACAGGCTCTCCGTCAGGTCTCAAGACGCTGGCAATCTCGACTCCTCTCCAGCAGTAGACTCCCCCTCCTTCATCTGGGAGGAGTGGTCTAGTCCCAGAAACAAGCCACAGTAACAAGAACATGAGACTCGTCAAATCTCTGGGAAATACCCAAACAAAACTACGTCTCACTGAGCATTTCAATCAAGAATGGCAGGGATCTATTGTACTGGATACTCCAGCTACTGTAACATTGATATTTATTTTTGTTGGACATTTTAACACTTTGTATTGTAAAGAGTGAACTATATATGATACAGACATAATAATTTCTTTACGAAAAAATAAGGAAGTGTTGCTCCTTCAGAACAACATTTGGAATTTGTGGGGCCAGGTGTCACTGTCACTTGAACACTGGAGCGGATCTTTCGTCCATGCTTGAAGAGCTGTAAGGAGACACGTTGAACATTGGTCAACTGGCTTGTCCATGCGAAGGATGGAAATGACCTGCAAGTTGAGTGAGCTCATAGTACCAATGCCTTGAAGGGCATGTGCTTCCCTCCAGGAGGAAGAGGCACTCAGAGCTGTAACTGCACATCTGGAAGCCATTTTTTTTTCTTGAACGTTAAACAGAACCAGGTCCCGCCCTCGGCACATGCTTTCCGTTCAGTGCTGCCTTTCTCATGGCCCTGGCCAGCATGCTCTTCTGGACGCAGTGCCGTTTCTCCCAGGTAGCTTCCTTTCTTTCCACTTGTTGGCCACTTCCTTTAGGAAGGGGAAAGGGTCCTGAAGGGATTAACGGGGCAAGACAAACAGAGCATCTGTGACGTTAGAGAAACAAGCCTGTAAAGATTCCCCCTGGAGACGGCTCTGTTCAGCTGTATAAGCAAGATCCAGGTTGTCTACCTCCCGGGATCACACTGATTCACACAGAAGGCGGCTGGGATGTGTGTATCCAGGGTCCAATCCCAAACCATCTTCATTTTGTTCATTATTTCATTCTAGCTTGGAAGCTTTGCTGGCTGGCTGTCAATCACTGTAGCATAAAAGGCTAAGTTAGCAGCTCGTAGAAGGTGACCCCACCACCACCACATTTTTGTTAAATGCTATCTGTAAAATATGGTGGGGTTTTTTGTTTTGTTTTGTTTTGTTTTGTTTTGTTTTGTTTTGTTTTGTTTTTCCATTCTGAATCACTGCCGTTTTGTTTAGTTGGGTTAGGAAATTTGTAGAAGGGACAACTGATGCTAAGCAGGAATAGAATTAGTTTCTCAAGAGCATGTGATTTTCCTGTGTCTAGAGTCCGGGGCTATGAAAGGTACCCGAGGTGCTTTGTGGAGCCTTTGAAGCAGGAAATGTCTCACAGTCCCCTGAGGGCTGGGTCACAGGTGGGCACCACTATGCCTGGCTCAAAGATGTTTCATGTAGAATTTATATACACACAACATTGGCCCAATTCCTGTCTCCAGTGCAGGCTTCTGCCAAGCATTGCCCTGCACTGGCTGGATTCTGATGTTGCATCCTGTGAGGATGTTAAGTATTAAGACATTCCAACCCCAATGGAAACAGTGCCCCTGGGCCGGGTGTCACTCACTGACTGCGTCAGCCAAAATGAAGTGCAGGAGGGACTCAGAGCCAGTCTTACATTTGATCCCTCTTTTGTTTACACTTTATGTTGAGACATTGATTTTAAAATTTATGTCTATAATTTTAGCTCATAGGAAAGATGAAGGAACATGTACTTAGAAAGCAGTATTGTTTTGTTAAATTATTCCATTTTGTATGAACTGTAGCAGGACTACACAAAAGAGCTTAAGTTATGACATTATTATTGTTTTTATTTTATATTGTCATAATTTTCTGTTGACCAGAAGGTGTGGCTTATGATGTAGCACAAGGACTGTTTATTGCTAACCGTGAATTATTATGGACTTCTGTGGTCCTAAGTGAAGGCAGGGGATGGAGCTGCCCTTTGGCACTCCCAGCATTCCTCAGTGTTTTCCCTTGTCTCCTGAGTACTGCAGCAATGATCTGAGGAGGTGTGCTCTGCCCTGACACCCAACAGGTACACTGTGATTTGTTTTTTACTTGATTGTAAAAGCTCCTGAATATGCAGATGACCAAGTAGATGAACAAATAGTTCAAAAGTTTCAGAAGTTATAAACTTTCGAAAGTGTCTTAGAAATAAAACCATGGGACTGTAATAGAGGCAAAAAAAAAAAAAGATTGAACGGTCAGACAGCAAGACAAGCGTTTCTGTGATGACTCGTGAGGTAGTTTCAAGAGTGGACAGCAAATCGGTCACCATCTCCTTCCTGCTGGGAAGAACAGAGACTAGAAGAGACTTGTACAACACCAGCAGGGTATGCTTCTGTGGCCGCCTCAGGGCCTTGTTCCTGAGAATTAAGACTTCCTGTCCACACAAAGCAGGGGCAGCTGTCTGTTCTGTGCACACCGTTAGTGACAACAGTGAGCTCTGAAGAGCAGCTTCTCCTGCGCCTTTCAGTGTCCCCCCAGAACCCCCCCCAGTACCTCAGTCTTCATCAGCATTCTGCACTCCCACGCTGCCTTGGTGGCACGCTAAGGCCGCCTTAACTGGATTCAGTTACGGGATGCCACAGTATGCCAGGAATGTGGTGTCGGTTCCAGTCATTCACTGTAGCATCAAGATGGGAGCGAAGTCCACGCTTCTGTGGTGGAATTAACGAGGTTTCAGGAAAAAAAAAGTGATTCTAAACAAGGCTAAAGGGGATGAACAGTCCCTACCCACCTGCCTTGTAGGAGACAGGAAACTCAAACTGTTTCCTTAAAAACATTACAGTCATCAGAAGAACCTCGAGTGGAGAGATCAGGGACCGTAGGGCCAATTCTTCCAGCGTGCTGTTAGAAGCCGCTGCGCTGCTAGAAGCGCTTCGGTGCTTTGAGAATTCTTGCCAGACCCATCTCAAGCTTCAGCACTTCCTGCAAGATGAATGGCTACATTCTTTGGCCAGCTTTTTTTTTTTTTTTTTTTTTTGACTACTAAGATGAGTTTCATTTTGTATTGCAATCAAGCACTGGATTTTTCTTTTTTCTTTTTTTCTATCATGTCCCTAAGTAAAAACCCCTCTTAAAATATTAGCCTAGCGCAGTAATGGAGAAGCCCGAGTGCACTTTGAAACATACCCCACCACCACTAAGTTCAGGGCTAGCTGCAGGACTGGGGGAGATTCTGCCCAGGACAATGAAGGTGACTTGGGTGGCCTGCTTGAAGATTGAGTATTTTAAGCCTTTAGTTCCACCAAGTTAATCCTGGAATTAAAGTAATTTTGAGTCAGTGCTGTCTAGTGCTTATTCAGGGCCATTGTGCTAAATTATTCCCCTAACCTGCTCTGGGTAATGGAGGCACTGGCGCTGGAGTTTCTTGTTACTAACGCTGCTCCCCACAAGGTAGCCTTGACATCTTCTCTGTGAGCATGTGTTCCTGTTAATCCAGTGGTTTACTTTTTTTTTCTTATACCCTTATGTCTCACGTGTTTTTAATGATATATTTTTTAATTCTTTGAGAATTTCATACATGTGAACAGTGAGTTATAATCATATTCACTTCATACCCCTCTATATCCCACCTAACCCATCCACCTCCCAGCTTCAGGCTTTTGGATTGTTTTGGTAATTCACCAAGTCCAGTTACTGCCACCCAGGTATGCCTATGGCCATCCATTGGAGCAAGGGACACTAACATCAGACCACTTCCACAAAAGAGTGATTCTCCCTCCCCCAATAGCTGTCAACTGCCCGTACTACTCAATAAGGAGAAGGCCTGGAGATCTCCTTCCCACATCAAATTCTCTTTTTAAAAAACATTTCTAGCTGGGTGTGGGGGCACATACCTTTAATCCTAGCTCTGGTAGAGGCAGGGACAGGCAAACTCTGTGACTTCAAGGCTAGCCTGGTCTACATACAAGCCAGGCAGAGTGACTTCGTGAGACCCTGCCTCAAAATAATAATAATAATAATAATAATAATAATAATAATAATAATAATAATAATATCTAAGGGATTCCTGCCATGCCCCACGTATACTATGTTTATTTCTCGAAACCAAAATACCATATTCCACCATGCACCACCTCTACCCTAAATACTATGGCCTGCTTCTGAGCACCGTATTGCTCCTTGCTGATCCTTGCTACAGCCCCAGAGCAAGAGCATCACTCACAGCTTGCTGGAATTGGTGTACAAAGTATGTATTGACCATTTGAGATCTTGAGCCCCCTGATGGGCAAGTACAGGACCACGCCAGGCAAAGGGCCACTTGCCTTTATTCTGTCCCTTTGGACCGCAGTCCAACTGACTAAGCACCAACCGCATCTCTTTACCCACACTGAGCTGTACTGAATGAGCACACTTCCCCATCTAACAGAAGGTTCAGGTGTGCGGTCCGTTACTTGTTTCCTCCCAAGATGATGTGAAAAATTGATATTTTTTATCAAGACTTTTCTTCAACTGTCAGTGTGGATTTAGTGCCTTTCCAGGCAGCAAGCTTTTCTTTGCTGATGCCGTTCACCTCCCTCTAGACTGGCCCACCGGATCCGTAAATTTGCTTATCTGCATGGCTCAATTGGCACTGCAAAAGCCGTTCAAACAAGAATGAGCTGAACTAGGCTGCTAAGTGGAGGACCCAGTGGAACCGAGAACATTTCTCAGGGACAGGTAGCTCAAGAGGGTAGCTCTCAGAAACGGAGAGAACTGGGCGAGGCTTTGGGCAACGGTGTAATGGAAGGATTCCAGCCAGCACCACAGCCACAGATGGCAAGGCCACTGACTGTAAGGAAGCTTCCAGCAGAGTCACAGTCCTGCTTCCCAGGGCCCCTGTACAGCACTGGGGATGGATATCTCTCTCTCTCTCTCTCTCTCACACACACACACACACACACACACAAACACACACACAATAATGTAAGTACCTATTGATTTAGAGCAAACAAATTTCTTTCTAATACTTAAGTCTCAGAATGAACTCCTGCGTCTCTCTCCCGTGGTCTCAGCTCCCAGGCCCCCCCACTCCACGTCCTTTTCAGACACCGGCTCTGGCTTTGTACTGAACAGCAATGGGAACAAGAATGATTATAAAAACCAACCAATGCATGAAATTAAACAAAAAGTATACCTTACGTTTTCTGGTCCTGTCTTTTCCTAAGGGGACGGTTGTCCGTCACACTGTCCTACCAGGATATCAGGGAAAGGCAGGCTGGGTTCTGCCGCAGGACCCTACATTTCAGTGACGACCGAAGTTGTGGTTTCCATCTTGTCTTGAGTGTTCCCATAAACCCCTAGGCAGGCCCTCTGCTTCCTCCTGAGCACCCTGCTGCCCTTCCCACAGCTGCCTATTACCAGTGACGTCACTCTTAAAGAAGCCCAGAATGGGAAATGGGAAGCTGGCCTAATTCCATCCGAAGCCTGCTGGGAGTGAAAAGCTAAGCCAGCCTTTGGACTGTATTTTTTCAGCCAGTTCTGCTCCCTCTGTTAAGGGCAGTTGTGAGTCTGCAGCATGTACAGACATTTTCTTATAGAATCTCTCTTCAATGCAGAACATTTATGCCTATGGGTTTGGGAAATCTCATCACCTGAGAGCTGATAAGGCACACATCCTGGGGACACACATCTGGGGAGCCCGAAGGGGAGGGGGTATAAGCATTTGTACAAATGCAGGAGACTCATCTCTTTCCCTCTCTATTCCAACATGCTACAGAACCAGGCTTCAAAGCACACCTTCCTCCTCCCCGGCCCCTCATTCCAAAGCCTTCTTTTAAAACGAAACACTTTTTAAATGAAAGAAAAGCCATGATTTGGAAATCCAGTCTTGCTGTAGAACCTGAGAATGCCCAAGAATTCACACAGCACAGCAGGCCTAGAAAACCTTGACAAGACCCTCAGCTAAGCCCAGGCTTGAGACAAACACAGCAGCCACCGGTGATGTCTTAGAGGGCACTTCTGCTAAGTCCTTGTCACGAGTTGTTCCCACAAGGCCCAAGGCCACAGAGCGATCAGTTCAGGTGCTAGCGGCCACATCCCAGTGCCCCAGCTGGAAGACGCAATCACAGCTCTAAGTGACCACAAAACAGACAGGCAGTCACACTACCTTCTCCTCTTTGAATTAAAAAGTAAACTATTCCTCAGCTGTTCTCAGCAAATGGCAAAATAAAAAACACGCCTAGGGTACGCTGGCTGACAGCCTCGTTTACTGCTGCCATTCTCCCAGGGAGAAGAGGTCGAAGGGATTTCCAGGCAGAGAATATAGACGGCCATTTGATTCAGATGGGACAGAGCAGGGAAGAATGTTCTCCAAGCACATTCAGAACATGCAAAGCTGCTTCCATGCTTCCATTCATATTTAATCATGTTTCAATCAGTCTAGCTATCAGGACACAGAACTACAAGGGCTTAAACATGGATAGAAGCATCTGTGAACAGGGCTTAAGCTGCCTGTACGACCTAGACAGCTTGTCCAGTTCCCTTGGCTTATGGAGAGGTAGATCTCCAGCAGAAAGGAAGAGAGGACACTCTTCAACAGAGAAACAGAGGACAGGATCCTGTCTGATACCAACATCCGCAGGGTGTTAGCAGGAGCACGCCTGTCACACAGCCTGTCCGAAAAGGCCACCAGCATCTTCTCCGGAGACATCTCAGGGACCAGCAAGACGAAAGCCCGATAGATCCTGGATAGATTTTCTAGAAAGCGATCCATTTCAAAGAACCCGCTGAACAGGACAGAACGCCCTTCTAACAGACCTCATCTTTTGAGGGTAATTAAAACACAATGAGGACCTAAAAGGGCCAGCAGCACAGTCCCGGGCCCTGTAAACAGGGGACCCACATCGTGCGTCCTTCCTGCTGGCCGTCACACGTCCTTCCTGCCGTCCAGACGGCCAGTGTTGCTGGTTTCACTCAGCGCCAGGTGCTTCTGGCTTAATTTTTTGATGAGCGTTCCAGGAACCAAAGCGACCAGGGCAATAGCCAACAGCTTCAAGACAGTCTCCCAGGAGAAGAGGGCATCCAGAGAGGTGAGGGTAGACAGGATGGAGCCCGTCTGCACGCAGATGAAATTGTATGGGATCAAACCTGGGAAACATAAAGTGGAGATGGTCATGAATGGGGCAGGATGGCCAGGGATTCAGAACAGGGAACCTAGCTGTCTGTCCAACTCCTAACCCCTCCCTTTCTCCCCACACTTCCTGTGCACACCGCCTTACTCCACAAAAGGCATTCAGATAGGCCACACAACTCTATATACATCACAATAAGGAAAGTTTACTTACCACACAGGGGAAAAGACTCAGTAAGCTGCCCTTTCCCATATGAATTTTAGAGTAGAAAGGCAAGGTCATTTCTCACATAAAGTTCATTGTTTTTACATATACAAGCTGCCAAAGTCCGCACACCCACTTAAGGTGGGGCCCAAGAGCCAAACGGGAGAAAGGAGTCTGAAACAGACGTACAAGTTTCAGAAACAAAAACATGTACGTCAGGCAAAACGGAGCACATGGTTAGCACAACACTCAGGAGGTGGAGGCAGGTGGATCTCTGTGAGTTCCAAGGTACCCTGGTCTACATGGTGAACTGAGAGGCAGCCAGAGCTCCACAGTGAGACCCTGTCTCCAAGAGAAAACTTAAGCCAAGTGTAGTGGGTGCCTTTGGTCCTGGCACCTGGAAGGCTGAGGCAAAAAGACCCAAAGCTTGAGGTCAGACCATGCTACACTGCAAACAAAACAAATAAGTCAAAATGCATTCTTAGGTAGCCGCCCCAGAGACCCCGCTTCTGCATGTATCAGAGGCCTCTTCCCTGCCCCAACCCTGTGCTTCTGGTTGGCTGGAAGTCTGCTAACCGGTTCCCCTACTGTCGTGAAGAGGTGTATAGGAGGTAACGTCAGAGCACTTAAGGTCACACAGCTTGGCCCTCAGGAAGGAATTCTGTCTCCAGAGTCTTTCCACGATGGTGACGCTTCCGTAATGACAACCTGCTAAGCCCCATTAGCTGAGGTGCTGAGGTACTGAGCAAGCTGCTTCGATCAGAACTGGCTGTGGTCAACCTCCTTCTGCTTCTCTCAGATATCCCTATTAATAAACCCCGTTCCACTGCACATTCGTCACCTTGGGCATTAAACCCTGAGTATCATTCCCTCCACACTCTAAGAAAGGTCTGGGCCCCTCTGCCTGTGGTTTCAGGAGGGTGGTAATTTACTGCAGTAAGACATTAACACCCACGATGGGATGTTATTACTTTAACTTGACAGTAAAGGAGGCCCAAAGCCCACACGTCAAGAAACACTGCTCCTAACCCCAGCTCTAATCCGGTTATGTGATTTCCTGAGGGAATGTGGCTCGCTCATAGCTGGGCAGTTCTCAGAAGGTAGACAGGAGCCTCCCTGATGCTGGGCCTCCCTAAGACCCCTTAGCAAAGCAGCCTGTGCCAGAAAGGAAGTCCCTTGCTCTGAGCTAGCCTTTCAGCCTGCTAGCGCTTCTTGGAGCCACGTCATGTGCTTTACAGAGATGACCCTGTCCAATCCTGGTGCTCCACAATACAGGGTACACGAGAAACACTATGGGAATGAGATGGACAATCCTTAACTGCTCCAAAAGTATTCATATGGGTTTCCTATTGAAGCCGGAGCAAGTTTGAAATTAGAGAGACAACTGTGTCAAGTCCAGGCTTGAAGATGCCTGGCCAGCACATGGCCCAGTGGCCGGTGATGCGGGCAGTGCCATCATGACAACCCTACCCCAGCCCCATCTTACCGATAAGCACTGAGAAGAAAAACTGGATGATGGGGATATTCAGAATCGGGGCCGAGAGGTTCAAGAACCAGTTTGGTGTCATGGGGAAGAGTCTGAGAAACAGCAGGAAAAAGAACAGGCTGCTTCTGTTCTCCTCCACCTGCAGAGAGAGCGAGCCCAGTGTCAGGAACAGAACCGGCTCTTCAGCAAGGCCTGAAGCTGGACAGCTCCTTCCCAATTCTTTCCACACTGCACACTACCCCCCACCCCAGCCCCCAGACAGGGTGGCTCACACTTACAACCCAGCACTCGGGAATTCAGGAGGCTGAAACAGGAGGATTACATGCGTTTGAGGCCAAAAAACAAAAACTGGGCTGGGGAATATAGCTCAGAAGTAAGGTGCTTGCCCTGTCAGCATAAAGATCTGCATTTGGTCACCAGTACCCATGTCAAACAAACAAACAAAAGCCTGGGGCAGAGGCCAAAAAAGCCTGGAATCGCAGTGCTAGGAGACAGGAGGGTCCATGAGGCCTGCTGGCCAGGTACTCTAGCCAAATCAGTGAGCTCTAGGCTCAGTAAAAGACTGTCTTCAAAAACAAAGTAGACAGTGATTGAAGAAGATATCAGAAGTAAACCTCTGGCTTCCACGTGTGTACACATATACACAAGCCCACACACACAGGACACAAAATTAAATAAAGTAATAAATGAAAACACTGTGCCCAGGAACTGAAGCAGTCAGAATTTTAACTCAAAGCCACAAAGCAGGCAATGACAAGAACTAAGGTTTGGTCACAGGTCTGTGCTTCTTACAGACAACAAAAGAATCAACCCTCCCCAGTCCCCAGGTGGGGTCAAGAAGCACTGTGGGAAATCCCAGCCCCACGCTGCTCTCTGCCCACGAGCTGATGCTCAGGGGCCCAGCGCTCAGGTGTGCCCTCACCTTACCTTCCTCTGCAGCAGAGCCACTTTATCAGGAAAGTAGGAGACGACCAGTTGTTTGCCGAAAATACTGGAAAGCAGGTAGCAGCCCGTGGCACCCACGGATGTCAGCACGCAGCACAGCAAAAGTCCCAGCCATGGCCCAAACAAGGCACCAGCCAAGACATTCTGCAAAGAGAGCAGCCTCAGCCATGGGGGCATCTAGCTGCTTCCAGGGGGCCTGTCCTTCCAGGGGGCCTGTCCTGGAGTCTGTGTGTCGCTCCTTCACTTTCAGTGGGTTTCACAGCCCCAAACCCAAGGCCCATTCTAAAGAGGTCAAAGAAAACAGAGCTTCTCCCCCGTACAAGGTCAAGACCTAGTACTCGATGGGTATCGGTAGGCTACAAAGGAGACCGTGTGCAGACATTACCTGGCTGTGGTGAGGGCTACAGGTACCCTGCAGCCACCAGGGCACCAAATAAAACGAAATGGAGCTCACAAGCTAACACTATTGAACAGACCATGAATATACCTTCAGTAATCCACGAGGAATGCTTTCTTCGTTTGATTAGTAAGTTCACACTGAGCTTTCATGTTTGGCCATAGTTCTAACTGACCTTAATTTCATAACAATGGAGAAGTCAATTAATACTTCACAAATGCAGTTTGGCTAGTAATTATCATCCTGCCTCAAAGCATGAGAACCTGGAGAGAGCTCATGGGAAAAGCCAAGTGTGCTGGCACATACCTATAATCTCAGCAATTGGGAGGCTGAGGCAGGAGGATAGCTTTGAATACGAGGCCAGCCTGGGCTACAAAATGAGTTCCAGACCAGTCTGTGCTACAGAGTGAGGCCTTATCTCAAAACGTAAACCGGATAAAAGGGGCCGCCGCTAAGGGTGCTTTCTGCCGTGTGGAGGACCAGTGCTTGGTTCCCAGCACCCACACTGGGTGGCTGACAACTGCCTGTGACTCCAGTTCCAGGGGATCTGGTGCCATCTTCTGACTCCACAGGCATCCATGCACATGTACACAGAGGTGCACATAAATAAAAACAAGTCTTCTAAAAGGCCTGTGCAAATGAGTGAACGAATGAGCACAAGTAAGCCCATGAAAGAGGGAACCCTGGCAGTGAGGCTGGGGCTGCAGCACACACTAACAAGACCCTGGATATTGTGCTATCTCTCCCCCATCCTACATGCCAGAGACAGCCTCGCAACCAAGCCCGCACTAGGCAGGACTAAAATGCACCCCAATTCTGGGTATGCAAGTCCTCACCAACCGGGGCTATATAGCACCAAGTAGCATCTGGCTCTTTACCAGGGAGGAGAGAGAGGCAGGACAGCAGGAAGCTTGCAGAATCAATAAGTGCCGAACGCCCGCCTCTCCACACTCACGTTTCTTCATCCTGCCACTCAGTTAAAGGGGTTTCTGAGGGAGCAGCCACATTTTACAGAAAAGGAAACCCAGTTGGAAAGAGGGCAGGACACTGACCAGGAAGCTGGAGCCAGGGATGGCAAAGCCCTGTTTGTAGAGGTAGGCACTGCAGAAGAGCAGGAACACATAGGCCTGGTTCTCTTTCCGGTACTCTCGAAGGACCTCAGAGAGCTCCCGCAGTTCTGCTAGATCTGAGGGGAACCACAGTGACCTAGAGGTTGGAAAAATCAGATGGAAATGTGGATTCCAGAGAAGCCTGGCGCCTAAGAAAGTTACAAGTGTGTCTTCTTTGCAGAGGAAGCTTGTAAACACATCATCTGGCCATCATACATAGAAAGAACTCAAGATGACAGCTGACCCAATATAAAACAACAGAGGCAGCTGGGAGGACCCTGGCATGCGAGCACGTGCCCTGGGCTGACACCCTCACTCAGCTATGTTCCAGTTGTGTGACCTTGGAGTGACCACGGGCCTCATTTTCCTTGCCTAAAAAGGGTCTGGTGCTGGATAATCACTAAACTCCCTCTTTACTTATTTAGGGGTTTTAAGATGGAACCCCACAGCCTCCGCCATGCTGAGCATGGACCCCAGCACTGATTTACACTCTGTCTTTTTTTATCTGGTCCGAAGACACAAGTATATTCATCTCCAGGCAAGTGAACATCGTCGTCATGAATTGCCTTCCTTTCTAGGAGACCCCCTCCCAAGCAAATCCAGAACTATTTAGACAGCATGTTGCCCAGATGTACTAGGCAAAACAACTATTTCGTCATTTAAAAAGATTCCCGGTGGACGTGTGCCTCCCATCATAATAAATACAGCTTTCTTGATAACGTCGCAGGCTGGAGGCCAACCCTTTCCAAGAGCCTCCCTCTTCACCCTGCTCTAGGCCTAGTACATTGGGAATCCTGTCCAGAGGTCAGAGTACAAAGACTACCCTGCCTCTGCCATCTCAACAGTTCTTTGCTCCAGCAGAGATAAACTCTGAGCAACCGCTCCTAGTTCTCATAAGTACCTCTGACATCCACAAAAGAGCTTTTTCAGCCGCACTAAAAGACAATGGTAACTAAAAACAGCTTTCCTGATACTCGAACGCCAGTTACGCCTCTTGGTAATGCGGCAACGTGCCAAACACACACTATGCACTTTGAAAGTAATAAGCAGCAGTCGGGAAACCCGACCGGCAAGTCTTCTGCCTCCTGACTCGCCTGTTGTGGGAAGCAGAGTCAAGCAGGAAGAGGGCAGACTGGATCATAGTCTCGTCACCCGAAGTCCGGGCTGCACCTCTGAAGACTGGCTACTGTGGTAAACTGGGTTGAGGAAGGAGAGCCATGGTGGCAGAAATGCCTGGGGCTAGAAGACGACCGCGCAAGCAGAGAAGTGCAAGGGCCCCGCGGCATCACTGCCAACCCTCCGACCTCCCAGCCGCAGCCCGGTGTCCTCCCTCTCACCGGCCTTCGGGCTCCCCCGCCGACCCCAGTCTCGGCCCCAAGGGCAACCGCGTAGAGAGCAGGTATAGCGCGAAGGTGCAGCCTCCGAATACCAGCAGCAAGCCGAGCAGCGCGCGCATGCCGCGGCCGGGCCGGAGAGCACGCTCCTCGCGTGGCAACGCAGAGCCCTCCCCGTGCGCCGACTGGGCGGGTGGAGCGCGTTCTTGGACGGGCAGGGCGTGGCCCTCGCAAAGCCCCGCCCTCGATCCGCCGCAGGCCCCGCCCCCTCCTGGGACCGTTCGCTGGCAAGTCTAAAGTGCTCCTGCTGTCTCTGCACTGAACACCTCCAACGCCGCCCCTGTGACAGAGCTGGCAGATCTAGGGATGAGTCGTGAGACTGCCATGCCTAGCTTGCAGCATAGAGGTCAGTCTTGGCCACAGTCTGTCATACAAAGCAAATGTAGCCAACAAATGTGAAACTGGCACTACAGAAAGAAACAGATGTGCCTTCTAGTCAGTACCTGAAGTGTGTTCAATATCTCCAATCCTCATAAACACATTTCAGTGTGCCTTAACGGATGATAAAGCTTACTGCTATAACTCTTGTCTAGGAGCTAGCATGTACAAACCTGTAACACACATCTGAGTCTAGAAAGTCTGTGGTGCTGGACATGGTGTTCATGTGACTGGCCCCAACACTTGAAGAGAAGAGGCAGGGCCTGGGCTTCAGTCATCATTAAATACTAAGCAAAAGACCAGAAAGGGGCAGGGTAGGGGGGTAATGAGAATGATATCTCCCAAAAGAAACCCAAATTCAAATATCCAAATCTAGTGTGGTCCTCACACCGTGTGGATTCTGAAAGAGGTAAGCATTGAGTTCACTCTCTAGAATGAGCAGAGGAGCAAGCGAGCTGGCCCTAAGTAAGGCAACCTTCAGGGAAGCCCAGAGTTTGGGAGAAATGAATAGCAATTGGCGACTTGAAGAGTGCTAGAAGATAGTCTGGGGAGTGGGCTCCAGGAAACTGGGGGGGGGGGGGGCCCTGGAAACGTTTAGTGAAAATGATTCTGCAAGCCAGAATCCCAGCATGTGGGACACTGAGGCAGAACAGAGATGGAAGAAAGCCTGGGGTTACAATGAGAACTGTCTTTAAAAACTAGGGAGGAGAGAAGGAGGGAAGGTATCCATTCTCCTTTGAGAATGTCTACATGTCAGAGCAAGTGGTTAGAATATGCTCCGAGTTAACAGCAAATGCTTCAGTTTGGGGGCGGTGGGGGTGGAGCAGGAAGGACCACAGCAGTGGGAACAGGGCAAGAGGGATAGGCTGCACAGTGGGAACATGAAATGACAGCACATGTGACTAACCAATTGGGTGAGTTCTTCAGAGTCAAAAGATATAAAGCACTTCAGAGCACTCTTTGGGTCAAACAGGGAGCATGCGTCAAAATTTGAGAGTACAAAATCCTAGCAACTCAACATCCAAGAACTGAACCCACAAATACGCTTGTTTGGGCCTTGTTTTGATATTAAGGGACTGAACCCAAATGCTGATCATCTCAGAACTAGGAGGTTACTTATGGCATATTCAAAAATGGGATATTTTCTTCCTAAAAGAAAGGGGCAGTTTTACCTATCCTGAGCTGCTATAGTGTACTGGTTTGAATGAGAAGGGCTCCCATAGACAGTAACTAAGATTCAGCTACTGCACAGACAGCAGAGAGACTTAACAGTCAAACAAGTGGCAGGGCTAAGAATGTACTGTGAGAGCCAGGGAGTGGGAGTAGGGTGGGGGAGTGGCGAAGGCCTTTAATCTAGCACTTGGGAGGCAGAGGCAGGTAGATCTCTGATTTCAGTGCTAGCCTGCCTGGTCTACAGAGTGAGTTCCAAGACAGTCAGGGTTACACAAAGAAACCCTGTCTCAAAAAAACAAAACAAAACAAAAAACCCAGAACGTACTATGAGTTATTAGAAGGATAAGGGGATATACTTCATCTTCTTAAGATACTAAAGTAAAGCAAGGCATAATGGCAACTTGAAATCCTAGGTAGGTGGTTTACAAATTCAAGGCCAGCCTGGGACAAAACACAATGAGACCCTGTCTTAGTTACTATTCTTTTGCTGTGAAAAGATCCCATGACCAGGGCAACTTAAAAATCATTTAACTGGGGGCTTGCTTACATTTTCAGAGGGTTAGTTCACGGTCATCACAGTGGGAAACGTGGTAGTAGACAGACAGGCTTGGTGCAGCGGCAGTAGCTGAGAACTCACATCTATCCATAAGTCGGAGGCAGAGAAAGAGAGACTGGACCTGGCATAGGCTTTTAAAACATCCAAACCCATGCCCAGCAATACACCTCTTCCAAGGCCACACCTCCTAATCCTTCCTAAACAGTTTCACCAACTGGATACCAAATATTCAAATATATTGAACCTATGGGAGGGGCATTCCCATTCAAACTACCATAAATCCCTGTCTCAAAACAAAAATAAAACCAAGTATTTACACTGGGCTAAGACAGTGGCTTAGCTGGTAAAACGCTCGCCTTACATGCACAAAGCCCTGGTTTCTGTCCCAGGGCATGTTGCAAACACCCCTCCACACACTTAGGAGGTTAAAGCAGAAAGGTCAGAAGTCCAAGGTCACCCTTGGTTACATACTGAGTTTGAGACCAGCCTGATATATGAGACACTAGAGAGAAAGTAGGAATAGAAGAGAAAGGGAAGAATAAATTATTCAATGTTTTTGTATCAAAATAACAAGACAGGGTTTCTGCAGCAAGATTACATATGTTACTGGTGAGGTTGGGTAATGAGCACATAGAGGTGAATTTTATATTCTTTTCTCTGTCTCTGCATATATTTGTATGTATTTCTACTAGGAAAGTGGGGGGATGTTTCTCCCCTTCATTGCATCATAACCCTGCTACAGTGTCCTCCTGGCTAATTTTGGTGGAGAGAGAGAGAGAGAGAGAGAGAGAGAGAGAGAGAGAGAGAGAGAGAGATCTACAATTCCCATCTCTTCCCGATTTCTGCCTCTCCAGCCCTTCAGAACCCCAACCCAGCGCCTCCTGAGCCATTCCAGCCTGCCAGCACACCAAGCAGAGGCTAGCTACATCAGCCTCCTTGCGGCTCCTTGCTTACAACACACGCTCACGCAGTCTGGCAGAGCTGACCAGGGCTCATACTGAACTGTAAGACAGGTAGAGAATAGGAAGAGAGAAGGTGCAAGGTCTTCCCAGAGTTCCAAGGCCTTAACCTCACTCTTCGTCATTAACACACACCTTTCCTGATTTAATCAGATCTCCATAGAACACTTGAAAGGAGTACTTCCTAGAACACTTGCTTTAGTGTGCGCACACACACACACACACACACACACACACACACACACACACCAAACCCCCACAGACAAGCATTTCTAGAGCTTACAGGCCAGTCTGCCTAATGGGTGAGCCTCAAGTGTCAGTGAGAGTGGGGACTGGAAAGACAGTTCATCAGGTAAGATCATGTGCTGCTCTTGTAGAGGACCTGAGCTCAGTTCTCAGCACCCAGGTCAGACTGCTCAGAACTTCCTATAACTCCAGCACCAGAGGAGCTGACGCCATACACGTATTTAAAAATAAAGAAACATAGCATTTTTAAAAAAACACACAAGGTGGACATCTCAGGAGGAAAATGACACCAGAGTTCCTGTCAGTCTCCACATGCACAGTATGCACCACAGGTACACATGCCTCCACGTGGACCCACAAACACCTACACACACCTGTGTACAGTCATGCAAAATCCTCTCTTAGGATATAACATAATAATGTACATCAAAAGAAAAGAACAGTTTAAGGAGCGAACAAATAAGTAGTCCTGTCTTGTGCTCACAGTTCTGGGGAGGGGTCCATTCCAATGTCAGGTAGAACTGCTCCTGGACCTCTAGCAGAGTAGCCGTTCATGGTGAGCATATACACGGAGTGTGACTGCTTATGCCATGAGCCATGTAGCAAAGACAGGAAGCTCCTTCTAGAGGTAGTCCCAGCAATGAATCCCAAAGCTCCTCGATGCCGGGCATGGAGACCCACACTGGAGGGTTATGGGCCTGGTCCGCTCTGCCACTGGGTGTGGTCGCTTGGGGAAGCAGAATTCGGGGAGTTTGACTGCGCTTGTCCCATGCCACTGCTGCTGCCACGGGGTGGGTGTTGGGCCATAGGGAAGCCCGTGGACACAGATCTTGGGTGGGAAAGCACAGTCTGAGGCACGGGAAGGCCGGAGCTGGCTGGGGGTTCACCAGCCTGCAAAGAGGCTGGAGCAGTGGAGTTAGTTCCCAGGCTCTTGGACCCCCAGGCACTGCTGGGAGTCTCGGAAGAGCTGAGAATGGAGTGGGGGCCCACAGGCTGAATCTAGCCCGGGGCTCAGGGGTGGGGTGGGGGGAAAGGGGAGCTCCAGCTAGTCCCATGGGGAGAGTCCTTGGCTTGATGGGTGGCAGGCTTGATGGCGGTTGTGGCTGGGAGCACAGAAAGACCTTCTATGGGAGACTAGACAGCGGCTCTGTAAGCAAATGCCTTCTCCATGGCTCCCCACAGTAGAGCGCAACAAAAAGAGGAAGTCCATCGTTTTAAGGCATTTATTGTCATGGCGAAAAGTGGATGTGTAAAACCATACCCCACTTCTCAGGGTGGGCCCGAGATTATATACCTTTTGCAGGGAGGAGTGTCTGGGAAGGCAATCTATTTGACAACACCCTCTGGGCCTCTGGGTAACTCATTAGCATGGGGAACTCTGTCTTGAGCCTGGGTGACCACAGGTCATGTCTCTTTTCCTATTGTCTTGGTCTGAGATTATAGAGATGCCTCGTCTACCTGTGGAAGGCCTTGGGGCGTTGCCATTATGTGACTGATGGCCACAAATCTATGGGGGGCTGTGGCTATGTGACAGAGGCCTGGGGTCCAGGAGCAGTCCCTTCAGGGTCTCCAGGGCCAGGCTACCTCTCATGGTCCACTGCTCCACACCACACCTGTATAATCCCAGGACCAGGGAGGCTGAGGCAAGAAGACTCGAGTTCAAACCTACCTGGAGCTTCATAGCAAAATTCTGATTCGGAAAACAAATGTTTTCAAGGAAGGGAAAGGTTTGGAGAGGAGAGTTGTCACCTCTCTGACTGGCTTCACCTGCCCATCATCATTATCTGGAGGCCATTGAAACATGTCCCCACTGCACAACAGACTTGCTTTCTTATTCATGTGTGCTCCCATTCATTCCATAGCAGCTACCCAGGGCCTACAAAAGCTAAAGTACTGTGCTCAAAAGTAGTGTACAAAAACCAGGGGCCCAGCCAGGCAGTGATGGCACATGCCTTTAATCCCAGCACTTGGGAGGCAGAGACGGTGGATTTCTGAGTTCGAGGCCAGCCTGGTCTACAGAGTGAGTTCCAGGACAGCCAGGGCTACACAGAGAAACCCTGTCTTGAAAAAAAAAAAAAAAAAAAAACCAGAGGCCCAAAGAGTTTGTGATTTGACAGAACTTTCTCAGTCTTGACAATTGCACACCGTTATTTTGACCCTCTGGGGACAAGGGAAGGAGAACAAAAAGTGGCTATGCTAATAGAAGACCAATAAAAATCAAAGCCCCTCACCACATTAACTATCCGGAGCGCTTGAAGAAAGCTCAGGAATATGGCAGGGTGCTCCTTATGAGTAGGCGTGACACTGCGCCCTCCTCCACCCAGAGTGACTCTTACTATGTAGGAAAGCCTCTAAGACGGTAGTACTAGGACGCCTAGCCTTGGTCGTCAACTTGGCTACATCTGGAGTTCACTAAAACCCAAATGGCTGGGCACACCTGGGAGGGTTTTGTTTTCTCAATTAAATAATTTGAAGTGTTCCCACTTTTAATCTGGATCTTTGAGGTGGGAAAACCCACCTTTAATCTGGGCCACACCTTCTGCCCAGCCTATATAAAGGACATGGAGGAAGGCAGCCTGCTGTCTTTACATACTTGTTCTGGACAACAAGCCCATACCTTCACTGGTATTACAGTCTACTACTTCAGGATTCTGTTGTCTACAGAAGACTAGCTGAGACATACAGTCTCATGGACTAAACATGGATTCTAAGGCTCTCTGTTTGTAGACAGCCATCCCCTTTATGTGTGTATATATATATATATATATATATATATATATATATATATATATATATAATATTCCTGAGTAATAAAACTGTCGTGATGATTCGTATTAACTGTCAGCTGGACAGAAGTTAGAGTCACCTGGGTAATGGGCCTCATTCATGTCTATGGGGAATTATCTTTCTTTTTTTAAGATTGATTTATTTATTTTATATCTATGGGTACACTGTAGCTGTCTTCAGACACACCAGAAAAGGGCATTGAATCGAACTCAGGACCTCTGGAAGAATAATGAGTGCTCTTATCCACTGAGTCATCTCTCCAGCCCCAGGAAATATCTTGATTACATTTATGGAGACCTGCCCATTGTAGGTGGCACCATTCCCTAGTCAGGGGATCTGACCTGTATAAGAACTGGGGAACTGGTCCAGCAAGATGGCTCAGCTGGTAAACATACTTGTCTCTAAGCCTAATGACCAGATACCTGGGACCCATACACTGGAAGGAGAGAACTGACTCCCACAAGTTCCCTTCTGAGCTCCGCATGTGTACGGTGTATGTCTATATGTATGCATAAATACAAACACACACAATGGTAAATTAATGAAGTGTAATAATTTTTCAGCTGTGTCAGGAAACTGAGCTGAATCCTCACAAGCATGCGTTCATCGCCCTGCTTCCTGACTGTGGCTGTGATACACTGTTACCCTGACTCCCTGCCGTGGTGAACTGTACCCTGAACTGTGAGCTGAAATAAACCCTTCTCCCTCACATTGTTTTTGTCAGAGCGTTTTATCAAAGCAACAGGAAAAGAAACTAAGTGTGGATTTCAATCCATTTGTTCATGGTGTCCATTTCTTTACAACAGCTAGGGCAATTCAATGAAGAGAAAGGTCCTGGGCCTGTAACACCTTCCCCAAGTGGTCAAAGATGTGGGGTGGGTGGGACTCACCTTCACACCAGGCATCTGGACCCTCTAACTGTTCTTTCACTTTACCCTCTCTGTCCCTGGCCCTCTGGGACCTCTTAATGTTTGCCACTATCATTCAGAAATGTTTGGAGTCACATTTGCCTCCAGGGAGGCCTGGGAAGACTTCTCAAAGGTCCCATGCCCCAAGAGCCAGCTATGCTCTGAATCAGAGTTAGCCCCACAATTTCAAGCAGCAAATCTAAAGATCAACATTAATCCCTCTAACAGATGGGACTGTGCACAGTTTATTTTTATTTTGCATCCATACATCTCAAAGAATTTCCGGGAATAATTATTGTAGGAATTATTGTAATCAGGAACTGGGTTTGCAGATCGCCTCCGAACCCAGTGACATCACCCAGAGGTGATAGGGTCCCCTGCATCTGTTACCGTGGCAATCACCATATATCCCCAGCATCCATTTGGTTTATCTTCCACGTTTACCTACAAGCAGTTACATCACAGCTTCAATAAAAGGCAGGCCAGACCCTCTGGAGCTTCTCGCTCTCTTTTCTCTCTTTCCTCCCTTTGTCTCCGTCGCCCTCTTCTGCCCCCCCCCCCCACACACACACAATAAACCTCTCTCACGTGGAACTGCACTGGCCTGGTGTGGTCTCTCTGGACGTGAGCCTCGATTCCAACACAATTATGGATTACACCAGTAGGAAGGAAAGAAACATTTTTGTTTGTTTGTTTTTGTTTTGGAGACAGGGTTTCTCTGTTTAGCCCTGGTCGTCCTGGAACTCGCTCTGTAGACCAGGCTGTCCTCAAACTCACAGAGATCTGCCTGCCTCTCCCAAGTGCTGGGTTAAAGGCGTGCACCACCACTGCCCAGCTTTTGTTTTTCTGTTTTTGTTCTTTTTAAGAAAACAGGCTTAAGGACTGCTTTTTAAAACTGTCTGAAGCTAAGAACAGGGCTCGGTGCACTTAGCACATTCAATCCCAGAGGAGAGAAACAACCCTGTGACTGACATTTCTCAACCTCAGTGAAAGCAAGCCAGTTTCCCTCCAGCCTCTCCTCTGCCCGGTCCACAGGCTGCAGTGCTACCCCTGTTTTTTCTCCTTTCTTCCACTTAGCAACACAGGCCCCAGGGCTATGAGCCCATCCCAATACCTCTGGCCATCAACATCACTTCAGAAAAGGCTGGAAGCCAGAGCCTCCTCACAGCCCCAAGGCAAACAGTCCAGGAGGGAGGCTGGTGTTAAAAAAGAGAGATTGTCATCTTTACGGGAGAGCTAAACCCTATCAAAATAAAAGCATGTTCACAGTAGTCCACATCCCCCAGATGTGGACCCAAGGGATTTCACAAATCCTTCAGACTGGCCCTCCCAGACCACAGTTCCCTTGAGGTAGCCAGTTCGATCTCCAGTTCACTCTGGGATGGTAGATGATTGGGCACAGGAACACATTTCCGAGAGGCCTCCAGTCTTTCCTTCACTCTAAGATGCTTACCCCACATGCGAGGGTGTGGTATGAAAGGCAGCAGAATGACCGCTGGGAACAAGCAAGGCCTCGGGATGCAGCCAGCCAAAGCGCTTTGCTGTAGGGAGCTGGGCTATTTCTGTCTTGTCCTAGTTAGGGGCTCCCCTCCCAGTGCCGTTTCATAATCACAGGTCTTTTGACATTTTGTGATGTGACATCCTTGGAACACAGCCGAAAATAAACTTGGTTTTTTTCCCCCATGCTTTGGAGCCTTCAGGACGCAGTAGGGTGAGGCCCTAAAAGCCTGCAGCTGTAGAAATCTTGACGTCACCACTGCCACATGTCTTAACAGTGGCTACATCTGCTGCTTGGAGCACAGGATAGGTCGGAAGACTGTCTCAACATTCTCCATAAGGACGAGATCATACCGACACAAATGAGGTCTGGGGAAACCAAAGACCCTGGTCAGTGAGCTATCACAAACCTCCCAGTCCAGTCAGGCAAGCCTCATCACCTCCTTACAGTATGGACTTGTAGAGCAGCTGTTTCTAATGCAACAGGCAAATGGCTCATGTGTGGTTTGAATAAACTCAGTCCAAAGGGAGTGGCACTATTAGGAGGTGTGGCCTTGGGGAGGTGTGTCATTGTGTAGGCGGGCTTTGAGGTCTCTGCTCAAGCTCCACCCAGTTCAAATCACTCTCAGCACCAATGTCTTTCATAGTCCTACCAGGATGGCCCAATAAGCCCCAGCTAAAGCATTCCACTTCCATTTCCCAAATCCAAAGTTCCAAAATCCACATTCCTCCAAACAAAAGCATGGTCAGGCCTATCACAGCAATACCCCAGTCCCTGGTACCAACATCTGTCTTAGGGTTTCATTGCTGTGAACAGACACCATAACTCGGGCAATTCTTATAAAGAACAACATTTAATTGGGCTGGTTTGCCATTTCAGAGGTTCAGTCCATTATCATCATGACAGGAAGCATGGTAGCATGCAGGTAGACATGGCGCTGGAGGAGCAGAGAGTTCTGCATCTTGATCTTAAGGGCAGCCAAGAGGAGACTCTGTCTTCCTCAGGCAGCCAAGAAAGGCTCTCTTTTGTATTCAGGGGAGCTTAAGCATAGCGCCTCAAAGCCCACCCCCACAGTGACACACTTCCTCCAACGAGGCCACACCTCCTAACGGTGCCACTTCCCATGGGCCAAGCACAGTCAAACCACCACAGCTAGGGAAGGCAGTCTCAGGCAAGAAAGTGGGATGTAAGATCACACTCAACTCCACTCCTTTGTTAAAGATTTATTTTATTTTATGTGTCTGAGTGCTGTGCCTGCTTGTACGTATGTGGACCAGGTGTATGCCTGGCACCTGTGCAGGTCAGATGGGGGCATCAGGTTCCTCTACAGCTGGAGTTTCTAGATGGTTGCCAGGCACCACGTGGGTACTAAGACTCTAACCCAGGTTCTCTGCTCCACTCTCTGTCCTCCTGCCTGTACTTTGCAAGTGCTGGGATTGTAAATCACTACACTCTGGTTCTTCCTTTTTTGAAATGGAGTCTGGATAAGATTCCCAGGTTTGTCTTGAACTCATGTAGCCTCTTCAGTTCTTAAACCTTTGATCCCCCCTCCTCAGCCTCCAGACCAGCTAGAAAAACAAGTCTGTACTACCAGGCCCAGCAATAAATAAATAAATAATCAATCAATTAATTAAAAGTCTCTACTTAAGATACAGTGAATACCTTTTAAAAGAATCTTGTATTACTAAATTTTTTGTAGTATCCTAAATTTTTAAGTAAAAGAAAGTCATCATTCTGGAGGCTGAGGCAGGAGAATTGTCACAGGTTTGAGGCCAGCCTGGGCTACATGGTAAGACTCTGTCTCAGAAAGCAAAAAAAAAGGGAGCTAGAGAGGGAAGGGAGGGAGGCAGTGGAGTTTGTGAGACCCTCCTGTGGCTCACCTGTCTGGATGGGCCAGGGACCTCAGCTTCATTCGCAGGACCCTGAGCTTGTACTTTGGGCCCACTACAGACCCTGTGGAGAATAACAAAGAAATTTCTGCCACTTTATCCAGGTCTTGATTAAATCTTGCGAGGAGACTCACTTGATGGTATTTCTGGAATGCAGATGGTTCACTGAAAGGAAGAAATGGCATTTTTAAATGAATATATAGAATATAAGATGAATACGTACTCATTTAAAATGAACATAATATAAATCACTAACGAGGGAAAGTGGCTTCCGGCCTCCAGGTCTGCACCATTTGTGTTCCCGAGCTGACTTTCATGAGCAAAGGCCTCTGACTCCATAGGACTGCCTAAATGAAGCTACTGACCTCCAAAGCGGCACTGGGGGCATATGCTACTGTGACTATTTACTGTGTTCAACACGGTGTCCGCATCTCCTGGCACATTGCCACAGCTGCTATGGGGTCCAAGCTCTCTCTGTGGTAGGGCTTATATGCAGCAGCTCAGGGAGAAAACCAGCTCAGAGTTCTTAGGGCCCTGCCACACCCATGAAGCCTTAGCTGAGGTTCCAGTGGGGTAACAAACCCCCTAATCCCGATCTGAGGTCTATGTCTGGAGCCAACACACTGCCCCAAACCCAGATGCTTGTCAGTTATCTGTGGCTTCCTTTCCCAGCTTAGCAGAGAAATAAAACAGTGCAGAGACTCCCCAGGGAGAAATGCCTAAGCATCTCTGGGGTTTCGGGTTATGATGTGTCGGATGTTACCAACAAAACTGGGATCATCTCAGTTAAGTTCCGCTGCAAACTCAAAAGGCATGTTGTTTTCGCCATTAAAAAAATGAAATGTCAAAGAATGTGCATTAAAGATGTTAAGGCTCCAACTTCCTCTTCCCCCGTCTCCCAGTACGGGATGGAACTGGGAGGTCGATTGGATCAAAGCAGAAGGTTTGTATGAACGAAGCTATGGAGAATAAACCCATAGTTCTTACGATCCAGCCTGCCTAAGCTCTCCATCTTGAATTTGCTTTTTCTCTTTCTTAAAGTTTAGCTCTTAATAGACAACTATTTTAAATTACATTTATTATTTCTCTTTCTCTCCCACCCCACCTCCCGTGTGTCTAGGCGTGGACACGCCATGGCACAATGTAGGCCAGAGGACGTCTGGAAATAGGTTCTCTCTTTCCACTATGACAGGTCATCAGGCTGCACACTGAACCAACTCACTGGACCAAGGCCTTCATCCCGATCAAAACGTGAAGGCAAGAAGACGAGGCTAAAGTTCAAGACCAGCCTGGATTACATGAGGCCAGTCTCAAAACAAACAAGAAGATATTTCAAAATTCAAATTTAGGGATTTACAGTTGGCCAACACTCAGTAAAAATAAAAGCTCTCAGGTATACGTAACGGAGACATGAAAGCAGTTACTGGTGTCAACATCCAAATCTGGTCAGAGCCGTGTCCTGCCCCTTCCATGTGTGACTCACAGTGTCTTCCAGATTCCTTGGGTGCTGTGTATTCGGGATTTCGATCAGCTCTGGTCCCCTCACCTCAGCCCAAAGCCCATGTAGCACCCAAGGCTGGTTCCTCCCTACTGCTGCCCTCCCAGAAGTCACTAGCCCACATGGGGATATCAGGTAGGAAACAAGTCTGTGGGGAACCCTAAAAAATGCCACTACTCACAAACTAAAGATACTGCTGTAGTTTGCTTCCTATTGCTGTAGTAGAAATAACCAAAACAACTTGGGAGGTAGAGGGTTTATTTAGCTTACACATCTGATCACAGTTCATGAATGAGGGAACTCGAGGCAAGAACCCAAGCATGGCAGGGACTGAGGCAGAGGCCTTGGAAGAACACTGCTTACAGGCTTGCTCTCCCTGGCTTGCTCAACCCGCTTTCTTATGAACTCAGCACCACTTGCCAGAGGTGGTGCCCTCCAGACTGGGCTGGGCTCTCTCATGTCAATCATTACTGACGAAATGGCTGCAGAGACTTGCCTACAGACAATCTGATGGAGTACTTTCTCAATTAAGGTTCCCTCTTCCCAAATGACCCTGGCCTATGCCAGGTTGACAGAAACTAACCGGCACAAGCACCTTCAGGCTGGGGTGCAGGTCAGTGACAGAGTGTGTATTATCTGTGGGCCTTGATGGTATCATGGGGAACATAGCTACCTCCAAGATCAAGGCCCTGGGTCGAGTTCCCAGCACCAAAACTAACTAAATAAAACCAACTCCAAGCCATCTGTCCACACATACTAGTTGCCTACAATGAGCCACAAAGCAATTTCCAGTTGCCCATGACCTTCTGTTTAGTGTTTAACGAAGACACAGGAGACACTGCACGTTTGAATAAATGACCCTCACATTCTTTTGCTTAAGTAAAGAGCTTCTCTGCAACTTCCCCTGATTAGAAAAGTAACAGAATAAAGTATTAATGTGTACATACAACATAAACCATACATATAAATATGCACTTACAGAAAATTGAAAATTAGGGCCAGTGATGGGGACACATATCTGAAGTCCCTGCACTTGGGAAGCTGAGGCAGGAGGATCATGGATTTGAAGCCAACCTAGAACACATAGCAAGAACTTGCCCCCAAATAAGTGAATAAACAAGCCAACAAATAAATGAATAAATTTTTAAAATAAAAAATGTCTGAATAGTTCTAAATTTCCTCCTTGGTTTTTAACCTAAGGACTGTTTAATAAAATGTGGGTTTTGTTTCCAAAAAAGAAGACATTTGAAAAACAGAATCTGTCAAGCATGGACTTGCTTTTTTATATTGTATATTCCTCTATGTTTAAAAATTAATATTATTTGTATTGACAAGTCATAATTATATGCATTACGGAGTATTGATTAAAGTTCTGATCTATGTGTACAGTGTGAAATGCTTATGTCTGCACAGTCTTGTAGGTGTTTGTATGTATTAGGTGTTTGTCTGCATGTCTGTCTGTGTTGCACATGTACGTGCCTGATGCCCGTGATGGACAGAAGAGGGCATTGGATGCTCTGATTGCAGTTATGAACGTTCACGAACCACCGCATTGGTGCTGGGAACTGAGCCTGGGTCCTCTGGAGGCGCAGCCAGTGCGCTTAACTGCTGAGCATCTCTCCAGCCCCTTCTTGTTTTTGAGGCAGGGCTTACTATATAAGTCTAGCTGGACATAGATTCCCTGTATAGAGCAGGCTGGCCTCACATGTTCCCCAAGACTCCGTCCCCTGCCTCCCAAGTGACGTGATTATGGTGCGGTCCACCAGAGCAGCTAAACCAGCATAGCCCTTTATGGCTTGAGCTTAGA
The DNA here is from genome assembly GCA_028551405.1 of Uromys caudimaculatus. NCBI lineage: Eukaryota > Metazoa > Chordata > Mammalia > Rodentia > Muridae > Uromys > Uromys caudimaculatus. The sequence goes on from CM052713.1 coordinate 14,386,638, forward strand.
GAAGGTATGGGTGGGTTTTATCATTAACCACTTAATTGCTAGAAATGAAAAGAGAAGGAAGAAAAGTGACAACAAGCAAGAGGGACACAGAGAGAGGACACGCAGAAGAGACAGGGAAGGGTGGAGGGAAGATGGGGAGAGAGAGCCATGGTACCAACTGCACCTAGAGCATGCAGAGGCAAGCCACAAGCAATGGTGTCCCTACTGCCTCCTGTAGCACAGAGAATGGGACCTAGTAGCTGCTAAGTGGGAAGAGAGTCTGAGCCAGAAAAGGCAAGCTAAGAGCCCAACTTACTGATCAATTTTGGATTCTGTGATATTTCCATCTTCGCCTCTCAGTTTGATTGTAATGAACCCTCTTCTTACACTCTTGTTCCAAGATACAATGTCCACAAAATAATGATACACTGTAAAATAGGGAAAGAACCCCATAAGAGAGGAACCCCAGTGATCCCAGGAGGGTCAGGTCTAATAAGCCAAGATCCCTTTCTCTCCCTGTAGAGTTTCTCTGCAAAGACCCAAGGAAGAATTCCCTTTTGTCTTTTACATTGTTTTTCAGTCCAGGTCCTTCAAACTCATTACGTAGGCCACACACACACACACACACACACACACACACACAGACACACACACACACACACACACACACACACACACACTCCCTGCCTCTGTTTCCCAAATGCAAGGATTATGGGTGTGTGCCACCACACTGGGCCATGACATGTTTTTCTATGTTTCTTGCTCTTCTCTTTGGTACAGATGACAAGATGGACTATAGAATCCAATGCTTGCCAGCGGCCATGTGCAGGGATCATGGAAGCCTGCCTCATAACCTGGCAGACATGTTCATTCGACCTTTGACTCTTCCACAAAGTGAATGCTAGAGAACTGTATAATCCAGTTAACAACAACAACAAAAAAAACTAAAACCAAAACCAAACCAAACCAAAACAACAACATAAAATAATCTCCGATGTTCTAAGTGACCTTACTATTATTTTGTGTTGGGTTGCTCTTGCAGACAGTGGTCTAATTATGGAAAACATTTAATGTTCTCCTGCCATTATTTCTCAGCATGCCAGCACGACACTGGGACACTTTGCATTGTACTGTGGTGAAATGTTTGGTGTTGGAAATCATTGTCTGAAGGCTGTCAAGAAGGCTTACTGGAAAGGCACCTACTGACAATTCTGAAAACCTGAATTTGATCCCTGGAGCCCTGTAGATGCAAGGAGAGAATGGATTCCTTCAAGTTGCCCTCCAACTCCACTCACAGACTATTCCAGACACACACACACACACACACACACACACACACACACACACACACACACACACTTAAAAACTGTTTGAATTGTTGACTTGAGTTTTATTTGTAAGAAGGATCAGTGTTCAATTCCTAGCACCCACATGAGACTCAAAGCTGTCCCTTCATCGACGAAGGGATCTAGAACCCTCTTTTGGCATCTGCAGGCACTGACCACATGGCACACACACATACATGTAGGAAAATACCCATCCTCATAAAATAGATACATAATTTTTTGTTTATCTGGGTTTTCTGTTTTGTTTTAGATAGGGTTTCTCTGTGTAGCCCTGGCTGTCCTGGAACTTGCTCTGTTGACCAGGCTGGTCTTGAATTCACAGAACTCCACCTGCCTCTGCCTCCTGAGTACTAGGATTAAAGGTATACATCATCACTGCCCAGAAAATGAAATCGTTTTTAAGAAACCATTAAAGGAGTTCTATCTTGGGATAAGAACAAAATTTCTAAAAAATTTCTGATCCACTTTCTGCCAGTTTGCTCTGCTTATTCATGCAAAGCAACAGACTCACTGATTATTATAAAATCAGAATGATGATCAGCTCTGTAAAACACCAATGATGCCCTGTATCAAGCAGTATCAGATGTTTAGCCAAACGTTAGCACTTTAAGTAAAATAAGCAGGCATGTCTATTTCATCAGAATACAAACGTGCTTTTGTCCTTAATAAGTGGTAAAAGTATACATATATACCAAATAATTATTTTAAAACTATTTTCTTTATGATTTATTTTTAGTAAATATTTTATTTCTATATTAGTTTTATATAACTATATATCTGGAGGTGTTTGAAATATTCACAGGCTGACTCCCTGGGAGCCCACAGACTGCTCTGGTCAGAAAACAGGTAGGGCTAGCACCAGCTCTTCACCTTGACCTCAGCTGCTTCAAATCCAATCATCCAGTCTCATCCTCGCGGATCTGCAGCGACCCACCTGCTGCTCAGGGCTCCCCTTCTCCTCCTGCCCCCATCTCCAGGGGACTACACAGATCTTCCCCTCCTGACCTCCCTCCCCTCGGCTCCACAGGCCACTCTGCCAGGGAAGCAGGAAGCTAACTGCAGTCTCCACCTCTCCCTCCTGTCCTACAAGTCCGCTCCCTGCCACCCCATCTCATGCCCAGCTCTGCAGCAGAAACTGCCAACAAAGCAGTGATTAAAAATGTAAAGTCTGGGGCTGGAGAGATGGCTCAGCGGTTAAGAGCATCGACTGCTCTTCCGAAGGTCCTGAGTTCAAATCCCAGCAACCACATGGCGGCTCACAACCATCCATAATGAGATCTGACGCCCTCTTCTGGTGTGGCTGAAGACAGCTACAGTGTACTTACATATAATAATAATAAATAAATCTTTAAAAAAAATGTCAAGTCACTGAGGAAAGAAATTGAAGAAGACGTCAGAAGTTGGGAATCGGTAGGATTGACATAATAAAAATGTCCATCCTACCAAAAATAATCTACAGATTCAGTGCAATCTTCATCAAAATGACAGCACAATTCTTTGAAGATCTTGCTAGGATGATTTTCAGCTTCCTATGGAAACACATGTACACACACACACACACACACACACACACAGAGCAGGATCAGGATAAGAGCTAGACGTGGTGGCACACACCTTTAATCCTGGTACTTGGGAGGCAGAGGCAGGCAGATCTCTGAGTTCAAGGCCAGCCTGGTCTACAGATTGAGTTCCAGGACAGCCAGGGCTACACAGAGAAACCCTGTCTTGAAACAGTCCCCCCCCCCCCAAAAAAAAAAACATACAAAAAATCAGGATAGCTAAAATCTGAATATCTAATTAATAAAAGAACTGCTAGAGATATCACCATCCCTAATCTCAAGCTTTACTACAGAGCTATAGTAACAAAAGCAGCACACTGTTGGCACAAAGACAGACACCCAAAGGAATCAAAATGAAGACCAGGACATAAGTACATATACCTATGGAGACCTGATTTTTGATAAAGAGGCCAGAAATACACACTGGAGAAAAAAGACAGTATCTTCAACAAATGGTGCTGGTCAAACCAGATATCTGCATGTAGAAGAATGCAAATAAATCCATACATATCACCCTGCATAAAATCAACTCCAAATAGATCAAAGACCTCAACATAAAACACTGAACCTGATATAAGATAAAGTGGAGAACAGCCTTGAACTCATTGACTCATGTGGATTAGGTTTAATGCTGCTTGTATTGTATTAATTGGTCTCCAAAACTGCAGGAGAATCCACATGTCCACACGTAAGATGCTGAGGGACCCTGCCACCAGTTGGTTTTGATTGGTAAATAAAGGAAGTTGCCAGCCAGAGGCCAATGGCTGAGCAGGAAAACAGAGGCGGGACTTTAGGATTCCTGGAGGAAGGAGCAGGAAGAGAGATGGCTGACATGCTGGGAAAAGAGTAGAGGCCACACCTGAGAGGTGTTGGACAGAGAACATAGCCATCGTGTAAGTGCTAGGACACTCAGCCCGAGAGGGCTGCAGGCCTGTGTCCGGGACAGCCGAGGTGGAACGTAGGTTTTAGTAAGTAATAACTCAGGAGTATTGAACAGGAGAGTGTTAACCACAAGGAGGTTTGGAAGTGGCCCGACCATTGAGTGTTTAAGGCATATTAAAATATTAAGGCTGTGTGTGTGTGTGTGTGCGTGCGTGTGTGTGTGTGTGTATGTGTCTTTCATTCGGGAACCCAGAACACAACACTATGGTCAATTTCAGTAGTGTATCTGGGTTCAGCTACAGACACAGGAGAGGACTTTTTGAACAGAACCCTGTTAGCACAGGCACTAAGATCAACAATTAATAAATGTGATCTCATGAAACCGACGCTTCAGTGTGGCAAATGACACTGTCATCTGAACAAAGCAGCCTACAGAATGGGAAAAAAAATTTTTTTTTTATCAGCTCCTCATCCAATAGAGGGCTAATATGCAAAATACATAAAGAACTCAAGAAAATAGGTATCAATTTTAAAAATTGGGTTACAGATCTAAACAGAATTCTCACGGAAGAAACTCAAGTAGCCGAAAATCACTTTAAAATGTTTAACATCAGCCAGGCAGTGGTGGCGCATGCCTTTAATCCCAGCACTTGGGAGGCAGAGGCAGGTGGATTTCTGAGTTCGAGCCAGCATGGTCTACAGAGTGAGTTCCAGGACAGCCAGAGCTACACAGAGAAACCCTGTCTCGAAAAAACCAAAAAAAAAAAAAAGAACACTCATTCATTGCTGGCAGGAGCACAGACTAATACACCACTATGGAAATCAGTGTGGTAGCTCCTCAGAAAGATGGGAACCAATCTACCTCAAGATCCAGCTACACCACTCTAAGGCATGTACCCAAAGAATGCTTCATCCTACCTCAAGAACACCTGCTCAACATAACAGCCAGAAATTTGAAACAACCTAGATGTCCCTCAACACAAGAATGGGTGAAGAAAAGGTGATACATGTTGCACAATGAATTATTACTCGGCTGTTAAAACAAAATAACATCATGAAATTTGCAAGCAAATGGAACTAGAAAGAAATCATCCTGAGTAACAAAATCCCAGACCCAGAAAGACAACTATGGTATGTATTCACTGATGTGTGGACCTTGGTTGTTAAGTGATGATAACCAAGCTGCAATCCGCAGAGCCACAGAGGGTGGGTACAGAGGAAGGGACTAAAGCTACGATAGATCTCATTAGGAAGAGAAAAGAATAGATAGGTGTGGATGGAGAGGGCTGGACTGGGGGGATCAAGTAGAGAAGGGGAGAGGGGTGAAGGAGGGGTACAGGGAGAGACGGCTGAAATAAATTAAACTACATATATTATCAAAAGAAAGGAAGAAAGAAAGGAAGGAAGGAAGGAAGGAAGGAAGGAAGGAAGGAAGGAAGGAAGGAAGGAAGGAAGAAAGAAAGAAACAAACAAAGAAAGAAAGAAACAAAGAAAGAAACAAAGAAAGAAACAAAGAAAGAAACAAAGAAAGAAACAAAGAAACAAAGAAAGAAACAAAGAAAGAAAGAGAAGCAAGCAAGCAAGCAATGCTCACAAGCAATGGCCTGTGAGTAGCAGGCTCAAGAAAACCCAGTAAGTCAGAACTGATTCAAGTACAGAATCCACCAGTTTGTCCCTGACCCCAGCTTCATGTCTCTTCAGAAACAATTTCCTGGAGGAGCCCAGTGATGACAGTGACTGTCCTGGGATGCTGACACTCTGGCTTAGCCTTACTTCAGTCCTAATAACCTAGACGGCAGGTATGATTGGCTCCATTTACCAGACTAGGCCGTGACACTCAGAAGGGAGAAGAAACTTGACCAAGGTCACACAGCTGTTACGGACAGAAGCTGTGTTGCTCTCAGGCCCTTTTAGCTCCATAGCTCTATCTAGCCCAGTCCTCACTTTCCAGGAAGCACCCAGAAAGCCAAGACTCTGTCCTCTCCAGAATGCCAGGGTCAGATAGCACACCCAACACAGATAGATACCACTCACTGCCAGACACCACGCCCAACACAGATACCACTCACTGCAGTAGGGTTTTGTCTCAGCCGTGTCGAAGAATGCCTTCGTCATCGGAGGATCTCTGTCCCATAAGTACTCTTTCCAGTTGTCAGCATAGTAGCCTACAAAAACAAGCCAGGAACACCAACCTGTATCATATAAACGGGAAAGCCAAAGAGGAAGCGAGAACAACTTATGTTTGCAACAACTCCCTCCCACTCCACCTCCAGGTTTCACTACAGTGGCTAGAGGTTGAGAAGGGCCATAGAGAACTCCTATCCCGGCTCTTCCCTCTTGCTGGCTGTCCCCATCCTAAGAACTGGGGTGCTGAATGACCCTACTGTGACTTCTCCCCTTACTGTGTCCCCAGTAGCTAGGCAGGGAACCAGAGTGGCATGCACTGGTCATGTGGATAGTTTTCAGCAGTGCCTTCATTTTCAACATTAAGTCAGCTTGAGACCCATACTTAAAACAGCATCACTATTGCAGAGCAATGGGGTCTTGTTAGTCTTACTCTGAAAAAGGGACCCAGAGTCTTATACACGCAAAGCATGCACTTTTTACCCCACACAATACACATGGCTCTTTTTTTTTTTTTTTTTAAATACCACTAGAAATCATTTCAGGGCCTGAAGTATGCTAGGCAGGCAATCTAAGCTATATCCAAAGTCCTTCTGTTTTACTTTTTATTTTGATACAAAGTCTTGCTAAGTTCCCAGGCTGGCCTTGAACCCATTGTGGAGGTGTTTTTGTTTGTTTGTTTTTTTAATATAGTTTTGGAGACAGGACCTGCCTCAGCCTTGCCTAGGACTATAGGCCTGTCCAGGGTCTAACTGGCCCCAGAGTTTTCTTGAAGAACTAAAATGAAGCCAGTAAAGGGCACAGGGCATGGGCTGGATGTGCAATTGTGTCACTGAGCAGATGAATGTCTCCCACCAGGTCAGTGTCTGAGGGAGACAAGACTGAACGCTGCCCACTGAAGCCTCTTTCTGCCTGTCAGGAAAATGGCTCTTCGTCGCCCAGCAATCCTGAAGTCCTGACCACCTATAATAGTTCCTCCATTTCTATGGAAAACACTTCAGTGGTGTCTACAACGCCCTGTGTGTGGATGCAGGAGCCAGAGTGTAGAGGGAAAACATTCATAGACACAACCTGTTGAAAGGAATCACTCTGCAAGGCTCAGCCCTGGCCTGGCCTCTGCCTCATTGTGGACTTGCCCTAGCAGGGAGGTGTGTGCACACAGTGGGTGCTCCTGTCCCAAGAGGAACAAGTGGTACAAAGCCTAGGTAGGTTTGCAAACCCTCTAGTTTCCTCCTCCTCCTCCTCCTCCTCTTTTTCCTCTTCTTCCTCCTCTTCCTCCTCCTCTTCCTCCTCCTCCTCCTCCTCCTTCTCCTCCTCCTCCTCCTCCTCCTCCTCCTCCTCCTCCTCCTCCTCCTCTTCTTCTTCTTCTTCTCCTTCATGACAGAATAGTTTGCCTAGGAGGGCTACAGTAACCTCTAAGTGGAATCCCACGTAGATTGTTCTAACACTAGATAGATGGCAACTGTTGTTTCTTTTGACTTTCGTGTGTGTGTGTGTGTGTGTGTGTGTGTGTGTGTGTGTGTTATTTTAATGTTGTTTTTGAAAAAGAGTGCCTCTCTCTTTGGTCCAGACTAGCCACAGACTCAATCATGACTGCTAAGCTGTCATGCCCTAACCTAATACACTCTATAATTCATGGCTAGAGTAGTTCAGAGAACAAATTGGCTAGGAAAAGTTGGTTATAATGTTTAGCATGTGGTACACTCTTGTAATACTCTAGAGACTATGGTAAGAAGGTCTCAAGGTCATGTCTAGCCTGGGCTACAAAGGAAACTCAACCCAGCCTAAGCTAAATAGCAAGACCTTATGTCAAATAGTAATTAAATAAAGCTGACTATCTAAAAACTTTAGTAAATACAATTTGAGACAAGTTTTCAAAGAGCAAAATGACTCTGGGAACTGAAAACAAATTAACTGGATGGGAACTTCACAGGCTTACCCAGGCGCGGACAGGGCACAGTTTGTCCCGCACCACAGCTGACACACTTGCCGTTCCTGTAATCCCGATAGGAGTCGCAGGGATAGGCGGTGATGGAGCAGTTATTTTGCAGGGATGCAAGGTACAGGAAGACGGACATCTGGTGGTCACACTTGAAGTACTTTATACCTTGATTGTAAAGGGACCAAGAGCAGTTGCAGCATTTACCAGAAAAATGCATTTCACATTTTATACAAACACCACCACGTCTGACCACAGCTCCGAATGCCACGCACTGCACAGAACTCCCTGCACGGCTTCCATGTACTCAATTTTAAACCACAGGAAGCGATTCAGCGTGGCTAGTGCAAAGTAGAGAGTAAATCATATAAAGGTGGTTGTGAGAACAAACCTGGGGGTATGGGGCTGGAGAGGATGCTCGGTGCTTTAGGGTGCTTGCTTCCAGAGGACCCCAGTTCAGTTTCAGCACACACGCTGGCAGCTCACAGCTGCCTGTAACCCTAGCTCCAGGGGATCCAATGCCCTCTTTTGGCTTCCACAGACACTCATGCACAAATGCTCTCTTTCTCCCTCCCCCCATACACACACACACACACACACACACACACACACGCACATACACACGCGTGCGTGCGTGGTTACTTTAAAAAGAAGGGAGGATGGAGAGCTGACAGTGCTTGTTTAGTATGCACAGGACTCTAAAGTCAATCTCCAGCATCACTGAAAGGGAGGGCTGCAGAGATGGCTCCGCCCAAGCAGGAGCGCCTGGAACTGGATCATCACCACACGTGTAAAAGCCAGCACCGCAGGTCTGTGACCCTGGCCCTGGAGAAGTAGAGACAAGTGGCTCCCAGGGGTTTGCTGGGTAGCCAGTCTAGCTTAGAGGGGGAACTCAGCGTTCAGTGAGAGACTCTGCCTCAAACACCAACATGGGGAATGAGCAAAGAAACCACCCTCTGGCCTCTACACACGCACTCCTGGGCACATGGACCTATGGGGAAACCAACCCCCACCCATGCACAGAGGTGCGCCTAATACCATCCAATGTTTGAGCGGCAGACTATCCCCACCATATTTATACTTGAGGAAATGCAGGCAGGTGAGGATGAAGGGACTTGCCACCAGGCCTACGGATCTAAATTAGATCCCTGCAGCCCATAGATGGGAAGGAGAGAACTAATTCCTCAGGTTGTTCTCCTACTTCCACATACGTGCTATGGATACGTGGGCATTGTTTAGGCTATGCATTCACAAGTATGCACATGCACAAAGAAGTAAATAAATCTGTTTTGAAAGCATTTCTCCGTACAGGCTGTAGAGATTGTTCAGCAGTTAAGAGAGCTTGCTGGAGTGTGGTCCCCAGGACCTGTGTCAAGTGGCTCACAACCACCCATAACTCCATCTCTAAGGGATCAGACAATCTCTTCTGGCCTCTGGGAGTACTTGTGAGCATACACGTGTGCAAATATACACATACAAAATCAAAATAAAACAATAGGGGCTGGAGAGATGGCTCAGCGGTTAAGAGCACTGACTGCTCTTCCAGAAGTCCTGAGTTCAAGTCCCAGCAACCATATGGTGGCTCATGACCATCTGTAATGGGATATGATGTCCCCTTGTGGTGTGTATGAAAACAGCTACAGTATACTCATATACATGAAATAAATCTTTTAAAAACATTTAAAAAAACAAATGATTTTCAATATCTTTTTAAAGTCTCTCTTTGCAAAGCATTAACAAATGAAGCTAGGAAGAGTCTACATATCAAAGTTATAAACACAGGACTGGAGACGGCCTACTGAGAGGGAAAGAGAACTCTACATAACAAAGCTAGATCATGGGACTGGAGACTGCACAGAGAGGGAAAGATCTCTGGCAAGGGTAGTCCAGAAAGGACGTTAGCATCTAAAACTTATAGAGTCGTCAAAACTAAATGCCCCTAAAATCATCCAGCCAGTAAGTGGGCTACTGAAGTGAACTGAGTGTTCTCAACAAAAGAGCTATAATACATATAATACACAAAAGAAATGCATACAACCTACCAAGTCAAACCCAGATGAAATCCAGACACAAAACAGCCAATGAGACAAAAGCAGTAAGAAATTAGCTTAGATGCATTCAGAACAGAATCACACCAGGCGGATCTCTGTGAGTTAGAGGCCAGCCTGGTCTACATAGTGAGTTCCAGGGCAGAGTTCCAGTCCCAGGGGATACACAGACAGACCCCATCTCAACAATAACAATAATCATCTTGTCTGTCACTTCGAAGTTGGGAACCAGATAAACTTGAGCTTTCCTTAACCTTAATAGGTGTTTACTGTCCACCATGAGTTTGGGCTAACGGCTCCAGGACTTGGATGAATTCTTCTCAGAATGTACAAACAGACCCCTAGCCTCCGCGGACACCAGGACCATCATCAGGTAACACTGAGGCCTCTATAGGAGACTGCTCTCCTTGGCTGAACCTCCCTGCCAATGCATTTAACGTCTTGCCTTTATTTTTGTTTTATGCGTGGGGGTGTTTTACCTACATGTGTAACTATGGACCATGTATGTACCTGGTATCCATGGAAACTAGAAAAACACAGAAGCTCCCCTGAAACGTGAATTGCAAACGTCTGTGAGCTACCACGTGGGCGCTGGGGATTGACCCTGGGTCCTCTAACGAGCAACCAATGCTCCTAACCACCGAGCCATCTCTCCCTACCCTCCGCCAATGTATTTAAAGTACTTTGATTTATGGTGTTCTTTGTTCTGTCACTATAAAAGTTTCCTGAGTGGGGAAAAGCCTGTGAGGCTCCATCCTTCCTTGAGGTGCTATGCCACTTTCTTCTGTGGGACAGTCCACGCTCCAGTGTATAACCTCTCACCCATGCTCCAGGCAAGAAACTCTAATTAAACCCAGCGGGTCATGCATGCCAAGGAGTCAGGAAATCTGACAACAATTCTTGCAGGAATGGCAGGGGGGTGAGAAAGGGGAATGGTGTGAGAGAGAAATTTTTAATTGTGTAACTGGACAAAGCCATCAAACAATATAAAGAATTAGAAATAAACTTGATGAAACTGTGACTGTGTGGGATCTGAGGTAACATATAGCTATGTTCCTAGGCCTTAATCATTGTATTTGGCTTCAAAAAATAAACTATCTTGCATGGTGGTGTTGACATACGCCTTTAATCCCAGCACCCAGGAGGCAAGAGGCAGGTAGATCTCTGGGTTCAAAGCCAGCCTGGTCTACACAGAGAAACCCTGTCTCAAAAAATATAAAAACAAACAAAAAATCCCTATCTCTTACTCTCTCTGAGTGAGAGCTTAGTTATTCATTGAGAAGGGTTGCCATGAGACTGAGGCCAGCCTGAGGTATGCCAGAAATACCAGGGCTACCAGGGCAGCCAGGGCCACAGAGCCAAGTCCCTGGCTAAGACAGAAACAAAGGAAGGAAGAAAAAAAGAGGCGGAAGAAAGAGACTGAAGAGCTGGCTCAGTCAAAGCAACTGCTGCTCTTCCAGAGGACCCACGTTCTGTTCCCAGCACCCACCCCAGGCAGCTCAGGACTGCCTGTAATGCAGCGCCAGGGGACGTGACTCCTCAGTCTCCTCAGGCACTTGCTCCCACATACACGCACAGACTTACACTCGTACACATAAAGATGATTATTGTGGGGTTTTTTGGTTTTGTTTTTAAGAAAGGGGATGAGCCTGGGTTTTAGGTCCTGTAAGCTCCACCTCTCTGGAATTGGCCTCAGGTGGGCATCAATAGGCACAGCTTCGAGAAAGGCATTCTAAGATTGAAGGCCTCAGAAGCATGTGGCCTGGCAGGTGGCGTCCAGGACACATGTGCTTAGCTGGTTTCCAGCAGTTCTTCCCATTTCCAAAGTGAAATCTGAAGCCAGAAAAGCAGATTAAATATTAAATGGAGAAGAAAACTAGATGGTTGTGACTCAGCCTGGGGAGAGTTGCACTCAGAGAATCCTCAGGGAACAGGGACCATTGAAAGGTTAGTGGCTCAGCTGGCGTCTCAGAACACAGAAGGGAAGAATTTCACAGAAGCTGGGCTTAGTGAGACCTAGCACTGGAACTTTGGGAAAGACTGAGCAGAGAAAAAGTCCTGGAACTCAACCTTGTCACCAGCAAAACCATGTGTACAGAAGCTGAGGATGTGGGGTAGTGTAAGCACGGGGAGGTGGAAGCAGAAAAGATGCCCATGGTGCATCTGTCTGTGGGGGGAAAGGGCAAAGGTCAAGATTCCTGAAAGGGCAAGGCTTCATGGGAGCCCCTGCAGGCTATGGCTAGAAAACAAATGAAGGTGAATTCACTGGAGAGAGAAAAAAGGGGACAGGGAGACAACCCAGATGGCAAAGTGCGTGCCTGCAAGCAAGAGGACCTGACACAGATCTCCAGAAGCCACATTTAAAAAGAGCCAGGCCTGGGGGCTGGAGAGATGGCTCAGCAATTAAGAGCACTAGCTGCTAGCTGCTCTTCCAGAGGGCCAGGATTCAATTCCCAGCACCCACAGGGCAGGTCACACCTGCCTGTAACTCCAATTCCAGGGATCTGACACGCTCACACAGAAATATATGCAGGCAAAACACCAATGCACATACAATAAAAAAAAAAATCATAATAATTTAAAATACCATTAAAACATAATAAAATAGACTTGGTGGCATGTGTTTATAAACCCAGCACTTGAGAGGCAGAGCCAGGCAGATTTCCAGGATTCACTGGCCAGCCTGCCTAATCAGAAAGCCCCAGAGTAGTGAGAGACCTTATCTCCAAAAGCAAGGGGTGGACCTGGTGAGAAGGCTCGGTGAAGAAAAGAACCAGCTGCACATGCCTGAGGCAGTGGCACACAGCCTACAGCAGGATGAGGGTCAGAGACAGGAGGATTGCTGAGAAACTCTCAGGCCAGCTAGCCTAGGAGGCCCAGGTGCAGCACATTATCTCAAAAACGAGGAAGCTGACTCCCCAGAGTTGTCCTGACTTCCACGTGCACACTGCAGCCGGTGCACGCCCCTGCTCACACACCACATACACACACCACACACACATACACACACACACACACTACACACATGCATACACACACACACAACACACATTACACACACACCACAGAAAGACAGACAGTGTGTGAAGTGACAATGAATTTTTTTTTTTTTTTTTTAAAGACAAGCTCCTGGACCCTGTATCAAAAACCAAGATGGATGGCTCCTGAGAAATGGCATGTGGAGCTCTGGCCCGCAAAGCAAGTCCATACACCCAAAAAGTACAAAAGGAAGAAGAAAGGCCATCAGGAAAATAGGGCACCGGGGAGTGACCCCAAGGAGAGCTACAGAGGGCCATTTTGAGAGAGGGGGCTGGAAGGTGAAAGAAGGTGCTAATCCTGTGGACAAGGCGGGCTTACACAACATGGCTCTTAATGGTGTGGTGGTCTGAATAAGAAAGGTCCCAATAGGCTCATATATTTGAATGCTTAGTCGCCAGGCTGTGGTACTATTTGAAAGGATTAGAGGACTAAGAAGTGTGGCCTTCATAGAGGAAGAAGCTTTGAGGTTTAAAAAATCCACATCAAGTCCAGAGTCTCTTCTCTCTCCCTCCCCCCTCCTCTTCCCCTCCCCCCTTCTCTCTCTCTCTCTCTCTCTCTCTCTCTCTCTCTCTCTCTCTCTCTGGGTATGTATCAGGATGTAGCTCTAAGCTCTCAACTACTTCTCTAGCACCCTGCCTGGCTGCCCTCTGGCTGCTCCATGCCATGATGATAATGAACTAAACCTCTGAAACTGTAAGCAAGGCCCCAATTAAATGCTTTCTTTTATAAGAAAGACTCGCCTCGGTCATGGTGTCACTTCACAACAGGACAGTGACTGAGACAGGAGTGTGGGAGGTTAAGTCTATCTGTAACAGATAATAGGGAGATGTCATGGAGGTGTGGAAGACATGACCCTATGGAGTCAACAAAGGTAACAAGAGGGGTATCCGGCAGTGAGAGCCAGGGAGAAGCTACACACTTTCCTGGACTCAGGACATCTCCAGCAGTGCTTCCTGGCAGGAGTGGAACCACCATGGCAGAGGACTAAGGCTCAAGGGATCCGAGGAGCATTCATGCTAGCAGCCTGGTGGCGGGTTCTGTTTCTGCCACCAGCGTGATCTGAGAACTGAATTGACACTGAGAGTCATAAATGGGCAAAAGCGGTCAGAGGCAAGACACTTTCTCAGGGGGTGCCATGAGGTGTTGTCAGGAGGCAGATGACACACAGAGATGGGGGTCACAAGAACTGGAGGTGATGGGGAGCTGTTGGTGTGGTACCAAGAAGAACACAGCCCCAAGTGGGTAATAAAGATCAGGTCTAAATAGGGAGCAGCCAATCCAGAAAAGAGGCACTGGGTTGTGAGTGATGGCTGGTGGGGTGGGGCTGAGGGCTGCAACTGGATCAGTGCTTCTGTTTCCAGTGAAGACATAGGAAAGGTATCACAGGAGACAGTGAAGGACAAACTGGGACTAAGAGGAAGAAGCATGGGGCACCTGGGCTAAGCTGGACTGAAGTGAAAGTTGATGGGCCAGCATTTCTTACTGCTCCTAGCAGCAGATACCTTGATGTCAGTTATAGCACATGCATGTGGGGGCAGTGGATATGGATGGGTACATTGGATACATGTAATCGCTCTGCTGCACAGGACAGGACTGAATGCTCAGGCATGCAGGTAACCGCACTTAGTTTCAGCTGGATCATTTTCAAACGTGTGTGTGTGTGTGTGTGTGTGTGTGTGTGTGTGTGTGTGTGTGTGTGTGTGTGTTCTTCCCACGTGGCTATATACCCATACCATTTTCTACAAAGATCATCTTTAGTTTTTTTTCCAAAAGTGTGTGTTGATCTGTTAGTGTATGTGCGCAGGCTCCTGGAGGCCGGAGGACAGCAGGCACCCTGCTCTATCAGTTTTTACCTCTTCCGATGAGGAGACAGGGTCTCTCACTGACTATGGTCCTAGGCTGGCAGCAGGAAGGACTCGGTCCTCCTGTCTCTGCCCCGCACAGCTTGTTCAGGTGGGTGACTCTCACTCAGGTCCTTGTGTTGTGCTCGGTCACGCTCTGAGCCAGCTCTCAAGCCCTGGGACCACCCTTGTTCTAGAAGCTTTTGAAGGTGATTTTCCTTTCTTTAGCAGCAGTGAGGCATAAATTAGACAAATAGGGAGGACAGGATGATAACTCTGTCCCTTGGCTCACCTTTATGTTGCCCTCCAACTTCCTATTTGTGATTTGTGAGCTATATTCCTATTACATTATAAAATATTATTTTATATATGAAATATCATCTTATATATTTTATATATAAAATATTAATTTTTTAAAATTTATTTATTATGTATACAATGTTCTATCTGCATGCATGCCTGTACGCCGGAAGAGGGCACCAGATCTCATTACAGGGTTGTGAGCAACCATGTGGTTGCTGGGAATTGAACTCAAGACCTCTGGAAAAGCAGCCAGTGCTCTTAACCTCTGAGCCATCTCTCCAGCCCTATTAAAATATTATTTTAAAATGTTAATTTGAAATGTATTTTTAAAACATATTTAAAATATATTTTAAAATATAAAATTACAAAATTATTTAAAATATTAGTTTATATTTTATTACATGTTATATATTATTTAAAATATAAAATATTATTTTATATTTTATTATATAATATATAAATATATAATATAAATAAATTTTATACAGAATGTCTTCAAATATAATTAAATTTACATAATATATAATCTAATAATATAATTATAATATAATAATATAACTTATTTTACATATAGATAAATTTATATAGTAGTGATATATAATATATAATAATGCAAATTTATATAAATTTGCTATATATAATATATTTCTATTATATTATAAAATATTGTATTTTTTTCAGGCAGTTTGTTTTCTATTTACAGTGACCCATTGATATCAGGTAATTTATTGGTTGTTTTTTGTTTGTTTTTTGTTTTGTTTTGTTTTTGAGAGAGGGCCTCTTGGCTGGGATTGAACTGACCCCCCGCCTCTACCCCCCCTGCTATCAGATATCTTAATATTCCTTTCCAAACTACCATCTTACAAAGGATAACAGATGAAGCTTACCTCCAAATATTGTCTTGGGGCAACCGGGTTGGTCCAGTCCTCCATTCGGGTAGAAGTCTATGTGTCCTAGGGCTTCCTTGTAGCCCAGTGCTAAAAGAGAACACACAAGGCTCGCTTGGGGCATGGGACTGTGCACATCCTGACATCACCTGCCAGCAGGGTTAGCCAGGGGCTGGGTTATGATTGTTCTCGTGGCCCTTACTCTATTTAAATGTCTTGCTCAAAGCTGTCAGCAAATTGCAGTCACATCTACACCAGGGCTGACTGAGCACAAAAATGGTGATGGACTGAATCCCACTGTGTCCAGAGGCAAGCGACTCAGCACTGCAAGAAGACTTGTTTAGCCAGGAGATTCTTCTTGCACTGGATAAATCTTCACACAGTGAACTATGAAATAATTAATTTTTACTTAGTAGGTAAAATCTTAAAATGTTTGGATCTGATCTGGAGAAATGGTTTTGTGGTTAAGAGTACAGCCCATTCTTGCTGAGGGCCCGGTTAGGTTCCCAGCACCCACGTGGTGGCTCGCAGCCACCTATAACTCCAGTCTCAGGGCACACACGTGGTACACAGACATATATGCAGGCAAAACACCCATATTCATAAAAATAAAAGAATAACAATAAAAATGTTGACCCTTAGACAGGCGTGGTGGCTCACCTGCACTACCAGCACTCGGGAGGCTGAAGCGGGGGGGATTGCCACGGGCTTGAGGCCAGCTTGGGCTAAAGAGTGAGACCTTGTCTCAAACAGAGTGGGTTCTAGAATGAATTTAAAAAAAAAAAAAAAAAAAAAAAAAGATAAGATTAAAAAAGGAAATATTTTTAAAGGTGGGCACCTAGAAATGCACTAACCTTATTTTCTCTAGCCATACAAACCCCCAAATAATTAGAAAATGCTCTATTTAAAGGTTAGCATAGAGGGCTGGAGAGATGGCTCAGCAGCTAAGAGCACTGACTGCTCTTCTGGAGGTCCTAAGTTCAATTCCCAGCAGCCACATGGTGGCTCACAACCATCTGTAATGGGATCTGATGCCCTCTTCTGGTGTGTCTGAAGACAGCTACAGTGTACTCACATATATAAATAAATCTTTGGGCCGGAGCAAGAAGGAAAAAAAAAAAAAAAGTAAAGGTTAACCTAGAACCAGCTGTGATCTGAGACTAGAAGGTTGACAGCTTATAATCAGCCTTGGCTGCGTCGTGGCAGGCCAACCTGGGATACATAGCAAGAGTCTCAGAAAAAATAAATGTTTACATATGTATGTATATGTTATGTGCAGCATGTTGTAGCAATCATAATCACAGTTTTCCTACTGAGATTCTGTGTGTCAGCTGGGTGGCTCACACCACGCTCTTCCGTTTTCATAGGGCCTGCCACACAGCTGTGGAAGGTAGTGGAAGTAAAGAGGAAGGGCAGGGGCTGGGGGACCTCAGGTTCCCCTCAGCATCACTAGAAAGAACAAAACCTAGGATGCGCCTCACTGCAACGCTTGTATTATTTCCTTCAGATTTCACTTCGCAAGAGTGAAAAACAAACCGGTTTATTCTGTGCATCTTAAAACAGCACTTAAGCAAGGAGCTATTTTTCAAATGTCACGGTAAGGATGCAGCTGTCCACAAAAAGCCATTTCCTCCAGAGATAAACAGTCACTACTTGTCACACAGGAGTGCCCATGATACAGAGTCAGGGGTAATTTAAAAAAAACAAAACAAAAAACAAAAATGTGTACTGTCTGTGTTTGCTTTTGTACACATGTACCGGCATGAACTTGGGGGTCTGAGGACAACCTTCTTGCATCAAACTCAGGTGGTCGGGTTCAGTGGCCGCCAGCACCCTGCCTGGCTGAGCCACCTCACAGACCCCAGGCTGACTTGTTGGTCTTTGTTTCCTGGTACTGGGGCATGCCACACAAACACTACCACGAGCTACATCCTCCGCCCTGGGTCCCCGACGTGTTAGCTAGGTGTACCATAAGGAGGAAGCACAATTAACTGAGCACTCTGCTGCATCCGCCCTCGTCAAGCTCCAGCTGGCCCATCCCTGAGACATTTAGATACAGCAGATGTCTGTCCTTTTTATTTTCTCAGCCATAGTCTTACTATGTAGCCTTGACACCCAACCATGAACATCATCCCAATGCCCCCACAGGTACCAAATGACAGACAGGAACCCAGCACACGGAGAGACAGAAGTGATCTGGGAGATCCACAGAAAGCCAGGAGTGGGCCAGAGGTGCTCTGGGTCGGCAGATACTCGACTCTCAGCCCAGGGAAATAAGCGGGTAGGGGTGGGGGTGGGGGTGGGGGTGGGGCGGTGACTGAATGTCTTGGGGCTGCTAACTCACAAAGACGGGAGTATTACCGTCAGTGTCGGAGTGGATGACGTCCACGAACTGTGCGTCGCTGGGATCTAATCTGTCCTCAGGAGGTCTCCCATTGAATAAAGGGCCTGCAGGGTCAAGACCTAAAAGAAAAACAGAGCAGCTTGGCAGCCCCACGCCGTGACTCACTGCTCTTTGCATCCCTCCCGGAAAGGATGGCTCGCAGGCTTCGGGGCATGCTTGGGTGAGTAATCGCTAGCATCCCATTATGCAGTCAGGACTCCTGTCCACAGCCTGTAGCTTTTTCCCACAGTGTGGACGGTTACTCTGAGTGGCTCTGAGTGGTTCTGTGGACCTGGTTGGGAAAGAGTCCCACAGCAGGAAGTCAGCTTAAGTAGAAAAGCTCCTCGGTCAAAAACCCTCAGAGAGAGTGAAAGAGGAACTGGGGCTGGGAATTTGTTTGTTTGTTTGTTTGTTTTTTGTTTTTTGAGACAGGGTTTCTCTGTGTAGCCCTGGCTGTCCTGGAACTCACTCTGTAGACCAGGCTGGCCTCGAACTCAGAAATCTGCCTACCTCTGCCTCCCAAGTGCTGGGATTAAAGGCATGCGCCACCACTGCCCGGCTTGGGGCTGGGAATTAAACCCAGGACCTTACCTTACCCGTGAGGCTACACACAGCTGTATCCCCAACCCTTGACAAAGTTCCATCATATGGCTCAAACCAGGCTGAGTTAGCTATGTAGCCTAGGTTGGCCTCTAACTGGATTTTCATCTGCCTCAGACTCCTGTGTGTCAGAATTAATGGCATCCATCACTTCTCCGATCTCCACTTTAAGGACTTCAGAAGCCCCACTCAGCTCGGCTTTCACTCACTTACTAACTCGTTTGAACCAGATCACTAAGCCAGGCTAGCCAGTACAGTTCCATCCTACTGGTAACTTCCCCTGAGGCCCAGGGGCCTCAACCATCCTGGCCAGAGCCTGGCCCTCCATCTGCCCCTGGTCCCTAGCTGAGCCAACCCAGCAGGAAGCTGTGAGACTCTTTGGGGAGGCTAGGTTTGGAAGAGCACTGTATCACACTACAGATGAGGCAGATCAAATGCATCCCATAATGCCTGAACTGATTCTTGGTCCTGGTCAGGGTAGACTGGGCTTCATTACCACAGCAGTGAAACACCTGGGAAATCACACTTGGGATTCTAGAACCACAATGTGAACTCTGACAAAGTCCCCACTCACTAGAGCCCTGTGCAAAGAGGGCTTTAAGGGTGTCTTCCTTGGAAGTTTAACCTATGAGTATCATCGTATGCTTAAACTCATTTTTTATTTCTTGCTTTAGGTGCTAGAGGTTAACCCCAAGGTGTCGTGCATGCTAAGCTTGTGCTACCACACAACTGCTCCCCTGTCCCTCTGGATGCTTTTCTGAGGACATCTCCCCTTCCCGGGTCCCTTCCCGTGTTCCAAGCACCATCAAGAGGCAGCATCTGTGGTTCTGTTTCCTGTTTTCTTCTCTCCCAGTGTCCTTGCGATTTCTTGAAACATTCCTTCGTCTACCTCCCTCCTTTCCTTGTCCCTCCACCCCCAGTTCTCTTCTGTCCTCTCAAACTGAAACTGGTGTGGGAGGGTGTGAGGTAACTCCCAGTCACTCCCGGACCAACAGGTGGCCTCAATACAACAGGCCTCAACACAGCAGGAAGAAACTCCACAGCCTTGGAAAGAATTCACCCTGAAACCTCCCCCTCATCATATCAGACAACACCAACCACTTTACGGCCAAAAAATATAAATAGTAGATGCTCTGGCTTAGAGCCTCCTGTAGAGCTAGATAAAACATTTAGACCAGGGAGGGCACGAGAGTGGCGGGGGGAGCTGTCCACATACCAGCACATATAAAATGGAGGGAAAAGTATGGTCCAGAACCTGAATCCATATTTGCAGTTCAAGGTTTCTAGCAGTCACCTAACATATGTGTGTGTTGCATGCATGTGTCTATGCATATTAGCACGTATATGGGCACATGTGTGTGTGCATATGGAGTCCAGAGCTGGGTGTCGGCTGGCTCTGCCACCCCAGTGCTGGGATTACAGGGCAGTCACAACCAGCGTTTACCTAGGTGCTGAGAATCCAAATTCTGGCCCTCATACTTCCATGACAAGTGCTTTTTATCTGCGGAGCCTTTTCCCAGCCTAAAATGTTTTAAAAAACAAGTGGGAATTGAATTTAAGAATAAGGACTAGGGAGCTGGAGAGATATCTCAGCAAGATGCTACTCTTTCAGAGGACCCAGGTTTAGTTCCCAGCACACAACCCAAGACTTGCTGCTGTCTCCTGGCCTCTGCAGGTACCTGCACATACTGGCGCATGCACACACGCGCGCATGCATGCACATTGAAAACTAAATCTT
The DNA here is from genome assembly GCA_028551405.1 of Uromys caudimaculatus. Lineage (NCBI taxonomy): Eukaryota > Metazoa > Chordata > Mammalia > Rodentia > Muridae > Uromys > Uromys caudimaculatus. The sequence continues at coordinate 14,407,306 of CM052713.1, forward strand.
TTTCTTTTAAGAATATAAGGCCAGGATATAGCTCAGATCATAGAGTGATGCAGTGATGTCCTGAGTTCAGTTCCCAGCACACGCAAAAATATTAAATTAAAAAATTTAAATTTTAGCCAGCTATGGTAGCGCATACCTTTAATCCCAGCACTTGGGAAGCAGAGAAAGGTGAATCTCTGTGAGTCTGAGGCCAGCCTGGTTTACAAAATGTGTTCTAGGACAGCCAGGGCTGTTATACAAAGAAATCAAAAAAGAAAAAATAATTTAGTTCTAAAAAAATATATGCTTAAACCAGACATGGGAGAACTTAAGAGGCTAAGTAAGAAAGGAACATCTCAGATTCAAGACCAGCTTGGGGTACAAGTGAATCCAAAACTAACCTGCTAACTAAAGAGCTAATCTTGTCTCAAAAAGACAAAATAAGACAAAACTGGGTCATTGATGGCTGGGGGGGGGAGGCTCTTGCCACCAAGCCTGACAACCTGAGTTCAATCCCAGGACCGATAGGGTGTAAAGAGAGACCTGACTCCTGTAAATTGTCCTTTAACTTTTATATGCATGATGTGTCACACACACACACATATATACACATACAAAATATATAGAACAAAAATTTTTTAATTAAAATTTTTTTTTAATTTTTAAATAAAGTTTTAATTAAAATTATTTAATATATAATTATAAAAAGATAAAATAGTACTCAAAAATTAGAAATAAGCAAAACAAAGCCAGCCAGGTATGGTAGATCACACTTGTAACCCCAGCACTTAGGAGTCTGAGGCAGGAGGAGTCAGACTGGCATAAGCTTAAGGCCAGTATGAGCTTAGTGAGTTTCTAGGCTAACCTGGGCCACAGAGTGAAACCCTGCTTCAACATAACAAAACAAACAAGCAAAATAATGCATCTTGCTTAACCAGCATATCTAAAAATTGTCATGCCAATACACTCAACAATAAATGTGAGATTTTATTTCCTTTCTTTTTTCTTCTTTCTGAACCTTCGACTTCAAAAGCCAGTGCTTATTTTGCACCTACAGCCTATCTCAGTTTGTACTGGCTTCATTTCAAGTGTCCAGCGGCTACAAGTACCTAACAGCTACTGTATTGTTTCTGAAACTGTGGTCAGACTACCTGTGTCTTCCGGTTGAAAATCTAGGCTCCTTATCTTGGAAGCAACTCATGGCACAGTCTGGGCCTAGCCTACATAAGATTCTGGATTCATCCCAGCACCAAACATGTGAAGGAAGAAAGGAAGGAAGGCAGGCAGGCAGGCAGGAAGCAAGCCAGCAAGCCAGCTAATGAGAAGTCAAACCAAGAGATATACCTGGAGAAGAGAAGTAGAAGAGAGAAAATTGACAAAGAGAGCAGGGTGAAGGGCCAAACAGGTGCCGGGCTGACCTACCCTGGTCTCAGGAAATAATAGTGGCTTGTGTCCGTGGGTGACAGTTCACATTCCACCCCGTGATCCAGTGAACACAACCAAGCAAGGACACTGGCACTCAGAATTCTCCTGAGATCGCTGGGACTAAATTTGAGTCTCAGAGATGGTGAGAGGAGAACTGGGGGCATCCATGGAGGTACACAATTGATTTGTGGACCGGAAGTTGAGTCCGGGTCTCGGGGTAGGTCACATGGGCCTAGAGAAAGCCTGGCATGGAGAATTTCCGTAATAAGAGGCTAGATACACTGCCGTTCACGTGGTCAGGAGGACACAGGGGAGAACATGGCGCTTGGGTAGAGTGAAACGCTTGGCTGAAGGGTACATCTGGTCCATTTCTTCCTAGCTCTGTGGTCAGTGACCTCAAGTTGGCAGTGACATCATTAGTCACTAGCAAGGAAATCAGCACAGAAACCAGCAATTGTATAAGTCAACACCCGCCACTGAACCCCACTGCAACACACTGTGGGAAAGAAACAGTCCCCCCCTATCAGAAAAGGGATTTCTAGGGTGAGGCAAACCCAAACCTCTGTCCTTCTAAGTGTGAGGATTCCCCCCCTCTCATAGACACTGCTTTTTAAAATACAACGATGATAATAATACATTCTGAACTATAAAATCCAAGACAAACACCGGGAAGCCATGCCAGCAAGTTGGGTGCAGGGAAGGGGATTTGGGGCTGTGAGGTTACTACACCCCCCAATATGTGTTTGGAATCATTTACATTTCCTCTCCTTCCACACACTTCTGTCTTATGGTTTCCCTAAATTTAAAACCCCGTGCATGAGGATGAATCCTGGGAAAGGTGAATGACAATCTCTTGGAAGCTGGAGCCCACCCTCAGCTCTGTCAATAGCTGTGGAAAATCCCTAAGCTCTCCAGCAAGAGATCCAGAACGAGTCTTTGTCCTTCCCGGTTTGACCTGCAATTCCGGTGTTTTCACTGAGTTTGCTAGAAAGCTGGTATTTAGCCACGGATTTCCCATCTCCTTTCCCGTCCATGAGTCTGCACCCATGCCTGGTGAGAGCGAGCTATGGAGTCCAAGCGAGCCTCAAGTAACCCCAAGGAAGAAGGCTCTCTGGGCACAGATCAGATCCCACGAGATACTGGTAGGTGGTTACCATAAGAAAAATAAGGTCACCACCAAGCTTTTCCCGTGACACACACAATTTGCAAAATGCTCTACATAGGTTGAGGTCAATATTACCTGCGTGGTGGCACTTTCCCAGAGAACACTGCCCAGGCGAGACCCCTGGTAACCGACAGGAACCTTACCTGTGATTCTCCCCAGCTTCCCGGAATACATTTCTCCAACAAATCCAGAGATGTGGGCTCCTAAGCTTACTCCAATCATGTAAATGCTGTCCAGAGAAGCTCCTTCGGCCTAGAATTTCATTAACAAATTGTAAGAGTCCAAGAAATTGATCACACTTGCAGAGATTTCCTGTTTACTTTGAAGGAATATTCCTAAGTACTTTGTATCTATTCTCACTTGGGCTATTTTGTGTTTGAGTAGATATGCATGCACATCTATACACTTATATGTAGAGGTCAAAGGTCAAAGAGTCAGGTGTCTGGCTGGAGAGATAGCTCAGTGGTTAGAACACTTGTTACTCTTGCAGAGGAACCAGGTTTGATTCTCAGCACCCACCTAGCAGCTCACAACTGTATGTAATTCAGTTCCAGGGGACCCAATGCCTCCATCTGACTTCTGTAGGCACCAACACATGCATGGTACACACATATACATGCAGGCAACACACTCATATACATAAAACAATGAATAAATAAACCTTTGTTTTTAAGTTTCATGTCTCCCTCATTTTCTCCCCACCTCATTTTTTGAGACAGGGTCTCTCACCAAGCCTAAAGTTAGCTGATTTGGTTAGGCAAGCCAACAAGCCCTGGGGAATCTGCCGTCTCTGCTTCCCTGGGTCAGAGATGACAGGCATGCACTGCTTACTGCTGTGCCCAGGTTTTTCATCAGGTTCTGGAGGTTGAAATCAGGACTTCTTGCTTGCACACCAAGTGTTTGTCAACTGAGCCAACTCCTAAGCCCCTACTGTCTCATTTGAATGTTGCAAGAGGGCCAGGAAAGTAGCTCTGCGGTAGAGCACTTGCCTTGTAAGTTATAAGCCTGAGGATCAACCCCCAGTATGGCAGAAGAGGAGGGAAGTTACAATATCCTGCAATGTTGATACTCCTTTAATAACAAATAAGGAAAGCGAAGCCCAGAGTTGAGGTCATCTGACCCAGTGGGGAGGGCACAAAGCAGGATTCAAACCAACATGCTAGTCCCAAGCTTGTGTCTTTTAGTGTCTCCACTCCCAACTCTGCTGGATCAAGCAGAGACATGGTTAGGGCTTCCAGATAGGGGAAGGGCTGATAAAGCACTTTGAGGAAGTCCTAATGGAATCACTGTCCCAGAGAAGAAAAGGTGAGGGAGGGTAGACCTTGCTGATCACAGGCTGTGGGCAGCTTGCTCTGAGCCATCCAAACGTTAACCTGCTTGCTGAGGAGCTCACGTAAAACTCACGTCACCACTATCCACAGTTGTCACCACGTCAAGGTCTCTTTGAAATTGCTCTGACTTCATGTGATACCATTTTGTTTTTCAAGACACAGCTTCTGGTTGTAGACCTGGCTGTTCTAGAACTTGCTCTGTAGACCAGACTGGTATCGAACTCACGGAGATCTGCCTGCTTCTGCCTGCTGAGCCCTGGTATTAAGGACTTGCGCCACCACAACCTGGCTGATGTCACACCTTTGTTATGTTAAAGGAGGGGAGCGCAGCTTATGAGAATACTTTCTAAATAAAAGCTAAGGTCCTGCCTTGAGAGGCTTTCTAAAAATATTGACGTCCCACTGAACCATGTTTTCACTGCCGTTGGGAATAACCTGGGCATTAGTAGCTTGGTCTTTTAGCTGAACAGCTACAGACATTGAAGGAGATTCCGGCATTTAAACTAACAACTCTAGGCAGTCTCTCCTACTCAAAGACACCCTCACAGTAGTCACAAAATGATGCTCTTTCACACGGCCTTTGCCATTAGCTACTGAAGATTATGTGGACTTAAGATCTACATTTAAAATGACAACATTGCCTCATACCCCTTTGCTGTGGGATGGACAATCTGCAGAGCCACACCCTCTTCCCTGGGTTTATTCAGATTTGCATAATGTTACAAAATGTTACAAAATAGCCCCCCATCATCCAACCAAGTGATGCCTCTTGGCTTTAAGCTTCCAAACAAGCCACCAACGTCATCTAAGACAAGTGTTTCTTACCAACATCTGGTCGATAAACTCCTTCAAAATAAGAGCTACTTTTTTGGTCTTGCTAGAAGCATGGGAGTATATCACAGTCGTAGCTCCTCGGTTCCAATCAACAACCACCACATTCATCTCTTGTATGCTGATCAAACTCTGTACCAACTCCTCCATCCAAACTGGAGGGGAGCCTGTTGGCCGGAAACCGTGGATTATAAAAGTGGTTTTCTTGGTCACATTTAGACTCCCCAGAGCTGTGGAGTTGATGACTTGTGCACAGGCCTGGTCTCTCTCTGTGTAGAGCATCAGTCTCACACTTAGTCCTGTACCAACCACCGCACTGTGGAAGCTCAGTCTGGTGAAGGATGGGCATGTTTCATCCGTGTCTGGAAATAAGAATTAGATGACATCATACAGTGCCGCCTAAGCAAGACAGTGCTGTGATCCGCTCCTTGATGCTCTTACGTTCCTCACAGCACCTCGCAAGAGCCTGGACCTAGCTGAACGAAGCTGAAAAAGTCATACTTAATCCAGTATTTCTAAGTAGTGATTCTTGGTTTCCCCAGACATCTTTCTCCAGACTCCTCCAAGGTCAAAAGCAGAAGTTAGCTCAGTGGAGCTTCTACAGCCCTTAAGTATATTCTCCAGCTCCCTAAGAACCTGTGAGTGCCTCACTTACAGCACAATGAATTCATCTTTTAGGGGTCTATTCTGGGTACTGGGTATGGGTGTGTCTACCCTGTGAGACTCCATTCTCCTTGATGGTAATTTCTACGCTGTGTATTCTCAGAGAGTCAGCAACTGAGTCTCCATGGTCTCTTGTGTAGAACCCTCTCCTGGGAGGATGGTCAGAGGGTGGCCTGCCCTGCCCTGAGCATCTGAAAATGCAGTCCATGTCAGCTGGTGCTGGGTCCTTTTCCTCTAGGCTCCTCAAGCTCTCCTTTGGAGCCTTTGCCATGCAGAACAACCTTGGAAGAAAGTTGGACTCCAGGAAGGGATGGCACAAACCTGGAAGGTCTTCTTGTTGTTTGAGACGGGATCTTAATATGAAACCCAGTCCAGCTTCAGACTTACTACGCAGCTCAACCTAGCTTCAACTTTGCAATCCACCTGTCTCAGTCGCCTAATGCTAGGATTACAGCTACGCCCTGCCATGTCTGGCTTGGACACCTTGCTGGGAATATCAGTGGGACAGTCACTAGGAAACAACCAGTAACAATACCATGGAGAAACCAGGCAAGGCCTTGCTTAGTCACCGCGCTGTGGCACTGCAGAAGGGCAGTATGCCTTATGTTCCTGTAATGTCAGAGGGCTCAGGGGCCACAGTGTCACTGTTCCGGTGCTGCCACTGGAACTGGAACCCAACTGTGACCAGGAAACTGACAATTATAAAATGAGAAACGGATCTGTCTTCCTGACAAAGGATCACAGTGATAAACAGTTCGGGGAGGCTGTGGATGTATTCTAAATTAAAGGAGATCAGAGACAGAATACACTAGGGCAATACTTGGACCTAGGGTAGACCTTGTGGTAATAGCAAAATGCAATAAAATAAACTAAATCAGGAAAATTGATATCTAGACAGTCCAGTAAAAATGTGGCCTCAGTTTTCAATTCATGGAGACAGTCACACTGTGGCTATTCCGGTGGTTTGCATAAGCTCATATTTTTGAATGCTTAGTCACCAGGGAATGACAATATTTGAGAAGGATTAGAAGGTGTGGCTTTGTTAGATTGGGTGTGGCCTTGTTTAAGGAAGTGTGCCACTGGGGGGTGGGCTTAGAAATTTCAAAAGCCCACACTCAGCCTAGTCCCTCCTCCTTCCCCCCCTTCCTCTCACCCAATCTCTCTGCCTACAGATCAGGATGCAGCTCTCAACTACTTCTGCAGCACCACGTCTGCTATGCCTGCCCCCATGCTCCCTGTCATGATGATAATGGAGAAACCTCTGAAACTGTAAGCTCGCCCCAATTAAACACTTTCTTGTATGGGAGGAGTTGCTGTGGTCATGGTGTCTCTTCACAGCAACAGAACAGTGACTAAGAGTCTTAGAAAATATAACTAAAGCATTTAAAGGTAAAGGGCCAAACTTATTGACAGATGATTCAGAAAATATAAACAGATAGCTAACTGATGATGAAATCTGTGTGCCAAAATGTTAAGAATAAATCAATCTAAGGCTGCAGGGTGGACTCAGTGGTTGAGCACAAGTGCGCTCAAGGCCCAGGAAGTTCCGCAATGAACCAGTAAGTAAACCTGCACAAAGGCTTGCTTCTGTTCTGAGTGCGCTCCTATTCCTGTAGCTTTTCTAAAAATGTTCAGTGATTTCCAAATAAACCTGAGAGGAAAGAACAAGGCAAAGATCCACCAGTGATGGACAGAGGAGGAGACGGGCTGTCAATTCTCCCCTCAGAAAGCAAAATTGGATGGATGTGAGGGCCCACGCCTTTAATCCCAGCATTCAGGAAGCAGAGGCAGGTGGGTCAGCCTGGGCTGCATAGTAAAACCCTGTCTCAAAAAAAAAAAAAAGGGAAGAGGAGGAGGAAGAGAAAGAGGAGGAGGAAAAGGAAGAGGAGGAAGAGGAGGAAGAGGAAGAAGAGGAAGAGGAAGAGGGAGAGGAGGAAGAGAAGGAGGAAGAGGAGGAGGAGGAAGAGAAAGAGGAGGAGGAAGAAGAGGAAGAAGAGGAAGAGGAGGAGGAGGAAGAGGAGGAGGAAGAGGAAGAGGAGGAAGAGGAGGAAGAGGAAGAGGAGGAAGAGGAGGAAGAGGAAGAGGCCACTGCATCAGCAGCAAAGGCAAGGGAAGCCAGGCCGGCCGGAGATGCAGCTTAGTGGGAAAGCATGACTGGTGTGCATGATCTTGAGTTCAATACCTTGCAGTACAAAAGAAGAGGAGGGAATGGATGGGGAGGGGAGGGGAGAGGGAGGAGCAGGGCAGGGGAGAGAAGACCGGAATAAGGAGCAGGAGGAGGCAGATGCTTGAGGCTTCAGTTCAAAGGGCAATGGAGGAGAGTTGGAAACAAACAAAAGCTCAAGGTGCAAGATGATAGGAGTGGGGGCTGGAGTGACGGCTCAGTGGTTATGGGCACTGACTGCTATCACACAGGACCTGGTTTTGGTGCTCAGCACCCATGTGGCAGCTCACCACTGCCTGGAATACAATCCTAAAGGTTCTGCCACCTTCTTCTGTCCCCCATAGGCAGGAGGCACACACACACACACACACACACAGTACACATACGTATATACACACAGCAACATTCATGTACATTAAAAATAAATATGGAGGCTGGAGAGATGGGTCAGTGGTTAAAAGCACTCATAGACTCTTGCAGAGGACACAGGTTCAGTTCCCAGCACCTGCATGTGGTATATAACCACCTGTAACTCCAGCTCCAGGAGGTTTGAAGCCCTCTCCTCACCTCTACCGGCTCCTGCACGCATACGGTGAACATACATACACTGAGGAATACAACAAAAAATAAAATTCAAAGAGAAGGAAAAATATATATGGATGTATATTAAGATGGAAGAGTTAAATGAAGAGTTTTGAGGTCCTTGGTTTTGGGATTTGTCAGAATTGGACCTTTGCAATATTACGTAATGCTTTGATCAAGAGCTGCTATGAGAGGCCTGAGCTCCTCAGGGATGGGACACAAACGCACAGGGCCCTACATCCAACTCCAGCCATGGAGAGACAAAAGGCACAAAGGCAAATACGGGAGAAAATCCTAGTGTCCAGACACAACATAACAATCAGGAACTGCATTGTTTTAAATTGAATTATTTGAAAACCACCCTGTACGACCCCATCCCACACTCGGCTTCACTTATGAAGAGCAGTGACGTAGAAAGTGAAGCACAACGCCAGCACCAAGCCGGGGAGCATCCCCTAGGGTGATGTCAATGCCAGAGAGAAGTTGAGGGAACAGGGATGGAACAGAGGGGAAGGACATTAACTTCTGACGGGCCACCAAAAGGCTGGGCAACCTTGGGACACAACCATTCTGACTTCTCTCAATGGAAACTTAAGAACCGAACTATGTAGAGACATCTGGATACTTTTGGTCATGGTGTCAATCACAGTAATAGTAACCAAAGTCATACACAATGCTCTGGGCCCTATATCAACAGTGGTATAGTCAGGCGTGGTCCTGTAGCAGGTCAATGCTTGCAAGTCGCCCTTTACTTCCTCTTCCTGAAAAAGAAATGCCCTTGAGAACACAAATTGCACCTGTCGGTCTGCTTGGGAAGCCCATCCCAGAGCAATAACTCACTATTTAATTAGTCATCTGACAGTACCGGAGGTGTTGTGAAATGTGTCTTATCCATCTTTAAAATTAAGGGGTTTGTTGGTTTTTTGTTTCATTTTGTTTGTTTTTGTTTGGCTGGTTGGTTTTTCAAGACAAGAGTTTCTCTGTGTATAGCTCTGGCTATCCTAGAACTTACTTTGTAGACCAGGCTGGCCTCAAACTCAGAGATCACTTGCCTCTGCCTCCCCAATGCTGGGATTAAAGGGAGTTCACCACCACTTCCCAGCTAAAGCTAAGTTTAGTTCCAGTCTCGGCAACCTACTCTCCAGATGGCCTGGAAAATCATGCTGTTTTTCACATGCTACCTATGTGTGCCAGAGAGGGATGTGGCTGGGATTAATTCTGAATGAGCTCACCCTGGGGAAGACAGATGTTTCTTTACTTAACTACTAGGTCTGCTCACCTTAGGACACATGCACTGTAGGCCTATGGGTTAGAAGCCACATATTCACCTGGGTCCTTGAGAGACAGGAGGCTGGTGAGCTAAGGGTCAACCTGGGCTATAATGAGAACTTGTTACAGGGGATGGGGTGGGGAATCTGTAGAATGCACAGTGGACTTCACCATGCCACCTGGCAGGCCACCTGCCCTTTAACCCCATCTACCATGGCTTATGTGAAACAGGAAAAATTATACCTGTCCTTTTCGGATCATTTTGGAATTCAGTTACTCTGAAATAATATTTCCTCTCATCCTGTGGTCTTAGAATGAAAATGGCCCCAGTCGGCTGGTATATTTGCATGCTTAGTCCCCAACTGATGAACTGTTTGGGAAGGTTTAGGAAGGGTGACCTTGTTGGAGGAGATGTGTCACTGGAGGTGGGGTATGAGGTTTCAACAGCTCATGCCAGGTCCAGTCTCTCTCTCCCTCCCTGTCTGTCCCTTTCTGTGCCTGCTGACTGTGGATCAGGATATAAAGCTCTTATATCTTAGCTATTGCTCCAACACCACACCTGTACGCTTCTTGCCATGATAACGAATCAACCTCTGAAACTAAGCAAGCTCCCACTTCAAGGCTTCTTTTATAATACTCTTCACAACAGTAGAACCGTGAGTAAGACACACCTCTATCCCATGGAGGCTGACCTCTTCCGAGTAACTTTGTCTAAGGGGTTCACCATCAATCAGTCTGAACTGTGCTGGGACTGACATTTGCTCTACCCAGTCTTCTAACCCTTCTTTTCTCGGGTGCCAGCCCCAGGGCATGCTGGGAAGTCTTCCTGCCCACTCTTCCCTCCCTCCTGGATCCATCAACTGTACTCCTGTCAATAGAACTCTTGGGTTTGTTGGTTTCTTCATTCATTTGTTTTGCTTTTTTTACACCAATGAGGGACACAGTACATGTGTGCCATGGTGTGGAGGTCATCAGATACAGTAGTTGGCTCTCTCCTCCCACCATGATGGAACTCTGGTTGGCAGGCTTGGCAGCAAGTGCCTTTAACCGCTGAGCCATCCCATTAGTCCCCTTGGTTTGGGTCTTTGAGGCAAAGTAGCATTATACAACCCAGGCTGGCTTCAAACTCAGGATACTTCTGCCTTAGCCTCCCTAGTCCTCGAGTTATAGGCATGGAACTTACAGTTTATTATTTTTTTTCCTATTTGAAAAATATGGCTGGGCAGTGGTGGCGCACGCCTTTAATCCCAGCACATGGGAGGCAGAGGCAGGTGGATTTCTGAGTTGGAAGCCAGCCTGGTCTACAGAGTGAGTTCCAGGACAGCCAGGGCTATACAGAGAAACCCTGTCTCGAAAAACCAAAAAAAAAAAAGAAAAGAGAAGAGAAATATGAGGGTATCGTGTACATGTCTGGTACCCACAGAGGCCCAAAGAGGGCATCGGATTCCCTGGAACTGGAGTTACAAATGAAAACGAGCTGCCATGTGGGTGATGGGACTCACATCTCAGTCCTCTGGAAGAGCAACAAGTGCTCTTAACCACTGAGCCATCTCTCCAGCCCATTTATTAATTTTGACTTTTTTAAAGGCTCAAGTCAGGCCCCTTTGCAAGCACTCTATCACTCAGCTCCATCTTTGGTTCCCAGAACTAAACATGTGTAAAAGACAGCAATGAATCTGGACCATGTTACAAACTAGCTTAAGCTACTTGGGGTCAGGTATTGTGTTGCTTGTATCAAATGTTGGTGTCAAAATTCTCAGCGCTTTAGAGAGCATGCAAACACTAGACGCTGTGGGAAATCAGTGTGTTCAATGGCTTCCCACATAGATTTCCATAGTTTATTTTATGCTGGTGCATTTAAAGTTATGATCTATTTGATGCTTCCCAAAGGCAGACAATTTTGGGGCTATTTTAATGATTTCTTGCAAAGTCAAGGTTACTCGGAGGACAACCAGTATATAAACTGGTTTTTCAAGTTTAACCTCGTCTCTCGTAGTTCACTGAAACAGGAGAAATTGTCCTGTCCTTTTTTAGACTGCTTATCCTGAAGTAACATTTCTTACTGACACCTGGAAAATTACAAGGAAATGGACCCTGTATATAGCACCCTTTGAGGAAGAATCTGGATTCTATTCAAGGGTGGCATAATTGTTATTCAGGACCTTCTTTCTTATATTAAAAGAAAGAGATTCGAGTTGAAAATCAGGGCTATCGTCAATAACCTTTTTATTTAGGGTAGCTCGGGATGGCCTTGAACTCACTGGGTAGCTGAAGATGGTCCTGAAAGTCTGCTCTTCCTGCCTCCACTTTGTATGTGCTGGGGTTGGAGGTGTGCACACCACACCAAGGCTCTGCAGGGTTGCAAATCAAGGCCAGGTTTCATGCATACTAGGCAAGCACTCTTAACTGAGCCACATCGCAGACTCTTTGAGACGCTTTCTTGGCCATGTCTGTTTACATACTGACCTTGGATGCTCTCCTGCTGTACTGACAGAGTTAACCCATCATGAATTTCAGCTCATAAAGCTAAAAGTCTTAAATAAAAACACAGGCCGGGCAGTGGTGGCACACGCTTTTAATCTCAGCACTTGGGAGGCAGAGGCAGGTGGATTTCTGAGTTCGAGGCCAGCCTGGTCTACAGAGTGAGTTCCAGGACAGCCAGGGCTATACAGAGAAACCCTGTCTCGAAAAAAAAAAAAAAAACACAGTGCAGCTTTGGAAAAAGCAGGGGTTTGAGAGTCAGACCTAGGTTGGAGATCTGGATCTATTTCCTAGGTTCCCAAGCCGGCACAATCAATTGCCTAACCTCTCTTGAGTCTCAATCTTGCGTTTATAAAATGACCATAAGAAGGATAATCTCAGGCAGTGCTACACAAAGGCAGGTTGGATTTGAAGCCAAAAACATGTGTCCCTACACATACGTAATTATTTGAATATTTGAAATGTCTTCCACAGGTCCATGTGTTTGAACTTTGGCCCCAAATGTTGGCACTTGTTTTGAGAGGCTGTAGAATCCTTGGGAAGTGGGTCCTAGTGAAAGGAAGTGTCGCTGAGGGCCAGACCTTAAGGACTCTGGGCTGGGCACATTTCCAGCCCCAGTTCTCTGTTTCCTGACTGCTAAGGTGTAGCTGCTGCACCACCAGCTCCACTATCATCAGAGCGCCAAGCCACCCTGCTTTCTCACAGGATGGACTGAATCCTCTTATACCTCCAGCCAAGGAAGCCCTTCCTCATTTAATTTGCTTCTGCTGGTATTCTGTCACAGCAACAGGGAAATTAATCCAGTATGCTCATTATGGGTTCAATCTTCAGTACACATCCGTGAGCACGCATGGACACACACACACACAAAAAAAAATACAATACCTTGCTATTTTGAACCAGCTGACAACAACTGATCAACACTCCACCATAAAGAAAAATAAGGGGAAGGGACCCTCTGAATAAAGCTCTATGTGATTCAGTCTGTTTACACAGCATCACCAACCCTCATAAACTGCTGCACAAGGAAGTGCCAGCCTGGGTCACCCGGTAACAGGTTGCTGATAAATGGCTTTCACCACACAGTATAGGTGACAGTAAAAACAAAAGTAGCCTTTTTTTAAGAAAAAAACGTTAGTATTTTGTTCACTGTGCATTTACCTGCAACACTTTTAAATATTGTAGAGGAGTATTGCTTATCAGAAGGGCAGAGGGCTCAGTGGGTGAAGGCACCTGCCAAGAAGCCTAAGGACTTGAGTTCAGAACCCACATGGGGCAAGTTGTTCTCTGACCTCCCTAGCACATTGTGGTTGAAATGCACATGCATGCACGTGTGAGCACAACACGAATAAACAAAAGTAAATAAATTAATTAAATGTAAAATTTTAAAGGTAAAAAACATGGCACTGGAGAGATAGCTCAGTGGTTAAAGTCACCGTCCACTCTTCCTGAGGACTTGGGTTGGATTCCCAGGACCCACATGGTGGCTCACAGGTAACAGCAAATCCAGTGTCAGATTGGACGCCCTCTTCTGATCTCTATGGACACTGCATGCACATGGTACACAGACTACATTCAGGAAAACACTCAAAATGAAATCTCAAAGAAAATTTAAAAATCACTTACTTGATATCTGAGTTTTGGTCCCTCTTCTTCTTGGATGTTTTTCTGGGGAATGTTATTCTCACCCACTTTACCGTAAGCCCCAGACTGTCTGTCAGGATTGCTCTAAGAATTATAAGTAATGCCAATGAGGTTTCCAGAGCCTCGGCACATAGATGTTAAAAAGTTAGCAACTGTTGATTTGATGACGGACTGGGAAAATACTATTTGCCACATAGGATTGTACAAAGACTTGAAACAGTGCAGTCAAGGCGGACTGGAAATAAATTCTAATATAATTATTATACATTGTCTGATTTGACTCTAAGCTTCATCTGTTAGCATACTCATATGACTTTTAACAGTTTTAATGAGTTTACAAAATTGACTTCTATTGTCTTATCCTTTGCATTATTTTATTGCTAATTATTTTACATTTTCTTTAGTAGTGTGTGCATGTGCGTGCACATGCCTTGCGTGCCACAGCTCAGGCGACTCAGCTCGCCCAGCTTACGTGGCTGGCGCTTTTACCCACTCGGCCCTCTCACAAGCCCCTTTTGAGTGAATTCTAAAACACGTTGGGGCATTTCTGAAAAAGCATCAGAATTATTTTAATGGTTATTTTTCCTTTCCCTCTTTCTGGCACTCCTATTTGTGTATGGTGTGTGTGTGTTTGTGTGTACGCATGTTCACGTATGTGTGTGTGTGTGTGTGTGTGTGTGTGTGTGTGTGTGTGTGTGTGTGTGTGCGCGCGCGCATGCGCAGTTTATGAACTGATGCAGGGTCTCTCATGGAGCCTACAGCTCTCTGATTCCACTGGTCCAGTTGGCTTAGGGATCCTCTGTCCCCGCCCAGAGAGCTCTGAGGTTGTAAGGGAGACTTCATGCTCCTTAGGCATTTATGTGGGTTCATACTTGTCTGGCAAGCGCTTTATCCACTGAGCCATCTTCTCAGCCTCCAAAGATCGCTTTCTTTAACAAGCAGTTTAATACTGAAACCAGCAAGATGGCTCGGTGGGTCAAGTCAACTGATAGCAAGCTCAGCAGCCTGAGTTGTATTCAGTACCACACAGTGGGAGTAGAAAACCCGCTCCTGCAAGTTGTACTCTGACCCCCACATGTGTGCTGTGGCTTGTGCGTTCACATCTTAAATAAGTCAACAAATGTAATGGAAAATAGTTTCCTAACCCAATCCTGGAGTAGAGACATTTCTGCTATATCTAGTCTGCATCTGAGGTTTCCTGTAGGTTTCTTTGTTTGGTTGGTTGGTTGGTTTTTAACGTTATTCTTGCATTTGGGAACATAACTCAGTAGTTATGTTTGCCCAGTGTGTGTTAAGGCCTTAGGTTTAAAAGGACCTAGCATCGTCTGCTGCTGCCTCCACCAAAGGTTATTTCCTTAGAACAAATTGCGTGTACCACAGTGCATGAGAGGTCTACAGGACTGATATCTGCTCCCTGCCCTTTAAAAAGTTATGTCAAGGCTGGGTATGGTGGTGAACACCTTTATCCCAGTGAGTTCAAGGCCAGTCTGGTTTACGCAGTAAGTTCCAGGGCAGCCAGAGCCACACAGAAAAACCCGTCTCAAAAAACAAACAAACAGAAGTTATGTCAGAATTCACAGTCACAAGCTTTGTGTGAACCGGAAGTGGATTCCAGGAAGGACTGAGAAGTGCATTTCACGTCATGTCTGTTATCTCACCATGGAGATTCATATTTTCATTTTGATTTTATTACCTTTCCTTGTATTGAAAGTTGAACCTGGAGTTGAACCTATAGTGCTAGGCATATATTCTATGACTGAACTACATCCTCAGCCTGGCAATTAAAAATTTTTAAGTTATAAATATATCATGCACCATTATAAGAATTTTATATATATGAAATTATGATTTTTGTAACAGTGGTTTAAACACACCTAAACAAATACACAAAAGTATAAAAATTTACCATTGCAAAAAATATGAAACAAAAAATGAAAAAAATTAACTTCTCTACTTAAACATCACAAAATAAATTTTTACAGTTTCAAAAAATAAGTTATTTAATTTCATGTAGGTGGAAAGGCACGATTTAATTATGAAAAATTAATACTACCTTAGCTTTTTCAAGTTAATTCAAAGAGATAAGGGTTTGATCTATGGTTGAGGGGAAAAAATTCGCCATAAGTAAGCTAATTTTACCCATAACTCCTGGCCTCAAATATGCTCACACAGAACTTTGAAAGTCCGCAAATACTTCTTAAAAACATTGGCTAAATGACCTACCTGATTTCACCAAGCACATGAAACTGATGAGAAAGCACAACCTCAGCATAGGGAACCTCAAGAGATCATGTGTCTCAAACACAAGGATGCGTCCCACTCCCGCAGAGTCTGGAGTTCCCAAGTTTCCCGCGCGTTCCCACCCTGGAGTCCGGCTTTCTCCAAGCGAGCTCTCGGAAGGCTAATCCTGAGTCTGTGACAACAGGAAGTCCCTGAGGGAGGTTCTGTGGCCCTGTTAGTCCCGTCAGGATCTTTGGCTCCTCCTTTATGCAATAAAAGGTCTGGGACTTTCAGCTTGCACAATTGATGCATATGTTAATATGTCATTTGCATTTGAACGAGGACAGAGTAAAAAGTTTCCTCCTTCGTGGGCGTGGGCGGTTTACTAGCTGTTTGGCTTGGTGTGTTGAAATCAGCCTCATTTGAGATCCTTTTCCTTTCTGAATGAAATGACAAATCCGGGTCAGTAAGTATTCCCCTGTCACCACTGTGTATACAAAACCACTTTCAAGTTGACTCACGTGCATGTTCTCCACAGAGCAGTCTTTAGACTTGTATTAAGAACATTTCACTAAATTCAGTTATATAGGCGTATTTACCTAATCTGTGCTTCAGATTAGGGAGATCTTTTGTACTTAATCTTATCTCTCCTCATCCAGAGTCCTTGTCCCCCTCATAGCTGAGTTTTTATTTTTGAATTTTATGTATTGGGGGTGGCAGGTGAGTGTGGATTACTGTCCCTGTCCTTCAGGCCTGGGGACAAACACCTGCTGTGCAATCTCACCCACCCAGTTCTCTTCTCAGAGGGAAAGAACACATCTACATCTTTCCACCCTTTCTAAGACCTACCTTAGAAGTAACTAACCCTGCTCTATGAGGTGACTGTGGGGAGGGTCTTGGGCAGTAGAAAGTGTACCTAGCCAAGATGGAAAGGTGAGTCACTAATGGCAGGATACGCTGCAAAGTGATGTAATCTTCTTTCAAGTGAAAATTCCCCTAACAGTAAGTTACTAGGTATTTTATAACCTTAAGAATAGTAAGGACAAAAAACTAACAACAAAACCCCCACATTTTTTACTCAAACATCAGGCATCCGCCACTCGTCATTTAGCACTGTCTATGTGTCTGTGTGAAGTGCTTCTTGGCATAGGTATGTGCCTCAATAAATAAAGCATTTACGTGTCTCACCTTTCTCAATCCTGAAATGAAGATAAGATCGCTTGACTCACGGGGTGGGGGGTGGGGGTGATGCAGATGAAGTGAGGTATGAAGCGAAGTCTTCAGCTCTGTGCCTGCTGCCAAGGTAATCGCTCCTGCCTCTTGCTAACTCCAGGTACTGCCTTACAGGTCAAGCAGCTGACGCTGTCCCCACCCCTCTGAAGACTTGCTGCAGAACTGAGAAGGGGTGGGGGCCTCCTTCTAGTCCTTTCCTGAACACTGCAGGAACACACTGTAGTGTGCTTTGCTTTTCTGTCCTGTCTGGAAATGAATTAAGGAACTGTAAATAGGAAACTCCAATCAACTAGCTTTTCGGCTTTGCACTTGCTCTAAGCCTTGCCTTTTTTTTTTTTTTTTTTGCAAACGAGGGCTCTGTAGAACAGAGAACTGCTCTGTCTCTTTAAGGAACCTGCCCTGGAAGGTGCCGCTCCCTGCTGGGTCCGTGTTCCTACCAGATAAGTGTTTGCTGAGTTTCCTCAGTTTTAAGTGCTTGTCTGGACTTAGCCAATGGTGAAACTAGCCAATCCTCAGTTGTAGGAATACGGGTCACTCTGGGAGTGGTCTTCTACGTGTTATTAATGGTTAGGACACAGGAGTTCCCCTACTTCATGGCTGGGTGCTCAGTTTTCATTACAGCATTAAACACAGCAGAGAAGCAATGGAGAAACCCATTCTCTGTTTTAGAGGAGTAAGAAATATTGACACTGTAATAACAAATACCAACTGTGCAATAGGAAAAGAAAACACTCCAAAGGTGGGGGAGAGGAGAGAGTAGAAGTGAGTCAGCACAGGGACTCCTATCTGTGTACTGGGTGGAGAAGGGACCCAGGGCCTTGGGCTAAGCAGGGTAGAAAGGGGCCCTGGGCTTCTACTGTATGGACCGGAAGGGCAGGTATTCAGCTGTGATGGAGCCTGGGAGAGGTGGTTTGATTATTCTGTTTGACAACCAGGGAAGGTGACCTGTGTCCCTGCCCTGCTGGTCTAGGGCCATTCTGTATGATTCACTGTGACACTCTTTTGCCAACCTGCTGTCTCTCACTCGGAATACAAGTTCAGAAAGGTGAGTCAGTTTCCTCGACCCATATCCAACAGAGAGGTTAGATTTATACTCCCCAAACCATGCCTTTCTCTCCCCGGCCCTCCCTCCCTCCCTCCTTCCCTTCTGTCCTTCCTTCCTTTAAATAGTTTTCAGTTCTTGGATTTCCCCACCCCGGCCCTGTTTCCTTCTGTTTGCTACCACTAAGCCCTGCCCCCTCAATAGTTTTCAGTTCTAATTTAATTTCTTTTTTATTATTTTTGCAGTGCTGCAGACCGAACCCAGGGCCTTGAGCATGCTTAGCAGGCATTGCACCACTGAGCGCATCCTCTGTGGTCTCTCCTCCTGCACTGGAAACTGAACCTAGGTCCAGAGAGTCCAGGACGCTGCTAAACCAGTGAGTTAGACTCTCCAGCCTTTTCAAGTTTTGTTTTGAGACACTGTCTAGCTAAGCTGCATTTGCTGAAGGCAGCTGGGGAGATGGCTCAGTTGGAGAATTGATGTCCGTGAGCATGAAGGCCTGAGGTCAGATACCTAGCACCCATGGAAAAATCCTGCAGCCCACACAAGAAGCTGGGTGTGGTAGGATCTGTAATCCCAGCACTAGAAATTGGGAGACAGGAGGATCCCTGGGCTTGCCAGCCACTTAGCCCTAGGTTCCCTGAGACCTTGTCTCATAAAAGTACATATGTGTGTGCAACAGAAATGAGTGAAAAAAGAGGCCATGAATTTGAAAAGGAGAAGGAGGGGTATATGGGAGAAAGGGGAAGGAGGAAATGATGTTATATGAGATTATAATGTTAATGTTAAACGATATTATAATCTCAAAAATAACTTTATAAAAGGTGGAAAGCTATTGAGAACAAGCGATACCGACCTTTGACCTCTACATACACAGGGCATGAACACAGACACACACACACACACACACACACACATACACACACACACACACACACACACACACACACACACACACACACACACACACACACGGAGTTGCACAGTCTGGTATAAATTTGCCATCTTCCCACCAGATGTGGTGGCGCATGCCTTTAATCCCAGCACTTGGGAGGCAGAGGCAGGTGGATTTCTGAGTTCGAGGTCAGCCTGGTCTACAGAGTGAGTTCCAGGACAGCCAGGGCTACACAGAGAAACCCTGTCTCGAAAAAAAAAAAAAAATTGCTATCTTCCCTCCTCAGCCTCCTCAGTAGATAGAATTGATTTTATATATATATATTTGGCTTCTCTTCTCTCTCCCTCTGTCCCTCTCTTTCTGCCTTTCTTCTTTCTCCTCCTCTTCTTCCTCTTCTCCCCCTCACCCCCAACAAGCAGATGACTTGACTGAAACCCAAAGTGGAAGAAGAGAACTCCTAAAAGTTGTCCTTTGACCTCCACATGCATATGTGCAAATAATAATAGCAATAATAAATGACAGTAATAATAAAATACTTAAAAAGTATTTTTTCTGGGCTGGAAAAATGGCTTAGTGGGTAAGAGCACTTGTTCTGCAGGCATGAGGACCTGAGTTCAAGTCTCCAGCCCCCATGTGAATAACCAGGCATA
This sequence comes from Uromys caudimaculatus, assembly GCA_028551405.1. NCBI lineage: Eukaryota > Metazoa > Chordata > Mammalia > Rodentia > Muridae > Uromys > Uromys caudimaculatus. Next base: position 14,426,880 of record CM052713.1, read on the forward strand.
GAGTCACACACCTGTAATCCCAGAGTTGTGGACAGAGACAAATGAATCGAAAGAAAAGGTAGCAGCAGGCTTCTGAGCAAGTCCCACCCTCCATGAGAGACTTTGTCTTGAAGGAATAAGGCAAGGCGCATGTCCTCCTCTGACCCAAAGGACACTTGCGCCCACATACAACACAACCACACAATCACACACACACACACACACACACACACACACACACACACGGCAGGCCTCATAATATTAACCACAAAGAAAGCTAATCATTGTTTCCAGACATGCTGGTTACAACAGGAGGATAATTTGAGATCAGGACCCCTCTGAATCCCCAGCCCAGACAACATAGGGAATGAAGAATCTTACTTCATTAGGGGCTGGGGACTAATGGTTTTTCTCATGGCATCAAATTATATGTTTAGAAAGCAGAAAGCATGGATTCCAGCCAGGCAGTGGTGGCACACATCTTTAGTACCAGCACTTGGGAGGCAGAGGCAAGCAGAGCTCTGAGTTTGAGGATAGCCTGGTCTACATAGTAAGTTCCAGGACTGCCAGGGCTACACTTAAAAACTCTGTATCAAAAAAAAACACAAAACCACACCAAACCAACCAATTAATCAAACAAACAAACAGAAAGCATGACAGCGTAGTAATTAAAATTGGCTGATTGTCATGGTGCATACCTTTAACCCCTGAGGCACAAGGATCCAGAGTTTGAAGTTAGCCGAGGCTATACAGAGAGACACACGCAGCCTCAAAAACAAGACAAACACACAGAAGCAGGGCACACCCCAGTCTTGAATAGTCACCAGCACTACACAGAAACTCAGGGGTGAAAACAAACAGCAGAACAGCAAGCTGCTTTGTCCTGTTAAAAGTTCTAAAGCAAACACAGTTCCCTAAGGTCTGAGGGGCGCCCAGCATCTGATGAACTCTCTCTTGGTACCATGGACTTTGGAGTCGTTTGGATCTTGAATTGTTATGTCAAAATGGAATGCAAGAAGTGAAGAAACCAAAATGGCCGCTCTGTGTGTGGAAAAGGGAAACGTTTATTCCAAATTGCCACGACTGTCTTCTCAGGAAAACAGAGAGAAGCAAGATGGGCGAAATCTCTAGGGTTATAAGGAAAATGGGAGCGTGCTAGCTGGGCTGTGGAGGCTTTGAAGTGTGTACGGGCACCTGTGGGGAGGGGCCTGTGGGGAGGGGCCTGTGGGGAGGGGCTAAAGGAGCCTGGAGGTTAGCAGGGATCTTGAGAGGCACCACAGGCATGTGTTAGTGATGGCGGAGCCTTTTGTCCCATTTGCTGGAGATAGGGGAATGACTCCTTTAGGCTACTGGGAACCAGTTTCACAAGTTTCTGAGGAAGGCTGAGGAAGGCTGGTTTTTAACCAGAAATATGACTATAGTCCAGAATTGGGAGAGTGGAATTTCCTTTAGACCTACAAGAATGTTTTTATTAGAGCAGATTTGTTTTAGTATGTAGCCAGCTTTCCCAGAACTGGTCATGAGAATCTAGAGCTGCCATTCAACAATCTCCGAGGGACACCTGAGGCAGGTGCAAGGCTGTCTGCATGAGAAGCAGCTCTGTGGGAAAGTTCCACAGCTTGGAAGGTCAGCCCTGGGACCTATTAACTAGGTCATCATTTGGAATGGTTAAGAGCCATCTGGGGCTCACGCAGCCTTGGTGCACAGGATACCCTCGTAGAGAGAGCTTCTCTTCACTGTCCTTGGTTTCAAAATTGTCTTGCCACCAAAGTGTGTATTGTGTCTATATGTGTGCCCCTCTCTCTCTCTCTCTCTCTCTCTCTCTCTCTCTCTCTCTCTCTCTCTCTCTCTGTCTCTCTCTGTGTGTCTCTCTCTGCCTGTCTGACTGCCTGTTTCTCTCTCTCTCTCTCTCTCTCTCTCTCTCTCTCTCTCTCTCTCGTGTGTGTGTGTGCGCGCGCGCGTGTGTGTGTGCGCGCGCGCGTGTGTGTGTGTGTGTGTGTGTGTGTGTGTGTGAACACTCTTGATAAAGAGTTGCTATGTAGCCCAGATTGGCTTGAAACATCTGATCTAGCCCAGACTGCCCAGACTAACTTGGGAACCAAGTATTCTGTCTTAGGCTTCTGAGTACTGGAATCACAAGCATGTGCACCGTATCTACCTTCCGATCTATATTTTAAACCAAACCACTCTGAGAACATCTAAATTTGGCAGAAAAGCCAACCCCTTTAACCTGTTTTTATATTTTATTATTGCAGTGTACATGAGTTTATGCCAATTTTGTGATGACAACAGACGCTACTTTAGCAATGATTCTGGAACAATATTCTATGTCCAGAATTAGGACCCGGATCTGTGTGACCTCTGGCCTTTGTGTTGTATGATTACCATGTACTGAGTCTGAATGAGGTCCTATATTCAGGTCATGATTTAGTACATGGGCACCTAAACATGCCAGGCCCCCGAGACATTCCCTGCCTCAACGGTGTCTCATAAGCCGCCAATCTAAACATTTTTAGAAATTCAAAAATGTTAGGGGCTGGAGAGATAGTTCAGAGGATATGGGTACTTGTTGCCCTTCCAGAGGAGAGAAGTTCAAGTCCCAGTACCCATTAGGTGGCTTACAATCTCTAACTGCAGCTCTGGAGGAGCTGACGCCCTCTCCTGGCCTCTACAGACACCTACGTGCATGTGCACATGCACAAACACAACACACAAGCAGACATAGAGAAATGCAAAATTAAATAAACCTTAAAAATATGTGGGCTGGAGAGATGGCTCACTGGTTAGGAGCACTGACTGCTCTCCCAGAGGACACAGGTTCAGGCTCACAACCATCTGTGACTCCAGATCCAGAGAATCCAATGCTCTCTTCTGGGTGCTTCAGGCACTGTATACACAGAATGTACGAACCTATGTGCAGCCAAGCTCTCCCCCCCCCCCCGACCTGCCCTGCCTGATGGGTTCTCTGGGGCACTGCCCTGAGCAGCTTGCTGAATTCCATCCTGCTATCTCGCAGCCCACCTTCATCGGACCTGCTGAATCAGAACCAGTCCCAAGGACACCCATCAGAGGCATGCCACCAAGATCATCAAGGTTAAGCCCCCTCCCAATACCTACTGCAATAGGAACATTCAGGAACTAAAGCCCTCAAAAGAACAGGACCAACAAAAGCCAGGGCAACAGGACACCTCCAAAGCACAGCTACCCCAGTACAGCAAACCTTGGATATCCTAACAAAACTGAAGAACAAGAAAATGACCTTTAAACCAATCTTATAAAGATGATAGAGGCCTTTAAAGAGGAAATGAATAAATCCCTTAAGGAAATACAGGAAAATACAACCAAACAGGCTTTTAAAGAGGAAACAAATAAATCCCTTAAAGACATACAGGAAAATACAAATAAAGAGGTGAAGGAAATAAATAAAACTGTGCAAGACCTGGAAGAGGAAATAGAGGCAATAAAGAAAATACAAACTGAGGGGATTCTGGAGATGGAAGAGAACAGGAACTACAGATGCAAGCATCACCAACAAAATGTTAAGAGATGGAAGAGAGACTTGGGCATAGAGGAGACAATGGAAGAAATTGATGCATCAGTCAAAGAAAATGTTAAATCTAAAAAATTCCTGACACAAAACATCCAGGAAATCAGGGATACCATGAAGAAGACCTAAGTTAAGAACAACGGGAATAGAAGAAGGTGAAGAGTCCCTTTGCTGTTCTGTAAGCTTCTTGTATGTTTATAGGCATCTCTTTCTTTAGGTTGGGAAAGTTTTCTTCTATGATTTTGTTGAAAATATTTTCTGGTCCTTGGAGCTGGGACTAACCAAGCAAGTGAAAGACCTCTATGACAAGAACTTCAAGTTGCTGAAAAAAGAAACTGAGGAAGATATCAGAAGATGGGAAGATCTCCCATGCTCATGGATCCGTAGGATTGACACAGTGAAAATGGCCATCTTACCAAGCAATTGACAGATTCAATGCAATTCCTATCAAAATTCCAACACAAATCTTTAGAGACCTTGACAGAGCAATTTTCAGCTTCATATGGAAAAAAAAAAAACCCACGATAACTAAAACATTCCTGAACAATAAAAGAATTTCTGGAGGTATCACAATCCCTGACCTTAAGCTGTACTACAGAACAATAGTAATAAAAACTGTATGGTACTGGTATAGGAACAGTCAGATTGATCAATGGAATCGAATTGAAGACCCTGAAATAAACCCACACACCTATAGATGCTTGATATTTGACAAAGAAGCCAAAACCATACAATGGAGAAAAGAAAACATCTTCAACAAATGGTGCTGGTCTAACTGGATGGCTGCATGTAGATGAATGCAAATAGATCCATACTTATCACCCTGCACAAAACTCAAGTCCAAGTGGATCAAGACCTCAGCATAAAACTGGACACACTAAATCTAATAGAGGGAAAGTGGTGAATAGCCTTAATTAAATTCATTAGTACAGGAGCCAACTTCCTGAACAGAACACCAATGGCCCAGGCACTAAGATCAACAATTGATAGTTGGGACCTCATATAACTGCAAAGCTTCTGTAAAGCAAAGGACACTGTCAATAGGACAAATCAGCAGCCTACAGAATGGGAAAGGATCTTCACCAATTCTACATCTGACAGAGGGCTAATATCAAAATTTATAAAGAACTCAAGAAGTTAGACACCAACAACCCAAATAACCCAATTAAAAAATTAGGACAGAGTTAAACAGAGAATTCTCAACAGAGGAATCTCAAATATCCGAGAAGCACTTAAAAAAATGTTCAACATCCTAAGACATCAGGGAAATGCTAATCAAAACAACTCTGAGATTCCATCTTATACTAGTCAGAATGGCTAAGATAAAAAATTCAAATAATAGCCCATGTTATCGAAGATGTGGAGCAAAGGGAACACTCCTCCATTGCTGGTGGGAGTGCAACCACTTTGGAAACCAATTTGGCAGTTTCTCAGACAACTGGTAATGGTTCTACTGGAAGACCCAGCTATACCACTCCAGAGTGTATACCCAAAAGGATGCCCCACTATACCACCGGGACACTTGCTCAACTATGTTCATAGCAGCTTTATTTGTAATACCTGGAAAATGGAAAGAACCTAGACGTCTCTCATCTGAAGAATGGAAAAGAAAATGTGGTACATCTACACAATGGAATACTATTCAGCTATTAAAAACAAATACATCATGAACTTTGCAGGCAAATGGATGGAACTTAAGAATATCATCCTGAGTGAGGTAACCCAGACCCAAGAGGACATGCATGGTATGTACTCACTGACGAATGGGTATCAGCCATAAAATACAGGTACCATGCTACACTCCACAGACCCAAAGAAGCTAAACAAGAAAGAAGGCCCAGTTGAGGACGCTTGAATCTCTCTTAGAAGGGGAAATAAAATAGTCATAGGAGGCGGGCAGAGGGAGGGAACTGGGTGGGGGGGACAGGAGAGGGGAAGGGGAATGTCGGATTTCAGAATTAAGTGTGGGAAGGGACAGGAGAGATGAGCAGATGGCCATGAGAATGAATGGAAATCTGCAGCTGACAGGGGTGGGGCGGGTTTGCATCACCAGGATGTGACAGAGACCTGGGATAAGGAAGGCTCCCAAGAATCAATGGGGGAGACCATAGCCGTGACTCACAGCAGTGGGGATATGGAACCTCAAGAGGCCACCTTCTGTAGCCAGGGGACACCAACCCACCCACAAAAGTTCCGACTCAAAATTTATCCTGCCTACAAGAAATACAAGGACGGGGGATGGAGCAGAGACTGAGGGAATGGCCAAACCATAACCAGACCAATTAGAGATCTACCCCATGGGCAAGCACCAATATGATCACCATTAATGATACTCTTTTACACTTGGAGACTGAAATCTAGCATGGGTGTATTCTGAGAGACTCCGCCCAGCAGCTGACTCAGACAGATGCAGAGACCCACAGCCAAACAGTGAGTGGAGCTTGTAGACTTTTATGGAAAGAGTTGAGGGAAGGATTGAGGTCCTCACAGGGGATAGGGACTCCACCAGAAGACCAAGAGTCAACTAACCTGGACCTTAGGGGATCTCAGAGACTGAACCACCAACCAAAAAGCATACACTGGCTGAGACTAAGCCCCCTGCACATATGAAATGGATGTGCAGTTTGGTCTTCATGTGGGTCCTGAACAACTGGGGTGCAGGCTATCTCTAAAGCTGTTACCTGTCTGTGGAATCCATTCCCCTAACGCAGCTGTCTTGTGTGGACTCAGTGGGGGAAGAAGCACCTAGTCCTGCAGAGATGTGATGTGCCAGGATTGGGGGGATGTCCAGGTGGACCTCCGCCCTCTCAGAGGATAAGGGGAGGGGGAGGTGAGGTAGAAACTCTAGGAGGATACTGAGAGGGAGGACAGCAATCATGATGTAAAGTAAAAAAAATAAATTTTTTTTAAAAAAGTATCTGTTCACACTCCCTTTCTAAAATTATGTCTTTAATAGCTTGTAAACTAATGGATTTCCATAGGGCTTTTCGTGTAGACTAAGTTTGGGCTAACCACCCCCCTACCCTCTCCTCTCCCCAGTCCCACGAACTGGACTTAAACCTTTAACCCCTGGCGTATTCCCTCTCTCCTTTCATGTCACCTGCATTCTGTCCCGTCACTGAGATGCTTTTCTAGAGCTGGAAGATCCTAGGTTGCATTTTGGTCAGGCCTTCTGCCCACCCTTCATTTACCCACCTCTGCCCTTTCACACTTTAATCTGTGCCCCGGGGTCCCCTCTCTATCTTTTACCTATATTTGACTATTCTCTCTCCCTTAGCTCTCCACTCCCATTCCAGTTTTCTGCCTCCCACCGTACGTACTCCGGGTTAAACATACAAAGTAGGATTAGGAGCAAGGATCGACTCATAGGAGAAAGATGGCATTTGTCTTTATGTGCCTAGGTGACCTCACTCAGTATAATTTTTTTCCGGTTCTCCCCATTTACCTGAAAATTTCGTCGTTTTGTTTTTCTTTACAGCAGAGCAATATTCCATTGTGAATATGTATCACATTTTCCTTATCTATTTATCAGGTGATGGACATCTAGGCTGTTTCTATGTCCTAGCTATTGTGGAAACGGTACAGTGATATTGGGGTGTCTTGGAGAACAACGTGGTCTTTCTTGGGGAGGTAGGGCCCTAAAACTTGATCATCACCACAACCACTATGGGCCAGTGACGTTCAGGTTCTTGTCTCACAAATTCGAAGTGTGAATGTACCACAAAAGTTCACTTTGGAGAGAACTTTCCTATAGATTCCTAGGTATGGGGTGATTCTCTCTCTCCCTTCCCTCACCCCCTAAACCTGTGGCAGTCTGGAGAACTGGCCCTGAGGTCATGAGAGAGGGCGAGCTGGCCCTGTCCTCCTTACTATAGCACCTTGGAGAATGGGCCCTGTACCTTGCCTGGGCAGCACACTGGAGCTGGCCCTGTTGGCAAAGGCAGCCTGTGAGAGTGGGAGAGCTGGCCCAGATCCTCACAGGCTGCAGCACATGGGAGAGTAGGCTCCAAACCTTGACTGGGCACCACATTGGAGGTGTGGGTCTGGGTGAGCTGTCCTGAGGGAGAGGAGGAGAAATGACCTTGCCTCCTGCAGATAGCAGCATTGGGTGGGCTAGCTGGAGCAATGCCAGAGAGCTCACCCTCTGGCGTGGATAAGGGAGAGCCAGTGTGCTGACCAGCTCAGCAACCACCCGGTCCATTTCTTTGGCTACTCTGCTTCACCTGCTCTAGCCACTCGACTCTCCTTGTCTATTCTGGTGAGCCTCACAGCAGGGAGCATGTCAGCAGGCAGTCATAGTGCTGGACCAGTGGTTGAGAGCTCACATCTGAGGACTAGATGGATCCTCAACTGGCCTTAGTGTGTGAATTGGGCAGGAACTTTTGGCTAGCTACATGGTCTTACACACCCAACAGGAAAGATGGAGCCTGGGTTTTTTGTTGTTGTTTTGTTTGTTTTAAGAGAAGGTCTTTCTACAGAGTTCTGGCTATCCTGGAACTCACTGTGTAGACCAGGCTAGCCTCTATCTCACAGAGATCCACCTATCTCTACCTCCCAAGTACTGCATTAAAGGCATGTGCCACTATTCCCAGCAGAGACTATCTTTTAATAGTTCAAGGGACTGTACTCCCAGACACTATGCTTAAATCCATGGGAGATATTATTTAGACAATTATTTCTAATGGTTTTCTTTATGATAAGAAAAGTGTATACATTCACAGAGAGGATAGTGAGAATTGCTACCTGACAGATGTTTAGAAGGCCACAGGAATCATTCAGTCCTTGTTTCTCTGAAGCTTTCCCTAAGGAGTCATGTCCTTCTGCCCTACCCACTACCCTGCATCTGATTTTCTTTCTCTAGTTCCATTGCACATTGCACTTATTCGTCACAGCAGCGAATGACCTTGTATTCTAATTTATAATTATCTATGAAAATGTCTCTCCCAGTAGACTTGACCTTAACAGTGTGGAATGGGCCCTAGTACATAGACTCTGGTTCAAATGCTAGTGGATAGCTCTATTATCTTAGGCACATGATTAATTGCTACATACCTTTGGTTTTTATAACATTCCTAAGATTCCCCATTGCGTCCGGTTGCTTTGACGATGACGGCAATCCGGGTAAAGTATGAGACCAATGTATATGCAAAATAAAGCGCAAAACGTTAAATACCCGTTAACTAACCTGACCTATTTTCACCCTACGCATTCTTTTACAGAGCCCCCCACTGTCGGGTTCCTTGGGTAGCTCTCACAGCCCAGCAGCGATACACGTGGTTTGGGTCTGTGGGCCTTGTCCCGAGACCGACTCCTGACTGGCTTTGCCAAAGAGCAAGCCCCGCCCTTCGACCTGCCAATCACACCCGCGGTAGAGCCCGCTCTGCGGGTCCAGCTTCCTGTTGCTAGGCTTGCAAGGAGCAGGCCCAGGCTGCGCATGCTCAGATTACGGAGGTCGCTTTCCCGTTGGGCGGAAGAAGGTGACGTCAGCAGCTTCTAGAGAGTCCTCTCATAGCCCGGGGAACGTTGAATCTGAGGGCCCTCTGATGGCGTCACAAACCTGCGCCTGATCCTGGCTACGGCCGAAGCGGCGTTGGCGGCAGCGGCGGCGACAGCTCTGGGGTTCGCGTCTCGGGGTGTGTCGGCCGCCGCTGCTGCTCTGGCCTGGAATGTACAGATGGCTGGCTAAGGTTCTCGGCACCATTCTTCGCTTGTGCGAGCGGCCCGCGCCCGGGGCCCGCGCCCTGCTCAAGAGGCGGCGCTCTAGCAGGTAAGGTGGCCGCGCGCCGGTCGGGTCCCCTCCCCCGCGCTGGCGTTGGTCGCCGCGGGCCTGTGGGAACCGGCGGCTACGGGACCGCGGAGGCCTGGGAGAGTCCGTCTCTCTAGCTGTGAACGGAAGGGGAACGGGAGGCCGGCGATGTGTTGCTCGCCGGATACGGCTCCTGTCGCCCGGTGTCGTCGCGGACGGACTGCGCAGGAACGAGTCACTAGGTCAGGAGTTTGCCCGTAGTCGTTTGACTGCGAGTACTGTTGTCTTCGCACCGAGGAACAGCAGTTGTCTTGTTTGACGGCAGCTGTCGAGGTGTGTGTGTTGGGCTACGGGGGAAGAGAATGGTCCTGTTCTTTAACATCCTTAGAAGAGGCAGAGAGAAAGTACGTACCGCACTCGGTTAAAATGAGAAGGAAATGACAAATATTAGTACTTAACATCTACTCCTTTATTTACTTTACAGTGTTTTCCTCTTTAAGGATTTATCTAGAAAACCAAACACTATGCAACTTCTGTACTCCCCCTAAGTCTCTCCCTCCGTCCCTCCCTCCCTCGTTCCTTTGCTATGTCTGCTTTGCTTATTATTATGATGATGGTGATTATTTTTGTTTCCAGGTCAAGAGAAGTGGACAAAAGATTGGTTTAGGGGAAGTAGATCAAAATGATTCATAGATGATTCCAGGAATGTAGGTCACTGATGAAATTGGTTGTTAGCTAAACTGTAGCACGTATTCCAGAGATACATGGCTTCTACGGTTTCACGGGGTTCAGATGAGAATTGGTTAGGATGTTATAAAGTTCTCAAAGTGATACTTATGTAAGACCCGACAGTTTATTCTCCCCCAGTGTCTTAATGCTGGGTCTGGTGCACAGTGAAACTGCAGTGTGCTGGCCCCGCACCTGTGCGTGGATGTGCCCGGGCCAGCCTGGAATTCTAGCCGCCTAATTCCAGCTGAATTCTAATACCTGTTCTTTACTACATTTAGGGGCTCATGTCTTAAAAGACAATTCATTGTAGGAGCTAGAGGTGTGCCTTAGTGATAGAGTGCTTGTCTGTCATGTCTGTCCTGTCTTCAATCCCCAGCACAGGGGTGTAGGGGTTGGGAGACAGTTAAGCAACCCCCCACCCCCAACTCACAACTAATACCTTATCTCTTAAAGCTGCTTATATTGTCACTTGAAGCTAAAAAAAAAAAAAAAGGAGGGGGATGTCTTTAGGGTCAATGTCCCAAAAACAAATAATGTGCTGGCTTAATTTGACTAGATTATATATCATTATGTAGTAGGGAGTGTTGAGCCTTTCTTAAGGTTTAGAAATAGCATTCTGCTTTATACCTTGCATCTCATTTTATGACTGCATGTTGTATAGTACGAAGTTGTTGTTTTGGTGCTAGGTAAGGAAAGCACGGTCTTTTACATGCTAAACACATGCCCCACCACTGTGTCACACTTCCAGCTCTGAGTAAGTTTATTTATAGAAATGCATGTATTACCTGTGTACATACATCTTTTCCTTTCTTTGCAGCACTCTGTTTTCTACTGCAGTGGACACTGATGAAATCCCAGCTAAAAGACCAAGATTAGGTACTATATTTTTAAAAATTAATTTCTTTTAGTAGGAAAAATACATGCATGGAACAAAACTCAAAAGGTACAAAGTCCAGACAATGAGAAGTTTCCTCTTCCTCCCCTTTCCCTTTGCCATCATCTTTCCTAGAGATGACTGTTGTCATATGTGTGTGTTGAATGTGTTGAAAGTTCTAAAGTCCTCTGTAATAAAGGTAACTTTTTTTTTTTTGGAGGAAGAAGCCAGTCCAAACTGACTGATCTGATTCATCTGGCTGAGTGAACCAATCTAATTTGTCATCACAAATCTACTTTCTTGTATCTGACTGGTAGATGAGAATAAAAGTAGATTAAAGGGCAGGGCACAGTAGAATACTATAGTACGTACCTCTTTTCAACAGTGATCACAAATTTGGGTCTATTCCAGATGTGATGGTTAACTGTGGAACTTGTTGATATTTCATTTAAATCCAATAAATACTTATTGAGTATATCTTGATTTTACACAATTACAGAAAATAAAAAATGAATACTAGGCTTGTCTACAAGTGTCTTTTAACTAACTAAGAAAAAAAGCAAGCTATTTTTAAAAATAAGTATAAATAAATAATGGTTTGTACGTGAAGGTAGTAAGATACATAAAACAACATGACAAAAACCAGCTGGTGATACCCAGGGCCTGGTCACACAGCCTGAGGCTTAGCTCCTGAGGATTTTGAGGCAGGTGAGTCATAAGTTCAAAGCCTCTTTAAACAATTTAATGAGATCCTGTTGCAAAGTAAAGTAAAGAGAGGATGGGAATATAGCTTAGTGATGTCTAATATACTCAGCACCCAAAGTTCCATTCCCAGTGCTTCAAAACAAAACTTTGGTGATATTAGAGAAGGTTCCTGAGCTGGTTGTGTATGGTAATCTTCTACTTCTGTGCTAAGGATCACTCCTACTCTCATTTCGAATACAGAGTTAGATTTCCTTAGTGCAAACAGCAGAAAGGAGTCTAAATTGGAGAGGAAGGTGGGTATCAGAGAGAAGACTGTTGTAAGAGCTCCAGAATGCTGCCCTCCTGTAGTGATGTCTATTGAGTACCTGAAATGTGACTACTTTAACTCAGAGAATTTAGGCTTTTCTGATGTAATTTGTTTGTGTATGAGGCTAGGCAATCCAAATTGGCCTCAATCCTTTTTCCTCCAAGTTCTCAGAGTACAGGTGGGAGCCATTGCACTTCAGTAAAGAACTAAACTTGAATTTTCACTAATTTAAAAGAAATCAGTACGGAAGCACACCTGACTGCTGGCTTCTACAGTAGATAAACTCTAGGTAGCTTCAGGGGAGAAGGAAAAGCAGAGGTAAAGGAAAGGAAGGAGGCCTCCTCGTAGCAGACCCATGACTCTAGGCAAGAGCCAGATCTCAGGGATACAAGGTAGTATCAAGAAGATGAGGCAGGATTACCTCCCCTGAAAAAGAGTAAGTGAGATAATTTAACACAGTATTAGGACACATCCACTTCTTTTTACAAGCTTTGTAAGAAAATAAAATATCCCAATACTTTAGTAGTTGCTGTTACTACCTCTTGTCTTCTTGGGTCTGTGGAGTAAACAACACATTTTCTCACTGATTTGAACCACTACCCTTTCTAGAGAGTATTTCATATTTTATCTATATTGGAGCTCTTGTTGCTTAAAGCCACAGGCTATTTTTTTCTGAAGCAGAAACTAGCTCCCTGTAATATCTTTAATTGGTGAATACAGAAGAAACTGTGGGCAACGTAGATGTGCAGAAGTGAGAAGAAGGTGGTATTATGAAAGATGGAAGCAGAGGAGCACTGAGGCATGCCCCGCAACACACACATTTATTTCTCTGTTTTGTAATCTTTGGTACCAGGAAGAAGTGAGCTTGAGATGGCCCGATGCATCTGGTTCAGTAGAGGGACAATTTCTCTTTGTCACAGATGTTCAAGAGCTGTGTGTTTTATTCTTCAGTCAGTCACGATTTATCAGAGCCTCTGAGGATGGTTGTTTAAGGCAAACTAGTGAGTGAATGTCAGTGCTCCCTATGGCACCATGCCTAGCAGGGTGTGTGCTCACTTATGCCGGTGTCGCGTGAAGGTTCACGGTATGGACTCTAAAAACTCACTCCTCAAAAGCTGCTATTTCACATCCCTTCTTGGGGTACTAGTTTGTGGTTTACCACAGTATTTGTTGAAGGCTTTTGTAGCAGCTAAGGTAGTTGACTAACACAAGTTCACACACCAGAATATCAGTCGGAAAAAGTGTGTGTTACTGGTGTGTGTGTGATGCGCATGTGTGAGTGGGGTTTGCTGTGACCTGCCTGTGGCAGTCAGGACAAGTCTGTGGAGTGGGTTCTCTCCGTCTGTACACGGGTTCTGCAGAGTGGACCAGCGTTGCCAGGCTTGAGCAGCAGACTGTCACACACTAACATCTCGACGGCCCAAAAACAGTTTTGTAGGGACATTTTAATTTTGGTGTTCGGAAGTAAGACTTTATTAAGAACTAAGATTCTTTTCAAAACAATTTTTTCTGAAAGTTTAGTGCTCTGTGTTTATAATTGGTTGATACTTTCTAGATTGCTTCATTCACCAAGTGAAGAACAGTCTCTACAATGCTGCGAGTTTATTTGGCTTCCCATTCCAGCTGACCACAAAACCCATGGTGTCTTCTGCTTGTAATGGAACACGGGATGTGGCCCCTTCAGGAGAGGTCAGTGGGGCTGGGACTTGGGTACTGATTGTTTTTCTTTCTCTTTTTGATTTTTTCTGGGGGGTTTTCATTTGTTTGTGGTTTTGTTGGTGTTGTTTTGTTTTTAAATTTATTTATTTATTTATTTATTTATTTATTTATTTATTTATTTATTTATTTATTGTGGAGATGGAACCCCAGGCCTTATACATGATTTTTGGTGGCTTTGGTGGCTTGGGGTTTTGTTGTTGTTGTTTGTCAGTTTGCTTTTTGAGGCATGGTCTCTTTACATAGTCCTGCCTGTCCTGGAACTCACTTTGTAGACTAGGCTGGCCTTGAACTCACAGAGATACACCTTCCTCTATCTCCTGAGTGCTGGGATTGAAGGTGTACTTGGCATGAGTCTTGTGTGTATTAAGCATGAGTCTACTACTGAGTTATATCTCCAGCCCTATACACTGTGATCTTTGTCCTTAGTTTTAAAAACTAAACATTAGTAAAATAAAATTTTAAAAAATACCCATAGTCTTTTGGGGAATTAACATATAGATTGATTTATTTCCAGAAATGATCATGCATTTATTAGCTTTGATATGAAGGTCAAGAGTTAAAGGTTAATAATTTAAATACTTTAAAAATATTTTTAAAGAATATTTGGGAGCCAGCAAGATAGCTCAGTGAGTAAAGACCCTTGCTGCTAAGCTTGATGAACTGAGTTCAATGCCCACGAGCCACATTGTAAAAGGGAGAACTAATTCCTACAGGATGCCCTCTGACCTCCAGACGTGCACCAACACACACACACACACACACACACACACACACACACACAGGAGTGCGATAGTTATTTTAAACAGTGTTAGCTCACTCAGCTTGGTGATTGGCTCACTTAGCTTGGTGGCGTGCTCTTGTGATTCTAGTGAGGAGAGCTAAGGTAGATGACCTTAGAAATTCAAGACCACTGTGACAGCCTAGTGACACCCTCACTTAAAAACAAAAGAAGGAAAAGAAAAGCCAGGTGCAGTGGCTGATACCTGTAATCCTTAGCAGGTAGAGGTAGAAGAACCATTATGAAGTTGAGACTAGCCTGGCTACATAGTGAGTTCCGGGCCAGCCTGGGCTACAGTCATACCGTCTTAAAAACAGAAGAACAGAGTGGAGTGTTGTAGAAATCTTTTAATCCTGATCTGGGGTTTCTACCCTGCCTTTGACCATTTAGTTCCTAGATAAAAGACACACACAACCTTTACATTTACAATAAGCCTTAAACAGCACACGACCTGGGCAAATACCTACACCTCTGTGCTATTAGAATCTACTTTCCTATTGAGAACTTTGAGTTATTACTGTTACATCTGGACTGCTCTTAACTTTAATTGGTCTCAGGGCCACATTTGTATGGCTCACCTAACCTATGGAGGCTTCTCTTCCTCCTCCACCTTCTTCTCCCAGAAACCTAAACCCCACCTATGCCTCTTCTGTCCAGCTATTGGCTGTTGGCATCTTTATTTAGCAATCGGAAATAACTTAGGGACAGGGCCACAGGTCTACGGGTCTTGGGGGCCACACTTAGCATTACAATAGATAGCTATACCAAACCTTAACAGTGAAGTGAGGGTGAGGTCAGTCTGCTCCTTACAGCTTCTCCCTTGAACTGGGAAATTTTTTTCTTTCTTTTCTTATTTAAATATTTGTGGGAAATCTGTAATTATCTTTTAACATTATTTTGTCACCTTTTAAAAATCTTAATGGAGTTATTTCTGTGTGCTAACTTGAAAATAATCATGAGTTGAATGAGTTTTTATATTAGAAATGTTTTTAACTTGCAACTTTAGAAGTGACTGCTTTATTTTAGGTGTTTTCGAACTCTTCATCTTGTGAACTGATGAGTTCTGGATCCTGCAGCAGCATGCTGAAACTGGGTGAGCTGGTCAGGATATTCTTGCTTGCCTGTGCTTGCAGCCTTGTCTCCTAAGTGTTAAGAATATGAAAGGATCAGGATTAAATAAAGGCACAATCTCTTTACCATCCATAAAAACAAATATAAATTTTCTCTTAAGTTTCTAGGACTAGAGATGTCTTTGGTTTTAGAGTTTTTCGGATTTTTGGGATGTGTGCATGGAGCCCAGCAGTTGGCCATCCCTGAGGTGAACTCTGAAATCTGAGGCTGGAAACACCTGCATCATCAGCACCAGGTTTTCCAGGGAGGATGTTTAACCCAGAGTTCTCCTTTATAGTTTTTGTCTGAGTTGACTGCTGTGTTTCCTGTTTATAAGCATGATTCTTAATGTGACTTCAGATCAAGGCTTATTGATTAAAAAACAAGAAAGGGCTGGCATGTGGCTAGGTGTTTAAGAGTCTATTGCTCTTGTAGAGACCTGTTTGGCAGCACCCATATGAGACAGCTCACAACTGCCTCTGACTCCGGCTCCAGGGGGTATGATGCCCTCTTCTGGACTTTATGCGTACTGTATTCACATATATCTACACACAGACTCGTATATACATACACACATCATTTAAAAATAATAAAGATAAATCTTAAAAGCATATTCCTGAGAGTTTACGGTGAGCCCGGCACTGCCTCTAAATGGTCAAGAGTAACAGAAGACCTTGTCTGAGCTCTCAGAGTTCATTGTGTATTTGTTGAGCAATCTTAAGTTCCTAATTCCTGCAGCTGTATAGACTTCAAGATTGTCGTTAAACCCTAAAGTGGACTTGTAATTTTATGTACTACATTAAATAGTATTGTGAAAGCGCAGAAGAAACCAAAGTTCTGAGAGATGGTTTTAGTGTCTGCCATGTGGATTGACTTGTAGTGTGGGAGGAGGAGGAGGAGGAGGAGGAGGAGGAGGAGGAGGAGGAGGGTGGTGGTGGTGGAAGTCAGTGTTAGAGAAGTCGAGGTTCAGAAATCTGAAGTAGAAGGAACTAGGAAACAGCGCTTACAGTTACACTCCTCACACTTGTTAACTAAGGCTCCTCGTGTAGCCCCGAAATGCAAAGATGAGTAAACATGTACTCTGTGTATTAGTTCTTTGATCTTGCTGTGACAAACAGTGGAGATGACAAATTAGGGAGAAAGGTTTGCTTTCTCCCTCATGGTTTTAGAGGGCTTGGGCTGTGGTTTCTTGGGAGGACTATCAGAGCAGTGGGATCTTGTACCAGAGGAGAGAGTGGTGTACTCCATTGCAGACTGGGAAGCAAAGAGAAGGGAGAATACTGTGCCTCCTTCCCTCCTCCCCCATTTAGCCCAAGACTGCAGTCCACGGTCAGGGCGGCCTTTCCTCCTTTAGTCTGCTATGGAAACCTCACAGATACCCAGACTTAGTTCATCAGTCTTTACTCAAGTTGGCACTGAAGATTGGCCATCGAAGGCTATGCCATCTCCACGTTATGCCCAGACACATCACTTTAAACCATTGTACTCTACGATTAAAAAGTAATTCCAAAGGATTTGAAAAATGGTGATAGATTTGTTTTTTTTTAAAAGTCTTTTTAAGATTTATGTAAATGGAATTTGGCTTATACATATTGTTTTAATATCAGTTATTTGATTACTGTTGTGGTTTTGTGGTAGTGAAAATTGAACTTGGGATCTCATATGTGTTAGGCAGTACTGCACCCCAGAATTATACTCCTAGCTCAGCCATTGCTTTCCTTTAATTCATGTGTAACATTCATGCTGGATTACTGTGCTTTTGAAAAATAGAGATTTAGTTCTACCGTGTAAATAAGCTTTCTGTCCCAATTCAGGCTGTTGACTGGCATTTTTTTCTTCTCATTACAAATATGTTGTTAAAGGTAATAAATCTCCTAACGGAATAAGTGACTATCCAAAGATCAGAGTGACAGTGACCCGAGATCAGCCACGCAGAGTCCTGCCTTCCTTTGGGTAAGTTAACTCCTATGCGAGGCTCACTGTTGCTAGGCATTTTCACTGTGTTCTGTCACATAATCTGAGGGTAATAGCTGAGTATCATGTGACTAGTTAGACTTGAATTTGTTTCTTTTCCAACTATATTTTCATGTCGATAGTATGATTTGGTTTTGAAGACCATTTTAATATTTTTATTTTTAATAATCGTATGTGTATGAGTATTTTGCCTAGATACCTGTGTAGCACTTTCATAGCTGGTACCTGAGGAGGCCGCAAGAGGGCACTGAACCTCCAACCCTGGTCCTCTGGAAAAGCAGACAGTATCCTTAATCACTGAGCTATCTCTGCAACCCCGTTTTATGTTTTTATTTATCTTTAAGAATTTCACACAATGTGTTCTGATCATGTTCATCTCTAACTCCTCCCGAATCCTCCCCCACCTCCCTGCCCACTGAACTTCTTGTCCCCTCCCTCTTCCTCTCCTCCCTCTGTATCTCTCCCCCTCTCCCTGTCTCTCCTTATCCCCCACCGAGTCCAGTTTGTGTTGCTAGCTACTCCTGAGTATGGGACCTGCCTTGATATGATAGATATACCTGGTGTCACTCCGCCGAAGAAAACTGACTTCCTCTTTCCTAGAAGCAGTCAGATACCAATAGCTCCTCAGCCGAGGACTTTGTACCCACTGCTTTGTACCCATGCTAGGCTTTTGTTTGGCTTTCACTTACACAGCTTTGTGCATGCTGTCACAGTCTCATTGTGAGTTCATAGGTACATCTGCCTGTTGCGTATGGAAAGTGTTCTCTTACCACTCTTATCTACCGCCTCTCGTTCTTACAGTCTGTCTGCCCTCCCTTGCGGAGATCCTTGAGCCTTGAGAGGAGAGGTGTGATCATTCCAGGGTCACTTACTTTCTGTCCACTGGCCTGTTGTGGGTTTCTGTCAGTAGCCATCGCCTCGAGAAGCTTGTTTAATGAGACTTGAGAGATGCACTGGTCTGTGGTTACACCCATGCATGATTCATTAAGAGTCATATTTATTGCTGTGTCCATTTAGCAAAATAGTACTAGTGAATTCCCCCCCCCCCCGCCCCCCCAGAGCCCAGTGGTGTATCTTGCCTTAATGAGGTTCTTGGCCTTACTGACAATGTCCATGTGGGTTTTGTCTCGTGGAGCAGGCCTTAAATCTAATTAGAACTGGCTGGTTACTCCCATAAAATGTGTGCCATTGATGCACCATCATTATAGCTTGGTGGGCTCATAGCTGGGGAGGTTGGTGACTACCCCCCCCCCCCCAGTGGCATGCATAGCACCTTCCAGCACTGTGAAAGCTAGCCAATGTGGTGTAAGCTTTCAGTTGAGTACCAGCTAGATTTCCCTATGTTCTGTGATTCAAGTATTTGGTGTTTTTCAGGAATAGATATTACTGTCAAGTTCTGGAGGGTAACCAAGAACATTGGCAATAGCCTGTAATGTTTAGGGGGTTGGTCTATAGGATTCCATTAGCCACCAACTCAAAAAAGAGGTAGCCCATTCCTGGTACCTGTTTGGTTTGTTTGGGTTTTTTTTGGTAGTGTGTGGTGTCCAATTAGGAAATACACTTTCTTCTTGGCAGCTTTTATAATTTTCTCCAAAATTGACCACATTTTGGAACACAAAGCAAGTCTCAATACAAATGTAGGAAGATTAAAATAGCATCCTGCATCCTATGTGACCACAAAGGAATAAAAGTGGATATCAACGACAGTAAAAACAGCAGGGAGTACCCGGACTCTGGGACCAAACAACACACTGTTAAATGACAGTTGGATTAAGGGAGAAGTCAAAAGTGAAATAAAAACCACCCTAGAATTAAGTGAAAATAAAACATAGAATCTGTGTTTATGTGTATGTTATGTGTATGTATGTTTTACCCCGGAGGCCAGAAGAGGGCATTAGAACCCCTGGAATTAGATCGCTATTAGATACTTTGTGGGTACTAGGAACTGAATACTGGGGTCCTTTGCAAGAACAGCAAGTATGTTAACCCATTGAGCAATCTCTCCAGCCTCCTTGAAAACCATTTTAAAAAGAATCGATGGGCTAGAGAGACAGCTCAGCGATTAAGAGCACTGGCTACTCTTCCAGAGGTCCTGAGTTCAGTTCCCAGCAACCACATGGTGGCTCACAACCATCTGTAATGGGATCAGATGCCCTCTTCTGGTGTGTCTGAAGACAGCTACAGTGTACTCACATAAATAAAATAATAAAAAAATTTTAAAAAAAAGAATCGACACTCACTTCTTTCAAACTGTGTGGGTATATGAATACAGAGAAGTACATTAATCTTAAATATAGCTTGATAAATTTTATACACTGAACATGTCAGGTCTATTAAATATTTTTTCAATAATTTTCTTTCCTCTTAAATTTTTTATACATTTAGGAAATATGTGTGCAGAAGTTCAAGGACAGTTTGTGAGAGTGGGTTCTCTGCATCACGCAGGCTCCAGAGGTCAAATCCAGGTCATGAGGCGTGGCCCCAAGCTCCCACGCCCTCTGAGCTCCCTTGTCAGTTGTCCTCTGTATTGTCACCTTTTAGAATTCCTATTGCTGGGAAATCTAACTTGATAGTCTTTTGTCTCTTCTCTTGCCTTGTTCCTTTTTAAACCATGTTTAGTCAAATGTGGTGGAGATCTTTAATCCCAGCAATGGGACGCAGAGGCAGTTAGATCTCTGAGTTCAAGGCTAGCCTGGTCTACATAGTGAGTTCCAAGACAACCAGGGCTACATAAACAGACCCTGACTCAACAAAACAAAAACATCCTCCCAAAAGAGCCGTATTTCATTTGTTTTTGTTTTGTTTGTAGTTTTGTTTGTTTGTTGTTTTGTTTAGTTTTGCCTAGGGTCTCGAGCACATAGTTCAGGCCAGACTGGAATTTATTATATAACTTAGACTGTCCTGAACTCACTATGTAGTCCAAGCTGGCTTTGAACTCTCAATTTTTCTGTTTTCACCTCCTGATCTTTTTTTTAAAAGCTCTCTCATGGTTTTTAAATTGTAAGAATCCTCTCCAATCTGCATGAATTTATTCTGTAAGTATCTTGTTCCAGTTTTAAATGCACAGTGCCTTTTCTTATCTCAAAAGCTGTTTATTATTTTTATATTTCTTTGACCTTGCTTGTTCTGTTCCCCCAGCCCCCAGGGCTTTCTTTCTGCCTGCTGCCTTGGCTTGTCTTAGTCTTATCTTTCAAGTTAGAGTCTTCATTGAAAATCCTGGGCCTGGAGAGATAGTTAACCAATAAAGTACTTGCTGTACAGGCTCATGTAAAAGCAGTGCCACAGCTACACACTCCGTAACCCACAGTGCTGCTGGTGGAGAAACAGGCAAATGCCTGAGCTAATTGCTCCAACAGTCTAGCTGAATTGATGAGCTCCCTGTTGAGACCCTGCCTCAAAAATCAGGTGAAGAGCAGCGGAGGTTAGCCTTTTGCTTTTACAGGCACAAGTACACACATGCAAACATGAACACATACAAATGCAAATCCAGTGATTCTTGGCTAACTACTTATAGTTAAAATGGAAATCTGGTTGGTCTTAGAGTTGATTCAGGGGTTGAGAGCACTTGTTCTCGTAGAGGACTCAACCATGTTCAGTTCCCAGGGCTCAGATGGTAGCTTCAACCACCTGTAACTTGAGTTCTACAGTTCTGATGCCCTCCTCTGGCCTCTATGGGTACTGCATGCACACCTTGCACAGATGGACATGGACAAAAGCACTTATAAATAAAATAATAGTTAAAACATTTGAAAATGAAAGCCTGCTGTGGTAGCACACACCTGTAATTCCAGCACTTGGAAGGCATAGGCCGGTAAGTCAAGTTCACGGACAACCTGGTCTGTCTAGCCAGCTCCAGGCCAGCTAGGGTTATAGAGGGAGACCCTGTCACGAAAGGGGGAGAGGCTAACTGACTAATTAAAAATGGGGTGCTCTAAATTTGGGTGAAAGACGAATTGTAGAGGTAGAAGGGAAAATAGTAATTGACACAAGAGTATCTTGTATCGGAACATGAGGGAGGGCCCAAGAACTAGTGAAACTCCAGCCCGACTTGGGGAAAAACTTGTCTAGTATTTAGTGGCCATATAGGGGACAATTTAAACATCAAAATGAATAAAGCTCATAACACCAACACCAGTGGGTGGGTGTGTACTGTGGAAAGATAGATCTCCACAGGAAAATGCTGAGAGCGTGCAGAGGGACGAGAACGATTACCATTTTGTGACTGTCACAGTAATGATTGCATGGATGAGCCTTGGTTGAGCTAAAGTGGGGACTGGATCAGGCCTAGAATCCTTATACTAGCATTAGAGTGTCTCCCCCAAATCCCTTACTAATTATAAAGGGGAAAGTGATTTGTTACAGAGGAACCTGACCGACACTTAATACTGCCTTCATAGAGAGTTGGCGGCAGTGGCACAAATGATATCAGCCTCCAAGCAGATTGCACTGAGATGGACACCATCACTCAGAATAGTGTTCTTAAAGAAACTGAGTATCTGAACATAACTGTGAAAGTAGTTTATGAAATGGAAATGCATTCTACAAAACCACAGGCCTGTACCCTATTTTAAGTTAAAGATGCAACAAGATGCAGTGTGAACTCTGAGTAGCTTGGACTATAGGCCTACTGCACTGTCCTGGCATAGCATTTGCTACCATGTAGCTGGTATTTCTGTAGTGCCCAGTGAGTAAAGGACAAGTATACAGTTCAAGAGAGAGGAGTGTTCAGTGGGGCTAAATCTGGGGCTGGGGTTGGAACCCTGGCTCTGAGGAGGGAAGGCTTTCATACGGCAGCTCTAGTGGTCAGAACAGACACTCCATAATGAAATGCTGGTATATCTAACTTTGCAAATAGTGATTGTTTAGAAACAAGTGATCTTAAACTAGAGCCACAGAATATGTGGATGACCTAGGAGCTTGAATCTCAATTCCATGATATAGTCTTTTGTTTTCTTTTATTCTCCAGTTTTACGTTGAAATCGGAAGGCTATAATAGAAGACCAAGTGGTCGTCGCCATAGCAAAAGCAATCCAGAGAGTTCCTTAACATGGAAACCTCAGGAGCAAGGTGTAACAGAGATGATTTCTGAAGAGGGTGGCAAGGGTGTGAGGCGTCCCCATTGCACCGTGGAGGAGGTAAACCCTTTTAGCCTGATATCTTAAAGAAATGTTTTTAATGATTTTTTTTTTGAGTAATAATTTGTATACTATGGCATAAAATTCAAAAGGTACCAAAGGTGTATGGTGATTTTAAGTGTCCCAGCATCCCTTCCCTACCTGGCCTCCCTCACCTGCTTTGACTCCTAGTCCCTACTGTTGCTGTGCACTCAGAGCTACTCAAGACGCTGAGTGTCAGATGCTGGGTCCACTGAAAAAGAAAGAAGGAATCCTAGGAAGGGATTACTTTTTTTTTTTTTTTTTTTGGTTTTTTTTTTTTGGTTTTTCGAGACAGGGTTTCTCTGTGTAGCCCTGGCTGTCCTGGAACTCACTCTGTAGGCCAGGCTGGCCTCGAACTCAGAAATCCACCTGCCTCTGCCTCCCAGAGATTACTTTTTAATTATATGTTTTAAAGACAGGGTCTCTTTACATAGACCTGGCTGTCCTGGCACTCAGTATGTAGACCAAGCTGGCCTTGAACTCACAGAAATTTGCCTGCCTCTGCCTCTGCCTCCTGAGTGCTAGGATTACACACAGCACCACACACCTGCCTAACTTATTTATATAAACCTTAATAAGTGTGATTAAGTAAAGGTGGTAAGTGATATGCCCCTCCGCTTTTTCCTTCGCCTTTCAGAGTGCTTAGTGCGGTGAGGAGACAGGCCTTCATTCTCTCTTGGGATCTTCATTTATCCCTGGGGTGTTGAGAACTATTTCTGTCTCTGGCATTCCCTAGTACCATCAGCTGTTTTAATTTGGTAGATGGTTATGTGAGCTATTTGTGACTCATCAAAGAAATATTTGTTCAAGTCCCAGATACTGCACTAGTTTTTAGTAATTTAGTATCTGAATCCTAAATATATTTGGCCCCTGCCTTCATGAGTTTTACATAAATAACTTATAATTCAGCAGAAAGGCCAAGGGAATAGTGGGCCAGAGGCTCTCTGGGGGTTTTAAGAACAGAAACTAAGTGTTTTAAGAGATCTGCGATGACTGTGTAGGTAGATTCTAGAACAATGGGTAATATGTGTTTGTCAATTGAGAATAATAGCACAGAGCATACAGGGAGAATCTGAGGCCCAAACTTCAGCTCTGGATAAATATGTCACTGACCAAGATGCCCTGTGTGTCTAGGGAGGAGATGCTGACTTCAGTTTTGGGCATTGTTTAAAGTGCCCATGAAACACGCAAGACCTCTCCTGTAGACTCTGGATATAAGTGATGAGAATTTTGAGAGGAAGGCAGGATTAGAGACACATTTCTGGATTTTTCTACATATTGATGTAAAATCAAGGGAGCTGAAAAGATGATTCAGGGGAAGACTATAGTGTGAGAGGAGCTCTGGGCATTTATGGCAGGCAAGTAATTGGCAGTGCAGACTGAGGAGGAGGAGGAGGAGGAGGAGGAGGAGGAGGAGGAGGAGGAGGAGGAGGAGGAGGAGGAGGAGGAGAGGAATCACAGAGTTTCTTGGTCAGAAAGGGCCAGGGGAGGTGAGCTGGATGAGATACTGAAGGACAACATATAACACAGGGCTGAACCCGTGCAGAATAATGTGGCTACCAGGCCACGGGGGATGCAGGGAGACCAGGTCCAATCAGGAGGTCAGGAAGCTGCAAATTCTCGCTATAAAGTGGAATATTTCTGTTGATGTTTTCTGGTCAACTCAGTTTTCTTTAGCATAGTTCTGTGAAAGACGCAAATGCCTCCATGATCTAGCACAGTGGTTCTCAACCCTCCCAGAGCTTCGACCCGTGCTGTGGTGACCCCAACCATACAATTATTTTCATTGTTGCTTCTTCATAACTGTAATTTTGCTGCTGTAGTGAGTCATAATGTAAATATCTGTGTTTTCTAACGTCTTACCCTTGTGAAGGGTCATTCGGCTCCCAAAGGGATCTCGACCACAGATCGAGAACTGCGGGTCTAACAGGCGATGGAAAGAGTGGAGCAGGGTGGAGAGCAAGTGGCCTACCCAAAGGGGAGAGCTCAGGGTGTTGACTCATTTCTCCAGAGGTCAGGGTTTGGGATTTTTTTTAAAGTGTAAAGCTAGCATTTGATTAAAGCAACTCTAGTACATCTGTGGGCTGCATCTCCCCGGCCAGTGTCTGGTTAAATCTGAGGCAAGGCTTTATAGCTCCTACTCACCACGATACTTTTTTATTCAGGGTGTCCAAAAGGATGAAAGAGAAAAATATCGAAAGTTACTGGAGCGTCTTAAAGAAGGTGCTCATGGAAGCACTTTCCCTCCTGCAGTTTCACATCACAGGTAAGAGGCGCTGATGAGGACTTGCCTTGTTAGATGTTTTCCTTAGTACAGATCCATTTCTCTTGGTTTTAGAGAGGTGGTGGTGTGAGGAGAACTGCTGTGGAGTTTGTCTGACACTGTACGCAGTGCCTACAGAATGAGACACTGTACGCAGTGCCTACAGAATGAGACACTGTACACAGTGCTTACAGAATGAAATTTTCTGTTTTAGAGTCCTTTGCCCACATGAATTCTTTTTTCTTTTCTTTCTTTTTTTGATTTTATTTGTTTGTTTGTATTTTGAGACAGGATTTCTCTATGTAGCTCTGGCTGTCCTGGAACTTACTGTGTAGACCAGGCTGGCCTCAAACTCACAGAGATCTGCCTGCCTCTGCCTCCTGAATTTTGGAATTGAAGGTGTGCACTACCACTGCCGGACTGGGTTTGTTTGTTTGTTTTGATTTTTTGTTTTGTTTTTTTCAAGACAAGATCTCACTATCTAGCATAGACTAGATTGGAATTTATAATTTTCCTGCCTCTACTTCTCACTTGCTGGGAATATATTCATTTGATAGCACATCCAACTCACATGAACTCTCACTCCTGTGGAAACAGGAGATCCCCTCCCAGCCTCGTCAGCACAGATATGGCCACAGTGTCTGTCTGCCTTTGTCCTGGCTCCTTTCTTTGCTTGCTTTCCCTTCCCTTTCTCTCTTCCTTCTTTACCCTGTCACAATCTCTTTGTATTTTATTTTCCTTTCCTTACACACACACACACACACACACACACACACACACACACACACACACACAATCTCTGAGGCATCTGGTGATTGCACTTTAGCATCCTCTACTTAGGAACAAGATTAAAGTCAACTAGTCATAAGGACTTTGCTTCTGACATTGCGTGTTAATTAAACACTAGCGATTTGAGTGATAAGTGGGGGTGGAAAGAGAGAGGGGCAGGGGCGTGCAAGTCCAGAGTGTCAACTCATCAGGTGACTTAGCAAGTGATTGCAAATACACAGAGTCCCATAAAGTATGGAACTAGTAAGTTGAGTCACAGGATTGTCTAGCTTATTGAATGCAGACAGAATGAATCATTTGGGAATTTTAACTTTGGCCATTACATACCATAGGTTTCGTTGTTCTCCTGTTGTGGGTTGGGATGGTAATACTTAACACTCTAAGGTCTTTCTTTCCCTTTGTATCTGATCTTTCTCACTTTCGTTTAAGTTCTCAGAGAATTCAGATGGACACATTAAAGACCAAAGGCTGGGTGGAAGAGCAAAATCATGGAGTCAGAACAACCCATTTTGTTCCGAAACAGTGTGAGTTCCAGATTTACTCTTTCTTAAGTCACTGCCCATAGTTCATGTGAGAGCACGCTACTGAAATATGGTATACCAGGTCATAAAATATTGCCAGGTTTCAAGACATTGGCTAGCACTTATCTAGTACCTGAAGTTTTATTTTAAAAAAGAAAATTGTCTTAAGATTAAGTTGATTGCTAAAATGCCTGTACAGTAGTATATATTGTGAAACTAAAATTAATTTACTTCCTTATATTTCGTAAGGAAGTATCTTCCTTGTATTAACTTCCTTATATTTCTCCAATAACTGTTCACTTAATGACTTTAGCTTATCGAAAGAACTGATGTCAGTTGTGCTCAGGATTTAAGGAAGAGAAAATTACATGTATTTTAGGTGCTTATATGTGAGGCAGTCAGTGGCTTTTTAACTTACATTAGTATCGATGCAAACAAATGTGCTGATACTTGGAATTTGTAGTTTGAAATTCCAACCTGTGATTGGTTAGTAAAGCATTTTTCTCTCCATTCCCACAGATAGAGTTGTTGAAACAAGAGGACCTCTCTGTTCAGTGAGAAGTGAAAAGAGGTACATGGCTCATTTAATTCTAAGATTTCATTTAGAATTAAGTTTTTTCACTTTGCAAGTTACATTTATGAATAACCATGAGGAACTGTGAATCTCCTCAGTCTGGTAAGCTAGTCAGCACTCAGGAGTAAGTGAGTAGTTCTTCATTCAGACCCTTCCAAGCTGCTCCTCGTCCCTCAGCCGTCAGGCTTGGGCAAGTAGGTGCTTCTTAAGAGTGTGTTTGGGTCTCCGCTAGCCACTGTCTTGAACCTAGAAATGGTGATGCCCGCTCTGCTCTCCTTGGGTTTGGGTGGTTATTACTTTATAGCAGACTTGCCAGCTCTGGTCCATCTGACTTTGGTTGTTAAGGAAACCACATGGGTAAAGAAGTTGTGAATGAAGCTACAAGTACTTGTGTGCTTGGTGTCCACAGAGTGCAGAGAGGGCTTCAGATCCCCTAGAACTAGAACTAGAGCTACAGAAGGTTGTGCGCCACCATGTGGATGCTGGAAACTTTACAGAGTAGCAAGTACTCTTGGAACAGTTAGCTCTGAGACCCCATATAAATGCAAATGATGCACTTCTGTTTATACTGAGACACAGGGTAAAGGGTCCATCCCAAAATGACTAATGGGGCAATGAGAAAGGAGCAATGAGACCAAAGCAAGATCACAGCTCAGCAGAGGCAACATGTGTGTAAAATCTTAAGATATGAGGTGGCAGGTTGTGAGCTTGGCCACCCTTGGCCTTGCATTTGAGGTTTCATGGACACTCACGAGTGTGTGTGCTATGCATGGCTTTCCTCCACCTCACCAGAGTCTACATTGACACTGAGGCTTTACTGTTGCCCTCCCAACCTCCCCACAGGGAGGCTGACCCTGTTAAACATTGCCTAGTCTCCAGACCCTTGGAAATCAGGTGAACACCTCCATGACCCTATAACTCCTACATATTGTATGCCTGCAAAAACAGTACCATGTGGACAAAACTGGGATCTCTTCCAGCGTGATAAAAGCTGCTGTGGCCTCTGAGTGTTTAGGTGATGACCCATAGGCAGCTTTCTGTAAGGAGAGTACCTTTGTTCTCTTTAAAGGCTCTCCTTAAAATGAGTTTACCGGGCTGGCAAGACGACAATAAGAAGGCCATGTTCCAGCTCCTTCAAGGAGCAGAACTCAGCAGCTTTGGCCATTTGGCTCTGGCTTTAGAGTGAAAAATAGAAGGGACTACAGGACAATTGATGCTGGTTAGCTGGAGCTAAGAATTTAGTGGTGATTAAGAAAAGACCAGCATCACTGAGGTAAAATCTTCTGGGAAGTATTTTCTGAGAGCACAGAGAAGCTGTGTTCCAGAGATAGCCAAGATTGTACCCCATGCTGCAGCTGGACTTGGTAATGTGTAAGAGTCACCCAGGTGGTACTGGTTTTGAAGGCAGGAAGGGGTCATGAAGAGCAGCGGAGGCTTGGCACTGTGAGAGGCTATGGAAGGCCATTGGTGAAGGTGCAGCCTCAGTTGCAGTTGATGGCCGAGGACTGAAGGGGTCATACAAAGGAGTTGAGGATTGGCACTGTGAAGAGAGCCTATGAGAGGCTGTTGGTGAAGCCTAGTTGCAATGGAAGACACCAGCATATTGGAGATGCCAGTACCGTGGGATGGTCACCAAGAATAGCAGTGGCAGTGGAATGGATCAAGCTGAGCTTAGAGTGCTACAGTGGGCAGAGCTGGAGAAGTGACACCAGCCCTTTGGAGGAGCCCAGAAGACCATGTGTGGATCCCAGACATCGAAAGAAGAAGCTGTAACATTGAAGTTGCCTTTGAGACCCAAAGATGTTAAAGATGCCAGAGCCGTGGGATACCTGCTAAGGAATGTTGCTAACAGGGAATGGAACCAGCCCAGGAGAAAGAAGTTTGTTGCAGTCAACAAAGATGAAAAAGGAGTGGAGATCTGAAGACCACTTTTTTATTTTATTATGTTGTGTCTAGGTATGGCCCCCATGGACTCATGTGTTTGAACAAGCCTATGAGGGGCCAGAGAGTGGAATGTGATGGTTTGTATACGCTTGGCCCAGGGAGTGGCACTATTTGGAGGTGTGGCCTTGTTGGAGTAGATGTGTCACTGTAGGAGTGGGCTTAAGACCCTCACCCTAGCTGCCTGGCAGTCAAGTCTTCCACTAGCAGCCTTCAGATGAAGATGTTGAACTCTCAGCTTTGCCTGCACCATGCCTGCCTGGATGCTGCCCTGCTGTTGCCTTAATGACAGACTGAACCTGTCAGCCAGCCCCAATCAAATGTTGTCCTTTATAAGACTTGCCTTGGTCATGGTGTCTGTTCACAGCATAAAACCCTAACTTACTTTATAAGTTAAGGCTGGCCTCAACTCATGATCCTCCCTCCTCTGCCCACTGAGTGCAGGGTTTACAGACATAGACCACCTCTTCCTGTATGCCATCCTCTTTTAAATTGCCCTCAGGTAAGGTTTTAGGTTGCAGAGAAAATGGAGCCATTTTTACCTAGTAGTATCACTGTCTGTCTGAACCTAACAAGTACCGTCTAGTGTCTGCCTTTCTCCTCACATTCTGGTCTTCTCGGCACCTGTCAGAATCTCCCATTAAGCTCTCCATTCTAGAATGTCTCTCTTTAACCTAGATCTGCATTTTTTTCCATATTCTTCCACAGACTAGTTCCAACATTGTAAGAGCTACAGAGAGGTTGGTCATAGCAGCAACCCCACTTTTCTAGCACTTGTTTTTCATGTTAGTTTCCTTCCATTGCTGCTAAAATGCCTGACACAAGCCATGTAAGTGAGGACGGGTTTATTGTAGCTCACAAGTGGTGCTGAGGAAAGCATTAGAATGACATGGTTATGGCAGGCCAGGAAGCACAGACAGGGCAGTGCCAGCACTCCCAAGGCCATTTTTGTTTAGAGATTAATAAATCCTAATTTTAAAATTTAAAAAAAAAAAAGCTTTGCGACAGTCTCATTTAGCCCAGGCTAGCCTCAATCACATTATGTAGCCTTGAACTACTGTTCTTCCTGCCTCTACTTCCCTGGGTTCTGGGATTACAGATATGCACCACTATTACCAGTTTAATATATGTTACTTGTAGAACTAATATGTACCATGTTAAACAGCAGAACTCTGTAAATCTGTAATGGTTTCCTCCCCAGGTATTCAAAAGGAAAAGCTGATACAGAGAAGGTGGTGGGACTCCGATTTGAAAAGGAAGGTGTAAGTAGAAGCCCTTGGCAAATGCTAGATTTGTCTTGTCACTGGACTGATTTTTGATGCCACAGGAAACAAGGAAGTAGCCCTGACTGTCCTAGAACTAGCTTTGTAGACCAGGCTGGCCTCAAATTCATAGACATCTACCTCCCAAGTACTGAGACTAAAGGTGTGCACCACCACTAGCCAGTCTACTTTTAATGTAAGTATTAGAATCAGTATTTCAGTATCTCTGTAGGCATGTTCAGGTTTTTAATAACAAAGTTATTTTGTTAAACATTTAATATCTGGCAGAAATCAATCTCAATCCATCTCAGTCCCCACCCCCCATGGTCTTACTCTGCTGCCTTGCTATATAGACCAGACTGGCCTCAAACTTGTAGAGATCCATCTGCCTCTGCCTCCTGATTAATTAACCCTCTGCTGGGATTACAGGTGTGCACACCACACCCCACACAGAAATATATTTCTTAATGAAATGCAACTGAAACTTCATGTTACTTACATTTTATTTACATAGAATTACAAACGTGGTCTTAAAACACCCCCTTACCTAATGTTCTCTGTTTCCAGGATTTCAGATGGACTCTTTTGTGCTTAATTATTATTTATCATCCATTTAGTCAAAATGGAATGCTCATAATCTTAGCACTCAGGGAGGACCAAATCTAGACAGTTAAGCCAGTCTAGACAGTAAAGTGAGAGCTAGCCTTTTTATAAAGTGAGGAAGGAGCGAATGGGAACTACCGGGCAGTCAGACAGAATGAGAAAGCTCACGGGTGTCTTGAGACTCTGTAACTCTATTGCAAAGTTCTGTTTCTAAATACATTTCCTAACAAGCGTGTAAGGCTTTGTATCTGCAGGCCAGTGCTTCACCACTGAGCTCTGTTCCTGTTCCTCATCTCCAGTCCTGTAGAGGCTTTCACTATGTGGGCATGATTTAATCAGTGGCCACTGGTGATAGCTTCCTGTCCAGTGCATTGTTTTATACAGTATAAACATGAAATGGAGGGCAGACAGTTCAGTGGTAGAGTATTTGTCTAGCATGTTAAAGGTCTTAGACTCCAACCCCTACACAGAAAAAGGAATAAATAAGTAAAATCAGCTTTAACTAACACAGGATGACTTTGAATAAGAAGTAGATTCTTCTGTGGGATGCTCTGTAGGCCATACCTTGTACCTTTCTGAACTTTACAAACATGCTTTAACTACATTTTAGAATGGGATAGGAACTGAACATGTTTTTCTTCCTAGTTCCAGAGGAATGGTGTTTCTGTTTGTAACTGATATATCCTATGGGCCTGTGTTTAACTCTGAAGCTTATGTTCACCGTTACCAGGGCTGGCAGGCAGGCTGAGTCTGTTTCGCCATCAGGACAGCTGCTAAATCTCATAGTCGTTGTGTTTCTTCAAGTTAATGCCAGACTTTTACATTTTTTAAAAATTGTATAAACCTTATAAAAAACATCATACACCAAAACTGACTGGACCCAAAGTCTGCATGTCAGTGGGCTGTGCAGTAGAGAAGCTACTTGGAATGGAAGCCATGGTTCGTCACATGGGTCTTACCTTTCTATCCAGTATATCTTTATGTATGTGTTCACCTCCCAGTGTGGAAGTCCATGGTGGAGTTAAAACTAGAAAACAGTTAGCTTCTTCCTAACTTGTACAGTGTTTTATATTCTGTATGCACTATTGCGTTATACGTACAAAATCAAGCATTGTCAGTGTTGAAACTTTTTTGGTCAGACAAGAGGACACCAAATGGAGCCTGATCTGTCAGAAGAAGTATCTGCCCGGCTTCGCCTGGGAAGTGGAAGCAATGGCTTACTCAGAAGGAAAATATCAGTGCTTGAGGCAAAGGAAAAGAACTTCCCAAGCAAAGAGAAGGATAGAAGAACTGAAGATCTCGTTGAACTTACAGAGGTATGGTTCTCTGTGTGGGCCAGAGTTAGGTGGCTGTTTCAGACTAGCCAAGGCTTCTCTAAACTCAGTGCATGCTTTGTTTTGAGAAATTCCTCCAGATAAGGAACAAATAGGTGAAGTTTAAAAAACACAAAACAAAACCTCCAGGTCTGCTTATGTTGTCTATATTGATCATTCATGGTCTGTGTGAGGGTGGCCTGTGGGACCAAGTATAATTGGTTTGGGTGGGGTTTTTGGTGGGTGGGTGGGTGGTTGGTTGGTTGGTTGGTTGGTTGGTTGATTTTGGTTTTTTGTTTTTTTCTGTTTCTGAAACTGGGTCTAGGTGGTTACTTAGCGCAGGTTGGTCTGACATTCATAACAATCCTCTTGCCGTGAGCCTCATACTAGTTAAAATTCTTATTTTAAAAGGGATTCTTCATACTGAATCAAGAACCCTGTTATCCTGGTGTGTGTGGAGGGGTCTCACTTAGAGTAGATGGCTCTAATGCTCACAGTGCACTGCACATGAAGTTCTTTAGCTTCACTCTTACTGCCATGGTATTACAACCTGACACAAAGTGTCTTAGGGGAAAGAGCTTACTGCAGTTGACATTTCCAGGTGTGAGTTCATATGTTCCAGCGGGGCAGATCACATCCGTGCGTGGATGCGTAACCACTGACTTGCTCAGACTCGGCTCTGCTGGGTCAGTTGGCTTAATTAAGACAAACTCCACAGGGGTACCCACAGGGCAGCCAGATGTAGGTAATCCCTAGGTGTAATTCTTTTCTCTTGTGATTCTAGGTCCTGTCAAGATGAACATAAAAGCTTACCATGTCAGAGGCAGAGAGATCAAGCCATAAGATAACAAAATTGTGTGCAAAGGAGAAAATAGAAATAATTTTGATTGGATTCATAAGCTAAATATACATATAACTGCATAAATCATTAAAATAATTCAAGGAAATAGGCATTATTAAGACTGGTTTGGTTTGGTTTGGTTTTTGTTTTCGTTCTCATTTTAGCTTTTTAAGACAGGATTTCTTGTGTAGCCCTGGCTCTTCGGGAACTCACTCTATAGACCAGGCTGGCCTTGAACTCAGAGATCCATCTGCCTCTGGTGTCCGAGTGCTGGGATTAAAGGCATGGGCTACCACAATCCAACTTAAGATTGTTTTACAATTTTAAACTTGAATGTTTTCACACTGCAGTTTCGTAGCTATTGAATAGTGGTTTTTCTCAAAGATCATCAGCTGTTGCTGAGATGAAAGGCTGAGTCTTTCGATTCCTGATAGTGGTTCTGTGCTAATGTAGCGTCGTCTAATTCAGGACATGGAGAGGGAAATCAGTAACGCCCTGGGCCACGGCCCACCAGATGAGATTTTGAGCAGCGCTTTCAAGTTGCGAATCACCCGAGGAGATATCCAGACCTTAAAGAACTATCACTGGCTCAATGATGAGGTCAGTCCTCTTCCTTCCCTGCTCTGCCTGTCACTCTGCCTGGTGTCTACTGTCTGTACTCAGTGACTTCTGCCTGGTCGGAAGGGGTTGGAAAAGCAACATCAGTTTCTGGTGTGCTGCCTTTTCTTTCAGTTCTGGGGATTGGACCAAGGGTCTCCCACGTTCAACAAGCAAGTGCTCTCTCTGCTCTTTTTTTTTTTTTTCTTTTAGCTTTTTATTTTGAGACAAGTTTCCACCAACTTACCCAGGCTGGCCTATCTTACATAGCTCAGAGGGACCCTGACCCCTGTTGTGATCCTCCTGCCTCACTCACCTCATCCTCCTGAGTAACAGGTCATAGGCTTTCCTACCACTCCGGGTGTTGTTTGTTTTGTTGTTCTTCCGTACCAGAAGACATTTTGCAAGCACTGTGCCTGTGGGTTGTGCATCCCCTGACTAGTAATTTTTAAAGCAAAAGCATATCATTAAAAGTTGGTTGTGGTGGGTGTGGTGGCACATGCTTTAAAAACACCAGAGGAACTCAGGAGTCAAAGGCAGGCAGACCTCTGTTCATAGTACATACTGAATTCCAGGCCGGCCAGGGCTACTTAGTGAGACACACACACACACACACACACACCCCACCGACCCCCAAAAGGCATTACCCGCAGTTGTAATGACTATAGAGCCCAATATCAGTGCCTATCGCTTCCCTGTCTCTTGTTGGTACTGTGATGAGAAGTGGTACTGAGCCCTCACACGGGAAGGGAAGGGGACCGCAGTATTCTCTCCTTCAGCTTCTCTTAGGGCTAGCCTCATCTGTGGGGGGTGAGGTACTCATGAGGGTCATTGCCTACAGCTGTCATGCTGAGTGAGTAGTAGATCCTTTATAAGGATCTTAGAGCAAGGACAAAAGCTGATGTGGCAGTTAGAGTGCTTGCCTCCCAGCCTGGGACTCCAGCCCCAGCGGGTCTTATGCCTGCACACGAACCTGTACTCATGTGCGTATACCCTCATGTATATACACAGAATTAAAAGTAAATCCTGAGGAGCTTCTGATCTATGTGTGTGTTTAAGCCACGGCAAGTGATAACTATAAACAGTCACTCCATTTGTTGTCTGAATCACACATACTCTGCAAAAGCTGGCTTAGTTACTACTACTTCTTCAGTTGACTCTTTACCCACCTGCTTTGTCCTTGAATTTTCTCCCATTTGCTCTATCTCCCTATATCACAAGCCTAGTTACATGAAAATACTGTCATTTGTAAATATAAGTGTAAATTATTGCTCAAAAATTCCATAAATATTTTGGCATTTCTCCTCTGGGAAGTTATGTCCAAATTGAGGTATATTTTGGATGTAATCCTAGTTAACAGTTCATTTCTCTGCATATGCCCTTTCATTATTGCATAGAAATGTTATTCATGTACTTCAAAATATTAGTCACATGACTTGCTGGGTTTTATTAGGGAGGTGATCCGGTACCTGGAATTGAATCCAGGGCCTTGCATGTACTAGGCAAGCACGCTGCTGAGAAGCTCAGCCTGTGGCCCTTCATCCGTCTTTGCCTTCTCATTTGTACTGGACAGTTGTTTCTGACTTCTTGCATGGACTGCTCTATCTCCCTCTGACTCATACAGGAATTTAATTTTGTAATGTATTTGTCATGTTCCACATTATAATCTTTTGATATTTTACAGGTCATTAATTTTTATATGAATCTTTTAGTGGAGAGGAGTAAAAAGCAAGGCTATCCGGCACTTCACGCATTCAGTACATTCTTCTACCCTAAGTTAAAGTCTGGAGGTTACCAAGCAGTGAAAAGGTGGACCAAAGGGGTGAATCTCTTCGAACAGGAACTTGTCCTGGTGCCTGTCCATCGGAAGGTGCACTGGAGCCTGGTGGTGAGTTGGAGTTTGGATGTAGACTCCTCCTTCTCTCCCCCTTTTCCTCTGTCCCCAGCTCTTTCCTTTCTCTCCTTTCGTTTATCTGGTTTTTTTATGTGCGCTGGTGTTTTGATTGCATGTATGTCTGTGTGAGGGTCTTGGATCCCCTGGAACTGGGGTTACAGACAGTTGTGAGCTGTCCTGCGGGTCCTGGGAATTGAACCTGGGTCCTCTGGTAGATCAGTCCATCGCTTAACCGCTGAGCCACCTCTCCAGCTCCTCTTTATCTCCTTTCTTGAGGATCAACCTCTGACCTTTATACATGCTAAGAAGGGATTCTACTGCTAGTTGTACCCCAGTGTAGATGGTTTTCCTCCACAGCGAGGGCAAGCTCCGCAGAGTCCTTTCTCAGAGTGTTGCTGTGCTCAGCTTCAGAAGCTACAAGGCATGCTTTGAGGGGGGCTTTCCTCTATAGCTGGAAAGTGCAGGGTAGATGGATCCAATCCTAGGAGGGTTGCTAATACTTGGTGAGAAATTTCTAGGCCTTTGTATAGAAATTAGCACGTGTTCTATTAATCTATTAATATCTGTGATATTTTACCACAAAGTTTCTAAGTCTGTTTCATGTATTGCTACATGTGTTAAACATTTAAAGATGCTTTTATTTTTAGAAATAAAATCTTGCTGCTATTAATGTTTACAGTGTTTCTGGCATGGTGTGGTAGTACACGCCTCTGATTCCAGTACTTAGGAGGCAGCGAGGAAGATCTGGAATTCAAGGCCAGGCTGGGTTATGTAGTGAGACCTTGTCTCAGTAAAATCAAACAGCAAAAACAGATGTCTACCTAAGGATTTTGCCTTTTTCCGTTATAGGTGATGGACCTAAGGAAAAAATGTCTTAAATATCTGGATTCTATGGGACAAAAAGGCCACAGGATCTGTGAGATTCTTCTGTAAGTAAAGTCTGAAAATCTCACTCTGTTCTGTTATTCCACTATTGGATAATCTCTTGTATTTATGGAATTGTGTTTATGGATCATGGAAAGCAAGTCTGCAGGTGTTTCAGGATAAGGCACATCCTCTAGAATCCTGGTTGAAATTAGATTTCCTTGGAATTGTTATTCTGGGTTTCCTGAAAAATTATTCGCCAAGGAGTCTTGGCCTGTAATCCAGATGCCAACTCATGCCTGTGTTTTGTGATAGTGGGGCTCATTTTATAGAACTCAGGGACATTTTTTAAGAAAGTGTGTGGTTTGTTCAGGCAAATATTCCAAATACAGTAGTCCCCGTTGTTGTAAAGTATATTTCCCAGGTTAGTGTGTACAACCACAGACATTGTAGCACCAACCTGTGTGCACTGTGCTTTATCCCAAAGTATGAAGGTAATCTGCCTTGTGTGTTTCAGACTCTCCTTTGCATTGTTACTTTTGCCTTTTGGGGCCACTATTAGTAAGATAATTGTTATTTGGACACAGTATTCTGTTGTCATGATAGTGGGTCTGACACTCAGGAGGGCAAGCAAGTGTAAATGGGTGGTGTAGAGCAGGGCTTCTTCACTTGTCACCTGAGACACTTCCGCATGTCCCCATGTACATAGTCACATAAAACAGTGTACAAACATTGTCTAGTGAAAAATTTGTCCTGGGAATTGAACTTAAGTGGTCAGGAGTGGCAGAAGCCCCTTTACCAGCTGAGCCATCTTGCTGACCCCAAACAGCAATTTTGTTGTTTTTGTTTTTTTGTTTTTTTTGAGACAGGGTTTCTTTGTGTAACAGAGCCCAAGCCCGGGCTGTCCTGGACTTGCTGTGTAGACAAGGCTGGCCTCAAACTCACAGAGATCCATCCACCTGCCTCTGCCCTCCCTAGTACTGGGATCAAAGATGTGCACCACCACACCCAGCTCCAAACAGCAATTATTAAAATCAGACATTTTAACATAATACAATCTAGAGATATAATCTAGAGGTATATTATAGAGATGTATTCATTTGATACTTTCATGCTAAGGAATGATGGTAGGAAAATAGTAAAAATTTGTTTTCTCTAATTAGACAAATTTGTGTCTATGGAGCAGAAAACTGTGTATAGTAAGAAATGCCGTGGTTCATAATGTACAGCAGTCTGCAGTCCGGGGAGAGGGGACTCAGCACTGGTGGGGGGGGGGGGGGTGTGCTGGCACTCACGGCGCAGAGCACACGAAGCAGCCACTGCTGCCCAGACACCTCATTCATCCACCTGTCATCATACATTTGATTCTGGCTATTTAGCATTAAAAACCTTCTGCTGTTGCCAGAACTTTGTGTCTGCCACCTCTAGTCACATGGCCCCATGTCATGCTGTGACTCGCCTTTTTCGAAGCTCATTGGTGTATATTGTGAATGTCCTGCATAAAGCAGGCAGTATTAGATTTTCCTCGTGCTTCTTAGAACAGTGTGCAGCTTAAAAATTAGAAAATGATTATTCCTAGAACTTTCTAGTTCATATTTTGGACTGAGATAATTGAACCCACAGACAGTAAAACCTTAAGAGTAGAGGGACTCTGATTGCTAGAAACCCTCCCTTTAAAGCAGAGCCATTTCTTCATTGTGCTGATTGGTTGTATACTTAAAGCACATCAGTAAGGTCAGTATGCTGGATAGTTTTATGTCAACTTGACACAAGCTGAAGTCATCGAAAAGGAAGGAGCCATAATTAAGAAAATGCTTCTGTAAGTTCAGGCTGTAGGCAAGACTATGGTCATTTTCTTATTTAATGATTAGTAGGAGAGAGCCCAGCTCACTGTGAGTGGTTCCATCCCTGGTGTTGTGGTGCTGTGGTTTATAAGGAAGCAGGCTAAGCAAACCACGGGAAGCAGGCCAGTAATTAGTACCCATCATGTCCTCTGCATGAGCTCCTGCCTCCAGGTTCCTGCCTCGCTTGATTTCCTGTCCTGACTTCTTTCAGTGACGGACTGTGTGTGATACGGAAGCTGAAGCCAGACAAACCCTTTCCTCCCCAGGTTACACCAGTGATAATCCTAAGACACGCTTAACCCTTTGGCTACTGCAGCAACTGCAGCTTCTGCTTCTAACTTCAGTAAGGATGAACAGATGTGCTGCGTTCATCTTACAAAGAACTGTTACTGAGAAGTCAGTTTTCTTAAAGATGTAGCTCCCTCTCCCCCAGCTGGGCCATTTTCCAGAAGAAAGTCACATATCCAAAAGTTTATTGGTAGCAAAATGGATATGCTGGATTTGTTTATTTTAATAAAAGAGGATACAAAGTTGAGAGGGTGGGGAGAAGGGGAGGAGGTGGGGGACAGACATGAATGTGATCAAAGTACAAAATTCTCAACTAATAAAAAAAAGAAGCTAACAATTCAGTTTTCTTTTTCCTCAGTATTTTTGCGTAGCTCTTTTATGGTTATCTCAGACAAAAAGTATAAGAGAAGAAATATTTAATAGTCAGAAGATACTAAATTCTTTACTAAGAATTTACTTGTTCTTATAATGGAGAATTAAATTTTTCTCGAAAAACAAGCAAACATAATTTTCCCCCTAATGCAGACTTCTTTGGAGCCTTTAACATGAAGTGATGTTGTGTTTGTCAGGGTTTTTTCTACATCTATAAAGATGTCTATGGGATTTCTGACATGTAATTTAGAACGTTAGTTGAGTTACACACGTTGACCCTTTCCTGCACCTCTGATCAAGTTGCACTGACAACTTAGTCACCATGAATGGTCTTTTTGATGTTTCCTGACTTCAGTTTGCAGGTATATTGTCTTGTGTTTAAATGTCCCGGGGAAGTTAGTTAATCTCCCCCCACCCCAGCCGTCCTCATCTGCCTTTGACTTGGAAGTGTTTCTTCCTTCTCTTTCTTCTTCTGACGTAGCTTGGGAAGCCTGGTGCTGGTGCTGCTTGCTTTAACTGTGTGCATGGGGAGGAATAGGAACCAGAAACTTCCAGGTCTCTTGTAAGGCTTTGCTTTTTTTTTTTTTTTTTTTTTTTTTTTAGAGTAAGTATGATATCCTTTAACTGTATAGTTTATATTAGCAGGAAAGGAAAACCTAAAAAAATAAAAGTTATATTTCTAAAAAAAGAAATAGATCCAGATTTGAGAATGACATCCCTGCTAAATATGACAAAGTCCTTTTTCATCACAGTGGGTGGTCTCCTGGGCCTTCACGGATACATTCGTTCTTTGTTCTTGTTTTCTTTAGTCAGTATTTACAGGATGAAAGCAAGACCAAAAGAAATACAGATCTCAATCTCTTAGAGTGGACCCACTACAGCATGAAGCCACATGTAAGTGATGCTTGTTTCTGTTTCACACGCTCTGCCTGGACACCTTCCTTTTTCTTTCTTACTTCACATATTTTCCTAAAATGTGCTGTGTGGTGTGTGTGAGACCCCAGCGTGTGTATGTGTGGTGGGCGTGCTCCTTTCCTTTCCCAGTTGTAACTGCATTTGGGGATCAGGGCAAGCTGTTGTCATCCAGTGTGAGATTCAGCCTTCCCAGAACCTCGTTCTCCTACGTCCCTTATGTTTTAACAGCCAGGGCTGGGATGGCACAGGCCTGGGCACATAGCTTATCCCATATAGTTTATCCTCTGGTGTTCTGAGAGCTTCGTGTTCCTGTTTTTGTTTCTGCCTCAGGGATAGGACTGACCCTCAAGGCATGAACTTAGTTGGTTACAACCTCTGAGATGGTTTTCTCATCTCCCTTGAAACTGTAGGGATCCTTAGCAGCGGACACTTGTCCTCGTTGTTAAGAGTATGTGACCTCTGCAGTATTGAAGTAGATTCCTGTGTTTCATATCTATCTGATTGACCCTTTCTTAACCCATTTTTAAAGTTAATAATACTTTTGAAATGTCAACAGTATTTTTTAATTAGTTATTTTACATCAAGACTGCAGTTTCCCCTCCTCTCCTCTAGTCCTTCCCTCCAACCCCCACCCCCACTCCATTCACCTATCCTCCCTTTCTCTTTAGAAAGGGGGTGCCTCCCATGGATATCAACCAGCCTTGGCATATCAAGTTGCAGTAAGAGCATCTCCTACTGAGGCTAGACACGGCAGCCCAGTAGTGGAAAGGGTCCCAAGGCAAGGAACAGAGTCAGAGACAGCCCTGCTCGATCCCACAGTTAGGAGTCACATACGAAGAGTCACTAGTATTCTTGTCATAAACCAAATGTGGGTCCTCTTTCCTCAGCCCTCACCATGTGTGAGGTTTTGTTTTGCTTTTTAGTAGAGCTCTCACTTCTTCTTCTATGAAATGTTTCTGTGGGGTCTCATCACTGTACCATGGTTAGGGTTTTCTACCACAAAGAGTAGGCGGCTGTGCTTGTGTGTGTGTCTGTGTTTGTGCAGCAGCAGATTGATTGACCCTT
The DNA here is from genome assembly GCA_028551405.1 of Uromys caudimaculatus. Classification (NCBI taxonomy): domain Eukaryota; kingdom Metazoa; phylum Chordata; class Mammalia; order Rodentia; family Muridae; genus Uromys; species Uromys caudimaculatus. The sequence goes on from CM052713.1 coordinate 14,467,450, forward strand.
ATCATGCTGCTTTCCACAGTCTATTTAGAAAGAGACTAAGGATGTCTGTAATGATATTTTACCTCTTCCTGTTTTCTGTTTGTTTGATTTTTAGGAGATTCCTCAACAGTTGAATGGGAGTGATTGTGGAATGTTTACTTGTAAATATGCAGATTATATTTCTAGGGACAAACCTATCACATTTACTCAGGTAAGTCCAGGCTGCTTCTTGTGCACTTAGTTGGTACTACACTTTGGCAGTGCCTGGCACTCTTCAAATGAACAGTACTATTGCTAAGAACCTTGGGTAAGGCCCACTCTCGCCAGAAGCAGTGTCCTGTGTGCTCTGTTGTAGCATGTATTCTTGGGCTCCTCTTGCTCTCTGATGACCTGTGGGATAACTTGCTTGTCCTTGAACTCCATTTTTGATTGGTTCATGTGTGTTACTGTTACTTTTAGCTAGAGAGAGGCCTGTGAGAATAGATGACAGGGGGGTGGGGGGGCTGGGGGGAAGCTGAGCCTGTGAGGACTCACCCCAGAGTCTAAGATGGAAGCAGGAATGCATGGTCTTTCCTTTCCGCCAGGTGGTGTGCTTGAGAGGAAACGCAGGTACATCAGAAACGTTTACATTTCTGTTTGATAGTGGACCCAGTCTTTGTACAGCCAGGGTTAACCCCAATTAAAATGATTTCTCATTCATAGAGCTTTATTTGATAGCTCCTGACTGCCAAACAAACTGTTTATTGAATAGTAGAACTAAATGCTTTGGAGGAAAATGATGTAAACTGGACTCCCCTGCTGAATTCATATCTTTCCAGTCTCAAAGAAAGCACTCACTACTGATTAGTCGTAGGTGTTCTAGTAGGAATAAATGTGGTGTTTTACTGGGCATGGTGGTGCATACCTCTACTCCAAGCACTAGAGAGGCAGAGACTGGAGGAGGGTCTGAGTTTCAGGTCAGCATAGTTAGTGCCAGGTCAACCAGCACTACATAGTGAGGGTGAGGCTGTGTCTCCAAAAAAAAAAAGGAGCCCTATGTTTGTTTGTTTTTTAACTAAGATTTTTGCCATACATATCCTCTGAAAACTCAGTAGTTTATAACATGGAGATGGATCCACCTATTTATAGCAATGCACCATGAATAGGGCAAACATGGGAACTTCAATTTTGATTTTTTTGAGACAAGGTTTCTCTGTGTAGCCAAGGCTGTCCTCAAGACCTTCCTCCCTCTGCCTTCCCAGTGCTAGGATTAAGGGTTCAGACCCCCACCACCCAGCTGGAACTTAAATTTTAGCAATTGTGGGGGTGGGTGTCTCGAATCACAAGTAGTTTTGGGTGCTTTGCCTTTTGTTGCTCTGAAAACATGCTAGTGATTATCTGTGAAAGCACCGAGTCTCTCTCCCTTTCCTACCCTAGTCTCTGGTTTTATTTGATTGATACAGGGATACTGTGGAGTCAGACTAGCCTCAGACTCATGATCTTCATATCTTAGCTGCTTTCTAAAGTGTTGGGATTTAGGTGTTTACCACCATAGCCAGCTAATATAAATAGCAAGGAGTTGACTTTTCTGTGTGTGAGATTTCATGGGGATAAGCAGCTTTTGGAACAAAATTGATTGTGGTAGAACAGAAATAAGATTGCAGATTTGTTTGCTTTTCACCTTTTAAATAAAAGTCACTTAAATTGAAAACAGGGCCTCATAAATACTAGGCAAGACCTCACCACTGAGGCCCACCTTTCTGTTCTAAGGTCACTTTTTACAGATGAAAACAAAATGTTCTTAAGATGATGTTCCTTTGGAATGTAGAGAGTTTCCTGTTGTGCCCCTGCGTGGACATGTCTGTTTGGTACATGTTTTTACTCTCGTCCTGTAGTATATGATTGTGTACCCAGCTTTGGTTTTCTTAGCATGTAAGGGCACATGCACATGTAGAGTAATTAACGCCCTACTGTACTTGTATAGACAGGTGTGGAGCACTTGTCGTCCCAGACCTGCAGTGGCTGGGGAACTAGAAGTTTGTGGCCACAGCCAGCTTAAGCTGTTTAGCAAGATCCTTCTCAAGCAAACAAACAAAAGCAAAAGCTTTGTCAAACATGGTAACACATACCTATAATCCCAGCCCTGGAGTCAAGAAGACAAGAATTCAAGAAAGCTTCCTTGACTAGAAAAAAATCGCTTTTGAAACATGTGCATGATGTAAAAATGTAGAGGACATGTGCATTGCTTTATTTATTACACCTGAAGTCTGCCATGCTGTGCACAGAAGTGTCTGACACTGCTGTGGTTCTTTTCAGCACCAGATGCCTCTCTTCCGGAAGAAGATGGTGTGGGAAATCCTTCACCAGCAGTTGCTGTGACAGTGCCCCGCCTGCTCTTCTAGCTGCTGGTGGTTCTTTCATGGATGTTTCCATATACCTCATGCATTGTGGGTTAAAAAGTCCCCGATCATTTCTCTTCTCTCACAGGTACTGAGCTCTCAAGAGTGCATGAAGGCCTCTCCACAGTGGCCCTGACTAGAGGTGTGGAGGGGCTGCTTGCAACCCTGTTTGTAAGGCTGTGCCTGCTCAGAGCCCTGGACTGTTCACCCCATACAAGAACAAATGCTAATTAATGTGTTTTGTTTTAAAGCGTTATTTCCATATGAATGTGGGAAATGCAGGATTTGTTATATGAATCGTTCTCTGTCTGTGTGTTCACACGTGTTCACTCGCTCATTTGCAAACACTGGGCAGTGCCCTTTTCCCACTGCTCTTTTATAATTAGCTATAAATAATTTGTTTGGACTATTTATTTCTGAAAAGAATGTTAATCAAACTGCCACTCCCTGCTGCAGAGAGATATCAGCAGGGGGAGGAGGGAGATGTTCGCTAGCTTCTCGGATGCTGGAGTGGGAACTGCCATCACAGTTAAGGTTCTCTCTTAATGCCAGAAGAAATGACAGTGCACTGTTGTGGGCACCTGGCTGCCTTTCAGAGTCTGACGCTATGACACCGGCACAGTTCGTGGAAATCTGGCCAAGAACTCGATCTGTGCATCCTCAAAACAGGGTGTGCTCATCCTAGAGACTTCTTTTCTAGAACTGAAGTAGCTTGGCTTCCTCTTGAAACTGGATTCAAAGTAACTGTGAGCATAAATGTTAAATCCTAGGTCTGGTGAGTGTGAACCTCACAGTCGTAAGGGCTGGTCTGAGCTGTCTATTTCAGAGGATGCTCCTCAACTGAAGCCTATTTTTCCTCAGAGAGTTTTTTTTTTTTAAATATATATATAAAGCTGAAATTAAGTTCTTGGCTCATCAGCATGCCCTATTCCAGCCCCACTGAGCCTTTGGAGAGAGATTTAGTACTTGGCTCTGAGGTTGGCGGGTTTACAGTCATCTATTTTGCATATGAAAGTTTGTATTTAACTTTTTTGTTCATTAAAAATCTTACAGATGTGGTTATGCATTTTTAATTTCAGAAAGTTGGTCAGAAGCATATTTTGCAAGATCTAGTGCCTAGTGTTGCTTTTATGATGTAATAAAAGACTGGCAGAACCTGGAAGTATATGCTGCTAATTTTTCCTCTTTTCTCTGCTTCAACCTTCCAAACTTGTTCTGGGGCCAAAAGGAGAGAGAAACTTAGAAAAGCTGCACACACACGAGATACAAACGTACAGTCTGCTCTTGGAAAGCCTGGGCCCTGGTCAGAGGTTGTAGCTATTGAAACCTGTTCTAACCTGTTTTCTCTGAGACTTGAAGTGGCCTTGGTTACGGAAGCTGGGCCTGCGGTATGGACGGAAATGACTGGCCTACCCCACGAGCCTAGGTGGCCTAGCCAGACCTGAAGCGTGTGGTCTAACGATTCGGGGGTAAACTGTGCTGTATCCTCCGCAAGGCAGACTGCACAGGGACTCCTTCTTTTAGCCCAGACCCCCAGGAACTGTGCCGGTGATGCCAGTCAGGCAGCTGGTCTAACCAAAAGAGCCCAGAAGTTGACCGTGTCTACTCTACTAAAAGCTGGGTGCTAGAATTCTACCTGAGAATTTATGGCCCTGGCCCATTGAAATGGCTACTTGTCCTGAGTTTGATCCCCATGCTGGAAAGCGAAAACTGATTCCCCTAAATTGTCCTCAGACCTTCATACTTGCACACACCAACAGATGGACCAAAATAGTAATAAGTAAATACATTTTGAAGGAATTTTAAGGGCCTTGGCTAGGTTTGTTTCTGTTGGCTCAGTCCTGCTTGGATGCTTGTTCTCCGCCCAGGTGAGTGATGCTGTAGCTAATGCGGCCTTTGAAGGGTGTCCTCCAGCCTGCCACCGTGTGTGCTCTTGATGTATTCCTAAGCTTCAGTGAGCTGGAGAGATGGTTCAGTGCTGAAGCCAGAAGTGACTTTTATGTCTCAGCCCAGTGCGTCTGTAACAAGCAAGTGGGGCACCTGCTCACATCTGTAATCCCAGTTCCCAGTGAACAGAGGCAGGATCGTCAGACCTTCCTCGGAGGAACAGGAAGAGCGGTGGAGGGTAAGGTGGCCCTCTTCCAGCCGCCTCATGTACACATCCGCTCGCAAGTGCGTACACCACACTCCTGTAGGTACACACTCCTGTAGCTACACAGTACACTTTTACAGAACATAGTAAACTATAGAAGCACAGAATGTTAAGCTACGGTGGCACAGCTTTACCTCAGTTTCTGAATCCAAGCTAAGGTACCAGAAGCCACAGCTCTCTAGGCACTGATGTCTCCCTTTTTACAAACAAGTGTGTGGGTAACAGAATTGTTACATTCAGCTTATGAGAAAAATAAAAATAAGTGATAAACAGCTCTTGGTGTAACTAGTGAGTCAGCAAAATTAAAGCCAGTAATGTTTTTGTGAAATTTCAATTTTGGAACCTGAAAGAAATGTTGGATTGTTCTGTTTAGCCCATAGTCTCTCTAAAAACGAGTAAAAGTTTAAGAAATACACACAGCTGGTGGCATCTCTTTCTGTAGCCGAGTGCTCTATGCTTCTGCTTTACCTTGTGTTGGAGCTGGGTAGGGAGAAAGTCATCTGTTGGCCATCCCTGCACAATACATATTCTGCCTGAGCCGATGAAGACTGTTAGAACCCCCAGCTTCTCTTGGAAGTCCTGAACATACCTTGGGGACTGCCAGGGGACGCTGGGTGTCCCCCAGCACCAAGAGGATGCTGGGGCCTTGTGTAGGTGTGGGGAGTCTTCCCAGGATACCCAGTAAACCCAGTAAACCCCCAATGCATACAGAAGTTAAAGTGCCGTAGTCAACCCACGTTATTTAAATGGCTTTGTGAACTAATTTTGAGAAAACCTCCATGCCAAGTAAGTTTTTAGAGCACATTTGTAATTGTAAGTTGGAGATATAGCTGGCTTGCCGATTTACTGTTTTTAATTAATATACACAAATGATTTGGGGTGTGTTGGAATACTAATTTTATTTATCAATAAATTGATCTCTTAAATTAAGTAGTTTTAGATTTTTTTTTTTTTATTGAAACTCATTAATATGGGCTGGAGAGATGGCTCAGCAGTTAAGAGCACTGACTGTTCTTCCAGAGGTCCTGAGTTCAATTCCCAGCAACCACATGGTGGCTCACAACCATCTGGAATGGGCATCTGATGCCCTCTTCTGGTGTGTCTGAAGACAGCTACAGTTATATACATTAAATAAATAAATAATTTTTTAAAAGAAACTTGATATATTTTATCCTATGTCCAATACACAACATAGATATATACCATTATTTTGTGAAATGTTTGCTTTTTGGGGCTGGAGAGATGGCTCAGCAGTTAAGAGCACTTTCTGTTCTTATTGAGGACCATAATTTTGAATCCCAGCATCCAGACTGCAGTTCACAGGGAACCCAAAACCCTCTTCTAGACTCTGGATACACACACATGGTATACACTCAGGACAAAGGCACAAGGGTGGGGTCAGCTGGAGAGATGACTCACTGGTTAAGGTCACTTGCTTCTAGCCCCAGGGGATACACTGTTCTCTCTTCTGGCCTCCTTGGGGCACCTCCACTCACATGTACAAAACCACATTTATATGTAATTAAAAATAAATAAAAAAAATTGATACAGGGCCCTGTCAGGCAGTCTTCTGATACGTAAATGAGACTGGCCTTGATTTCTGTTCCATTTCTCAGTGCGGAGGTTCAATCCAGGGACTTTGGTATTCTGGGCAAGTGTGCCGTCACTGAACTAAACCCTCAGCCACAGTTGAAAACACTAGTCTTAATGACCTGAAAGCAAAATGGAAGGGTTTTTAAAGATGAAGAAGGAGGGAGCAAGAGAGAGGCTCAAGGAGTTTGAAGATCCATCTAAACCTAGGCAGACAGGCCAGAAACTTCCAGATCCGTGATGGAAATCTGTGGGTTAATCACTCTGGTTTATACACTGGCCTTTCCTAAATGTGTTTGGTAGAAGTCCTGTTGTCTATATAGGTGGTAAGACAGGAAATCTGAGATTGACAGGACAGCCCAACAGGCAGCTGAGTTCACTCTCCAGAACTTGTAGGGAATGGAGAGCACCAACTTGTAAAAGTTGTTCTCTGACTTCTATATACACTCCAGCACTCACACACATACGCAAAAATTCAGGTTTAGAAAACAGACTCTGGCTCAGTGAATATGTGGAGTGTGTATTTGCTGCCTAGAGATGCATAGCCAACATGAAGGTTTTATGTCTTTTTTTTTTTTTTTATTTTGTATTGAGAAAGGTCTCTAATCCAGGCTGGCCTGGAATTCACTGTAAAGTTCATACTGTTCTCAAGCCTACAAAAATCCTCCCGCCTTGGCTTCCTGAGTGTTGGGATCACAGGCATGCACAACTATTTACCTAGCTAAATGTCTTAGCCTAGCTTTTTTTTTTTTTTTTTTTTTTTTTTGGTTTTTTAAGACAGAGTTTTTCTGTGTAGCCCTGGCTGTCCTGGAACTCACTCTGTACTGTAGACTAGCCTAGCATTTTTAAAGTGTAGATATTGAGTCCTTATCTCAGACTCCTGTGGAACTATTAACAGGAAACTGCCAGAACAACATAGAATTTTCAGGAGTATGCACTTCAAGTATATAAAGAAAAGCTCTACCACCCCAAATACACACTATGTACATGTCACGTGTCACAAACACACCTATGTACATGTCACGTGTCAAACACATGGCAGTCATGAAGTGATTCCCAGGTACCTGATGATGCCTTTTATAATCTTTAATATCAATAATATGTGCTTATGATAGGAAAATAAAATGTTGACAGAAGATAAAAAGATAAAAATTCTGGCGACCTCCATCACACTCCACACCCAGACAGACCTCCACCACACTCCACACCCAGACAGACCTTCACCACCTCCACACCCAGACAGATCTCCACCACCTCCACACCCAGACAGACCTCCACCACCTCCACACCCAGACAGACCTCCACCACACTCCACACCCAGACAGACCTCCACCACCTCCACACCCAGACAGACCTCCAACACACTCCACACCCAGACAGACCTCTGTCACACTCCACACCCAGACCTCTACCACCCACTCCATATCCCGCCTCCCACATCTTCCAGGGGCTTACCTGGTGAGTACACCCTAGCACCCCAAACTTAATTTTATGTTTGTTTGCAACCTGCCAGATCTAGTCGAGGTCCTACCTCTTCACCTCTTCAGACTTCCACCAAGACCTGCACTCATCCATCCACAAGACCTTTTGCACTGCCTGTACCACCCCATTCTATACTCCAACTTCCCCCATCAACCCATTCATACTAGATGATTTCAATAGCCCACTTTCTCCAATAGATCATCTGAGCAACAACAAAAAAAAACCATACTATTGGCATCGTACATCCAGGGGACTTAGCAGATACTATAGAATATTCTATCCAAACACCAGCAAACACTAATTCTACTCGGAAGCATGGGGAAGCTTTTCTAAAAACAGACCACATCCTGGGACACAGATCATTACAAATTCACAAAGATTGACATAATTCCTTGTATCCTATTTGACCACATGCAATGAAATTTAAAATTGATAGCATTTAAATCTCAAATACACAAACCTGCTTTCAAACTCATAAGAAATCAGGAGCCTGAAACAGTAATAAAAAGCATAACAGCTATTTAAAAAAAAAAAAAAAAAAAGCCAGAACCAGATAGATTCACAGCAGAATTCTAGGCATTCAAAGATCCTTTTAAACCATTCAAAGGGGGTGGGGTGGGGGAGGGGAGTGCTCCATGAAGCCAGTATCACTCTGATAAGTAAACCAGGTAAGACAAAACACAAAAACTATAGGCCAATATTCCTTATGAGCATGGACTCAAAAATAATGAATACTTTCAAGCATAACACAGACATTCATCAAAAAGGTTATCCACCAAATTGGAATTATCCCTGAAAAGCAGGGGTAGCTCAGCATACACAAGTTGATAAATACAATAAACCACATAAATGGACTTAAAGACAAAAATTACATGATCGTCTCAATAGATGCAGAGAAAGCCTTTGACGAAATCCAACATTGATGATAAAAGTACTAGAGAATATAAGGCTAGAGAGAACACACCTCAACATAATCGAAGTCATAGACAAGTAACCCATGGCCAGCATCACCCTAAATGGAGAAAACCTTGATGTGATCCTACCTAGGTCAGGAATGAGACAGGACATCCACTATTCCTACTCCTTTTCAACACTGCTGAAAGCACTAGCTGGAACAATACGCCAAGAGAAGGAAATTAAAGGAATAGAAACAGGGAAAGAAGTCAAACTAGCTCTATTTGCAGATGATACGACACTATTCATTAGAGATTCCAAAATCCTACCAGGAAACTTCTGGGAACAATAAATAAATGCAGAACTGTGGCAGGATACAGAATCAACTTGCACAAATCAATAGCTTTTCTACTGGAATTTTCTATACCAAAAATCAATAGCTTTTCTATTGGTATTTTCTATACCAAGCATACAGAGAGATCCACAATAGCCTAAAAGAAAATACAATATCTAAGAATAAACCTAACCAAGTGTGGTGGTTTGAATGGATATGGTTCCCCATAGACTCATTTGAATGCTTGGTGAATAGCAGTGGCACTGTCAGGAAGAATGGCCTTGCTGGAATAGGTGTGGCCTTGTTAGAGGAAATGCGTCATTGTGGGAGTGGGCTTTGAGGTCTCATATATGCTCCAGCCATTCCAAGTGACACAATCTCCTTGCTGCCTGCGGCTCAAGATGTAGAACTCTTAGCTGCTCCAGCACCACACCTCCCTGCGTGCTGTTGTGCTTCCCACCATGAGATAATGGACTGTAAGCCAGCCCCAATGAAATGTTATCCTTATAAAGAGTTGCTCTGGTCATGGTGTCTCTTCATATCAATGGAAACCCTAACTAAGATACCATGGAAGGGAAAGATCTCTACATAAAAACTCTAAGCCTCTGAAGAAAGACATGGAGACACTAGAAAATGGAAAGATATCCCATGTTCATGGATTAGTAGAGTTAACATTGTGAAAATGGCCATTTTACAAAAGCCATTTACAGATTCAATGCAAACCTAGTCAAAATTCCCATCCCATTCTTTACTGAAATAGAAAAAACGCTGTCCTCATATGGATTCACAAAAGACCCCAGACAGACAAAACAATCCTGAGCAAAGAGAACAATGCTGGAGGGATTACAATTGTAGGTCATAAGATACATTACAGAGACAGAGTAACAAAAACAATATGGCGTTGGCACAACAGTGACATGAAGACCCAGACATGAGCACATGTAACTTCAGCCATTTAATATTTGACTGAGACTTAGACAACAATCTGGAGGAAAGACAGCATCTTCAACAAATGGTCATGGGAAACTGGATGTCCACACGCAGAAGAATGAAATCAGACCCATATCATCACCTTGCAGAAAAACTAACTTCAAATGGATCAAAGACCTTAACCTGAGACAGTTGAACTGCTAGAAGAAAACACAGCAGTATTCTACAGGATACGGGTGCAAGGACTTCCTGAACAGGACTCCATTTGTCCAAGAATTAAGGCCAACAATTGACAAAGAGGAGGACTTCATGAAACTAAAGGACTGCTTTTATTGTTTGGAAACAAGTCCTCCAACAGATGACTGGATAATGGAATGTGGTACATATACACTAGGAATACTTTTAGGTTAATGGGGGGTCCCACATCCGCCCCAGGGCTTGGGCCACTGGAGGAGGAGGGAGGAGGGAAGTTTGGCCATGCTCACCCCATGCTGTCGCTGGTGGGTGTCGGGCTTTGAGAAGCCGCAGGACACTGCCCAGGGGTTGGGGGAGCATGGCCTAGGGTCCCAGAGACTGCACAGAGCCGGCTCGGTATTCCATAGGCTTTCAACAAGGCTGGGACCATCTGGTTCTCAGGCTCTTGGGCATCCCATGTGCCGCTGAAGGGCTGAGAACAGAGTGGGGTCTAAGGGCTGGATCTAAGCCAGAGCTGAGGGGGAAAAGCAGGGAGGAGCCCAGCTGGGTCCCACCAGGGACTGAGTTCCTTGACTTACGGGTGGGTGGCTTGGCTTAGTGGAGGCCATGGCTGGGAGCACTGAGAGGCCTTCTGTGGGAGACTAGACGCAGCTCTTTAGATGAAGGCCTGTTCCATTGCTCCCCACAGCGGATGCCGATGAAAAGGGACAGTCTATAGTTTTAAGGCGTTTATTGTCATGGCGGAGAGTGGTGATGAGTAAAACCATACCCCACTTTCTCAGGGTGGGCCTGAGGTTAAATACCTTTTACAGGGAGGAGTGTCTGGGAAGGATAGCTTATTGGCTAAGCCTCCAGGTCTTTAGGTGCCTCATTAGAACCGAGATCTAGCCAGGCAGTGGTGGCACACGCCTTTAATCCCAGCACTTGGGAGGCAGAGGCAGGCGGATTTCTGAGTTCGAGGCCAGTCTGATCTACAGAGTGAGTTCCAGGCCAGCCAGGGCTACACAGAGAAACCCTGTCTCGAAAAACCAAAAATAAATAAATAAACAAACCGAGATCTGTCTTGAGGCTGTGACCTGTGGAGGGGCTTGGGGTGTTGCCCTTACGTGACTAATGGTCACAGACCTATGGAGAGCTGTGACCTTGTGTCAGAAGCCTGGGGCTCAGGAGTATGGCAAAATGCCTACCATCCCTTGCAGGATTATCCCCTGCTGGGTCACTGGGGTTTCAAACCTTAGCTCAGCCAGAAACCAGGCTGCCTTTCACGGTCCTACAGAATACTAATCAAATGTAAAGACAAATGACATCATGAAGTTTGCAGGCAACTGGATGGAAGTAGAAAAGATCATATTGAGTGAGATAACCCACCCCCATGTTGAGTGAGATAACCCACCCCAGAATGACAAACACCACGTGGTCTCTCTTGTTGTAGGCTCCTAGCTCCAAATCTTAAGATGTGAGGATAGATACAGGTTATGGGAAAGCAGAACAGAATCATTGCCAATATAGGGAGGGAATTAACAAGATATCAGTGATTTGATCAGGGAAATGGAGGATGAGGGTGGGGGTGGGGGTATTCTTAGGGAGCCGGGAGGGGGTAAATATAGAAAGAGATGGAAGGACAGAGCGGGAAGACATGATATAGGTGATCCGATAGAAGAAGAAAGGAAAGGGAGCTCCTTGGGGAGGGAGAGGGAGGTAATGCAGAAGAAGGTAGACAGACGGGAAAGAGGATAGCAGGATACAGGTGCTCTGGTTGGGAGGATGGTTAAGGCAGGGCTTTTAGAGTCTGATGAGGGGGTTAGCACAGAAGGAGGGGAAGGTGGGGAGCATAGCAATACAGACATTCAGCTAGGTGGTGGTGAGGTGGCAGTGGCAGTGCACAGCCTTGATCCCAGCACTCAGGAGGCAGAGGCAGGTGGAGCTCTGAGTTCGAGGCCAGCATGGCTTACAGAGTGAGTTGCAGGACAGGCAGAGTGATACGGAGAAATCCTGTCTCGAAACAACAAAAAACAACCCCTCAAGACAAACAAACAACAGTAAGGACATCTGAATAAAGCTACAAGGAATCATTCTACTTTTTTAAAAACACACACACACAAGAAATTTGGTGTATAAACATATATATATATTTTAATGAACCTTTCTTATCTACACTAATTGTATTCCCTCCAAGAGATCGGGCCGGGCAGTGGTGGCGCATGCCTTTAATCCCAGCACTTGGGAGGCAGAGGCAGGAGGATTTCTGAGTTCAAGGCCAGCCTGGTCTACAGAGTGAGTTCCAGGTCAGCCAGGGCTACACAGAGAAACCCTGTCTCGAAAAAAAAGAAAAAAAGAAAAAAAAAAGAAAAGAAAAAAGTGGCAGGCAGGTTTTAATGGGCAGGCATGGGAGAGGCACAAATAATTTGTCTACATTCTGTGGCTAGAACTCAGTCACATGGCCTCTTTGTTCAACAAGTATCTCTAAGATACAGTAAGATTAAGGGCCTACAAATAAAGAAATGAGCTTTTGTGTAATAGCACTTTGCAGCAATCTTTTCTTAAAGATTCAATCTTTTTTTTTGTTTTTAATTTTTTTTAATTATTGTATACCTGTGAAGTTGTGAGTGTAGGTCAGAGGACAGCTTTGTGGAATTGGTTTTCTCCTTTCTCCTTGACATGGGGTGCAGAGTTAAGTAGCAAGCACCTTTGCCATCAAAGTTGGTAAGGCCTAGTATATTAGACTTCTCACATTGCACCTAGGTAGAATGTTAAGGCCTAGGTAACTGTACCTGTCTAGCCTGCCATTTTGTTTTGTTACTAATATCATAAGGAAACTTTCTCATATGCTGTTACTGCTGTTACTAGCATGTTCATGTTCTTGGAAACCAGTCACAACAGAAGTCAGAACTGCTTTATATAGTTAGCCACAATAAGCTTGGACCCGACCCAATGACCCAACAGCACTTCCTGCACCTATGAATAAGCTTTTATGGTATTTGCCTTTATAAGCTGCCCCTGGGATAGACCCCAAAGTAAGACACCTGCACCTACTTAGAATAAGACTTCCATTTTGAATAGGAGTTGAGTAAAGTTCAAGCTTCCCAAACCTTCCTGGAAACTGACATCTTACTTGGCAAAACTAGACATGAAGGTGGGTAACTGACATCCTGGTTGGTAAGTCAAGACATGAATGTTAAACAAGGCAAGTCCCCTGCTACAGTTGAATACCCCAGCCAATGGGAGCAGGATAAATGTACAACAAAGACAGGTTCCTAAGGAAATCCCCTATCCCTATATCCTGATTGGTGGAGTAACCTGTCACAGATGTTTGTGGATTTTAAGCTTAAAAGCCCTGAAAGATCTTAACTCAGTGTCTCAGTCAGCTCCAGAGTCTGACCAACAGCTCTGATCTGTTGCAGAAAATATTAAAAAATGAATCCATGCTACTTGGAGCAACTCTCCATCCCGGCAGGCTGTCCGGTCAGGCACTGGCAGGCAATGGCCGGCCTGTTCTTATCTTGTGGACTCTCTGATGCAGAGCTCCAAAATCTCTCCACCCAGATCACTAAGTTCCCACTGGCGGGTGGCTACCATGCCAGCTCCATGCTTCAAAACTCCTATGGCCTTTCGGGGTGCACACCGGGCAAAACCATGCTTTGCCGCTGTACCTTTCTCTCTGGAACCCGGTCGAACCACCACGTGAAGGAAAACACCACACAAACTTAGTTCAGAATCAATGGTAACTCAATTGTTGGGTGCATCAACTAGAATCCTAATCTTGTAAGCCATATTAAATCTAAATCCTCCCGTGGCGAATCCTGGCAGATTCGCCATATAAGCCGGGAGACAATAGCAGCTACATCTTGTCCTCTCGCTATCCTCGCTATCCTCGTCCAAAAGCTCTGATCTCTCTCCTCCTTCCTCTCTTCCCTGTCCAACCCGGAAGTCCTGCCTACTCGCCCAGTCATTGGTCCCTTTATTCATTCAGGGAAGGTTCACAAGAAGTCACCTGAGTACATGACTCATTCCTCGGTCCAGACAGCCCCTCCTGGGAAAGTGGAATTAACATCAAAATACAAGCAGCACCAGGGCCTTCCACAACACTGATCAATCAATCTTGGGGCATGCGCCCAATAAACTATCCCCATCTGACTGAGATCATGTGGTTTGTGGGGCATCTACTGGACCCCAACAAAGTCACCCCACAGATCCTTTTCTATATTTTGTGTTGAAGTTTTGTCTTTTACTGTCTATTGTAATGTTAAGTGCAGGACCCCAAGACCTGGAGTCTGCATCTAGCCCCTGTGACCCTGCCCCAAGTTATTTCTGATTAGCAAATAAAGATGCCAGCATCCAATAGCTGGGCAGAAGAGACATAGTGAAAGACCCGAGCCCATTATAAGGAAGTTAGACACCTCCCCCCTTAGCAAAATTAAAGCCAGAGATAATATAGCCATATTCCACCACCTAATGGCTAACCTACATCCTTTGTCCCAGGAAATTAGCTAACAGCAGAGTTATTATCGCAACCATCCATACCTTTTGTCTCAGGAAATAGCTAACCTACACCTTTTGTCCCAGGAAATAGCTAACCGTGGGAGTGATGAACTTAGGACATTCTATACCTTCCCATGATGCATAGAATTTCCTTGCTTTATGGCTCTTTCTTTAAATACCCCTGACTTCAGCTGCTCAGGGTCGAACTCCTCTGCCTCTGCATAGGTTACGAGCTCGACCCCAGTGCCCTGGTCCTCCCTCCCCCCCCGAATAAACCTCATGTGATTGCAGCAATCATGAGTTCTTGGGGGGTCGCGCCATCCCAAGACTTGAGTGAGGGTCTCCCCAGCTCGGAGGTCTTTCATTTGGGGGCTCGTCCGGGATTTGCGACCACCCTTATCTCCGAAAACCTACTTGAAGGTGAGATTCTGTTTGTGTTCTTGCCTGTCTGTGCCGGCTGAAGTCTGAATCTGTATTTTCGGGTTGCGCGCAGTCTGATTTGCAGTCGCTCACGCCTCCGTGAGGGGACGACGATCTCCCAGTCACGGGTAGAAGCTGGGGGCGTGATCGGCCAACGGGCTAGGGGATCACTGACTGTCGCCCTGGGAGACATCCCAGGAGGTCTGGAGGGACCCTAGGGATGCCTGGGAGATTCCCTTCGGGGTGCTGGAGAGGACAAGGTCCTCCCGGCCTTCTGGTTTTCTGAATTGATTTTGCTTGTCTTGGTGGAAACAGGCCCTTGTCAGTCTTTGTTTGTGTGTCTTTTGTTTCTGTTTTGTCTTACTTGTGACTCTAACGATGGGACAGATGATAGCGACTCCTCTGAGTCTGACTTTGAAACACTGGACTGAGATTAAGGTTAGGGCACATAATTTGTCAGTTGAGGTCAGGAAGGGACCATGTCAGACTTTTTGCTCCTCAGAATGGCCAACTTTTGACGTTGGCCGGCCTCCGGTGGGCACTCTCAACTTAACTATCATCCTTGCCATTAAGGCTATTGTTCTTCAGGAGGGACCAGAGTCCCATCCGGATCAGGTGCCCTACGTCTTTGTCTGGGAGGATCTTGCACAAAATCCTCCTCCATGGCTCAAACCTTGGGCACAGAAACAAAAGCCAGGCTCCCAAGTCCTGGCTCTCAGAGAATCGGAACACAAACCGAAAGCAGAAACTCCGAAGCCTGTGACTCTGCCCGAGAATCAGCCTTCGGCTCCTCCTAAGATCTATCCTGAGATCGAGGAGCTGCCCGAATGGCCCACTCCTCTTCCTCCCCCTTACAACCTACCTCAGATGCCAGGTCCCGGAGCCAGCAGCGGTATGGAGGGCGGACCGGCTGCCGGAACCTGAAGTCTGCGCATCCAGAGTCCTGCACAGGGCCCTGGAGGGCTGGACTCCACCACAGCATTGCCGCTTCGTGTCTGTGGGCCCCTGGTCGAACCCCCACAACTCCAACCCCTCCAATACTGGCCATTCTCCTCTGCAGATCTTTACAATTGGAAGACTAACCACCCTTCTTTTTCAGACAATCTTGCCAGCCTAACAGGACTGGTGGAGTCCCTAATGTTTTCCCACCAGCCTACTTGGGATGACTGCCAGCAACTCCTGCAGGTTCTCTTTACTACTGAAGAGAAGGAGAGGATTCTCCTGGAAGCTCATAAAAATGTTCCAGGAGTAGACAGGACCCCGACCAACCTCCCGAATTTGATAGATGCTGGATTTCCCCTGAACCACCCTACGTGGGGCTTCAACACAGCAGAAGGTAGGGAGCGGCTGACAGTCTACTGCCAGGCTCTTGTGGCAGGTCTCAAAGGGGCTGCCAGACGCCCCACCAATTTGGCCAAGGTAAGAGAGGTCCTCCAAGGACCAGCCAAACCCCCATCTGTGTTTCTAGAACGTCTGATGGAGGCCTATAGGCGTTATACCCCTTTTGACCCAACTTCTGAAGGTCAGCAGGCAGCAGTAGCAATGGCCTTCATAGGGCAGTCAGCATCAGACATTAAGAGAAAGCTACAGCGTCTAGAAGGACTACAGACCCTGTCTTTACAGGATTTGGTTAAGGAAGCAGAGAAAGTGTTTCATAAAAGGGAGACGGAAGAAGAAAGGAAAGAGAGGGAGAAGGGGGAAGCAGAAGAGAGGGAGAACCGGAGGGATCGTAGACAGGAAAGGAATCTGACTAGGATTTTGGCCGCAGTAGTAGGAGAAAAAGAGAGGACAGGATTTAGACAGACAGGGGACCTGGGCAACAGAAGACCACGGATGAGAGAAGGAGGGCAACCCTAGCTGCCCCATTGTACCCCCTAACTAAAGAGGGGGGAGCATTCATGTGGACTCCAGACCATCAGAAGGCCTTTGAAACAATCAAAAAGGCCCTTTTAACAGCGCCTGCCCTAGCCCTGCCTGACTTGATGAAAGGGCTGGGGTTGCGAGAGGGGTCCTGACCCAGACCCTGGGACCTTGGAAAAGACCTGTGGCTTATCTGTAAAAAAACTGACCCGGTCTCGAGCAGGTGGCCTACCTGTCTAAAAGCCATCGCTACAGTAGTCCTGCTCCTCAAAGATGCTGATAAGCTCACTCTGGGGCAACAGACCACTGTGATAGCACCCCACGCTCTCAAAAGCATCATCAGACAGCTCCCCGACCACTGGATGACCAACGCCCGGATGACACATAACCAGAGCTTCCTGTTAACTGAGCGAGTGACCTTTGCTCTCCCTGCTGTCCTCAACCCCGCTACCTTGCTGCCAGAGGCTGATGAATCCCAGCCTACTCATCACTGTGCTGACATCCTGGCAGAAGAAACTGGCACCCGAAATGACCTCAAGGATCAGCCCTGGCCTGGAAGCCGCAACTGGTTTACCGATGGCAACAGCTTCATGGTCGAAGGTAAGTGTAAGGCGGGGGCAGCAGTGGTGGATGGAAAACAAGTAATCTGGGCCAGTAGCCTTTCCGAAGGGACTTCGGCCCAAAAAGCTGAACTTGTGGCTCTAATACCAGCTTTACGGATGGCCGAGGGGGAGCCTATCAATAGCTACACTAACAGCAGGAACAAAGAAATTAAAAGACATTGTGAAGTCCTCTGACTACCATGCTATTGGACTTTCAGATCTGGCACAAGATGTGGTCAAAAGATGTGAGGCATGTACTCTGACCAATGCAGGACGTTCCATAAAGGGTCATGGCAAAAGACTTAGGGGCGACCGCCCCAGAGCATATTGGGAAGTGGACTTTACAAAAATTAAGCCAGCCAAATATGGCAACAAGTATTGCTAGTTTTTATAGATACCTTTTCAGGATGGGTGGAAGCCTTCCCTACCAGAACTGAGACTGCCAATGTAATGGCTAATAAGATCCTTGAAGAAATCTTTCCAAGGTTTGAAATTCCCAAAGTAATTGGGTCTGACAATGGACCTGCCTTTGTTGTCCAGGTAAGTCAGGGACTGGCCACTCAACTGGGGATTAATTGGAAATTACATTGTGCTTGTAGACCCCAGAGTTCAGGTCAGGTAGAAAGGATGAATAGAACCTTAAAAGAGACCTTGACAAAATTAGCCTTAGAGACCGGCAGGAAAGACTGAACAGCCCTCCTTCCCTTTGCCTTGTTCCAAGTTCAGAACACTCTCAGAGGATTTAAACTTACTCCTTATGAGATCCTATGTGGGGGGCCACCACCACTTACTGAGGCAGGTGGAGTTTTTGACCCTGATGCTTCTCTCTCTAAACCCCTGTTTGTTCACTTAAAGGCCCTTGAGTTGGTCAGACGCCAAGCTTGGGAACAGATAAAGGAAGCCTATAAGCCTGAAAGTACCAATGTGCCTCATCAGTTCCAGGTCGGAGACACTGTCCTAGTCCGGCGCCATCGAGTAGGCAACCTCGAACCCCGCTGGAAGGGACCCTACCTAGTGCTCCTGACCACCCCTATGGCGGTTAAGGCTGAAGGCATCTCAGCTTGGATCCACACTTCCCACGTCAAACGAGCTCCAGAACTAGCTCAAGATGAATGGAAATTGGAAAAGACTGCTGATCCTTTTAAGCTGTGTCTGCGTCATGTACATGACTCAGATACCGGGTAAAAACCCCCATGCTCCCCAGAAATTGACCTGGCAAGTATTTAATATGAAAGGCGAGGCAGTCTGGACAGCCATCCAGGTAGCGCTGCCCCAGACCTGGTGGCCTACTCTCAGGCCTGATCTTTGTAAATTGACTGTGGGTGCTCCCGGCAATTGGGATGTCCAAGATCATGATATCACCCAGGCCGCACCCTCCACACCATTCCCACCAGTAAGCGGAGGTCTCTATTTGGGAGGAGGATATGGTACTTCAGGAAGAAGATGTGCTTTGTCTACTTATTCTTTTTAAATATAGTTCTAAGATTAGAACTAGCCACTAGAAGAAGTGGGGAATGAAAGACCCGAGCCCATTATAAGGAAGTTAGACCCCCCTTAGCAAAATTAAAGCCAGAGATAATATAGCCATATTCCACTGCCTAATGGCTAACCTACATCCTTTGTCCCAGGAAATTACCTAACAGCAGGGTTGCTATCGCAACCATTCACACCTTTTGTCTCAGGAAATAGCTAACCTACATCTTTTGTCCCAGGGAATAGCTAACCGCAGGAATGAATGGCTAACCTACACCTTTTGTCTCAGGAAATAGCTAACCGAGGGAATGATGAACTTAGGACATTTTATACCTTCCCATGATGCATAGAATTTCCTTGCTTTATGGCTCTTTCTTTAAATACCCCTTACTTCAGCTGTTCAGGGTCAAACTCCTCTGCCTCTGCGTAGGTTACAGCTCAACCCCAGTACACTGGTTCCCTCCCCCTAATAAACCTCATGTGATTGCAGCAAGGACGGTCTTTCGTGAGTTCTTGGGAGGTCACACCATCCCGAGACTTGAGTGAGGGTCTCTCCAGCTCGGAGGTCTTTCAATAGGTGGGGTTTAGCTTTCCCGGGCTTGGGGTTGGAGAAGATGGTGCAGGAGAGAAAAGCCCCCATGGGTTAGGTGAACTATAAAAAATGTAGCCCTGAGGGCTGGCCAATTGGAGTTTAGAGCAACCCAGATGAACTATAGTTAATAATTCAAGGTTATCAATAGGAAAGCAGATTCTGATAGCATGGAAGCTAGGTGTCTGCCCAGCTTTTGCACTGATTAAGGCTTATTGTAAACATAAAGGCTGAGTGTGTTTTTCATTAGGGACCTCAATGGTCAAGGCAGGTGTACTGGCTAGTTTTGTGTGTCAACTTGACACAAGCTGGAGTTATCACAGAGAAAGGAGCTTCAGTTGAGAAAAATGCCTCTATGAGATCCATCGGTAAGGCTGGCCATGTTACATCCTGGGTGGGGATGGACTCTTACCCCATCCTGCTCAACTACTGGCTACTGATAACCTCTTGGGGAGGGGGAGTCACTGTGTCCAGTTGTATATCCACTTTTGAGCCCACCAGGCTACAATAGATACCACTAAAGCCGTGGTCATACAGAACAAAGTGAATGAGAATGCGAGAAATAGATTTGTAGGGAAGATGTGGACAAGGGTGGGGGGAGCAGAGGGGACGAAGGGGAGAGCAATCAGTATGCATTGAACTACCAAGGAAATTAGTAATTTGTAAAAACCTTGATGACCACTCTCAAACCTTGATTCCTTCTGGGAACTGAGTGGAATAAAGATACCTGAAACTGAATTGATTTTGCTTCTAAACTTTTGTTTCATAAATTTGAGGGTGGGGATCATAGCCCATCATAAATTTTATCAGACAAAAATTCAGAATCTTTTTTATTTTTCAGAAGCAAGGTAACCTGGGAGCCTATAGATATAGGTGTTCGCTGGTTTTATTTTCCAATTTGAGGTAAAAGTTTCACTAGATGACCCGGGCAGGTCTTGAATATGAAATCCTCCTGCCTCAGCTTCCAAGAGTCTGGGATTACAGGCCTGGCTAAATCTGTAGTTTTGAGTGGTTATGATACTGGCATGTACATGCACAAATACACACATGTATATATACATATATATCTATACACACACACATATTTGTATAGTCTGTGTGAGATGTATGCTAAGGGCCTCAATAATGGTGGCTTAAAAGAAGATTCTACCTAGGACCAATCTGCCCCTAGGCAGTAGCTTCATGGTGTCAAACTGTCCTTTAGTCTGTCCCTACCAGGCATAATGGTGAACTCCCTGCACTTGGGAGGCTAAGCCAAGATGGCCGGGAGTTTTGAGGCACCATACTGCATATCCAGTGCCACATCAGCCAGGATTACACAGTAGGACCTTTATCTTATAAAACAAAACGAAAAGAGCAAAGCAAATCCCACTTTCTTCTCATTTCTGTTCCTGTTAGTTACGCCAGCCCCACTACAGTACCCACTTCTTTATCTCCATCCCTTCCTATGGGGTGAGCCCCTCCTGGAGACAGCAACTAGCCATCTTCCAACAGCGGTCTTAGCAAGGCAGACAGCCCGGCACTGGAAGCTCCTCCCTCCTTGCTGCTCCTTTGCTCTGTGTATTGATAGCGCCTACCATTGAACTACACTCGCAGCAGAGATCTATTTCAGCTCTGCTCAACTTATAACATGATAGTTACTTTTAAGTTTGCTTTCCGTATTTTAAAGCTTTTGCTGGCATTATTTAAAGAGACAATTAGAAGGAATGTGGCTAACTCAGTGGTTCTGTGGGTCTCGACCCCTTTGGGTGGTCAAACCCTTTCAAGGTTGCCTACTGGACAGGTATTTACAATTCATAATAGTGGCAAAATTAGTTATGAAGTAGAAACAAAATAGTTTTATGAGGAACCATACCAAAAGGTCACAGCATTAGGAAGGCTGAGAACCACTGCTCTAGAGGAGGGGAGACATCTGCCCTTGGGTTCCCTTACACAGCCCTTCCTGGGCAGGCTGAGTGAGGCTCCGCTTGCCAAGCCATCTGCCCTCTATCTCCCTGGATCAGCACCTCAATCACCTGCAGGGCTGAAACACTGCCACCCAAGGGACCCAGGGTGACAGTTCCCCAAGGCCTCAGGTGAGGTTGCAGCGGCTGGCTGCACACCAGCTCACTGGCTCTGCTTCCCCAAGAATCAGGCAGCCAAGGAGCTGTCCAGTTCCGGGAGACCCAACGCTCAGTAAATAAGACACCAAGGCACCAGAATCTTGTTAGCTTGGATATATTTTTTTTTTCTTTTTTTCTTTTTTTTTTTGTCACAGAACACTGTTTGCAGTAGAGGAAACCGGCATCGCAGTCTGGTAGTGTCATGGTTTCTTCACATAACCAGGACGTGGTCATCCTTCAGCGCAAAAGCCCTCACGGCACGTACCCTATCGAAAATCAGGACGGCTCCAATAGTCTCTGTTTTTGTCATTTTTTAAAAAATAAACATTTTTAGGTTTGTCCACAAGAAGGCCACGTAGGCTCTTGGCTAGCGGAAGACAGAAGAGCTGCTGCACACCTGGGCTCTGGGCTGGCAGTTCGTCTTTTTTTTTTTTCAACTCATTTTTATTAAAAAAATAAAAAATGCTCCAACTATCAGTTTTACAAAATCTCTAAGGGAAACACAAGAGCAAGGTGCTGAGGTAAAAAACACCTGAGGTAGCTTTATGTGTGTTTTTCTCATTTAAAAAAAAAAAAAATCTGTAAATTTAACGCCCTGGGCCAACAACCTTGTATAAATTGCTATTTTCCTGCGCTTTAAATTTTCAAAGAGAGAAATAATTTCACTAAATGCTGATGGCTTATATACCAAGGTGTAAAAGGAGAGTTCATGTTTCTTTGAGAATTTTTCTTTGTTTGGTTGGCTGGTTTGGTTGGTGGGCTCCTGCTTTCCTCTTCCAAATGCTAGGACAAGTATCGCCGACTCTTGTTCGCTTGAATAACCAAGTGTAAGCTGAGGCTGCTCTGTGCGGCTTGCGTCTGCTCCTTGTGTGTGGTATGGTATTCAGAGCACTGCTTTGCCTGGGGTGAGGGCTGGCTGGGGTGCATAGATATGGGGAGCACAAAAAGGATGAAGGAATTCAAAAGAATTTCAGGTAAAGAAGACAGAGGAAGGCGGGAGGGAGATAAAGAGAGAGACAGAGAAATATATAGCAGTATGCAAAAAAGAAAAAAAAAACCAACAAACAAACCAGTTTAAAACCTGTGAAGCTGAGAGATGGGTGTATGGGATAAACAGGTGACAAGGGCCTGGGGCCCCTCCTCAGGGACAGTATCCCTTCTGTTGACAGACACAGGTGACCCACAACTGCCATTAAGTGTCCTTGACAAGATTTCCCTCCAAGTGAATTTTGTGTGGGTGGCTCAAAGTTCCTTTCTATACCAATGGACCTCACCCAAGACTTTATTCTTTGAAGTCTAGAAAAGCCTGCTTTCTCTTCAAAAAGAAAACAAAATTAATCACTGAGTAAAAACTGGAGTTAGTTGAGTTATTTGATATATTATTTCTAAAATATATTAACGCTGCAGGCGCCCTGTGTCACCCACAGGCCACATTTCTTAACATCCTTCCCCTTCTGATATGTACAAACATGTACAGAGACAACTTCCCACAACAGAGAAACGGCTAGGAATTTCGCTTTGAGCATGTTCACCTATGTTAGTTCAACTGAAAGGGATAGCATCCTGGGAGCTGAGGAGAAATCTGAGCTGGATGGGCAGTGAGTGAAGGGCTGTTACGCCTGCAGAAGCCAGGGGGCGCTGGGGGCAGGCCAAGCGGTGTTTCTGGAGAACCTGGCCTTCCCTGAGCCCTCCCGGATCCCAGGATGTGTAGGGGTCTGCAGGCCCTGGCTGCTCTGCAGACTGCTCACTCCTCGGGATGGTCTTTGGTTTGCTCCCGATCTGCTGGCTGTTTGGTCTCATCTGTCAGGTGTTGGGAGGGCTACATTCATCGTTGTTTGCTGGTGCCTTTGGGAGCCTCACTTGCTGCGCTGTGGGGCGACTCCCTGAGGGTATTTCTGCTCCTGTTGCTTCACCTGCTGTACAATTTCCCTGATCTTGCGTTGAGCAGTCTGCAGTGGAGAGAGGGGAGGGGAGGGCACAGGGAAGAGACAATCCCAGTTCTGAGGCCCCACAGGAAGCAGGGGCTGGGGCTTGGGGCGGGAAGTTGGATGCCCAGGCCAGTTTCACCTCCCCCAGGCCTGGCAGTCAAGGGCAGAATTCCCCTCCACCTCACCCCAAGCCTGCTGGGTACAAGGTAGGGGTTGGGAGTACACAGAAGTGGGAGGGGGAGGAACCAGCAGTAAGGGGCAGTGATGGGGTAGAGGCCCAAGGCCCTGCTACTCACAGCTGAGCTCTGCCATGGCCACACTCACCTTTCCATCAGGAAAGGAGGGAGAGTGAGCTTAGGCACAGCCTGAACATCTGGGCTCGGCTGTGAGCCCCAGCTCCCCACAGGCTGAACTCTGAGCCTGGCCCAGGCAGCAACTGCAGGGCTTAGGCCAGAGAGCAGCTGGGCAAGTCGCCTACAAGCCTGAGAAGAGCTCTCTGAGATTCACAGTTGCTCTCTTCCAAAACCCACTCAGCAAACCCATCAAGACACTTGCAGTGCTGGCCTCACCAAGCAAAGGCATGCGGGGCCGGGGCTGTTCTGGGGGAGGTCAGGAAGACAGCAGCAGGAAACTAGGTGCCTTTCCTGAGTAGTAACCTTCCACAGTGAAACCTGGCAGCTGGCTGCTCTGCTGGGGACTTGCCTGACAGACCTGTGGCTCTCAGAGGGAGCCTGGGAGGACAAGGGACGCTACACTCCCAACCTAAGCATGCTACAACCTAAGCATGCCAACAATTTCCGACCCAGAGGTCAGGGGGCCTGGGAGGGGTTCCACAGTGTGTGGCAGTGGGAGGAGCTCAAGCACGTGGCCACATGACACAAATACAAAATCTGAACTAGTGGGAAGAGCTGGGCAGGAGGCAGGGCCCTCACAGAATAGTCGTACCTGGCTAGCAAAAAAATGCCCGATAATTCTGACGATCACTTCCTCATTCTCATCTGGCGTTTGGTCACGAGGCACGATTACTTCAGCACTTGTCAAGTTCTGTAGCTCGTTCACCTGGGAAGGCGGAGAAGGCAGTGAGCGGGCGAGCCCCCACCCCCATGCCAAAGCCAATATTTGGCTGTGGAGGGAGGGGCTAGGGATCGGGGGAAGGGGCTTAGTAAAGGAGGCAGGGAGGCTCAATCCTCTTTTCCTTTGTCCTGCCTAGGCCAGGTGTGGATTTGGGCTCCAAAAGGCTGACAGAAAAATGGAGTGTAGCCCTGACTCCATGGGGCCACTTCTAAGCTGAATGCTCTAGTTCTGCAGACACTCGTGGGGACCCCAGTGACAGCTCTTGTAGGAAGCAGGCTTCTGAACCTGCTTCCTGGTTGCTAGCCATGAGCTATGTGGTCTGTTGTCTGACACAGCATAAACCACCAACTTCCTTCCCCTCTCCACTTCTCCCATTCCCCATCCCCTCCTCTCCCCTTTCTTCTGAGACAAGGCTGGCTATACAGGTGAGAGCGACCTTCTGACTCTCCACTCTCCATTTCCAGAGGTCCGGGATTACAAACTCAGAGAGGTTCTGTCTGCCCCTATCCTTGGCATGATGTGGGCAGCCAAGCACAGCTGGGGATGCAGAGAATTCAGTGACTGGTTCTAACAGAGTGTCAGGCCGGGCACTCAGTTGTGTGTACTCCAGAGACTGACTGCAGCCCAGGCCGACTGTATTCTTTTGCAGGTGACTTACTACATCTAGAATCTGAGCTCCCCAGAGCACCACAGTTCCTGCCTTCCAACAATGTCACTTCACCATCACGCACCTAGTTCTACAGGGACTCGTCCAGGCACCCATCACCTACTGACAAAGCCATCTTCTAGAACACACACCCAACGGCTACCCTATTCATGTTTGGGATTACCATATGTTTCCCTGAGAGATGGTCTGGCCATTGAACCCAGGGTCCCATACTTGATAACTGCACGCTCTATCACTGAATTATACCTCTATCTCTGGAACCTGGGCGACATGTTACTTACACCTTCAGACCAAAAACACAAATTACTTTAAAAATAATTTTTTCTCACCCTTTGCTGAGCCAACTCCCCTACAGCAGACATCCAGATTTGTGAAAGAACCAGAGAAAGGGATGGATGGTAGGGAGAGTGAGGGGTCCCTGAGAGTGCCTTCAAGAGAGGCCAGAGGCCAGAGGTGCAGCCTCTGGACTTGGAAACCAGGTAGAGTGGTGTCAAATGGCCAGCAGATACTTTGGGTTCTACCTGCTCTGTGTGTGTGTGTGTGTGTGTGTAGTGTATGTATGAGGGTGTAGATGCGTATGAGCGTGTGTTCGTCTATGTGTGAGAGTTTGTGTATCTGTGTGAGTGTGTATTCTTTGGGATATGAAACAGGGCTGGGTGGCACAGCGTTCAGGAACAGGGTGGTTTCTGTTCTGGGCCCTTAGTGCCAGAGCAGTGCTAATGACTTTTCTGTCCGTGGATGCCTTGTGCTTCACCCACGAGCTCGTGTCAGGAAAACCCAAGCTTCAGCCTAAGGCCCTCACGTATGTCGAGAGTGAGCAGAAGAGGCCGTGGGGATCTGAGGGAAACCGGGCACGGCCAGGGCAGGGAAGGCATCCAGGGAAGGGAGTCAGGAGCCAACTTACGGTTTTACCGCCTTTGCCAATCACCCGGCCAGCGGTCGACGAGGGAACTCGGATGTGGGCCTCCAGCTTCACCTCTTCTTTGGGATTAAAGAAGTTTTCTTCTTTCAGTTTCCCAAAGATCCGTCCCTGAGCCTGAGAACAAGATCCATCCCTGAGAAGAAGCTGGTGACTGGGCCAGCGGCTGGCCATGCCACTTTGCCAGTGCTAGGAGGGAGCTAGGCCCTCCCTCCAAGCACACCCACCTCAGTTCCCGCAAGGCCAGGGGGTGCCCATACACTGCCTCACTCTGCAATCTGCACAGGGGCTGCTGAGCTTCATGGCTCGTGACTGCCTCCTCTAGGGAACATGTGTGTCCAGGTTGGGCCAGCTGGTGAGCCACCACGTCTACAGTCCCATCGCCATATTCCCGGTGCCTATAGGCGTTTGTGTTGTATTGGTCTAGCACCTTTGTAACTCCCTCTCCACTGCATGCTCAGCTCTCCGGTTACTGAAGGACGTGTCAAGACTGAACCTGCTGCTGCTGCTTTAGTTTCTTTCTGTGGTGCTGGGAATCAAACTCATGGCCCTGCGTGTGCTAGTAAAGCCATCATTTCGGCATGCACGTTGCCAGCAGCAGTGTTTGGGGCCATCGCCACTATCTGTAATGCTCTGCCTCTATCCCATTACCCATTAGTGGTACCAGCCCATAATCCCAGGTTCTTGAGAGACTGAGGAAAATAATTGCAAGGTTAAAAAAAAAGAGAGAGAAGAAAAATCAGAAGGGGGCTAGGGGTGTGGCTTACTACCCTCATGTATGAGGCCCTGGGACTGCCCCTTCACCCCCAACCACCACCATAGCAGTCAGCAGCTGGTCCCACCCTTTCCTATCCCAGTCTCCAGCGACTTCCAGTTCCCCTTGTTTCTCCACAGGTTGCTATGCGACACTTCTCGTCCACAGAGCCATGGTCTACGTGCCTAGGTTCATCCCGAGACATATGCTGATACTTCATTCATTCATGGCAAAATAATATTCTTCCACATAGTATACTACATTTTGTTTGTCCATTACAAATTAATACACATTCCTGACTTCTTGAAATTCAAGTTCTAATTTCCCCAGAGGAAGGACATCAGAAACAAGGGCATGCTCCTCACAGAAGAACTCTCCCCCATGTTGACAGAATTCCCTCAGGGGCCATCAGAACTTCCACTACGTAAGGCTTCTCTTCTGCACCCATGCTAGTGCCCACAGCTGGAGAGGCCCAAGACAGCCAACAGGATGGGCACTAACTGACGACCCACCTTTCTGAGGAGAGAAGGCAGAGCACAGAGGAGAAACGAGGAACCAGACCAGAGTCCGACACCCACAAGCAGCAGGAGAAATGGACACTAGATCCCCCAGAACGTCAACACCTCTGAGCTGTCTGCCCTGGACCCAGAGCCTGCAGGGCTAACATGGTCCTTGGCACTGACCTTGAACTGGGCTTCAGGGGGCCCAGTGATGATGACCGTCCTCTCACTGACATCTGGACCTTCTGCGGGAGCGATCTGAGGTTCAAGGAAAGAGGAACGCGTTGATGCCTCAGCTGACACCAGCTGACGACCAAGCTTCTGTCTTCAAGCTCCATGCCCTGTCTGACATGTGCTGCCCCAGCCCCGGGTCTTGGAAGTCACGACTTTAATTCTCAGTATTTGGGCCATTGCTACCCAGAGCAGGCCAGAGCAGGTCTGTAGTTATACAGCAAACACTCTTCTAGCTACTTACTTGCCTCTCCCCTCAGCCAAGTCCTATGAGATGCGGGCTCTGCCAACCCCCAGGGCCTAGAGGGAAGAGTTAGTCGGCAGCCTTGTCCAGTCCTATGTAGCTGCAGGAAAGGTCACCCTAACTCACAGCACACACAAGCCAGCTGTAAAGGATAAGGGAGGCAGAGCAGGTCTGTCAGTAAATGATGAAGCTGCCTTGGTTCCAGCCATTGCTCTGCAAACCCTTCTCCTTGGGCACTTCCTCCCTCGTTCAGGAAGACTGAGTCAGCAAGCTTTGAATCCTGTGAGAATACAAAGACCTCACCAACAGTTTGGTTAGAGGTGTCTGGTGGTTTGAGTAAGAATGGCCCCCATAAGTTCATATATTTGAATGCTTAGGGAGTGGCGTTAGTTTGGAAGGATTAGGAGGTGTGGCTCTGTTGGAGGAAGTGGGGTGGGCTTTGGGGTTTTAGGAGCCTAGGTCTCTCTTCCTGCTGCCTGTGGATCTGATGTAGAACTCCAGAACACCACATCTGACTGTGCTACCGTGTTTCTTGCCATGGTGGATGCGGACTAAACCTCTGAACCTATAAGCCAGCCCTAACTGAATGTGTTATGAGTTGCCATGGTCACGGTGTCTCTTCAGAGCACAACACTGACTGAGACAGAAATTGGTACAGGGAGTGGAGTGTGGCTCAGACAGGCCTGACAAGGCTGTTTGGTGGTGGAATGTGAACCTTGGGACTTTGGATTAGGAAAGCAGTTGAAAGCTTTATGCAGGGTTTACGGGGCCATTACCAATACGAGCATGAAGGCAGTGCTGAGGGCAATTTGAACTGTGGAGGTCCAGGTGAAGACATTTCAGAGGGAAGAATATAGTAAATGGCCTGGAGATCACTCTTGCGGTATTTTGGCCAAAAAAATAAAAAATAAATAAAAATCTATCTGAGGCTAAATTAGAGAGCTTTGGATTAATGGCATTGGCAGAGATTTCAAGACAGCCACTCTGTCATGTGGTTATCGGTGGTCGCTCTCATAAGCCGACCAAGGAAAAATATAAAATGTACAGTTTGAGGACAAAAGGAGCACCAAGAAGTGTAATGGAGCTGTGTTGTGCTTGAGGAGATAAAAGTTTTAAAAAAGCCTTATACTAATGGAATAAAGAAGATAGTGACCTCAGGGCAAGACCTCATCCAGCTAAGCTTCCGACTGGTGGAAAGGAATTAAACAAAGGCTTAAGCAGTGAAGAAAACCATCAACAACAGAGAGCTGATTAAAGTGGTTTGAGGAGCCAAGTTCCGGTTCTAGTGTAAGCATGAGCAGTTGGCAGCTTCAGCCACACACTTCTGGATTTAGAGTCAAGAAAGCTTTGTGGATCCTCTGCAGCTAGAAAAAGCCAGAGGCCAAGCCCGTGTCAGGTTCTTGCTACATTTTCTCCCCAGCACACAGAGGAAGAAAAGTTGACAAAAGACTTGAGCTGGGCCCGGTAGTTCCAGGAAGTAGTTCCAAGTACGGAGGAGGCCAAGGTGGGAGGATCGTTTGAGACTAGGTGCTAGGGCTCAGCTCAACAGCACAGAAACGTAAGGGTGCCCTGGAGCTACCCGGGAGTATGCAGTGCAGCTTGCAAAGACCTACGCAATTCTCAACTCTCAGCTTCTTTAGAGCACTTGCACAGCGGAGCACAGTGACAACAGCTAAAAACCACACTTGGGAGGTGGAAGCTGCAGCTCAAGGTCCTCATAGGATACACAGTTTGAGTTTTCCTAGGCTTTCTGAAGCCATGTCTCAGGCGGGCAAGCAGTCTATTACAGGGTCACTCAGAAAGGAACCCCGGGCTCAGGGAGGTGGTATTCCCACCACGTTGTAAGTATGCTGTCTCCAGATCACCCCATCTATGCTATAAGACCAGGTCTACTCTGAGACTTGAGGGTCTAGGGCTGTGTCCCAGCCTTCTTGTGAATACCCATCCTCAGCATATGGTCACGGAGGAGGCCCCCCTTCTGCCAGGCCTCTGAGGAGTTCTCCGGCCTTGATTACTTATACTCTGTGGCATGAGGATGAATGGCAGGCACGTGTTACACAGGTAAGGAAGCTTCAGGACCACCCTCCACTGTGGGCAGTAATTTCTCTGCAGTAGCCACAGCTTGTCCATCCAGAGGATGGAGACTGAGACAGGCTGCATACAGGCTGGTCCTGAGGCAGGTGGCAGAAAGTCCTGTCTACTTCAAGAGCCACCACTGGTACTAAGCCCTTAGCTGAGAATTCTGTGGAAAGGTGTCTCAGGGACTGATCACAGCTATGACAAAACTCCCTCCCTCCCTCTTCATTTCCCTGAAGGTGCTAACTGGGCAAGATTCTGAAGGTCAGTAAGGTTGCTATGGGAGGAGCAAGGTTGCTATGGGAGGAGTAAGACTGCTATGATAAGAGCAGACACAGGACAATCTGGGCAAATCTTGGCTGTCACACAGTAGTAGTTCTGTGGCCTTGGCTAATCAGTCAGATCTCCTGGGCTCCACTTCTCAAAACATCAGCAAATGGGGAAGGTATTGAAGTCTGCCTCAGCAGATACTCAGGGTCCTAGTGGTCAGTGGAGTTTCTATCCAAGATTGAGGCTGACCACTTAGTGCCTCAATGAGCCCAATTCTGTGTGTCTCACTTTTTTCCCCTAAAGTGAGGCTTGGATAAAGAAGTCCCCAAAGGCCTCTGGTCCCAAACTGTCCCACTGTAGTTTCCTTTTCCACCTCAGACTGCAGCACTGGGCACTAACAAAGATCTCCTGGGCGCTCCAGGCTGTGGTCATCCTTGCTGTCTGCATTATCTAGGCCAGGGTATTACCTGTACCAAGCCATCCGGTATAGAGCACCCCATGCCCTCATCACACCCAGCCCACAATGGGCTAGCTAACCCACAGTGTGAATGTGAGCCTCTAACTGCAAGCATAGATGGACGCAGCCTGAGAGTGCAGCAAGACGCCATCTTTCCCAGGGGCACCACAGGCCTCATAATGCACAAGTCAGAATGGTTTGTTTTTGGTTTTCTTCCCTGTCACACTTGCTGTGGGAGAAACTCCAGCTCTTAGGGAGAAAGTGTAGGCAGGCGCTCTCCTTCCCCTCTCTCTCTCTCTCTCTCTCTCTCTCTCTCTCTCTCTCTCTCTCTCTCTCCCCAAGTCATGAGACTTGGCATATTTCTGGGTTGTCTCATGGTAACAAATTCTTTCCCGTAACAATGGAAAGCATTTCCGGAAACGTTTCACGGGGCTTTCGGAGTCATGGCCTTATGCTGAATCAGAGCAACAGCTGGGGTTGAGGCAGGTCTCTGGCAAACAATCCCTGACAACTGAGGGGGGCAGAACATGGGCTGATTGTGGCCACATCTGCACCCATCAGTGTTACAAACCAAGAGAACTTACTTCCCTTTCCCAGCCTTCAGTTCAGCCCTGGCCTCTTAACAGGAGACGCTATCAGCTTTGCCTTCCCATAGTCTGTAAGTCCTTGAAGTCTGGGCTAAAAGAAGTATCAACGTGCTGAGTGCTAAGCACAGATGCTCAATCTGCATCTCTTAGCTTGGGAAAAGCTTTGACCTTCTTTATCTTCTTGGGAAGAGGGGACAGTGCCAACCCTTGGAGGACCAGGTTTTGTCATTACTAGTGTCTTTCTTCTAACTTGTGGAAATACACTGCAGATCCTGTCTCTGGGTGCTGTGAGAGTTCTATAACACTGACAGAGCAGGCCCGTGGGGACAGGCAGCAACAGTCTTACCTTGATGGAGGCACCAGCAAATCGAGCCAGCTGTTTGATGTGTGCCCCCTTTTTTCCGATGATAGCACCCACAGCCTGGGTTGGGATGAAGAGACTCACAGTCTCCTGCTCCGGGTACTAGAAAAGAACACACACACAGCTGTCACTCTGACCTGGCACTTCACAGCCCAGCCAAGTGCCGTTAAAGGTCTCAACATGGGAAGGCCTCACTACCTGGGGAGATGGCGTGTCAGCGTGTGGCCTGGTGCTCTCTACAGGTGAGGAGTCAAGTTGAACCCAAGCAAGACTGCATGAGCCTGCAAGGACCTCTGAGCACATGCAGTTGTCTGTCTCTGGGTTCTCTGACTGACACATATGTAATATATGTGCTTTCTGGGTCTTCCTCCAAGAACCAAAATGGGTTAATTTGTGATGGCCCAGTGGATTTAAAAAAAAAAAAAAAAAAAAAAAAAAGCTTGTCATGCAAGTTGGATGACAGGCGTTCAATCCCTGATGGAAGGAGACAATTCCTGAAATTGTCCTGACCCCCACATGGTGCTGTGGTGGGTGTGAGCCTGCACATATACAATGATACATAAAATAGTAAAAAGTTATTAAACACACCTGACCCAAGGACAGAGGGAACGCTGTTCAGCTCACCCTATAACTAGGAACACGTCACAAGGTGCCTCAGCCTGCTGTGACCAGGTCCCATGGGGAGTTCCCAGGAAGGTGGGCAAGCCGCCTGCTCCTGGAAACCCCTGAAGAAAGTCAGAGGCTCTTAGGTCAGGCTGCTAGTGGTTGGTGCTATAGGGGTCTGTGGGAATGATGTGGCTTTGGTTGCTAGACTTTGATTTAAAAACACCAGCAAAAGAATGTGTGGTGTAGCGTATGCCTGTGTGCACGTTCACACGTGTGTGTACATGTTAGAGACCAGAGGCTGATGCTGGGATCTCCCTCAGTCACTCTCTCTTAGTGTAGATGTGAAGTACCCTATGGAACCTGGAGCTCACTGACCTCGCTAGAGTACCTGACCAGCGAGATCCAGGGATCTCCTATCACCAGTCCCTCCGTCCCAGGAGCACCCAGCACACCTGGCTTTTATGTAGGTGCTTAGAATTTGAACTCGGGGGTCTGTGCTTGTGTGGCGAGCCCTTTACCAACTGAGCCACGTCCCCTGCCTACAGAAAGCTTTTCTTTAGTTTATTAACATTTCTAATTGGTTTTTCCTTTGTGTTGTTAGTATGTTTAAAAAAGTGTGTGTGTGTGTGTGTGTGTGTGTGTGTGTGTGTGTGTGTGTGTACACATCAGTGCAGGTGCCTGCAAAACCTGGAGACAGTGGATCCCCTAGACCTGGAGTTACAAGTGACGGAGGCACCTGATGTGGGTGCTGGGAACCCCAGTGCTCTGGAAGAGTAGTGTGCACTCTTAATGACTGAGCCATGACTCTAGTCTTTTGTTCTTTAAGGAAGGATTTTACTCTGTATGCAGCTTGGGCTGGCTTGAAACTCACTGTACAGCCCAGGCTCAACTCAAACTGCTAGCATCACCTGGGAGGCTGCAGAGGTAAGGGGGCTCCCAGGGTGGCTTGGTGCTCCATTCTGAGCTGCACTACTCCTGGGGCAGCCTAGAGCCATGGCAGAGAACATCACACTGTGAACATTCACAGGCCCGGTCCTCAGGGGATCCTAGAGCTGCAGAAATGAGGCTGCAGAGCAGGGCGAACTGGGGAGCAAGTGGCTGGGCAGAAATGAGAGGCACTTACGGGGTGATGATGCGGGAATGGGCCGAAATGGTGATGATGATACAGACTGGAGAAGTATCCGGAGTGGGCCTGCGCATGAACGAGACATTCAGTGAGTCGGCGTCCATGCGGCATGTCTATGAGCCAACGCCACTGTCACATCCACACACGTGTACCTTTGTGTCCCTAATCTCTGCCCAACTCCCTTTACCATGCGACCATGGAACCCGTGGCAAGGTGTCACCTGGCTTCTAAGATGACCCTTGCCCACTAGGAACCCAGTGCACACACACTCACTGCTCTGATCTGCTTCGGTGGAGACAGGGCTCCTACCTTATAGGGGAATTACAAGTTGTGCGTTACAAGCAACAGAGAATACTGGAATAGAACCCAAGAGTTATTCAGAACAAGCAAATGTGATCCTAGAAAGACAGACCAGTTAGCTGCATCAGAGATTTCCAGAAGGAACAGAAGAAACTCAGGGGAAAAACCAAAAGAAACGGTAAATAAGGGAAAGGAAACAGATGGATAAAGGCATAGTGTACAGATGTGGGGAGGGGAGGAGGGCAGATGTGGGGAGGGGAGGAGGGCAGATGTGGGAAGGAGGGAAGGAGGACAGACGTGGGGAGGGAGAAGTGGAGCAGGAAGGCAGATGTGGACTCATGAAGCAAGCTAGCTATTAAGAAAATCAAAGTTGAAACAGTGGCTGTTTTTTTTTAATTGAGTACCCACAGTAGAGCAAAGATTGATATAATCTACTTATAAATTCTTTACCCTCATAGTGGTCCCGTGAGACATATCTGAATCCATACTCTCACAGGCAGGACCCTTACTGAAGTCAGCCAAATTCTATTAATTAAGTATATTTTACACAAGGTCAAGTAAAGCCTGCTCTCACTGTCACCACCGGGAAGGCACTAAGGTACACAGCCCTGCCTGACACAGGGAGCTGTGGCTAAAACTTGGAGATGGAGGGAAGCTGAGGGCCCTGAACACATTTCAGAGTGATGTGATGGCTTCCAGCATCTGCCTTTCCTGCTAGACTCAGCTCCTGATCAAGCATTACCTTATGACCTCTTATGAGTTCAGAGAGAGAAGAGTCCTGAGCACCCTGTGCTTCTCAGGTTCCGGGAGGGAGGGGCGCC
Organism: Uromys caudimaculatus; assembly: GCA_028551405.1. Lineage (NCBI taxonomy): Eukaryota > Metazoa > Chordata > Mammalia > Rodentia > Muridae > Uromys > Uromys caudimaculatus. The sequence goes on from CM052713.1 coordinate 14,501,830, forward strand.
TGTGGCATCCCTGCTCATGCCTTGGTTGGACTGAGAGATGGAAGAGGTGTCTCAGCCCACAAGAGGCCTCAGGGAAGCCTCAAATTTTGAAGGAATGTGGGCAAAAAAGGCTCTGCCTCTTCTTGAAGACTCTCTGGGAAGCACATGGAGTCCAATCCTTTCTCTGTGTCTGGGACTCCTGCAGCTTCTTTGCTCAAAGCTCTAACCAGGGGAAATGAGGCCTCTGCCTGTCTCTGGCCAGAAGCAACTCAGTTCTCACAGCAAAAGTGATCACTGTGAACTGTGAGTCTAACACCCATGCACGGCTAAGAGCAGTCCCTCAGCACAGCTGGTATTCCGAGACCTCAGGAGTCCTAATAGGAGCACTGCCAAAATCAGTCCCACCATGGGACAGAGATTTTTAATCTTTAGCGTTAGCTAAAGACTTTATCCTTGGCTTGTAAAACAATAATGAGGTCAGATTCCTTTTATCCCTAAGTCAGGGCAGAAGGCTTGCTAGAAGGAAACAATTCTGAATTTAGCAACCAGGAGGTCATTTCCTGCTGAGGCTCAGGTCTACGCCTGGGTCTGAATCTCTAGGCATACAAATGGGACCATTTTCCCCGGTCGATCCAGACTCAGATGCCTATATCTGATTGTATTTGTTATCCATTCACTTAAGAGCTGTTGAGCACCATCATGTAGAAGGCCTTACTCCAGGAGAGAGGGACACAGGGGACTTATAGTTTACTTGGGAGACAAATGTAAAAAATAACTAAGAGCCGGCCGTGGTGGCACACACCTTTAATCCCAGCACTCGGGAGGCAGAGGCAGGTGGATTTCTGAGTTCGAGGCCAGCCTGGTCTATAGAGTGAGTTCCAGGACAGCCAGGGTTACACAGAGAAACCCTGTCTGGGGTGGGGTGGGAGGGACCTTCAGAGAAGTCTTAAGCCAGTGGTGACCGAGATGGAAAAGAGTGAGCAGTCCAGGGCCTTGCAGACCTGGTCCAGATGTGGACTTGACCTCAAGTACATCAGGGAGCCAAAAGGTATGGGCTGTTTGAGGGAGAGTAAATTATAAAGCCCAACCGACTACATTTTTGAAGAAACTCCATTTTGTGGGAGACCAGGAGCTAAACTCCAATTCCAGGGAGAAAACCACAAAGTCCACTTGAGCAAATATCCCAATAGCAGGGTCAAGGTACATATAGATAACTTAAGACATCCTGCAGAGAATAGATAACTTAGCCATCCTGTTTGTCAGGTGGTTTTGCCCCTGTGTCTGGTTTCTGCAGATTACATCAGAAATGCAGTTTTTAAAATACTAACTTGCTGACCCATACGGAAATTCCCCAAGCTTACTGTAACCACAATAAATACCCTGCACCCCTAGACTCCGGGCTCTCATTCTGACCCACTGTGATGGGGACAGTGGGAATCCTGGCTCCTGAGTTCGTAATAAAAGACCCTTATGTGTTTGCATCGGAATTGGCGCCTCAATGATCTTTGGGGTCCCTATGACTTGGTCATAACATAAAAGAGTATTTATTTACAACAATGTAGGTGTCTAATCAGTATCCTTTCTGTTTCCCATCTCCCCACGCTAAGATGGAGTTGACAGCATCTAATGGAAAGGGATTTTCAAATTATGTTTCCTCTGGTGATCAGAAAGCAACCTATCAATGCCCTAAGGTAGGCACGATACAATCACCTGCCAAAAAGGCCAAGGCTATCTTATATATATGTTTGTAAATATATCTAAAAAAGCTTTATCAGTGTGTGTGTATGGGGTAGTGTTTTTACGAAGCTAACAGCTAGGTGTGTCCCACTACTGACAATGGAGAGAGTAGTAGGAAGAGGTCTTCTTCATACACTGACCCATTAAAAACTCCCGGTTTGACTTTGCTGGTGGGCAGACAGATAAACAGCAGACACACATTTGTGAAAATTCACAGGAGTCACCACTAGCTCCTTTACTTTCCAGAAAGAACTGCAGGGTGCAAGGTAGAGGCAAGAGCTGGGCTGACACTTGAGTCAGGTATCTATCTTCAAGCAGGAGAGACCAGAGACCAGAGGTGAAAAAGGAGTACGGGAGGTCTGGGCCAGACTTACAAACTACACTCAAATGTCTCAACAGCTTTGATGTGACGACAGACTCATCCCTGGCTGAAAGGAGAGGTGTTCTCTCTGGGAACCAGGAAGAGCAAGACTCGGGCAGTTTTCCAAGGTTAGGAAGGGTCACTGTTCTATCCCAGACTGTCACAATGATTCTGTCCACAGCAGCTTATCCACTCTCGGTTTTCTTAGGACAAGTGGGGCAGAGGGTGAGGGGGCTGGACACTGAGAAGCAAGAGCCAGAAGCAAAATGTGAACCTGGATCTATATCTGACTCTGCAACTTGCAATCTTAACCCCTGCTGGTTTCCTTGATCTGCACATGCCTGGAGTAGTCTCAGTGAGGTGAGGCGGGGCCTCAGGAGAAGGCTATCAGTCAACTCCCCTATGGACTAATAATTAATAAACCCTCTAAGTTAAATACATGAAAGTACAATTAAATTTTTTTTCCAAAGTAAAGTTGGCAGGCCAAGGTGTTTTATGAGTAGGATTGATCATATCTAAAAGGAATGAAAAATATTAGTTTCTTCAATTTGCCAAATAGTAAAACCTGCCATTTTTCCAATTCATTCTTTGAGGAAAACCACATCAAAAGCAAGCTTTCTGTTGAAGCTGCCAGAAAGTGTGAATCTGCAGTGACTTCCACAGAGACACAGTTGACTAGACTGGATGAAGCCCAGGAATAGGGTGTGAGACAGCTAGAACTGGGCAAGGTGGCACACTCACCCTCGGGGAGGTAGAGGCAGGAGGATCAGCAGCTCAAAGCCATTTTGAGCCACAGAGGTAGCCGGAGACCAGCCTGGGCTACAAGAGACCCTGTCTCAAAGAATCAAAGCTAAAACAAAGGGCAGAGTTGGATAAAACAGCAGATTACTCAATAACTGACTTTGGGACACTTGGAAATACTAAGGTTAGATCAAGATAAATCCCCTGTAAAATATAGTATAAACACCCCCCAGCAAAATCAACAATTGAAAATTAGTATAAGGGAAATATTTTTATAATCTTGGATGAAGAAGGGGCTTTTTTCCTTAGCATGGCATTAAAGGCAAAACCCCAAAAGAAACTATCACATCTTTAGTTTTTATTTATCTATTTCTTTTCTTTTTTTTTTTTTTTTTTTGGTTTTTCGAGACAGGGTTTCTCTGTGTAGCCCTGGCTGTCCTGGAACTCACTCTGTAGATCAGGCTGGCCTCGAACTCAGAAATCCACCTGCCTCTGCTTCCCAAGTGCTGCGATTAAAGACGTGCGCCACCACTGCCCGGCCTATTTCATTTTTTTTGAGGCAGGGTCTAACCACTTAAACCAGGGTGACCCAAAACTTTTGGAATCTTCTCCCTTCAGACTCCCAGTGCTATGAGCCACCATTCAGGGATTAAGAAAAAACATCTTTATGCTTAAGATTCCTGCACCAACTTGCTCTAAGAGAAAGCTGTGATATTTAAATTGCATAAATCATTTTCAATTGTAATTTCAGTTATCAAGGACTCTAACTTTCAGATAGAGTCTACAGGGCTCCCTATGCAGCCTCTGTCCCAGGAAGCGATACATCTTCCAGTGTCTTTTAACCGTGCTAAGGTGGTTATTACACCTCACAGCAAAGATAAAGGTTGTGACCTCCATATCCAGGTGCTTCTGACATGACCCCGCATTACGGACGCACATACAGTTCAGTGGTAGCTCCATCCTTTAGTTTAAGAGAAACTGGACAGAACCAAAGAGATGGTACGCTGTACTCCAAAACACCTCAGAAGAGCTTCTGGGGGCAAGGCAGAATGTGCTGTGTCTGGGACGTGGTGCCAGCTCATGTGTGTTTTGAGGGTGTGAGCAAAGGGGGCCTTACAGAGCCACCAGCAATGCCTACACCAAACAGCACCAATCAGCAAAGAGCTCACCCGCTCACCTGATTCTCCCCACTGAAATAGTTTATACATGGGATAACAAAATGTGCCCATAAAATAAGTCCTCGTGTTTAGAGAGGACTAGGGTGGGGGACAGTAGCTGTCACATGTTCAGTGTCTTCAGCCTCCACTTGGTAAGGTACTAATCTTTTTTTTTTTAAAGATTTATTTATTTACTATATGTAAGTACACTGTAGCTGTCTTCAGACACCCCAGCAGAGGGCATCAGATCTCATTATGGATGGTTGTGAGCCACCATGTGGTTGCTGGGATTTGAACTCAGGACCTTCGGAAGAGCAGTCAGCGCTCTTACCCGCTGAGCCATCTCTCCAGCCCCCGAAGGTACTGATCTTGAATGATGCCTGTGAGTAAGAATGACAAGCAGAAAACGTACCATTCACATTCTATTGAGAATTAAGACTCAAATATCAGGCAGTGTGCTGTTTAGACACAAACACCGTGGTGCCTTCTTTCTAAAAACTTCCTTTCAACAAAGTATATTTGAGTTACAGACAAAGGTGGAAATGTGTATCTACTCAAGGGTAACCCAGGAATCCTACCTAACAATTGTAATAAATGACTAACACTCATAGTTTTTTTTATAAAACACACCTCAGTTAATGAACCAGTGAGCAGTTCCTTCCTATGTGGCATGACACCATGTTTGAGAACTCATGTTCAGAGCTTGGTTCAGTATTTTCCCCCACTGGGAAAGCTCTTATTCAAATTACAACCACTCATCAAGACAGACTGCATGCCGGGCAGTGGTGGCGCACGCCTTTAATCCCAGCACTTGGGAGGCAGAGACAGGCGGATTTCTGAGTTCAAGGCTAGCCTGGTCTACAGAGTGAGTTCCAGGACAGCCAAGGGTACACAGAGAAACCCTGTCTCAAAAAACCAAAAAAAAAAACAAAAAAAAACAAAAAAAGACAGACTGCAAACAAAAGTGTTTGCCCTTCCTCAAGACAGAGGAGTAGCCGTGCTGCCTGGGGGTGCTAAGCACAGTGGCCCTTGGAACACTGGGTTACTTACAGCAAAGGGGTGATAGGGGGGACTGGGGGGAACTCCACGGGGCCCTGCTGGTGGAGGAAGCACAGACAGGCCTGTCGAAAAGATGCCAAGTGCACTGAGGTTCAGCCCTGGGATCAGATTGGCTTGTTGCTGGAACAGAAAAGAAGAAAAAAGATGAGGGAGAGAGGCTCTGGGAAGCCGAGCTTGCTGTGGCTAGCCTCCATCTCCTGTCTGCATAGTGCCAGCATTTCCCAGTCAGCTCCACCCTGGTCCAGGTGAGAGCAGGCAACAAACCTCAGGCCGACGCACTTCTTCAAAGCTTGCTGGTAAACCTTGGATATAACTACATCTTACTATGGTCAGCGATGTCATCACTAGCTGTCTTCCTGCCAAGCTCTGACCACCCCCACCACCCCCAATCCTTCTCCCTAAATACCCTGTGCATGTCTCACCTCTGGACTCTTGAGCCCTGCTGTTTCTCCTTCCTCACCACCTGTCCAGGTCCACCCCCCCCCCCCCAACACTCTCATTTCCTCAAAGATACAAGATGGCGTCACGAGGCTCAGAGCCTCACCCCTGCCTCACTTCCTTGAGATCCATGGCTGTTTAAAGCTGTATTCAGTGTTTGCTATGTTTGTACTCAATAAATACTTGTTGAATGAAAAAACAAAACAGTCTTTTCTAATTATCCAAGGATGAGTCAAAGCTTGCACTAGCACTGGCACACAGGCGAATCTCACCATCTGATTGGATGATAGCTCCTTCTGTCATTTAGCTGCAGCTTTAAGATCATGTTACTTCACACCTCAGCCTAGGATGCTCACCAGGGCTGTGTGTTAGGACCTGGTGGTTCTGTGATTTCGCCACAGAGCATGGATCTGGCAGGGACATCTAGTGTCACGTTCTGATGTGGTGATGTGAGGCGCACTTACACCTCTTCTGAAAACATCCAGCTTCCACGGAAAGACATGTTCAGTAAAGTCCACAAGAACTAGATGGCTAGATGGTATCTGCACAGAAGGACGTTCCTCTCTCTCCCTCCTCCCTGTCCAGTTCTACAATTACTGTGTGGTATGGGGTGATCAGGTGGGGCTGGAGAGGTGTGGGGGTGGGCTGATGTCCCTGTTCAAAGTGCTGCTGAGAGAGCTGGGGCTGCACCAGATCGCTCTGTCAGTATTCGCTTCTCTGTAAGATGTGGGGATGGAGTAGTAATGAAGACTCAAAGGAAGGTCAGCAAGTTGATACTGGCTGACTCTTTGCATTCTCAGAAAATTATGGTAAAAAATGAATGATTTTCACTCTGCCAAGCTGAGCTTATATTCAGACAACTATAAAGTGGGAATTAAGTAACAGGAAGAATGTGTAGTCTTCTACAAGTGATGCAGAGCATTCAAGTGGGTGACAGCATTAACCAGGCGAACTGAGAGTGCCAACCAGCAAGCAAGAGATGCCAGTCAGAAGCGAGCCCTTTCTTTTCTCCCACAGGCAGCCTGAAATGCCTGCTTCAAATAGCCCTCAGCTTTAGCCCCCAAGCAGCCCAGGCTAGACAAGGTCTTTGTGCTCTGTAGTGGCATTTGTTTTTGACTCTGCATAATGAACTCTGGGCCTTATGTATGTTACACACAATTACCACAAAAGAGCACCTCCAGCTCAGTGGATATATTTATATATATATAAATATAAATAAATTTTAAAAAATGGAAACAGGGTCTCACTACGTAGCCCCAGCTGGTCTAGAATTCATTGTATAGACCAGACTGGCCTCAAACTCATAGACATCCACCTGCTTCTGTCCCTCGAATAAAGGTGTGTGCCACCAGGCCTGGCTAAATTATATACTTGAGCTTTTAGAGAGAAGACATGACAACATTATACAAGTTTAGAAACTAGGGGAACCCACTTCCCTGCCCCTATCACTTTTATTCTCATACCAGCCCCAGTCCTATTCACCTACGTTACTTTGCACGCATCTTTGCTCTGACATCTTCCTTTTCTAATACAGCGGTCATGAGCGTCACCCCCTTTACAGTCTGGATGGTACGATTTCATTGGCTCACACTGACTTGCGTTTACCACAGTTTTACTGACTGGTTTCTTGCTTTGATGCCTTTATCCTAGGAAGTCTGAAGTTCTTCACTTCTCCCAAGGCACTCCCCCATCAGAGAGAAGGACAGCTATCCTGACAGAGCTTGCGTCCTGTCTGAGCTGCGGGAAAACTAGCAGAGATGGAAGCACTCACGTTAACGGCCAGCATGTCGTTTTCAAAGGCCTCGCGCAGCTTCTTCATAATCTCCATCTCAGCACTGGCACAGGCTTCGATGGTACCCTTCACAGTGATGGTTCTCTCGGGGTTGTATATGCTCAAATCCTGCAAGCTGGCCGGGGGAAAAAGACAGGGAAGATAAAACTCCAGACCACAAACACATCCTGGTGAAGATCAAGACAGGATTTCTCCGAACACCACAGCACAGGACCCCTGCTATCTGAGTCTTACCAGTGACACTGATCATAGGTATGTAATATATCGGGGGAGGGGGTATTGTGGCTTGAACCTAGGGCCTCACTAGGAAAAGCCTTCTACCCCTGAGCTGTATCTCCAGCCTCAAGTCTTACTTTGTATTCTGAGAGAAGTCTCACTAAGTCTCCCCTTCAGTTCACTGTGCAGCTAACTTCAACTTTTGGTTCAGCTGTCTCTTCCCTAGATTACAGAACTAATTTTTATGTTAAAGATTTCATGGTGCTGGGGATGGAGCCCAGGGCCTCCCTCGTGCTGGTGAGTGCTTTCGTGGCTACAAGGCCACACTGTGGATCTGCTTCCCATGATGCTCAGGGTAACTATGGCACAGCTGAGTATATTCCCCTCTGAAGAAAAAAGCCGGGGATAAGAATGCTAGCATCACTCTCTCCTGCACATAACCAGTCTGAGGGGGAGCTTACGATGAGATGGTTATTTTGGTCCCTGTCTCATGTTCAATTTTCTTCAGATTTCTGCCTTCTTTGCCAATCAGTCTTCCAACGAAGCCGTTGTGGGCCAAGATTTTCAGAGGAACGTCCTCAGCCCTTGAAAACACAGAGAAGACCCAGAGGTAGGACGGCTGCTGTCTTAGCTCCCAAGACCCAGCACGTTCGCTTCTTATGAATGGAAACCCAGTTTTTTCAAGTTCTTTCCCAACCCCAGCTTATGAATTCTGACTAAAATGAGCCACACAGTGGTAACTCCGACTCCATTCCCTTTTGGCTAGTAGCTAAACATCAGCAGGTCCACATTTACGGCCTGGACGGAAGTAAATGAAACAATAACTCCATATACTCCAGCAACTTCTGGGTATGTGTCAAAAAATAAAAATCTTGCTCTCCCCCATGTATATATTACATATATATTAATATCTATATCTACCTCTCTATACATTCATATTTATTCTATCACTTCTGCTCCTCTAGAGAGTTCTAAGTACCACAAACATGACCCCTCTACCTTTACTGAGTAACATGCTTAGCTCTTTTAAATGCATCTCTTAATCTTACAGCACCGAGTGGCCCTGGCATCATACAGACTTACAGTTTGGTCTCATCAGCCTCTTTCTGCATAATCTCAAGAATCATGCGGCATGCTTCAGATGTCCCTTCTGGGGTGGCGTGGATTGTAACAGGCTTCTCTGCGGCCCCAGAGTTCTCCTTCCTGTGGATGTCTACCCTATAGGAAAAGAATCGGGAGCCATAACACAGCAGTATCAGATAGGGTCTAGGCACAAGAAAGCACAGCCCCAGCTGATACTGTGAGGACAGAGAAAATGCTGTTAGCACACTTGCAGCTCATGCTGCTCAGTGCAAAAAGGGGGACTCTGCCATTCTGGCGAGTGCTGCTGGACCAAGGCGCCCAGCCAACGTGGTAAGAGCCAGTTTGGTTAATGAGGCCTTTCACATGCCTGTGGAAGCGGAGGGTAAAGTGCGAAGGGAGCCACACAAGGGAACAGTGCTGACTGATGCACCGATCACAGCCTTTAAAAGCTATATGCAAACCCAAATTCCAGCATGCTTTATGAATCTGAGCGTCTACAGAGGGACAGAGGCGCGCCTTTCTCTGCCTTCCTAAGCTTTTGGCTTCCTTTCTGCCACCGTCTACTGTCTTCTAGGCTCTTAAAACTAATAGCCTAAAAGTCTGATGACTTTATCAGACCACTCTGGGCCCTGCTTCTTTTTAACTTTCAGAACCACAGAACGGACCGTAGCCCTTTCTACTTCAGCTGTTAGAAGGGACCCAGCCTTCAGCCTGCTGTCTAAACTGGCACGTATTCCGAGAACTAATTTCACTTCACTGAAACTTGTTTTCTTTTAAAGCCACCATACACAACTTTTGGAATCAGAACAGAGATGAGTAAAAATTACTTTATAGTGGTGCAAACTTGGGACAGGAGGAGCTGGTTTTTAGAATAAAAGGAACATTAGACCACATCTTATTTCAGCATTCCTCCAAGGCCTATGCATACTGGGTCTTACCAACGTCAGTGTCTGCAGCTGGGGGTGCCCCAGACACTGGAGGAAACTTTCTCTTTCAGGTTGCAGGGCACTCACTCAATGACTGGAATAGATGGCACCAGCTCAGGTAAGGGTATCTGTGGGTAATTTGATGCCTTGGAGTGTGAGCTCCTTTGATCTGCCTGATTGTTTGCGTTCTCACAACGATCCTGGTGAAGGATTGTGGCTTCCTTTTTTCCCAGAAGCCACTGATACTCAAAGAGGTAAGATATTTTATAAAAACTTGAACACAAGTCACTGTACAAATCATTTTGCCCATTTTACCTCCCATTCAGTCTCATTAAATAGAAATCAGACATAAAGCCAGATACTTTCTTGCTTGATGTAGCAGTGACCCACAGCTTCTATATGAGACAACCTGGATGGCCACACCAAGGCTGACTCGGCAGGAGTGTCCTATGACCCCACAGAGCACATCTCAGCTGCTGCGAAACTGATGTGCTTGCTCGGGGGATGTTAGCATGAAGGACCATCCTTCCTGGAGGTCCTCAGGGCTCTCTTCATAAACGTAGCCCTTCAGGACGACAGTTACGTCATTAGCACTCATCGCAGCCCCAGCCTGAAGGGAGTCTGTTAGTGGTTCACTGAAAGAAGCAAAGTTCCACATGGCACAGCCTCCCACCACAGCAACAAAGGACCTGAGCACGGCTGCAACGGGACGCAGGCAACCCCTCAGAAGGAAGCAGAGGAAGCTCTGGAGGCACGTACCGGGACTGGGTCTGCTTAGTGATGTTCTTTATGGTCAAGCCCTCCTTTCCGATGATGGCACCAACAAACTGGGTGGGGACCAGGATCCGCAGCGGGAAATCAATCTGTCTGGCCTGAGAAGAGCTCCCAGGGCCGTGGCCTTGTTCCCGGGCTCGATGAGGGGGTGAAGGGGAGCTCACCTCTTCGTCAGGGATGTAGGAAATCTTGAAGGAGTAGTCCTCAAACTGATGCCCACTTAGCTTCTCAATAGCTCTGAAACACAGCAGAGTAAGAAAGCTTATCAGACAGTAGAGGGAAGACTCCAGACGGCTGATTCATCTTGCTCACGCACGAGCCATTCGTGCGGTGCCGGTACCAAGCATTAAGGACACAGAGGTGAGCAAGACAAACACTACCTCATCCCCTGGAGTCTCAGGCAACAAAACGAAACAAGTTCTTGTAGTATTTAGACCTAGGTGACTTAGATACGATTCTGCACCTTGCTTTTCTTTCCCCCTCACCAAAAACTGTAGATAAGGGTCCAAAATTATTACTTTCTTTTTAATCATAGCATATCTTCATGATTATTTTAATCATACCACAAAATTTAAATATATTTGAGACATTCAGAAACAACTATGCATGAAGTAAGGAAACTATCAGATATCGTCCCTATCTTTATTATACACTATCTACTAAAATATATTAAAAATGAATATATTATTTCTAATCCTTAAAATTCAGCTAACACGCTATAAACATTTTGCATTACCAACGACTGTGATATAATTCACTGCCCACTCCACTTGACTCGACTTTAAAACGAGGTCAGCCTTCTATGGTTCATGTAACTTTTCCTATCAAGCCTCCCTTTGGAGTTTGTAAATTATATCCAACTCTTGAAAATCACACGTGTTGTCATGGATACGTCTGAAGTTATAGCTCCTCCTCTGGGACAAATACCCAGAGATTAGAAGGCCCAGGGTCCATCTGTTAACGTTTCAATATTTACTACTCTATAGAAGTTAGAGTATATTTATGCCCTTAATCCTTGAGGTTACAGATTATCTAAAAATAAATATTATAAACAACAATTCATTAATTACTATATTTAAAAATTATACATGAAATGGGACAATGCCTTTACGCGTTTCTACAGCAATCCTACTAGAGTAATGCTGAGGGTTTGCAAATTTATTACAAAACAGAACCTTCAGAATTCAACGAAGGTGAGAGAGAACCGTGTGGAGACCACCCAGGTGGCACTGGGCCATGGCTGCGTTAGCCAGTGATAGCACAGGCTGCCAAACTTTACAGCTGATGTGCCCACACTTTTAGCAATGAACAGTTAACCAACCTCCTGAAGGCCACTGGTATGAAAATGGGCAAATATGTCTGGCACATGTGCTAAAAACTACAAGGGCACTGAGGGTATGACCTCAGGAATGGAATGGCTACACCACATGAAGCAGGCCATCTGTTATACTTCTAAGTTACACTACCAATGAGGCACTTCAAGGAGCTCCTACCAAAAGAACCTTCTTAGCTAGGCATGTGGTACATGGCTACAATCCCCCCACCCCCAAAGCCCAAGCCCAAAAGATTAAAAAAAAAAAAAAAAAAACTTTTTTGCTATTGCTTAAACCATTTAATTCCAATCTATTAATAATAATTCAAAAGTATTCATTAAAGTAATTCATTATTGGAGCATCAAAGTCATGAATGAGAGTAGGGAGTCCAAGCCAGGCATGTGGGTGGAACACCCCCACATAACTAAGCCCGATGTTGTCACGGAGGTGGGGCCTTGTTTTAATATCACACATAGGAAAACGGTTGTTTAGTCTCCATCAGTGAGTGTGGATGGAGAGCTGTACACGTTCCTCATGGAGAACAGAGCATGCTCCAGGTAAAAGGGCCCCATAAAGTTTGTCAAAGCAGAGCCTATAGGTGCGGTAGCCCAAGGCTGGCTCTCCCTTCCTGACATGGTTCCTGTCTTTGTTGATGCCGGGCTCAACACTGTTCAAGGCAGTCTCTGTACAGTCACCAACAGCCTGGTGTGAACTCCCTGGGGTTGTACTGACAGACCAAAAGCATCAAGAGCCCCCTGGAAGTGTACTAGCGTGCCCGAGAGGATGCGGACTGGCTGGTACCTGTCTTCTCTGCAAAGGTTTCCAGATGCAGCAAGCATTCAAAGGAAACCAAAGACAAACCCAAATAAACTTGCAAGGAAATAAAACCAAGCACACTTACATCTTTGCCTCTTCTCTTGTCATATAGGTGACGTTGACAACAGCAGTTTCTGTATCTGTGTTGACTAGGAGAGAAAGTAAAAACTACATCATCATTTAAAAGTAGTTCTCATCCTCGGGGCCACGGACGGATGGGAACTTCAGAGGGAGATGCACTGTATCATCTTAGCTGCAGTTGTGTACATCTCTGTGTCCATCACGTGCACCTCTAGGATCTGTAAATCGGGTACACGGAGCACGCGGCTCTCTGCTTCACATCTTCTGTAAGTACTGAGTGAGTGTGTGTGTGTGGATTATCTCTGTGTATTATGGATTTTCACTTTTAATATTCACATAGACCTTCGGGAAGTAAACAGGGCATGGGCTGCCTTGTCGTGAGCCCCCGGGGACTGTGCTGTGTCCAGCACTGTCATCCTAAGTGCTGCCGAGCCACTCCGTCGTAAACACTATTTGATCTTGTATTCTTCTGAATTGTTTCTTTAGGCTAAAACCACAGAGGGGAAATGGGTGGAAGAACATGACACGATGAAAATAAACGAGGAAAAAGTCATGAGTCCTTGTGCTTCATGTTTTCAAACTGATCTTCTAGACCTATTTATTATTAACTTTAGTTGTTAAAACACACAGAATGTTTCCTATATTCAGCTTTCTAGAGCTACAGAGAAGGCTGTAGACCCAGACTCCCAGAGATGGCTGGGTTTGAGTCTTCTAGTAAGGATATCCTCTGTGTGTGTGTGTGTTTGTGTGTGTGTGTATGTGTGTGCGTGTGTGTGTATGCATATATATGTATATCATACATATGATATCAAAGTCAATCATATCTATAAAATGTATCTGTGGCATGCAACACATATCTAGATCCATCCATCCAATCATCCAACCATCCAACGAGGCAGCATACTAAGCCCGGGCTACATAGGTAGACCCGATCTGTAAAAACACGCGCACACACACACACACACACACACACACACACACACACACACACACACACCACTATTCATTCAAAGGGCTTGATTGATAAAGCCTACTTTAACCCAAAACACCTAAATGAAAAATATGTTTTCACAAAAAACAAGAATGACAATCAGATCCACTCTTTAAAATATGACATTAGGGAATTTAAAGTTATCAGCATTAAAGATAATTCCAGAAAAATCACAATAAAGTTGCCTTTCAAAGTAGCAGTGGTTAAGAGCACTGGCTGTTCTTCTAGAGGACCTGGGTTCGATTCCCAGCACCCACATGGCAGCTCACAACTGTTTGTAACGCCAGTTCCAGGGGATTCAACACGTTCACACAGACATACATGCAGGAAAAACACCAATGCACACAAATATTCATTCTTAAACTTTTAGGAGTTCTATGATGTAGCAAGGAGTTCTTGCTACATCAGTAAAAGGTAAAGAAATGTGACTCAGATTCTCAAAGGAATTTGGCAACCCCCAAATGTTAAAGACTCTGGGATAAAAACATTTTGCCCAGTAATCTCAAAGCAGCTACAGTCTTGGGTGGGGTCACTGGGGGACAGGCAGGACATACACAGTCATCAGCAGTAACTGAGCAATGATCTACAAACCACCAGCACCGATCCCAGCCCTGGCCTCTGCCCAGGAGCACTCCGGCTGCTCTCTAAAGATGCTTATTCAGGGATGTCCACTCAGAGTGAAATGGGGCCTTGTGGTACATAACTGTCCTCACTCAGTGTTAGACCAATCTCAGGGGTTGACTATCTGTAGCCTTCTAGACTGACAGAGAAGGCTGTAGACTCAGACTCCCAGAAAAGACATCCTCTAGGAATCTCAGATTCATAATTTTGCCCTCACTTTTTTTTGTTTGTTTGTTTTTTTGTTTTTCGAGACAGGGTTTCTCTGTGTAGTTCTGGCTGTTCTGGAACTCACTCTGTAGACCAGGCTGGCCTCGAACTCAGAAATCCGCCTGTCTCTGCCTCCCAGGTGCTGGGATTAAAGGCGTGCGCCACCACTGCCCGGCTGCCCTCACTTTTTACTAATATTCTTTGTTCTTCAAAGAAGCTTGTCTTCTGAAAGTCACGTGGTCCTTTGATTCTAAAGCAAGCTGAGCACCGTTGAAGTCATTTATTTCACTGCTCATTAAATTCATGTTCCTAAGATTCCAGTGGTTGGCTCTGCTAGGTCAGAAATCACCCACAAAGTTGGGGACAAAAACCCAGCTCAATAGTTAGCTTTGTGGCTTGAGGCACTGTCCCCAGGGTACAGGCACTGAAGGGCAGTGCGTTGTCCCGGTGCCCTCAGACACCACCTCAGGCAGCACCACCCTGACCTGATTTCCACCTCCCCAAAACTGGGATCCCAGGCATATGCCGCCACACCCAGACCAGCTCCCGATGTTGGTTTTTAAATTGTTTTCAAGTTTGTACCTGTAAAGCCATCTTGCCCGCTCTCTCCACTAGAGTGTCTTCCATTCAATAAGTGAAAACTTTTTAGCAAACATGTTTTCTTCTGAGTGCTTTCCTCTCAACTCTTAGCATGGGCATGCAGCATTAAGAAACAGAATAATGTTCTTAACGATCGCTGAGGGGAAACACCCAAATAAGTGCTGCTTCAAGGCAATTGTTAACAACCCAGACAGACTGGACCACTGGCGAGACGTCGGATTCTGTATGATCTTTTCCTGGGACTTTATGATCCCTTACAATAGTCACAAAACACATAAACGGGTTTGCATTGAATGATGTAATCATCCGATGATACAGGAAGGGGAGAAATTCTGGTCATTTTATCCAAGTGGAAACTGAGTCGGTGAGGTTCAGTGGATGAAGCTGAGCTCACAGGATCAAGGTCTTGAAGAGGTGACCAAGGCCAATGTAGAAATAATCTTTAGCATACTTTGCAGTTTTCGTTGTTAGGATCTTAAGGTCTACCTTTCTAGGATGCCTAAAGAGCTACATAAGCCAGCAGCTTCAGGTGCCTTTTGGCCCTCCTTAAAACATCAGTGCTTTAGCGGAAAAGGAAGGAGATCTGAGTGCACACAAAACCCTGAGATTCCTCATTCATGAGGAACGAGCCACTCCCCTCACCCTGAGTTTCCACAGGTATGTGAGCCCTAGGAACCTGCGTTTTCAGAAGTGCCCCAAGAATGTCCATATAGAAGCCGTACCTGACAGTACCTCATAGTACACAGACGTTAGGTTGTGTTCTCACCTCCTAGTGAGCTGCAGTTAGTTAAGGGGCAGCAGTGTAACTCAACTGTTCTCAAAATGAAGTAAGCGTCCCCATTCCAACTGTGTTTGTCCAGCGCTGCAGGCTTAATAAGCCTGAATGCTGGGCGTGGTGGCCTCACCTTTAACCCCAGCATTTGGAGTCAGAGACAGATGGGTGTCTGTGAGTTGGAGATCAGCCTGGTCTATATAGAGAGTTCAGGTCGACCAGGGCTACACAGAGAGACCCTGAAATAATATTCCTTGAACAACTAAACTGTACAGATATACGGAGTGAATGACCAACAGACAGCTGCCTCTGACAGGCGGGTGGACAAATGCACTAGAGGAAGCACACTTGAGAGGCGCTGGGACTTACTCCCCATGACCCCAGCCTGTAAGAAACAGCAGACACTCAGGGCTTAACTTCTCGTCTTACCTTGCTCCACATTCTCCACCGTCCCATACTCAGCCAACAGTCCATCCAACACCTGTAAAGATACAGGAAGAAAAGGTCATAAAAATGACATCGGTTTCCCTCTGCAAGAGAAACACGCTCAGGCATAGGAGTAACGTAATCAAGCCGGCACCTCAGGCCCTCCATAAAAAATGAACTCAACGCGTCTAAGGACCCAGGGCACTTTTTTTTCTTTCTTTTCTTTTCCTTTTTTTTTTTTTTTTTTTTTTTTTTGCTGACTGATTCCTGACTATCTATTCACTAAGGTGACACCACAATGTTGGAGTCTTGGTAACTGAGCAGCCGTAGTCCTATGATGACCAGAACCAAGCTGCTGATAAGAAAGCAGAGAGCTCCTGCTTCCTTGGGGGTTAACAATCATCCCTTCAGCTTTCCTCCAGGGGTCTCCTTATGGTTCCAAATAACAGCATGAGAACGGAGAGATGGCAATAAGGAGGACACACTGCTCTTGCAGAGGTCCCGAGTTCCTCCCTGACACCCACACAGCAGCTCACAACCTGTAACCAGAGTTCAGAAGGATCAAATGACCTCTTCTGGCCTCCTGCACAAATGTGGTGTACAGTGACCCACACTGGTACACATATATACACATAAAAAATAATCTTTTTAAAAAGTTTGTTCTTTTTAAGACTTATTTTTGAGACAGGGTCTGGCTGTCAATAGCTCTGGCTGCCCAAGAAATCCCTATGTAGACCAGGTTAGGCTCAGACTCAAGAGATCTGCTGCCTCAGCCTCCTAAGTACTAGAATTAAAGTCATACAGCACTGTGCCTGGTTATTTTAGAGTAGTGTGTGTGTGTGTGTGTGTGTGTGTGTGTGTGTGTGTGTGTGTGTGTGTGTGTACACGTACATGTGTGTACATGAGGATACATGAGGACAGGTGCCTGCAAAGGCCAGAAGTATTGGATCTGGGGTTATAGGTAATTATAAGCCGCCTAATGTAACCACTGGGAATTGAACTTCGGTCTTCTGAAAAGACAGCTCAGGCTCTTAACCGCTGAGCCAGCTCTCAGGTTGGTCCTCCTCCTCCCTCTCCCTCTCTCCCCCTCCCCCCCCTTCTTCCTTTTTCTTTTTTTTTCTCCCGAGACAGGGTTTCTCTGTGTAGCCCTGGCTGTCCTGGAACTCACTCTGTAGACTAGGCTGGCCTTGAACTCAGAAATCCACCTGTCTTTGCCTCCCAAGTGCTGGGATTAAATAAAGGCATGCGCCACCACTGCCTGGTTCTTTTTCTTCTTTCTTTAAGGCTGTTTTGGTTTCCTGGGGGCCAGGGCAGTAAGGCCACTCCTTAAATTCTATTGTATTTTATATTAAGACAGCAATCTTAGAACTTTTAGTGCTCTGAAAATATACCTTAACGGTTAATCATAGCAACTAACTCAAAACAAAACAAAAAAAAAATGTACTCTAACAAAGAACTTTGTTTCCACAGGCTTCTTGGTGCCTCAACCAATCAGAATGGAAAAAGATAAAAATCTGTTCATGAACTACAGTAAGAATCACAAGTGGCGCACATGGTTTGTCTCCTGGTTGTTGTGCTGGTACCTGAGGGGGCCGACTGTGAGGGGTCAGAGTGCACTGGGCCAGAGAGGGACAGATAGAACCTCTAAGTCACTTCATGGACCCTGTGACCCAGACGTTTTGGGGGGGAGTCTGAAGGCCTTTAATTCCTAAAGTTAAAGGGAGCCAGATCAAGGAGGCAGGCGCGCCCAGGCTTACCTCCCACTGCAGGTGAGGCGGGATGTTCCGAATCTGGATCTTTCTGCTCCTGTAGAGACAAGACCGGTCTAGAACTTTTTCTCCACACACACAAAATCAGCACGTAACAAAATCAGACGTAAGATCATAGTCAAGTTCTCTGTCCAACTGTATCTACCAAACCTTATACAAACTACCAAACCATACACAGGCATCCCTACCATAGATAGTAGGCACCAAAAAATCCAGAAATAGTAACAAGAGACTACAATTTGAATATGGCCTTACATTTCCAATTTCCCACCAAAGTATATACTTTCTCTGACCATTCTCTCAAAATAGATACGCTTGCCACTGATCCTATCCTAGGCTCAGGCACAACTGGTCAAGTCACACATGCTATGGGCTTAAACAAAACCAGATTTTGTTTTGATTTTCATTTAAAATTTTATTTCTGGGAGGCAATTTTTTATAATTCAAAAATTAAAACATAAAATCTCCCATCTCCTGATCCTCGCAGAAGTCAACACTTGTTTCTGTGTATCCTCCAGTTCTATGTAAACACAAGCTTACGTCGCTTACAAATACACCTGCATGCTCTCACATGGCTGTACCTCCATGTTTCACTAGCGGCAGCACACTGACAATCTTCCCACCTTAGACAGACAGCTTCCTAGCCCTCGAATGTACTGGCATGTTCTCCAGCCGGCCACTTAGATGTTTTATCCTTTACATGCTCTTTTTTCGTGACAGGGTTTCTGTGTAGCCCTGGCTGTCCTGGAACTCCCTCTGTAGACCAGGCTGGCCTTGAACTCAGAAATCCACCTGCCTCTGCCTCCCAAGTGCTGGGATTAAAGGCGTGCACCACCACTACTCAGCTCCTTCAGATGCTCTTATTAGGACATCCTGCTAGTCTGATGGCTCTAAATGATTCGGGTATCTTCTGTTTTTTAATGTAAGCATTAAAAAATTACACAGAAAAAACCAAGTCAGGCATGGTGATCCAGGTTTCTTACACTAACACTCACGAGGCAGAAGGATCACAAGCTCAAGGCCAGCCTGGGAAGCAAGCAAGCATGGTCTTTTTATTTCTATCTTCTGAGAGGATGTTAAGCCCTGAGAAGGCCCATCAGTATACAGAGGTGCAAGCACTCCTTTGGGGGAACGCTGGAGAAGAGATGTGGTGTTCACAGTGGGCCCCATTCCTTTCCCCTTCTTTCTTGTGCCAGTGTTACCAAGCAGTGGCTGTACACAGTCACACGCTCCCCCATGACTTCAACCCAGGCAAAGACCTCAGAAAAATGCTATGATTTAAGCAGAGAGAGGAGAAGCAGAGAAGTACAGAACAGGAAAGCCAGTGAGGTGGGGGGCTCATTTCCTCTGTGCACATGCAGAATGAGACACCAGGAAACCGATGGCTCTTCTTCCCAGGGTTTAACATGGTCTCAGAAGAGACTGTGTCATCTTTTAGCCTGTCGTCTGCTGGCCTGGAGCTGACTAAGACTACTAGGTAAACCAGGTTGGCTGGGGTGAGATCACATGTGTGAACTGCTAGGTAATATTTTGGGGGAAAGGGGGTGTTTGAGACAGGGTTTTTTCTATGTAGCCCTGGCTGTCCTGAAACCCTCTTTGTAGACAAGGTTGGCCTTGAACTCACAGAAGTCCAATTGCCTCTGCCTTTCGAGTGCTGGGATTAAAGGCCTGCTCCACTAGGCCAAGCTGTTGTGTTATTTTTATAGCGTGAATAAGCTTTGTTAATGACTAGGATGGGCTAGGATACAGAACCTCAGTTTTGTGCCAGGATAGGAAAAGAAGCAAAAGACTCAAGAGCTACTTTCTGTCTCTCTGCTAGGAAGGCTGGTCTCTTACA
Organism: Uromys caudimaculatus; assembly: GCA_028551405.1. Taxonomy (NCBI): domain Eukaryota; kingdom Metazoa; phylum Chordata; class Mammalia; order Rodentia; family Muridae; genus Uromys; species Uromys caudimaculatus. Next base: position 14,521,526 of record CM052713.1, read on the forward strand.
CTCTTCAATCGTGGTTTTTAATAAAGAGGCATGCCTACGGTGGCCACATGGAAATTCCCTACATAAGGTATGACCAAACTCATTTGTAGAAAAACTCATCAAAATTTTCAAGAAAATAGAGTATTTCTAAAGGAAGAAATGTTATTTCCAAATATAAACATTGACTTTAACTGATAAGCAACCACAGAAAGAAACTCATTCATAAGCTCAAATATATTTGAACAAGGTTAGCTACCACACACCTACCCACCAGCCAATGATAAACAAGCACAGAGCTCTAACATACAGGACACACAGCTGTAAGATGGAGTAGGTACACACACATGTACACAGGCAGGACCACTCCAAGGCGTGTTGCTACAGAAAACCAACTCTAATTAAGTTGATCCTGGTTTTGTAAGTGAATTATTTTTAATTCTATGTACATGTGTGTGTAGGGGGGTGTGTACGCTATGCGTGGGTGCTGACGAAGCTCAGACTCCGAGCCCCTGAAACTGGAGTTACAGGTTGTCGTGAGCCAACCAACAAGGGTGCTATAGGACCTGAACTTGCAAGAGCAGTCTGTGCACTTGACCACTGAACCTCAACACCAGCCTCGGAACTTTCTTTAAAAAACTGTAACATACAAACTCTTATTTTGGCTGACTTGAATTTACTATGTAGCCAAGGGTGGCCTTCGATTTGTAAAGATAGATTTGCCTTTCTCAGCCTCTCGGCTACTATAGGAGTTTTAATTGTTGATTTTTATTCAAAGAATAAAAATAGCCCGGGCGGTGGTGGCGCACACCTTTAATCCCAGCACTTGGGAGCAGAGGCAGGTGGATCTCTGAGTTCGAGGCCAGCTTGGTCTACAGAGTGAGTTCCAGGACAGCCAGGGCTACACAGAGAAACCCTGTCTCGAAAAACAAAACAAACAAACAAACAAAAAGAATAAAAATAAAACAAAACCAAGTAAGATGGGGCTGCTCGGCACACAGCACTGAAGAACACTGACCCTCACACGTGCATGTGATATGCGGGAAACCCTTGGATGAGGGCCGAGCAGGGGAAGGCAGATGTTAGGAGTCATTTTGTTGCTGCATTCCTTCAGCAGAACAGAAGTGTTTGGTTCTGCTCTAGGTCCCTGGCCTAACCTGCTCTCATGTTCTTAGCCACCAGGGCAGTGTCAGGCAAGGGCTCCATCTCATGGAGTGGGCCTTAAGGATAATCAGGTATTGGTTGGTAATTCCCACAAGCTTTGTGCCACCATTAAACCAGTGTATCTTGCAGGCGGGTCATCAGAAGGGTTTACAGCTGGGTTGGTGTTTCCCTTTCTCCTTTGGTAGTGTGCAGAGTTCCATGAACACGACATTTACCCCTCCCTGATCCCACACTTCTTTTCCCCTGTCCTGGCTTGCTCCTGCCATTGCAGGCTCCCTCCCTCCAGCCCCTTCCCATCCCCCAGAACTATCTGTCGTATTTCTCCTTCCTAGGGAGATCCCTCCCCCCCTGTTCCCCTATACCCTAACCTCCATGGTTCTCTGGGTTAGTGGGACTGAAGGCTTGTACACCCAACTGTGGAAATCGGTATGCCAGTTCCTCAGGAAGCTGGGAATAAATCTCTCTCAAGACCCAGCTATACCACCCAAAGGACTCTACATACTACCAGTGTGTTCATGGCTGCCTTGTTCATAAATGGCCAGAAACTGAAATCAACCTAGATGTCTGTCTACAGATGAATGGATAAAGAAAATGTGGTAAATTTACACAACAAAATATTACTGAGCTTTTAAACTGAAATCATGCAAGTCACAGGTAAATGGATGGAACTAGGAAAAAAAATAATCCTGAACTCTGACCCCAAAAGTCAAATACTGTTAAGTATTTGCTTACATATCAACTGTTAAAGTCTTTGTTAAGCAGGCTCCAATCAATATAACCCCTACTGTTTTTATCAATATGCAAGATTTAGTCTTTAAAGTATACTGGAATTTGCTAAGTAAAGAGAGGACAGGCTGCTTCAGACAACGCTCACATGTCTTGTTCTACAGCTGCAGGGCATCAGTTTATTTGCCAGAGCCTCTGTCCCAGTGCACTAGCAGAGAACCTACAAAGGGTAGCCCACCCCTCCCCTATCCTAAGGGAACAGATCTAAAACAGCGAGTGGCACCACTGCGACAGATGCTTCCGACTGGAGGCAGTACTTCAGGCAAGCAGACCTGATTAGATTCCATTGTCAGGATGCTTGGATCTCTAAGGCCTGCCCACGACCCCTCTAGTCGATCTGGACCCCAACTAAGAACCAGGAAGGGAGATAGACCATCACAAGGACCAACAGCCCGGGGCTTAGTCAGCCATCCTGGGACTTCCTCTGCAGACTGCCCATGTGTGTCAGGAGGGAAGTCTGAAGTTGCTGGCCCCAGCAGCATCGTATGACCAGTGTGCCTCTTGATCAGTTATCAGAACGCTTTACTGGAGGGAAGAGACCTTCTGAGTGTCCTTCCACTCCAGCTTCTTCTCCCAGTCTCTGAGGAGCTTTTCAGCTGTCTTGGCAGAAATTCTGTTGGCATATCCTGGCCTCTCTAGCACCTCACAAATCACTATGGTTTTTCACTGTAATTGTTTCTCTGTGGGTGCAGGACCCCATGCTTGTGATTCCAGTAAGGACGGGCTCTTTGTGTGCTTTTAACATGGGTCAAGTACCTATCAGAAAAGCACATGGACCCTTGAGGTTCCGAGAGAATCCCCTGTTGTTAACTGTCTGTTCACCACGGGGCCCTCCAAACTACAACAGAGCTGTGCTGTCTACTTCTCCAGTGAGTCAGATCAGAGTTTTACACGAGAGGTTCAGCGTTTGACTCAAGTGGGACTTCTTTCTTCCTTTAAATCCACAGATTAGGCCTTACTTTAAAGGCTAAACTTAGGACCTAGCAATGTGATTGGTTATAAGAGATACTCCTCTTTTTAGTTTGATATCTTTGAGACAGGGTCTCACTACATGGCCTTGAACTCATGATCGTCTGTCTCAGTCTCTTGAGGACAAGGATTACAGGTATACCTCCATGCTCACTGTGGTAGTTTGAATATGCTTGGCCCAGGGAGTGGCTCTAAGGGGGTGTGGCCTTGTTGGAGGAGGTGTGGTCTTGTTGGGGAAAGTGTGTTACCTAGGGGTGGGCATTGAGAAACTTCCTCCCTAGCTGCCTGGAAGTCAGCCTCTTTCTGTTTGCCTTCAAAAGAGGATAATAGAACTCTTAGCTTCTCCTGTGCCATGCCTACACCTGGATGCTACCATGCTTCTGCCTTGATGATAATGGACTGAACCTGTAAACCAGCCCCAATTAAATGTTGTCCTTATTAGAGTTGGCCATGGTGTCTTTTCACAGCAGTAAAACCCTAACTAAGACACTCACCAAGAAAATACATCTTTGTCCCTTAAAAAACAAGAGGATGACTTCCCAGATTAGGCAGGCAGGAACGCAACCACTTTTAAAGCCAACAAGTATCTTTGATCATGAGAACGGCAGCCGTCGCCCTCACATGTCTAGTCCTGAGGCTTCCTAGCTGTCTCTGCCTTGGCTTCCCTTCTCCTCAGTGCACCTCAGGCTCCAGGCACTTTCTAAAGCACAGGCATGTACTAGGTACCCCACTTTCTTTGACGGGGCTCTTGACACCACACCTAACCATTCCCTGTGTTTAAATTTTGTTTTTTTAAAAAAAAAAAAAATTTTTTTTTCAAGAGAGGGTTTCTTTGTGTAGTCCTGGCTGTCCTGGAACTCGCTCCATAGACCAGGCTGGCCTCGAACTCAGAAATCCACCTGTCTCTGCCTCCCAAGTGCTGGGATTAAAGGCGTGCGCCACCACTGCCCGGCTTGTTTAAAAATTTTTAATATTGCCATGGCCATTATGCAGCCTGTGTCTCTTTGTCTCCTCTTACAATCTTTCCACTCTTGATTCCTACAATGTTTGCCAAGTCTTAAATGGGTTGTATTTGGGGCTGAGCCCTCCACTGGCCTCAGCATGCTGCAGTCTCCAGTCTCTGTGTAGACTTCTGTTTGCTGGGAAAAAAGGCTTCCCTGATTATGGCTTAGTCTTTGTGGTAGTTTGAATAAAAACGGCCCCCACAGGCTCACAGGAAGTGGCACTATTAGGAGGTGTGGCCTTATTGGGGGAAGTGTGTCATTGGGGGTGGGCTTTGAGCTTTCAAATACTCAGCCCGCAGGCTGCTGCCTGCCAGTCCAGATGTAGAACTCCAAGTTTCCTCTCCGGCACCATGGCTCCCTGAGTGCTGCCACGCTTCCTTCCCTGACAATAGTGAACCTCTGAAACTGTAAGCCAGCCTTAATGAAATGTTTTCCTTGGTCTGGAGAGATGGCTCAGTGGTTAAGAGCACTGACTGCTCTTCCAAAGGTCCTGAGTTCAATTCCCAACAACCACATGGTGAGTCACAACCATCTGTAATGGGATCTGATGCCATCTTTTGATGTGTCTGTAGACAACAACAGTGTCCTCATATAGATAAAATAAATCTTTTGAAAGAAAGAAAGAAATGTTTTCCTTATCAAGAGTTGCCATGGTTACGGTGTTCCTTCACAGTAATGGAAACCCTAAGATAGTCTTCATTTTGTGAGACTCTGTAGCCTGGGGTGGCTTTGAACCTCTCAAGAGCTGGGATTAGAGGTGTGAGTCACCAAATTTTCTTTTACGACCCTGTGATTGCCTTCTTCCCCATCCCTCTCCCTAATACTCCCTAATACAAATGTCACCAGCACACCATCTTTTCCCTGTTCTACTGTGAAGACCAAGAAAAGAAAGCATTTAATTGGGCCTGGCTTACAGTTTCAGAGGTTTAGTCCATTACTATTATGGCTGAAAATATGGTAGCACACAGGCAGACATGGTGCTGGAGAAGTAGTTTAGAGTTCTACACCCTGATCCGTGGTCAGCAGGAAGAGAAACAGACACTGGCTTGGGCTCTAGAAACCTCAGAGTCTTCCCCCAGTAACACACTTGCTCCAACAAGGCCACGCCTCCTAATCCTTCTAATTCTTTCAAATAGTGCCACTCCCGGTGACTAAGCATCCAAATGTATGAGCCTACAGGTCCCATCCACTCCTATTCAAACCATCACACATTCTTATAGTTTATGTTTATGTCATATATGTTTATGTGTGTAAAGAACACAATGTGTGGAGAGGAAAACCTTGGTGTCCTTAAATGCTATCCATCTTGGTTTCGAGACAGTGTCTCTCACTGGTCTCGGGCTCACCAAGCAGGCTAGTTTGTCTGGCCAGCAAGCCTGTGGGATCCTTTTCTTGCCCTTTTCTCCCCAGAGTGAGGATTACAAACACACACCACCATGCCCAGCTTTTCCAGAGGGGTTCTGGGGATCAAACTCAGGTCCTGATGCTTGCAAGGAAAACACTTTACTAACTAACTAGTGCTTTCCTCCAATTTTATACCTGTAGTTTAGGTTGCAGACTGATCATCCTGCACACAAAGAGTGAAGGCAGCAGTGTGACCTTCCCCTCCTTTGTTTTAACTGAAAGCTGAGTAAAACCCTAAGTCAGGAAATGGTGCTCTTAATAAAACTACACAGTCACTTTCCCCATAGCTTTAAAAATGCAGGAACTTAGAACTCAAATACAATAAACTGCAATAGGAAAGGGCAGGAGGGCCAACTGCATACCAGGACATGGGGAGTACTGTCCTGGGGTCGTTAGCTGGCTGATTCTGCACCCTGTTCAACTGTAATCGCAGCTCTGCTGTAGATTCCCTCATTGTAAACCACTGCAAAACAAAACACACATGACCCCAGCTTATCTTCCAGCACACTGATGTCTCGGGGCATTCTCTATGAATGCTGTCCTTTCTGTACTCTAGATTCCCAAGTGATAAAAGCCGCAACTGTGAATTTCAGATGAAATAAACGTCAATTACAGATGCCAAGAACTGGAAAAAAAATATTTTCTCATGATAGAATTTATTAAAAAGCTTTGACCATGCTGGGCTGGCTGTTTATTTCAGTTCAGAATGATTTAACATGATTTGTAGGAACCTAGCTCATTGCATCCCAGGTTCCATTTTAAATCTAGGCTCAGGGATCCCCAGGGAAACTGTAGACATATGGAGAAGCAGAAAAGGCCAAGAGCATCCTGTGGGATTCAACAAGAAATTCTAGCTAACTAGGTCCCACTGTTTCTATAGCAACTCTGAGATCCATCGGATGACATAGGGTTCTCATCTTGGGGGGGGGGGGGGGGGGAGAAATCAGAGCACTTTGGAAAACCTATTGTCTGCACAGCAGGGCCAGTGTGCTAACTGACTGTAGGACTCAGGCAAGTTCACCTGCTCCAGTCACACAGGTCGGTTCTGTGCATCTCACACTCAGCATGGCTGATCATTTCTTGACTGTTTCCTACCCTTAGTTCTGAAAGTTCTCTTTAAATCTTCTGTGATTATCTGACCTATTACGGGAGACATGAACCCTGACAAGAGCCAAGTGCTATCCTGCTATATCAATTACAGTTTGCTTCCAACACATACGTTCCTTCACAGTGAGCTGGAGCAATGTCGGACAGAACATGCAATGACTAAGCTAGAGCACTTGCAGCGATCCCTTGCTGAGCACTGTCCTGGGAACAACTGCAGTTATGAATGCAGCGACCCCTTACTCTGTAGACGGATATTCCTAAAGCCATATGGCCCCAGTAGCTTACCACTCACATCTCCTGCATATCAGACAGAGCTCCTGGAAGCCATGATTGGATGGAACAAAACAGAAAGCAGAACTGTCTTGTCTGTGTGGTCTACGGTAACAAAGTACTGTGGACTGGGGGGCCGGTATACAATTGTGGGCCCAGCCTTCAGAAGAACAGGAAGGAGAAAGTTTTAATGGTTCTTTATCGTAATGGTAGGTAGGTCAAAAAGTGATTTCTCATGAGTGAAGGAGGGGCAAATACCTGTAATCGCAGCTCTCTGGGACTTGGGATTTTTCCCCTTGGGTTCCAGAGAGCTGTGATTACAGGTATTTGCCCAAGGCTAGCCTTGGCTACAGAGAAAGTGCAAGACTAGTCTGTTATCAAGACAACAAATGAAAGAAAAGGCAAACAGGGCATCTTGAAGGCCAGGAGGAAGTAGCCATCAAAGGCCATCTCTGGCATCTCAGAGGATGCTGTGGTTTGGGAATCTCCAAGGATCTCTTAGGATTAAATTCTGGTCCCCAGAATGGGAGGCAAGGGGACCTTTGGAACATAAGGCCGAGCGTAAGGCCCGTGGGTAACGGGGACGAATTCGGAGGATTTCTGAAGGAGTTGCAAGGTCCTCACCTCCACCCTCCCAAGCTGCTTGCAGCTCTTCGCACAAAGGCTAGCAGGCAACAGGGCTAACATCTCCACGTTCACACTGTCTCCAGGGTTCCCGTCTTAACTAGGCATGCCCCAGCAGGACCCCCTGCTGAGATAGATGGCTCTGTACCAGAGCAGACGTACAAACGGCTTCACCTGCCTGGCACAGCCACAGCACACTGACAAATGGCTGCTCCTTAAAGATGGACAAGTAAAGTGGAACCATATGGTGTATTAAAATTATACCAGAAAACCAGGCCTGCAGAAACACCAGGCTGAGGCAAGGGTGCAGCTCCCTTACAAGGCTCCCATAAAAAGGACATCTAACATCGGGGTGGTGAGCATCCAACCTGGCACCTGACCATCCAAAGGCCCAACAGACAGAGAGCTCCCAAATATCCCAGAACTTCACTCTGTTGACGCTGAAGTCTGCTCTCTGCCTCTCCAGCCTCCGCCACACCTCACGGCTGCAGCTCAACCCTGCTCTGTGGCCAGCTCTCTCTGGCCTGCTCTGAGGCAGCCCAGCTCAGCACTCCGGCCCAGGCTCATTTCTCTGCTCCCACAGAGACGACTTTGGAATTCCCATCAGCCTCCGCTCCCAGGCCTCTGAGAAGGTGCTTGAGCTCTGGTAGTTTTAACCCCTTTGCAGCCTTTCTTTAAGGGAGACACATACAGGTGCTATTGACCGTGTTGTATGATCTGAGAGTCAGTGTTAGCAATTAAGAAAACCCTTGCTCACCTCAGTCAGGGCCATCAGGAAATGCAGGGCTACTTGGCAAATCAAATCACTGTCAATGATTTATTGGTATTCAATAAATCCTGACAGTGTAGGACACAAGTGTGCTCCTTCTGTCTGAGCATTCACAGTAGCCACTAACAGGAAGTCAACAACTGATCCAACACTGGGGAGATTCATTTACCCTTTCATCAATGCTGGGATGCGAGGCAGTGAGGTGCCAGTAGACAAGATGCTTCCAAATTGCAGTCCAAGCAAGCCTGCTGCAAAGAGGAGGGACAGAGAGCCAGTGCAGGCCTCCCGCAGTTCAGGCTACAAATGGATCACAAAAACCCAAACACCTCAATGAACCTTGTTCGCATTAAAATTTTAACAAACAGGGCAAACAGCAGAACTCAGAGAAGTTTTAGAAATCCTCACTCAGCACCAGTTATAAATTATCATCTGTGAGCTGAGAAAAATGACGGGTGAAATGGAGAAGCCCACTGTGGAGAACTGCAGAAAAAAAATCAACAGGCAAAGCTTCCCAGGGAGCAGCTGCCAATCAAGGAGAGGGAGAACCCTGAGGCACCAAGGGCGAGTCTCACAAGCAAAACCAGAGGCGACTCCGCCCCGGGGAGGGCGGACAGCTGTCTCAGGCCTGCACCTGGGAAAGGCCACTGAAAGCCGCCAGGTTCCTCCGGGGGCAGTCCCTGGGGTTGAGCTGCAGACAGAGAGGGAGAGCAGGGACAGGTTTCCAGGCTCCATCCATAGTGTAGCCTCTGCTAGGGCAGCCCAGGGAAGACAGGGCTCCCCACCACAGCCTCTGCCTTCAAGGAAGCTGGATCACCACACCAATACAAACCCGCATCCTCCTAGCAGCTAGCCATGAAACAAACATTAACCATGGGCAGTCTCCATGGGGTCTGGAGAACACTGAGCCCAATACTCTGGCCATTGAGTCTTCCCAGTAGAATTCCCAGACACAGGGCAGAGACAAAATGCCCGACTACACCATTCTTTACCCACAGAATTTGTAAATATACGGAGTTTATATTTGGGCTAATTTGGGCTTGCTATGTAACCATAGATTCTACAAGTAGATACAGACTGTTTTAAGGCAATGGAGGATCCTGAAAATTTGGGGGCATAATTGAAAGCAAGCTGAAGGATTCTAGGAGGTTAATCTGAGTGTGATTTCTGGAGGCGGTGAGCACATTAAAGGAAACCATTGATCCCGTGTGATGCAAACCCTGAACAGTCCAATAGGGAGCAGTTTATGGGATACACATTAGATTCTGAGGGCAAGGAAAAGTGAGATAGTCAAATGACTCCAAGACCTGAACTGACAAAATGGAAAGAACCAGACATACTCAAATGGGATTTTCTTGCTAAAAACGAGTGGAGAAAGAAAGTGAATTTTATCTGTGACTGTGGGTGCTGCGGCCCCTTGGTGAGGCCTGAGGACAGCGAGGGAGGCTTCTATACAGCACTAACAGTTCAAGTGCCCATGTCTTTATGGAAGTCCCCTTGAGTGCTGGCAGCCTGGCACCTCCTGTAGTGACAGTGGGATTGCTGGCTACTCCAGAACTCGTGTTGATTCTCCACCAGTCCAAAGGCCGTATAAAAATGCTCACCGCCGCACGATACCTTAGATCTGTACTCTGGAGTCTGTTTCCTGGGTTGGTGACTCTGCCTTCCGCACCACCTCGGGATCACGGTTCCCACAAGTGATGACTGTCAGCTTGATAGAAATTAGATTCACCTGTGAGATGAGACTCTCGGCATGCCTGTGAGGCATTATCTTAACACGTCGATCCTAATTGCGGGTGCAGGGGATTCTGGGCCATGTAAAGTGGAGAGCAAGCTGGGCAGCAGAGGCATTCACTGCTACCCACTTCTTGATTGTGACATGATGTAACTAGCTACTTCAAACCCTGCCGCCTTACCTTTACCACATGAGTTGTAGCCCTGAACCTGTAAACCAGAATAAACTCTTTCTCCTTTGAGTTGCTTTAGTCAGAGTATTTTTTTCACAGAGACAAAAAGAGTGAGACAGAAATTGGCACCAGGAGTGGGTTGGTGGCTGTAATAACTAATCTGACCTCATGGTGGTGTAGAGGCCTTGGGAACCGTTCTGTGGCTGAAGTGTGGGAGAGTTGGGTGCTTCAGACTAGAAGAGTCCAGCATGCTGGAAGCAGAGCTGGATGGGCTGCTCTGGCGAGCATTACAAGACAAGAATGCTTAAGAGGACAGACCGTGAAGTCAGCTCATGGTTTCCTTCAGAGGGAAGGAAGGACAGTTCTATCGGGAACTGGGCTACTGTAATCTGGCTCCACTCTGTGTCCTGAGAACTTTAGTCAAAAGGAATATATTGCGCTAATCTGTTTGGTAGAGAGAATCTCCACACAGGACAGCATTCAGGCCAATGCCGAGAAAGTAGGCGCAGTTGCTAAAGAGATCAGCACAGGTTTGCCTGTGCTGCACCGGGAGGGAGGGCAGGAAAGATTTCCCAAGGACAAAACTTCACTGGGTGCATCAAAGGCTCCAGCTTGTGAAAACACAGCATTTCCGAGAAAGCTTGAACTGAGACTGTGGCTGAGGTGTTGGATTTTCTATACCTCCAAAGAGAACATTTCCCCAGGTCAGCATGCAGAAGCCGAAGCTATGACCCATGGGGGCCAGGCAAGAACAATCTCAAGCCAGCAGCAGAACCTGGCAGTGCCACTAGTGTGCTGCTGGTTTGGGAGGTAGGGAAGAGTATCATGACTGGTTTTTTGTTTTGGTTTTATTTTCCCAGGGTTTCTCTGTGTAGCCCTGGTTGTCCTGGAATTCACCTGTAGACCATGCTGGCCTTGAACTCACAGAGATCTGCCTGCCTCTGCCTTCTGAGTGCTGGGATTAAAGGTTGTGTGCCACCACCACCCAGCTTGGATCATAGAGAGCAACTGAGACATGGCAGTGTGTGGCAGGGTCAGAGTTCCACACAAGCGAGCCTTCAGAGTCCACTTTATGTTGTGAAGGTAAAGCCTAAATTACAAAGGAAACTTCAGGGTATCAAAGATGCCAGGGCTGTGGGAAATCAGTTAAGGACAGCTCCAGGCATAGTGGAAACCTAATTCAAAAGGTAGGCTATGTGTGCTGCAGATGGCAGAGAGGGAGAAGAGGGCTATGCAAGCCCTTAGGAGTCCACTCCATTTTATCAGGAGCCTCAGATGCCACACACGGGGCTGTTTGCCCTGCCAGGTTTTGGTCTGATCATTTGTTGCTATACCTTGAATCTGCTCTTCTGGAATAAGAATGTTTACTCTGTGCCATTATATGCTGGAATAAAGAAAGTTGGTTTTTTAATTTACAGGAGCTCATAGTTCAAAGACTGGGGACTTTTAAAAGTTGGATGGAATCCAATCTACATTACAACACAGTCCGAGCCTATGGGGGCAAGGGATGGGAGATGATGGCCTGTGCGTGCGTGCGTCCGTCCGTCTGTGCGTGTGTCCGTGCGTGCGTGCGTGCGTGGTGAGGAGGGATGGGCCTTGTGAGGGTTAATGCTAATTGCCGACTTAGACAGAACCTAGAGTAACCCGAGAAACAGGCCTCTGGGTAAGTCTGAGGCATTGCACAGACTACAAACTAAACTGTAGGCAGAAGCATTCTTCCTCTAGTCAGAGGATTCTGGACTGTATAAAATGGAGAAGGGTCTGGAGGATGTGGAAGTCAACCATGCATAGGAAAAAGTGGGATGGAGAGCAAGTCACCACAGGCTCCTGTGACTCCTCAGAGTCCTCAGATGGCTCCCCACACCCGAGAGCCAGCAAAAAGGAACCGAGGCCAGGGTGGTGGCTGCTTCCCCCATCTTCACGCCAGTCCAAACAGGTGATGATGTGGCAAGGTACGCCTGGCCAAGGATTTAGGGGCTTGGGATTGGCTGTGCAGTAAGTGCAGATCTGCACCCGGATGCTGGTCTCTGATTCCCAAGGTTGTCTCCTGACTCTTGTTACCTTTCACCCCACTTCCTCCTCCCGTCCTGGAGCAGTGGCATGTATTCACTGCTTTTGACTTAACTGTAGTCACAATGTAACTACCTGCTTCCAACGTGGCTTCCCCAGTATGATGGACTCTACTCCTGAATTGGCAGAATAAGTCCTTTATCCTTTGAGTTACGTTTGTTGGAGTATTTTATCACAGCAAATGGGGTGGGGAGCTAAGACACCATCCTAAACATATTGGGCCTACATGATGTCTACACAATCTATGGAGTTCCCTGCAAGAAGTCAGACATGCATGACCAGAAGTTGACTAATGATTTTTTGGCTGAAACCTTAGAATCAAATGAGACCATACTAAGAGAACCCTTGGCCTCCAGGCGCCTACACTCAGTGGACCAGCAAACGACTGATACACTGATCCAAAGGACTGGAGCCCATAAAAAGGAGAGGAGGCAGGAGGAGGCGAGGAAGGGATCCAAGGTTAGAGGAGAACCTCTTCGATCAAGAGGCTGTTCTGGGAAAGTTGTGAAAGAGTCTCTGATTCTCACTCAAAGCGATATGGATGAGGGGAAGTATAGACCCTGACTAGAGGAACAATGGAAATCATTCCAGAAGCGAAGGGTGTTCTACGAGCAGAAAGCCAGAGCACTCGGGAGGCCTGGGGTTGAGCAGGAGGTGGCGGTGCGTCACCACCTCTCAGGCTTCTTAGTCGCTTCTCCATGGTGGGCGGACACAGCGTGAAACACTTGGGCTGGACTGGGTCTCTGGGCCTCAGAGACAGCAGAGCAATCAGCTTACCCACAAGCACACTCAACAGAGAGGCCGCTCTGCCAACCAGAGCAGTTCTGAGTCCCCAGCAAGAGTGGAAGGAAAGAGGTTACAGTTTTACCAAACTTTGGTAGAAGTTTCAGGAGAGGAGCATCAAAATTCTTCCAGTTCTATGTTTACTTTTTTCCTTAAACGCTGCTTTCAATAAAGGACCGCAAGGACAGCAGTGTTTGAATAGTAGTTAGAGGCTTTTTATAAATGAAGAGATGAGGTTTAAGAAGGATAAAGCCGGCGTAAGGAAGGCAGTAGACATCTGCCTGCCTACTGTATACTATTTGGTTTAACACTTACAATACTCTCAGAAAATACTGGCGGTCCCACTTCCAACAGAGCAAATGCAGGCTTTAGGAGGGTGTAGCTGTGTTGCCAAAGCTGTGTAGTTCGCCCATACCAGGACAAGCCTGCTTCCAGAGCCAATGGGTTGGACGCGCCAATCTCTGTTTAGAGCGACCTCAAACAGGAACAAGTTCAACATTCATCAAGTATTAACTAATGAGCTTTGTGGTTATGCACCAACAATGGCTATATCCTCCAACTGGAGACTGTATGGAGGGACACGGACACACACACACACACACACACACACACACGCAGCCATGACAGCAGTTCATACATGACAAGTGACAGGACCACGGTACTGTGTGAGAGGCAAAGTTCCTGGCATCATCCCTGCCCCAGGAGAGCCTCTCTCAGCGCTCCCATGCTACCATCCACCCACCCACATATCTTCCCTGCTCCACCATATCCATCTCAACCTGGAGTCAAGGACTCTCTTCTTTCCATTCCTTCAGAGTCTGGACTCAGGAAGGAAGCGTTGTTAGGGTCAACAGACAAAGCAATCTCCATCCATCAAGCTGTTATCTGATACACCATCTGAGTTTTAACGGCAGCGAAGGTGGGTCTCATAATCATATGGGCACTACATGGGAACAACTGTAATGATGGATGTCTTCAGCATTCTAGAGGAATGAAGAGGCAACTTATGGCAAGCAGATCTTTAGACATTTCTGCAGCCAATCAATCAACTAATCATGCAACCAATAACCTAAGTATGGAACAGTTAAAAGAGAAATGTCGGTACATACTTAATCCCACCTACATAACACACTGTGGACCAAGGTAGAAGCTGGAATGTTGGTCAGTGTTTTGCTCAGATTTAACAGATATTAAATCAGAACAAAATAAATGAAATAAACATAAATGTCTACCCCCTAAAAACATATAGTAACGTAGAAAAGTAAAAGGCCTAAGAAACTCTGTAGAGATGGAACAGGAAAGAAAAAAAGAAAAATTTACAAACTTGGTGATAAGTAGATAACATGTCCATATTGCAATTTAAGAATTTGTTCAGTTTCTTAGAAAGGATTCAAGCATCACAAGGACTTTAGGACTGTCTGACTCTTAACTTCTTTGTCACAAGGGGGCGCAACTTTCCTTACAGATTCTGCAGCCAGAGGAAAGCCCTCAGTCAGTCCCTCAGAAGGCTTGTTCACCTCTGCCAGAGTCTCAGAGGACCTGGGCATCACAGCAGTAATCAGCATCTGCTGGTGTGCAGGTTAAATGCCTTCCTTCAATCTGTATTAGTAAATTCTACCAACAGCTCCGAGTTGGACAAAAAATACCAACTCCTTCCAGCCAGGATCATATAAATAAACCCTAACTCAAAAATCGAAACTATCGGCTCCTTTTAGAAGAAGGAAGAAGGAAGAAGACTGACCTGCCCAAGGCCAGGGAGATCATGTTCTCTTGGGTTTTATGATATTTCTTTATCTTTGTCACATGTAAGCTTAATATGAAGCCAAGACCTGAGTTAGGAAATAAGAGCTTAATTACAGGGCTCCTCTGGGAAGATACAGCAGGTATGAAGTCAAAAAAGCTGAAGACCCACAGTCACTAAACACTCCTAACCTCACTTCCAGCTGCTAAGTCTCAGAAACCCACTTCATCCCCAGCCCTACCTCTATGGTCACCACCACAGACTTCAAACTAGTCCCCAAAATTGACGTTCATAAAAAGAGTGAGTAAGGAAGTACTAGAGGCAGACGTGGGAACAGATGAGTCTAACACACACACACACACACACACACACACACGCACACGCACACGCACACGCGCACACGCACACACCCTGAACTCCACTCTGACCACACTGCTCACTCCAGTAAAGACTCCTCTGAAAACTAGCTGGCGTGCTCCCACCCAGGAGTTTTACCCAGTGGACCCTCAGGTCACCTTTTACAATATTGTTGTAAAGTAGGTTCCCCCCACATCTGGTTGGAACCAGACCAGTCCTCATTAGGGCTGGCATGCCAGCTAGGCTCCTTCCAAGAGCAGCAGGGGGCTCCCCATGCCTCTGTCCCATCATATAACCTTTAGGTTTCTGCTGAATCGATGGGCACCTCCCTTGCTTGACTGCCACAAAGCAGAGACAGTTCCAAGGCTACCTTGTAATCGTCCAGGCAGAAATAAAGGTATCCTACGAGACACTTCTGCTTCCTGTCCCTGGCTAGAAGACTGTTGTCACAACAGACCCCAAGAAATCAGGTTTCCCTGGAGTCTCATGCTGGGAAATGCAAAGGCTGGGACTCTAGTTCCAGCCACAGGGTGAGCTGATTTCAGTCTGATGAGACTGGTGCCCTAACCACAGTGCTGGGGTGGGCCACACCTTTACTAGGACCACTGGTTAGTTATTCATGCCTCCTGCCTACTATTTAAACCTAGATTGCAAGTCAGGACGGGGAGATGGCCTGAGGGAATTCTCCTCTGGGTCTTTGTTCTTCCTCCTCATGTGGCCACACTGAATGAACCTCTTTTTCTACTTTTCGTAATTATTTGTTTAATTGGCCTATTGAGGTTGGGTGGCTGAACCTGGCTTAATAAGGTTGCCAGAGCTGAGGCTCTGATCCTGATACTCCTCTTTTGGCAGCTTTAACCTAAGATTTTTATGTGATGCTCCTGTCAGCTCTGGTGTCTGTTCCCTCCTGGGACAGTATGTACAAGGCTGTTCCATACCCACTCAGGGACAATTCAAGGGTAACCGAACTGCTTGAGCAACCTACCGCTCCACTTTACCCGATGTGGCTGCTTATCGCTACACTCCGTCTAGTTTATAATCTGAGACCCCAGCAGGGGGCACCACGAGAGAGGAAGCTAATAGAGTTAAAAACCCCAAATGCTCATTCTCTGTGACATCGGGCTGAGTCAGCCTGGCTTCCCCCCAACTGCAACCAGAATCTGCCTTCTGACCCTGATATGCAAAACTGTGTAATCAGAACTGGGTGGCAAATCCATGCTAGGAAAAGCATGCATGACCTCAGCCTTCAAAATTAGAACTGGAAGATCCCTCAGCAGCTCAGAGTGTCTCCTCCACAGGGGCGTTCGCATTTCCTTTACCACTTTAAATTTTGCCATAAAAATTATTGTTTTACATTGAACATTGTTTTTTCTTTTAGACTTTTTTTTAAAAATCAATTTTAGGAGCTAATTTTTAGTTGGCTCGGTGGTTAAGAGCACTGGCTGCTTTTTTGGAGAGGACCTGGGTTCAGTTCCCAGCACCCACAGGGCAGCCCACAGCTATCTGTAACTCCAGTTCCAGGGGATCCAATGTCATTTTCTGACTTCTGCCAACAGCCAACAAAACTCTCAGACATATATGATTTTTTAAAAATTAGTATTCTAGCCGGGCAGTGGTGGCGCATGCCTTTAATCCCAGCACTTGGGAGGCAGAGGCAGGTGGATTTCTGAGTTTGAGGCCAGCCTGGTCTACAGAGTGAGTTCCAGGACAGCCAGGGCTACACAGAGAAACCCTGTCTCGAAAAACCGGAAAAAAAAAAAAAAATTAGTATTTTAGGTTAGTGCATGACGTCACGGGTTTTGTTATAGCATTTTCATGCATAGCATTCATTTTTATTTCCTGTTCCGATGATTGTAAAAAGGTGATGTTTGTGTCCTCCACATTCAGTCTTAAGGGCCATTGCACACCCCTCAGTGCCCTTTGGCCAAGCTGCACTAGTTAGCGCCTTTCGGTTTTCCTCTGCCCTTCCTTCCAGCATTGCCGGCTCTTCTCTAAATTCCTTCCGATCTGTCAACATCTCTCTGTAACCAATGCATGCCCTCACCCTGAAGAAACACTCTAGGTAGTTGTTTCTCAAGAGTACAGGAGTCCAAGGGTAGCTCAAATCCGTGATCAACTCCAAGCCTTGACGTAAACACCATGCACGAACACGTGCGTGTCTTATTTGTGTAATTAAAACAAACAAAATTACAAGAAGCAGATACACAAAATTATAACAGCTGTCAAATGGGGGTTTCCGCTGTCCTGATGCAGAGGAACTATTCTGAGAGACTACTCTGTAACCTGTCCCTCCCTGCTTCCACTGAAACAAGAAACAGCAAAGAATAAAAGTTTCTCCAAGAATCCTGTTTATGGAGAGGGAAAGGTCTTTGTTGGGCGTGGGGGGAATAAAAGGTGGTAACTACCCCATCGGAAGAAACAAGAGAAGGAAATAAGGAGGGAGCCGTGCTGAGCAGGCTGCAGGCTCACAGCCTTTGTTTTTAAGACATGGGATCATAGTTCCCACCTCTGCATCAAACACAGGCTACTATGCTTTCATCCAGCAAAAAAAATTTTTAAAAATCTATTTCTTAATAAAGTAACCCTTGGGTTACTGTGCTCAGCACCCTCATCGTGGATAGACTTAAAGGGAGGACTAGTGAAAAACAATCTTCTCTGACCTTTTTCCATGAACTCTGACCCCAAAAGGGCAGAATTCAGTTCCGGGTTAGGATCAGGCAGGATGGATGAGCTTCCAAGGGAGGGGGCCCCAGAGCAGGCCACCATTGTTCTTTCTAAAGTATACTGCCAGGACAAGAAAGTTGCCTTGCAGGCTGGAGAAGAAAAACAAACTTCAAAGGTATAAGGTTACAGGGTTCAAGGTTAGAGAGCCTTTCGTAAGTTATTGGGGGGGGGGGGGGGTTGCCCTAAGGTGCTGGGTTGGGCTCACAGGTGGCTGCCAGGCCAGCCTGCTTTATGTGGGTTCTGGGGGTGCCACTCAAGTTCTCACACTTGTTCAGCTTTACATGAGCCACAGCCCCAGCCCAGAAGTTCTATAAATGTCTACTGAGCAAAACTCTGCCTTCTGCCTGGCTGACCTTCCCACCCCAAAGGAAGCTAAGTGAATTAAGAATTGTAGATTTTTAGGAGCTTAAGAGATGGCTCAGCAGTTAAGAGCATTGACTGCTCTTCCAGAGGTTCTGAGTTCAATTTCTAGCAACCACATGGTGGCTGATGCCCTCTTCTGTCATGCAGGCATACATGCAAATAGAGGATTTATAAACATAAATAAATCCTTAATTTAACATGTCGATTTTTAAGTCGTTTGTAAAGCTCTCAAAACTGTTAATACTCTGATGCTTCACCTCTCTCTCACTCACCTTGTGTTACAGTACTGTCACAAACTCTGGAATTGAAGACTGGCTAAATAGGCAATTAGATCATTTGTTTTTACAAGGTCTTTGTTGTTGTTTCAAACTATGGACAGAGACTAGTTCAGTCCCCAGTTGTGACAAAAGTTCTTTCTGTCCTTTTTAAAGGGGATTTTAAAGGGGATTAAGGGCACTTGCCAAACAAGCCTAGAGAATGAAGTTCAATCCCTGACCCAAGTGAGGGTGTATACAGAGTGGACTCCGCAAAGCTGCCCTCTGACCTCCACACACAGGTCATGGCGTTGCACACTGCCACACAAATGATACATTAAAAATGGATCAAATAAAAGGCATCCTCTAGCAGAGTATGGTAGCCCACGACTGCACCCAGCACACTCAGAGACAAAAACACAACTGCCACACATCTGA
Source organism: Uromys caudimaculatus (assembly GCA_028551405.1). NCBI lineage: Eukaryota > Metazoa > Chordata > Mammalia > Rodentia > Muridae > Uromys > Uromys caudimaculatus. Next base: position 14,540,233 of record CM052713.1, read on the forward strand.
GGGCACTGTACACACAGGTTCCAGGTTAAATCTCCAGCGTAAGACCCTGCCTCAACAGAACAAAACCCGTCTTCGCACTACCACGCTGCCCTCGGCAATGTACGGCTGTCCCTTAATCCTAAAGTTAGTCTAACTCCCCTTCCTCTCAAGTTTTTTTGTGTAAAAGAAAAATCTTCTTTACTACTTCTTTGGGAATTCTGTACAATGTGTTTCAGCCATAGTAACTCCCTCTCCCTCAACTCGCCTCAGATCCATCCCTTTCCTTAATTCATCCAACTTTGCGTCCCTTCATCCCCAGGTTCTTGATACAAAGAGCTTCAATATCACTGACAAACTTAGAAATCTCACAACACCTGGGGTCAGCCACCAAAGCAATTTTAAAATAGGTGCTATAATCCAAGAACCTCTCTTTTCCCCAGCTTGAGCACACTGGTGTGATGGTTAGGTCAGAGGGTACCCAGGGAACTGGGAGTCTGCTCTCCTTCCAGCATCCAGTTGTAGGACTCGATCTCAGGTCTTCAGGCTTGGAGACAGGCATGTTCACCCACTGAGCTATCTTGTCAAACCAAGATCAGCAATTTACGCTAAACATTTACATACCAAGTCCAGGTTGGTAAAGGATAACTGTCTATTGGTTTATTTATGAGTTGTCTGAACTTAAGAAATATCACAGGGGAAAAAAAAAACACTAAGAAGTTAAGGTCCTTGCTTGAATAGGGAGTTAAAATGTATAATCAATCACCACTGCTTAGACACTAAACGATGATAACTCCAGAGCCTACAGTTCAAACAAGCTATTAGCATGGATACAGATGTAAAGATTGAATGGAGACTGGCCTGGGGTCCTCGATCTGACAAGCTAGCCTCCAACTCTATGGTGACTCCTGGTTGGCTACCTCCTCCCAGGCCCAGCAGCCTTGGGCAAGCCTATTTCTTGTGGGCATCTCTTCTGTCTCAGGGAAAGTCTGAGCAGGAGAAAGTTTTCAAGTCCTTTTTCTACCCAGCCAAATATCAGATGCAGAATAAGTCTGGATGTGAGCTTCCATTAAAAGGCAAATGTGCTATTACAATTAAAAGCAATGATGTGTTCAAAAGGTTCCCGATATTAAGCCAAGAAAATAAATTAGTTTAGTTCAGAGGGAAAGCAACCTGTTCCTGAGATAAACCAGGGCAAGAATACAGACCTAAGGAAAGCTAAAAGTGTACCCACAGCAGACATGTCTGGGTTCTTGGTCCCTAGCTGACTCAATATGGGAAACTCAGAGTTCCTGCCTCCACTGAGCATGTGCAGGGACACAACTACTGGATGACAAGGCTAAAGGGAAACGACCTAGTACACTGATTTAATCAGAGAAAAGAATTTACACTGCTGAATTAAGGAGACCACCTCCAGTAGATAGGCATGGCCCCCAGTGGAGTCATGGGGCCACCCACCTACCTTCAAAATTTGACCCATAATTGTTCCTGTCTAAAGGAAATGCAGGGACAAAAATGGAGCAGAGACTGAAGAAAAGGCCATCCAGTGATTTGCTCACCTTGGGATCCATCCGAACAAACCCCAACGCTATTACTGATGCCGTGTTGTGCTTGCAAACAGGGTCCTAGCATGGCTGCCCTCTGAGATGCTCTATCTATCAGCACCTGACTGGGACAGATGCAGATACTTAATGCCAACCACTGGACTGAGGTTGGGGACCCCTATGAAGAGTTAAGGGAAGGATTGAAGGAGCTGAAGGGAAGGCAACCCCATAGAAAGAAAACAGTGCCAACTAACCAGGATCCCTCAGAGCTCCCCGAGGCTAAGTCACCAACCCAAGAGCATACATGGGCTGGCCCAAGGCCCTGGTATATAAGTAGCAGAAGACTGCCTTGTCTGGCCTCAGTGGGAGAAGATGCATCTAATCCCGTAGAAACTCGATGCCCCAGGGGAAAGGGGATACTGGCAGGGGTGAGACAGCTAGGGCCAGTGGGACAGCTCCCCAGGTAAAAGTGTTGCCACCAAGCCTAATTTAATTAATGCCTTGGGCTCCATCCTGATCCTAGACCCACACGGAGAGACTCCCACATGTATTTTAAAAGCACTTCTATTCATTATTCTGCATATTCTAACATTGGTAGTCTTTACATTCCTTACCCATACTGCAAAGCAGCTGATGTTATTTCACTGCCATTTTTTAATGGAAAATTTAACTTTGTTAATGAAACCTGTTTAAAAAGCAAAATGTATTTTCTACATGCCGTGGCTTAAATATGCTTGGCCCGGTGTGGCCTTGTTGGAGGAAGTGTGTCACTGTGTAGGCAGGCGTCGAGGGTCCCTAGCGCTCAAGCCCAGCCTAGGAAGAAGAGACAGACTCTTCCTGGCTACCTTCTGATCAAGATGTAGAACTCTCAGCTCCTTCTCCAGCACCATGTCTGCCTGGATGCTGCCATGTTTCCTCCTATGATGATAATGGACTGAACCTCTGACCCTGTAAGCCAGCCCCAATGAAATGTTGTCCCTTATAAGAGTTGCCTTGTTCATGGTGTCTCTTCACAGCAGTAAAACCCTCACTAAAACACCACATTTCCTATAGACTGAATCTAATAAGGGCATATTGTAAAGCCTTTCTTTTCAGTAAAGAAGGGGCAGGGATTAAGATATATAAAATACACTGTTTTAATCTCTCATTCACCTAAGAAAATGTAGGGCTGAGATTAGTGAGAGGGAATGAACTTAAGCATCATGCTATATGTCCTATTGAGTCAATATTACCAAAATACCAAGGCCACATGCAAAGAGACACTTTCTGATTCACTGTGTTGCTCAAAGGTTTCTCATCAAACTGATACTGTCCAACATTTGAGCTCCATGGCTAACATGACTTCCCCTAGTGCTAGCCATGACTGGTGTCACTCCTGGGGAGACTGCCAGCTTCCTCGACAATGTTCCCTCCCCCTCTCCAAGTCTGACCCCCTATTTCTCATCTTCTACCATCTCAAGGCATCAGGCCTTGTGTTAGGAGAATCAACATCATTGGGTATGATACAGAAAAGATAGTACAAAATTATCTCGGGGAAAAGTCGATTCACATATCCCTTGGAAAAAAAATTAATTATCATCTCCCAAAATAAATTGTTCTTGGGGAGCCCACTCAGCCACTGTGTCATGAAAACTCGGGCAGCTGTCTGACCCAAATCCATCAGGGCGTGGCCACTGTCTCCAACACCTCATTTTAAATCCTATCTTCTAAAGACCATCCCCCATTCCCAGCACCCACATTACACACAATCAAGTAGCAGCAGAACCCTTCCCCCCAACATCCCCAGCTAGGACCAGGGAGCCATCTTGATTATCCTCCTAACCTTTGTCAAACTTGAGTGTCTTCTCACTAATTCAACTCCTGGTCTCTCTTTACGACCTCTATCTGCCTCCTTTGAACTTTCTCAGTCAATGTACAGACCTTTCTACTCAGCTCCTTCCTACTCACACCTTGTCTCCCCCACCTGCTGTCCATCTCACCCACAGACACCTGCCCCACTTCTCCCTGCAGATCAGAAGAGAAGCATCTTCGGAATGAATTCTACCTGCCTTGGCCAGCATGCAGAATTCTCTATGGTTCCAGCCAGTGACCCAAATATATCCCAAAACCACCTAGACAGCAAGCACCATCTTTCCCACGGAGAAATGTAACCAGTTTACCTTTGGTGGGTGCTGTGAGTACTCTGTGCAACCCTGACCCACAAAAGTAAAAGGCACACGTTTGAGACGCAATACAAGGCAGTGGGGCCTTCTTTACATGGTTGGACAACCAAGCTCCACTCAATGTCTTCTACATGCTTCAGAGACTCATCACTACCTCATATACATAACCTTATAAGGTATTCAAAGACCTTTCAAGTACCCAGAGTATACATCAATTCGTCAAACACTTTTCAAACATCAAAAAATAGACAACATTCCAGGAAAATCATGGGCTTCAGACTAAGACCTTATGAGTGACCACTAGCTGGTTATGTGGAAAGACGTCTGACTTTGCCCCACTCTGGTTTCCTTCTCTGTAAAACAAGGATAGGCTGGCCTCGTAGGGTTTGCTTTGAGAATTAAGCAAGGTGATTCATACGTAATTCATACTGGTCACATTCGACCACTGGGGAAGGTCAGGCAGGTACTCAAGGGGGAAGCTAGCTACAGGAACTGAAACAGAAGCCATGGAGGAGTGCTGCTTACTGGTTTACTCTGCCTGCTTTATTATACAACCCAGGCCCACCTGCTAAGAAGGGGTGCCAACCCTCCCCCCCCCCAGGTACGCCCTCCCACATCAATAAAACTAGAAATGACATACAGAGCTGCCCCCAGGTCAGTCTGACAGAAGCATTCTTTAATTAAGTCCTTAATGAAGACTTCTTCTTTCCAGACTCTTTCTTGATCGATCATGAGTCTGCAGGCATTGATTCGACTACAAAAGCAGCTGCCTTGCCTTTTACTGCCAGGGGGAGCACGGGTCACCGAGTTACACATGGTTTCTAGTGCCAGCATCTGTGATACCCTACCATCGCCACCAAAGCAACAGCCTAGACAGGAAGCCAAGAAGAGAGCTCACAGAAATGGTGATGGGGTGCTTTAGTGTAGCTCCCCAGAGCTAATGGCCTCTGGTGGGGGTTCAGGTAGAGAGGACTCAGTTTTCTTTAGGGGTTGGCTACTGGCGTTCAGCCATGCTCCATGAATACATGCAGAGCACAAACTGCACTTATGGTTTCTTTTCTCTTTTTTTTTTTTTTTGGGGGGGGGGGTGTCATGAAGGTTGGGGTAGAATCTGGGAGGACTGGGAAGTGAGTGTGATCAGAGTGTGCTATGTGTAATTCCCAAATAATCAATAAAAACATTATGTTGGGGGGGCCTCTCTTCCTCCAGTCAAGCAGATAAAAATCAACCAGTGTACACCAACAACAGAGAGACAAGAAACAATAATAGGCAAAAGCACCCTTAAGAGATAACTAAGGCTACCCTGCCCTCCGTCTTCTACAGAGAAGTAGCCCCTGTAATCCCATGCAGCAGTCTCCTGAGCCACAAGCCAGGGCTGGAAGAGCTGTGGATGGCCTTACTAGAATTTCACACTTACACATGTAACCCAGAGGCCATACCTGGGCTGCCAAGCTCTCAGAAGCCACCAGTAAGTCGGCAATGAGATAAGGGCTGCAAATAGCAGCATTTCTCAGGGGCGAGAGCTCTGGCTGTAAGGTTAGTCTTTCTGTGCTGATAAATTTTCTAAATTATGTAAAATAGAGAAATCATACAACGACCTCAGCTTTAACAATTAATCACCCTACGGCAATCTCACATCACATATTCCCCAACCCACACAGGCACACGCACCCCAGATAACCACGAACGTGGCCCAACCAAACCGTAAACGTAACTAAAACACGACAAGGTTTTTTGTTTTTGTTTGGTAACTTGACTGAATGGGTCTCACATGTGAACTCTGTAGACGGCAATGTCAAGTAGAACGTTCCCATAGGGAAACCAGATTTTTCGTAGTATTTTACTTAGAAATATGTCCGTCTTATTAAAGATATTAATGTCTTATTAAAAGATAAATTTTTAAAGATGTTTATTTCATTTTTAAAATAATGTGTTATGGGTGTGTCTGTACACATGAGTGCACTGCCCTCAGAAGCCAGAAGGGGGCACTTGGAGGTACGTGTGGTTGTGAGCTTCCTAAACATGGTTGCTAGGAACTGAACTAGGGTCCTCTGGAAGTACACAGTCTTAACCACAGAATCATCCCTCCAGCCCCCCAAAATATTTTCAGTTATTCTACACTACTAATTAAAAAACTGAAAGAGGCTCCTTTATATATATCAGTGTTCAAATTTCTCCACTGATTTCAACCTCATAATCTTCTTACGGCTTGTTAATAAATGACCACAATGGAAAGAAACTTAGAAATAGCTTGGTTCCATGCTGCTCTTTGCTCAGAGTGAAGCTGACATATCTTCTAGGGAGAAAATTGGAGGTATTTGAATTTTATGTTCACATTAGGGAGGTGAGTCCTGTATATTTTAGAAGACTAGTATTTATTTATTTACTCTGAAATTAGTCAGGAGTTGTCAATTTATTTCTAGTTGAATGTGACAGTAGTAAGGTTTTCAAAGTCTACTGAAAACAAGTAACATTAAACATCTGATTTATGAGTTTAGGTTGTGTGCTGTTTTGACTGAAGTCAACTTTCCTTTGTCATTTCAAAGGAGAAAAAAATGAATGGCCTATAAAACTGTAAGAGTTGATCTGTCAGAAATAATTTCCAATTGCATAATGTTTTTACAAAATGATTTAATTTTTTCAATCATATTTATAATATGAAAGTATAAAATGATGATAATATTGGCTTCTAAAGTTTTAGCCTAGAAAATAGCATTTTAATTATTATAGAAATGTCTACAAGTAATTTCATAATTTATTAATTCTGTATTTAATTTTGACATGCTTCTCATAATTCACCATTGTATATAATACTGTGATAGATATCCCATAGTCATACATATTTTTGTCAACATAAATTCCTAGAAATAAGTTTACTAGATAAAATTTTATGCACAATTTATACTTTGGTACTTGTTGGTAAAATGTTCATTAGAAGTACTGTATTGATTTGTACTGTTATATGGAACATTTCTGTAAAACTTTCTAACAATTAAGTTTTATTATAAAATGAAAACGAATAAAAAGGATTGTAAAAAGAAAGAAAGAAACAAAGAAAGAAAGAAATATCTTGGTTCCATTTTTGCTGTCTCTGAAAGCAAGGTCTCCCTTGGTCACCGTGCCACCTGCGGATGCGTCTTAGATTTCAGCTGTTCCTTGCCCTGCTATGTAACTTTACCATCTTTTACAGCTACATTATCTCCAAGAATTAACATAACAGCTTTACTTAGATACAACTCACACAGCACAATCATCTACAAAGGATACAGTTCACAGCCTCAGTGCATCGCCAGGCTGTGCAGCCATCACCGCTAACTTACATTTCCATGTCCTGTCAAGCAGTGGTCTTTTCAACCTTGTGACGCTATGACCCTCCAATACAGTTCCTCAGGTTGTGACCCCAACCATAAAATTATTTTCACTACTTCTTCATAACTGTAATTTTGCTACTGTTATGTATCATAAATAACTGATATGCAGGATATCTGATATGAAAGGGTCGCTCAATCTCCCAAAGGGGTCACGACTCACAGACTGAGAAACCCACCCAGCGCCATCAATAGCACGGCCCTCCCCCAGGCCTTTGATGGCCACCTCTTCCTGGCCATGCTGTTCAGATCTGTGTGGGGCCTGCACCCCGTCTGCTGGCAGTGATGTAGAAGCCACAAGAGCTATCTATAGGCATTGACGACTCAAGCTTTCCTACCAAGTGCTCCCCACTGTCCTCTTAGTCTGGAGTCCAGGACTGGCGGGTCTTTCATCGGGCACTAGCCGCGGCTACACTTTCATTTCAATGTCACAGGCTATTACATACATATTCTCAGCAGCTTTCTTCAGAGTTCTACCTTAATTTACCCTTTCTTTTGCTAATTTCCATTTTCCCTATATTTCAAGTTGTGGGAAATTGATATTTTTTGTTTTCCTTTAAGACAGAATCCTGCTATATCGGCCTTGAACTCATAATCTTCCTGTCTCAGCCTCCCGAGTTCTGGGAGCCCAAGAATGAGCCACAATGCCAAGTCTGTTTCAGGTATTTCATACTTGATCTCAAACACTGTTTGTGGAACCCGTTAAGATTTCAGCACATACTTTTCTCTCCAAACATTCTTTCAGCCCAGCAGACTCCCTCACACTCAGGTATAATTCTTTGCTTTTTTTTCCTTAAAGGATTATTTACTTATTTATGTATATGAGTACGCTGTCACTCTTCAGACACACCAGAAAAGAGCATTGGATCCCATTACGGATGGTTGTGAGCCACCATGTGGCTGCTGGGAATTGAACCCAGGACCTCTGGAAGAGCAGTCAGTGCTCTTAACCACTGAGCCACCTCTCCAGCCTTCTTTTCTTTCTCAATGATGGACGCTTAAGGTGCATGCCTTACAACATGGTCCTGCGGTTGCTACAGAAGCAGCAGCCGTGAGGCAGCGGAGGTGCCTCGGGTGAGAGGGTCTGAACTGACTCCTGTGCACACCCTAAAAGAGGCACAGGTAGAGTGGAGGGTCTGTGTAGAAAGTGCTGGAGACGGACGGTCTAGGAATGAAACCTTAGCTGACAGAACAGTCATAGAAGATAACACTGTGGGACCGTGGCTGCTGTCTGAGCAACAGTGCAGGCTGGGACAACTTAAATAAGCATCACAGCTTCACTCGTGGAGGACTGTGGTGTGTCCAAGGGCAGCTGCTAGGACGTTTTAAATGGTAGTGCAGGTTACCTGGGCAGAAGTAAAGTCTCCTGTATCCAACCCAAAGAGCCTCAGGTTCTTCAGAAAAAGGACACACGAACCCTTCACAGGGTTCAGCAAGACTCTACAAACCCCAGGACATAAGGGTTAACAAACCGAGGGTCTGAATGTTCTTTGTATATTCGAATCCTAAACATTCATACCATTTTCAAAACAAAAACACTTGCGTTTGGATGTAAACTCTAGCATAAGACACTTCTGTTTCAGTTTAGCAAAGTAACACTTCCCTTATCGACCCAGAAGGTAGTGTTTAAAACATGCTACTGTATCTGCGCCTCGCTCATACAAAGAAGAAAAGTGAGGGGTTTTTAGAGGGGGTTTTGTTGGGTTGCATGGAGGGCGTTGAATTTTGAGATACAATTTAACCCTTTGGGAGGCAGATGCAGGTGGATCTCTGTGAATCTGAGGCCAGCCTGATGGGACAGAGAAAGTTCGAGACCAGCTAGGGCTAAATAGTAATGAGACCCTGTCTCACAAAAAAAAATTTTTTTTTTTTTTTTTGAGATACAAATATGGGAAATACTGTATCTAAACTTGTTCTGACAGTATTGAATACAGGTCAACCCCTGAAAGAGGTGTGGCTATCACCAAGCTCCTATTGTATCAGAGCCGAGTGCAGTCAGCTAAGTCATCCCTGTCTACGCTGGCTATTGCTCTAGGAGAATTGAGGGAAGTGATGGGGTAGTTTAAAACACAAAAAAGCTATTTTCTTTTGTTTGTTTGTTTTGGTTTTTCGAGACAGGGTTTCTCTGTGTAGCCCTGGCTGTCCTGGAACTCACTATGAAGACCAAGTTGGCCTCGAACTCAGAAATCCACCTGCCTCTGCCTCCCAAGTGCTGGGATTAAAGGCGTGTGCCACCACTGCCCGGTAAAAGCTATTTTCTTAAGACAGCACATAGCAAGATAGCTTGGTGGGTAGAGGTGCTTGCTGTCAAGCCCAGCAACCTGAATTTGATTTCCAACATCCATCTGGTGGAAGGAGAGGCAACTCTGGAAAGTTGTCCTCGATTTCCCACATGAGCCATAGCACATCCATGTCACCTGCCTACAATAAATAAATAAAATAAACGTAAAGTTAACAGACTCTCTGTGTGTGTGTGTGTGTGTGTGTGTGTGTGTGTGTGTGTGTGTGTGTGTGTGTGTGTTTGCAAGTATGTCTATGTACCACATGCATGCAGTGCCTGGAGAAACCAGAAGAGGGTGTCAGATCTCCAGGAACTGGAGAAACTCGCAGGTGCCGGCTGCCACATGGGTGCTGGGAACTGAACCTGGGTTTTCAGCAAGAGGAGCAAGTGTTCTTACCCGATGAGCCATCATCCCTCCGGCCCTCTGTGTTAAAGCCCATAAGTCTGTAGTTCATAGAACAAACCCTATCACCTGGTCTCTCAACCCATCCTCAAGTCAAACCAATTCCCTGGTTTCTTAACAAGTTCCAGGATAGCCAGAGCTACAGAGAAACCTTGTGAAAGAGGGAGAGAGGGAAAAGGGGAAGGAGGGGGGATGGGACGTGGGAGGAGGGATGGGGGGGAAGAAAAAGGGGGAAGGGGAGGAGAGAAGGAGGGACGATCTCACTAGGCTCCCTGGAAGATGCAATCCTCCTGCCTCAGCTTCTGGAGTGCTGACACTTTAGATATGCACCAGTACAACTGGTCAGCATGCAGTTTTTATTTTGTTTTAAAAAGACTTCTGAAGCCTGGACAGCCATCACAATGACGAGGGAACTTCCTTTGCTGTGCTGGGAGCTGTGCTGGGGTTCTGAGCCTCCTACCATGGGCCTATATCCTCAGGCCAGTGAGGAACGCAAAACCTACTGCACACTGCTCAATGGACCCGAGACTGAGCACAGGCACTAACATTTATAAACAGCTTCCCAAGGCTGGAAGATGGCTTCATGGGAAAAACGTCTCTGGGCCAAAAGACCAAAGGGAAAGCTTCAGAACCCATGCAAAGGTGGACACAACAGCAGTTCTATAGACCAGTGTTCCTATGGCCAGGAGACAGAGAAAGGAGGGCTCGGAGTTCATGGCCAGCTAGTGCAGGATACGGAGCAGCAACAAAAACCTTGTCTCCAACAAGGCCGTCTTCTGACCTTCACGCAGACACTATGGCACATGCACACACGCATACACACGTAGGATTTTTAAAAAAGCTTTCCAATGATTCATGTCAAGTCTGGGCTTTTAAAAAAAATTGACAGTGGATAGCTCTTCTTTCAACATCCACCCTTCCTTCCTTCCTTCCTTCCTTCCTTCCTTCCTTCCTTCCTTCCTTCCTTCCTTCCTTCCTTCCGGTTGAATTTCCAAGCAGCATACCGAGACTGGCTTCCTCAGGCGGTCCCCAAGGCACTGCAGGCACGCCTCTACTGCTTCAAGAGTCTTCTTATTTCTCCTGTGCTGCAGTGCTCATGTGTCCGCTCAGCACTGTCATCATAAAGACTTCAATCATCACATCCGTGCTGTAGCTGTGGCTCATGCTGGGTCTCTCTCCTCCAACAACACATAACTGTGGACTGTTTGCATCAGAACTCACGGTGCTCAGAGCCTATGGAGCTACAGCGTCAGCAAAGGAACTCGGAGGCCGAAGGGGAGACAAAATGAGTACCTACATCATCAATTAAGAGTAGAGTTGGGCTGGAGAGATGGATTCCGTTCCGAGTGCTTGCTGATTTTCCAGATGATCTAAATTTCAGTTCCCAGCACCCATGTGGGACACCTCACTACATCCTACAATTTCAGCTTCAGGGGATCTGATGGCCTTTTCTGGCCTCCCAGGCACCTGCACACACAAGAAAACCCTACTACACAAACGCACGCACACATGAAAAATAAGAATACATTAAAAAAAACCAAAAAAAAACAGTATCAAATCTAGACAAGACACTCAAGGCTGTGGATGGTAACACTTGCCTAGATTAGATGTCTACGATGAACTAGGCCACTCTTGGATGCACAGCTGAACAAGAATCAAAATGTTAACAGTCATTAGCACTAAGATGGCAACTGAGTGTGAGAAAGAGGGAGGGTGTGAGTAGGCTTTCCTGGGTATTTTATGAGGAACACTGGCCAGAAATACTTTTTTAAAAGAACTGTGTTATTTATTTTATGTATGAGTACACTGTAGCTGTCTTCAGACACACCAGAAGAGGGCGTCGGATCCCATTACAGATGGTTGTGAGCCACCATGTGGTTGCTGGGAATTGAACTCAGGACCTCTGGAAGAGCAGTCAGTGTTCTTAACCACTGAGCCATCTCTCCAGCCCGAGAAATATTCTTAAAGAAAGCAAAAACCAGTCTGAAGAATGGAGAGGTGAAAAGGGAGTACCATGGGGCAGAGAGACCAGTGAGGCTAGGGAGTGCTATGGAACTGGCCCTGCCCTGGCTCACTTTGGATGCATAGTATTCAGCCAGTGGCGCTGTCTTAGGAGCTTGTGGAACCTCAGAAGGAGGGCTCTGGGTCCAGCACACTCCGGGCTGCCATCCACCACGATGTGAACAGCATGCACCACTCTCTCCCGCTGCCACAGCTCCCCTGCTACGGCGGGCTGACACTCTCCCAAACTGAACCAAAATAACCTTTCCTCCCTTAGGTTGCCTCTGCCTGGTACTATGTCACAATGACAAGAAAGTAACTAGTACAGGGAGATTGGAGGGATACCACAAACAGGAGGCCAGCCCCGTTATTCCAGCCACATGAGAAGCTCAGGTAGGAGGATCCTTTAGGCTTAGGAGTTCAAGAACAGCCAGGATAGCACTGAGGCTACTTTTTAGTATTATAAAAAGACTAACTTTCTGGGGCTAGGGGCAGAGTCAGCTGGAAGAATGCCTGCCTACTACCATGCACCAAAGCCCTTTGTGTGGTCCCCAGCACCATATCAGCAATGTATGCTGACCATCTCAGCTCTCAGGAGGCAGAGGCAAGGGCACCCTTGGTTCAATGCATGGCTTTGAGCTCAAATCTGAGCCTGAGACTCTGTCTCAAACAAACAAAAAACACAAACACCTTTTGGGAGGATGCAGAAGACCCGCCCACCTGACAGACAGCAGAGTTTACTCAAAGTCTAATGATTAAAATATAGACTGTAAGCAAAACAGGTCTGACAAACGTTGTGTCAGGCCAGACACCCGTGCATCTTAGACTCTCCAGGAGGGCCACATAAAATTGTCTAGTACAACAAGTAACTGCCCTAAGTTCTTTCCACCATGTGCTTCTAAATAAGACTCTGAGTAAGCAGTCAGGAGGTGGGTGGGTTTGGAATCATCCCAAAGGGGGCAGAGCTCAAGCAACAAGAAGGAACAGAGGCTAAGGCTGTATTCACGGAGCCACTCCAAGTGGCTTGTGGACACCCTGCTTGCTTCCCTTGAGCCCTGCCCACTTCATGAATCTAGGCCACCAGTCTTTAAAACAAACAAACAAACAAAACAACAACAACAACAACAACAACAAAAACCCAACTATTGATCAAGCAATTGAAACAGACTGAAAAATGTAACATACACAAGTTATTAGCAGGAAAATGCTCAATCATTTAAATATCATCATTGGGGTTTTGGCACACCTGTCTTTTCTCAATGCAGAGGGTAAGAGAGGCCACTAAGCAGTAAGGACTCTAAGCAGGGCCTCAGCTCCGGCACCTGACTTACTGGACACCCTAGGTACAAAGTAGACTTTCGGAAACAGGGACAACCACATGAGGTCCCCACTCATATCTGCAGCATCTTCCGCTGCTAGCTTCATGGCTAGGACCTGGTTAGTTCATTCAGGTATACAAACTCCTGCAACTCCTAAACAACTCAGACCTCAGATGGTGGAGGGTGTGACCTCAAAGTCCCAGCAGTTCACCATGGGAGGGGGGGCGGGGGGTGTCTGTCTTGGGAGATCTACAGCACAGGCCTGGAAGTGGTTTTCTGCAGACTATGCTCACCATGACTCCCAGAAGGAAGATCCCAAAAATAGGTAGTGACTGTCTCTCCTGTGTTACGATAAAGCAGCTGACGTATGACAAGCCATTAGTCACAAGCCATGCTGACTCAGAGCCCAGCCTGCACAGGGGGTGACCCGGGCTGCGACTCACCGAGGGTTCTACTTGACAGCTCTCATAGCCTAAGCCCAGTCTGGTGACTGTGTGGCTGTACCGGTAGGCACTGTGTATGTCTCCCCTCCCACCATGAGGTGTCTCCTATTTGGCTTCCAGATCACTTGAGTCCAGTGATTTATTTCTCCCCCCCTTCCCCTTGCTAATTTTAAATTCAATTCCAAATTAATATTTTTTGAGAGACAGCGCAATGCTCAGCCCCTCCTACCACTTCTCATGACTGAGGAATGAACATCAGCACAAAACATCTTGTGGCGGCCTCAGAATGGGAAGCACATTTAGAAGTTTTAGTTTCTTTTTTTGGCCCAAAGCTGCCAAAGCACCGATTTGCTCTGACTTCTGTTCTATACACACGCTTCCCTCCTCTTCCCTCCCGCCTAGCTATATATTTAGTGATACACACAGAATAAAATTAAGACATATGTTCTTTGGACCAGTGGTTTATATGGCAGCAGTGAGAGAGCAGCATGCTGTGGACACCATTGAGAAGCAGCAAGCACAGGTCAGCGGAGGTGTGTGAGCGCAGCAAGACTCGAAGGCTACCTCCCTGCTCTGGCTCTGGCCACTCTCCCTTCGTGCTCTCTGCCCTCTTTGTCACTGTGCTAGATGCTGACGTATGATGCACCATGTGGGTACCTCACTGTGGGTACCTGAAGGAGAGGTGCTGGGGCACTGGGGAAGCAGAGCCAGGCTTCCTCAGACACATCCCAGTGCCAGGGCTTCAACCACACGCTCACCGCCAATCCCGATTTCACCCTTAGCCTAAGCTCATTGACTACATAAGTCCTGTGGAACCAAAGAACAGAGAAGACCTGCTGGTTCTGGTTTTCTAGACAGACAATGGGACATGATGGCAACTGAGTTCTCTAGGGTGAAATTCCTGTCCATCAGGAAGTGACGCTGTAAGCCTAAACACAGACTGTTCCACAGGCTTGCTGTAAGGAGGGGCAACCATCCTGGGTACAGATACACAAACCATACAAGGCTTCAGGTCTGTAAAAACATCACCTGCTTGCCCACTTCTTCCCCCAAACCAAGGCACACATGGAGAAAATGTTCAGTTTCTGAGGATCTAATAGCTGGGTAGCAAGCTTACTGTCCACAACTGTTGGCTGCTGCGATGGGGCCCACGAGGTCAGCTACTCTCAAAAGGGCGCTCTTCTCAAGTGCAATTTAAATAGCAATAAATATCAAAATAGTGCGTCTGTGGGGCTGTTCAGATCTGCTTGGCCACTGTTCTCTCCCTTCATCTGCTGATGGCTCCTCCCACCAAACAGTCCTCTCATTTGCTCTCAACTCTCTCTCTCCTCTCTCTTTCCCTTCCCCCTTCTCTCTCTCACACACACACACACACTCTCTCTCTCTCTCTCACACACACACTCTCACACACACACACACACTCTGACACACACTCTCTCACACACACTCTCATACACTCTCACTCACACACTCTCTCACACACACACACACACTCTGACACACTCACACACTCTCTCTCACACACTCTGACACACACTTTCTCTCACACACTCACACACACTCACACACACACACTCTGACACACTCACACACACTCTCTCACACACACTCTCACACACACTCACACACTCTCTCACACACACTCACACACTCTCTCACACACACTCACACACACACTCACACACACTCTCTCACACACACACACTGACACACTCTTACACTCTCACACGCACTCACACACTCTCACACACACTCTGACACACACTCTCACACACACACACACTCTGACACACACTCTCTCACACTCTCTCACACATACTCACACACACACTCTCACACTCTCACACAGACACTCACACACTCTTACACACACTCTCACACGCACACTCACACTCTCTCACACACTCTCACACACACTCTGACACACACACTCTGACACACACACACTCTGACACACACACTCACACACTCTGACACACACACTCACACACTCTCACACACACTCACACACTCTCACACACACTCTCACACACACACACTCTCTCACACACACACACACTCTCACACACACTCACACACTCTCACACACACTCACACACACACACTCTCTCTCACACACACACTCTCACACACTCACACACAAACTCTCTCATACACACACACATACACACTTTTTCTCCCCTTTTTGGCCCTCACTCTTCCCTCTCTCCTCTCTCCTCTCTCCACACACTCCCCCTTCCGTGACCTTTATATATTTACAGTCTAGAGTAGACATAGGAGAGAAGGCACCTGGTCTTTGTCTTTCCGAGCCCGGCGTGTTTCACTTAACATGATTTCCTACTCCACCTCGGCCCTGCTATGGCCTTCCACTCCTCTTTACAGCTGAATAGGACTTTGTGCACACATGCTGTGCGTATCCACTGAGCATATTTGCCAAAGCTTTTAGTCCGTTCACCTGCTGACGAGCGTCCCTATCTTGGCTGCTATGTGCTGTGCTGCTATCTCTTTGGCACACTGACTTAGATTCCTCCCGGTCTGAGCGCAAAAGCGGGTCCGCTGAGTCACACGGTTCTATCTTCGGCGTTTCTTCAGGAACTTCCACACTGATTTCCACAGTGGCTACACTTGTTTCCAAACAGCAGGGTCTGGAGAGGCTCCCTTTCCCCACAGGTAGTATAATTAAATAACATCCTAAATTATTTACTACTAAATTAAAATCGATTCAAACAACTGCACACTTCTCCCATTGCCATTTCGTGTGTTTTCTCTTGTGCTTACATTGTGTTTTACAGAAGGGTCTTACTACATTTCACCACCAGACTGAAATTCGGAGATTACAGGCATATGCTACTATATTCATTCAATCCTTACAATAAAAGTACTTTATCAGTGCAGAGCATGTCCGCAAACTTGGCTAGGAGACCAAACTCAACCAGCCAGTTGTCTGTCTTTGTCTCTGGGTTTTGTTTTGTTTTGTTTTAATATTCAGCAAACTAGGAAGAGCTTTTAATTTTTAAACTTTCATTGGTTGGTGTGCTTATTGGTTATGTCTACACGCATGGAAGTCAGGCAGCAAACTGCAGGATTCTGTTCCCTGGCCCTAGGACTGAATATCAGGCTTGGCACTGAGACACTGTGCCACCCCAAGAATGACTTTAACTTTAAAAAAAAAAATGTTTGAAAGGGCTGGCATCAGGGCTACTTCAGTAAGGGCACTTGCCACCAAGCCTAATGAACTGAGTTCAATGCTCAGGATTCCCGTGGTGGACGGAGAGAAGCAACTTTGATAAATTATCCTCAGACCTCGTAAACACACACACCCCAAATAAATGAATGTAATATAAATATAAACATGTAAGTTAAATCTTTTCATTTTGTCATAGGTGTTTTGCTGTGTTCCGATTATTGCTTTTCTCTTTACTCCAAGTCTGAAAGATAAGTCAACGTGAACCACATATAGGATCTTCTTAGACCTTAGACAGAGAAGTTTGATGTTGGATTTGTTCAGGGTCGCAGCCCCGCCGAACAGCACGATAGGAATATACCCCTTTCCTTGCCTAAGCGCTGAGACATTCCCATCACTCAACTTTCCTCCTGGATGTCTTCCAGGTGTGACTGCCCAAAGTATCGTAAACATTCTCTACATATTCGATAGTTCGCCACAGTATAAAATTCATCCTTCCTAAAATAGGTGGAGAGCGGACTCCCAGCCCATTTCCTGCAAAGTAGACAGCACTGTGGGCTCAGTGGTACCCTGCCTTACGGCAGGCTACTTCTGTCCAGTTCCTAGAAACTCTGCCTGGGGTTTGCCTATCTGTTCCTACAGGCTTTTTTTTCTATGCAACCTCACTACTCCAGGTCCCTTGCTCTGTAAACATGATCACAAACTCCAGAAGAAACTTTTATGACACTTGACGATGTTTTATTGCATGCATTTATTCACATGGAGATGGGAACATGAGTGTGGGGTCAGAGGGCAGCTGGTAGGCGCTCCACCATGTTATGGTCAGGTTGGCAGCAAGCACCTTTACCTGCGGAGCCATTTCACCAGCCCTAATAAACTTTCTAAAAACTTCCAGTACACCTTCCCACCATCACCTCACAAACCACTCCTGTTTCCACCAGCTAGTACCAGCTGCCACCCTTAAAAAAGGACCCTGTGATTAAGCAAGCTGTTGTTGACACCAAGCTAAACAGATCTCCTTCGTGCCATGCTTCTTGGGGCCTTACCATACATGGGCCATACACATTTCCAACAGAGGAATAAAGGACACACGTTTGAAACGGTTACCTGACCACCAAGCTGTTTCCCAATGCATTTCACCGGCTAGGGATGTACTTCTGAAGGAGAAATAAAAGGATCCACTACTTAGAAAAATGTTTGTAATTTATAAAATGCCATGAAGATAAAGCCGTTGAAGTGGGGAGTGTAATCCTGGAATATATATGTCAGGGCAAAAATGTTTTCCTACACTCCTCTGGGAAATCGATGTGGTGGTAATTAGCAAGCCCCTTTATGATTACACTCAACACAGTAATTCCACATCCAGGAATTTATACTTTAAAGACGTGAAATGAGACAAAATCAGATCCCTAGCCCTTAAAGGACACCCATGCCTTCATGGGAAAGGGGGGAAGTATTATTTCTTGAGAGAAACACATCTCTCTACTCACCTGCAAAGTATAGGAAACAAGTGGCTGTTTATATGCTTGGGGCATCAAAACGGTATAAACATGTACTTAACCTCGTACCTTCCCCAAGAGAACGCTGCGGTTACAGATCCCCACGGGCCCGCGAGAGACCGGTAAGAAGATTCCCCAGACATAAATATGCAGGGAGAGGTGCTCTGAGGCACAAACCTGGAGGAGTGGGGGGGGGGGGGGGGAGGTTTGATGCTCGAGCCCTGGCAGGGAAGCTTCCTTCAGGACTCAAACAGGACAATGAGAATAAATGACTGCATGTTAAACCCTTTTAGAAAGCTAACAATTTAGTTATTTCAAGAGGCCATTTAATACTAAATACATTTGTTCACGTTATGTTTTAAGTACGTGCATATAGTGATCCCCTAGGAAGGGGATGCAGGAACTGACAGGTCCAGATCATGTGACCAAGGCCGCGCTGCCCTCTAGTGGTGGAAGGCCACACTCACTCTGAGGCTTCTCCCAGATCAATACTCCCTTTTTTATTTAAAGCTTTAAACTCACAAAGTTATGAAACGTGAACTTTTAATTGCTTAAGCCAAGTGACCAATTGAGGACATTCAGTGTTAAAGCAACCGTTTCATTATTTATTCTCCAGTTCTCTGTATACATAGACAAAGCCAGGTCTCAAGAGATATGTAACAAGCCCGGCATGGTGGCACATGCTTTTAAACCCAGCACTCCAGGCGTGGAGCAGGTAGAGCTCTGTGAGTTCCAGGCCAGCTTGTTCTACGTGGTAAGACCCTGCCACAACAAAAAGAAAATATCAGAAATCGTTTATTTTGAGCCAGGAAAACTACACGAACCAAGAAGCTCAAGCCTCCACCACACTTCCAGCCTAGTAAACAATGACCAAACAGTGAGTGAGTGAGTGAGTGAGTGAGTGAGTGAGTGAGTGAGTGAGTGAACTACTTTCTCAGACTTTCTTTCCAACCAAGTGCCAGATGCCTTCAATGGTGGCTGCCACATTCTTGCCTCTGTAAGTTCAGCCCTAGTGATTTGTGCTAGGTCCATCCATGTATACGGCTTCTGAGGTCCCCCTCTTAGACTCTCATTCATTGACAATGTTGTCTCATCAGAAGGGAGATTGTGGGTGTGTAGCTCCCTCAGAAATGAAGCTTCTACTCCTGTCTACCAGAGGACACCACAAAGTTAGGAAGAAGACTAGCTGGGGGAACCCAGCTTCACGGAGCTTATCTGGGGATTCACGTGGACCTGGGAAAACAGGCACTGTCGTAATAGACAAAATCAAAGGGGCGGAATCAGCAGACTGTGTGAGGAGAGCAGCCGGGTCCACCTGCACAGCATTTTAAATGTTACAGTGTTTCCTTTGCTTCTTGAGTTACAAGCCTGCAGGCTCTCGCGCCAAGGAAACTGACAGGAGGATAAATGCCTGACTGTGTGCCTGACCAGTGAGTGGCAGACTCACGTCAGAGCTACACGGGAGGGGCTATCCAGCCAGCAAATGCACATGATGAGAAGTTTCTACAGGTGTGTTCTTACATAACACAATGACAAGGGCTTTTAAAAACTTGACAGACTTCCTGGAACTTAAAAGCAAAGAAACCTGAAAGGGTTTTAAGTAATGGTCAAGCACCATCAGTTCTAGGCTTGAAAGGTCAAAGTAGGAGGGTCACCACGAGCTGAGGCCAGCTTGGATCACACAGTAAGACTTGACACACACACCTCCAAAACAAAAATTAAGTTAAAAATTTACAAGAGACCCACCAGACTGCAACGCCTGGAAACAGCATAAGGTAGCCAAGGTATGATTCAAGTATGTTGTTAGACTCATCTAAGAAGCAGGGAGCTGGGGGTGGAGGGAAGGGGCTTGCAGGGCAAACCTGGCAGCCTTGGTTCCATCCTCAGAACCCAAATAAAAGGAGAAAGGGATACCCCAGCACTCGGGAGGCAGAGGTAGGAGGAGCTCGGTGAATTTGATGCCAGCCTGGTCTACAGAGTGAGTTCCAGGACAGCTACGGCTACATAGAGAAACCCTGTGTAGAAAAACGAAGGGGGGGGGGGGAAGAGGAGAGGAGTAAGGAGGAGGAAGAGGAAGGAAGGAAGGAAGGAAGGAGGGAGGGAGGGAGGGAGGGAGGGAGGGAGGGAAGGAAGGAAGGAAGGAAGGAAGGAAGGAAGGAAGGAAGGAAGGAAGGAAGGAAGGAAGGAAGGGAGAACCAACTCCATAGATGAAAGATGTGTGGTTTTACCCATCTATTTACTCACACACTGAAAAGTCATGCTTCATGAATCCTGCATGACAGTGTTTTAAAGCAGCTATTCGGTTTCTTATTCCAAATGTATTTGTGTACAGAAAATACGGTCAGGGCAAGGCTACCAAAAGCAAGTTAGAACCGGCAAAATGGCTCAGCAGGTAAATGTTCTTGTCTCTGAGCCTGAAGACCTGAACTGATTTCTGAGATCCACATGGTAGAAGATGCAAATCAACTTCCCCAAGTTGTTCTCTGATCTCCATACGTGTACGTGTACACATGGACACACACACAAGTAAATGACTGCAAAGAGCAAAGTGCAAAAAATGCCTCTGGTGGGGGCTGGGGAGAAGGCTCAGTAGTTTAAGAGCACTGACTGCTCTTCCAGAGAGCCCAGGCTCAACCCCCAGCACCCACATGGCAGCCCACAACTGTAACTCCAAGGTCTGACATCCTCACACAGACATACATCCAGGCAAAACACCAATGCACATAAAGCAAAAATAAGCAGTTTTTAAACATTGACAAACCATGGACATTTCAAAATTAAGTATGCTATGGGTCTCTATAATGAATCTTCTTAATTTTTTAATAAAATGTTTAGACTTACTGAATATGTGTGAGTTTTTGGCTGCATGTAAGTATGTGTCCCACATACATGCCTAGTGCCCTTGGAGGTCAGAAAAGGGAGTCGAATCCCCTAGAACTGGAATTACAAACAGCTTTGAACCATCAGGTGGATGCTGGAAGCACTAACCTAGGTCCTCTGCAAGCAAGAGCAACAAGTACCCTTAACCACTGAGCCATCTCTCCAGCTCCAAATACTGAAAATGCTCTGAATGTCTGCTATACGCATGGAGGCCAGCCGGCAACCTTCAGTGTCCTCCCCAGGAACAGTGCCCACCTCCTGTGAGGTAGGATCTCACACTGGCCTGAACTCACTAACTAGGCTAGCCTAACCAGCCAGCAGCCTCCAGGGGTCCTCTGTCTCGGCCTCCCCAATGCTGGGATTACAAGTGCATGTTACTGTGCCCAGCAATTGTATACAGGTTCTGGAGATTAAATTCAGGTCTTTGTGCTTGTAAGACAGTCACTTTATTGACTGTACCATACTCTCTAAGCCCTTATCTACATTTAAAGGCAGTTTTAGGTAATCCTCAAGTTAGAAGTTCTCAGGAGAAATATTTGAATACAGGTGATAAATATGCATTTGGGATCTCAAATATAAAAATTTGTTTTGAGTCTTTGGGTATTTTCTACACACACACACACACACACACACCACACACACCCTTGCTATTAACAGGCCAAGGGATCAAATGGAGGGCTGGTATACAACCACTCATCATAACGGGAAAAAAACAGGCCAAAGTTGATGATCCAAGTCCAATCCCATGGTAGACGGAGAGAACAAATTCCCCTAACTTTTCCTGACCTTGAAAGGAGCTGTGGCACACACCGGAACACAAACATACATGCACACACACATACACACATACAGTAAATAAATACAATAAATAGTTCAATTCCAGCTATTCTGAGTTTCTTTGTATAACTTACAGATTTGTTAAGGAAAACATAAGCAAATACAGGAGTAGACAGACACTATGTCCCCACCTCCTTTAGCCTTTCTCTCAGACACCATAAGCAGTGTCTGGGGAGCTGGGGGAAGAAAATCTAATTATCCGTCTTTAAAATGCTGAGAAAGTCCCCTCCTGGGGGAAAATACCAGCAAACATGCAAGCCCTTCTGTGACATACTCTCTAGCATATCTTAAAAGTTTGGTCCTTGGGAGGCTAAACGGTTACAATAGACCTTAGATAGTAACACTGTAACCAGCTCTCTGCAGGGGACCTTTTGGGAACAGTGCCTACGGAGAAACAGCCACAGGCGTGGATATATACCTCTATTTGTGACTGCAAGCACCAAGTCTTGTGAGAAAAGCTGTTTGGTCACTGAAGAGCAAAGTATTTTAAGCATCTCACGAGTTTCTAAGATTGTTTTCATACTGTTCTCAAAAGTAGGGTCACAAGCTGTGTGTGTGCACATACATGTTTGCTTTTGTTTGCAAAATGAGGCCAGTGGGTTAAAGCATTAAGAATCCCAGGGACAACTCCACTAAGGCTCTAAGATCATGTTGTAGGAGCTCACAGTATGTCTGAGAAATGACTTACCTTGTGTTTTTGGTTTTGTTTAGAATTTAGCAGAATCTATATATTGTCTTAAAAAAGAATCAGGGAACTAGAAAAATGACTCAGTATTTATGAGCACATCTTGTTCTTATAAGAACCCAGAATCGGTTCCCAGCACCCACATGGTGGCTCAACAACCTGTAACTATATAGTGCTCCATGGGATCTGCTGCCCTCTTCTGACCTCTGCTGGCACTGCAATCACATGGTGCACACAGACACCCAGGAACATACACACAGGCACACACTTTTCTTTTTTTAAAGATTTATTTATTTATTATATGTAAGTACACTCTAGCTGTGTTCAGACACACCAGAAGAGGGCATCAGATCTCATTACGGATGGTTGTGAGCCACCATGTGGTTGCTGGGATTTGAACTCAGGACCTCTAGAAGAGCAGTCAGTGCTCTTAATCACTGAGCCATCTCTCCAGCCCGGCATACACATTTTTTAAATAACAAAGAGTCACGTGCAAGTTGATTCAAATGGAAGGCACAGTTCTCAACCATAAATATATGCACAGCTCTAAGACCTTGGTATATTTAATCCCTGATTCAGCAGAGTAAAACAAGCCCTTCTTTTGGGGTTGGGGTAGAGGAACTGCTAAAAACACCTTCTGGGTGTCAGGAACAACTGAATTAGAATTACTTAATATTGTAGTAGAGTACCAAAAAAAGAAAACCACGGTACAGGAACTTCAGCTCCGGATCACAGCTCATTGTGAGCACTGGTTTTCACGCCTCCAGAATGTATGCTTTTCTCTCTGACACTGACTAGCTCAGAGGGCCTTCAAGGAAGTCTTTCTGACCGCTATTGCTCAGAACTGACCTCTGGTCGTCACTTTCTCTACCGTATCATGTTTAATAAGCCTGCATACATTTATAGGGGAGGCCCCAGGACCCTCCCCCTAACTTTCATAGGTCTTGAGAAGAGGCTCCATTCTACACAGGTATGCATTTACAAGGTAGTCATTCAAAGTGGATAGACAGTGCTGAGGGTGCTGGAACTCTTTGGCAGAATGATTGCTAAGCATGCAAAAAGTACCACATGTTAAGAGGTAAGGGCTTAGTTCAAGACCATCCTCATCTACATAGCGAGGGTTCAAGACCAACCTATTGACATAAGACCCTGCACCCCGCCTCCCCAAAAGTTAGTCCTAGTACTTTTGTTCCATCAGGAATTAATGGTCATGGTTACCCTCATCTTGTCTGATAACATCTGTGTGACTGTAGTGGTCTGAATGAAAATGACCCCCACAGGCTCATAGGGAGTGGGCTATTAGGTGTGGTGTGGCCTTGCTGGAGGAAGTATGTCATGGGGAGGGGGGGACACTTTGAGGTTTCAGAAGCTCAAGCCAGGCCCAGTGGCTCACTGTCTCTTCCTGCTGCCTGCAGATCCAAACGTAGACCTCTCAGCACCATGTCTGTCTGCCTGCTGTCATGCTTCCTGCCATGACAAGAAGGGACTAGACCTCTCAAGTGTAAGCTAACCGCAGTTAAATGTTTGTTAATAAAAGTTGCCAGGGTCTTGGTGTCTCATCACAGCAATAAAACCCAATCTAAGACAAGGACTGTCCATTCAATGATTAGAATATGTCAAACACAAGACAGGGTAAGAGTCTCCACAGAGCTGCCATCAAGTACACTCAACTCCAGATTGGGGCTGGCAGGTAGAAATCCCTGGCCTTGTAGCTCAGTTACCAGACAGCATCTACTTGAGATTTTTACCCAAAAGTCTTCCAGTAGTATTTTCCTAACATTACCTCAGGCCACGCATATGAAGAAGCTATATGTCTGTGGTCAACCACCTGACTATAGCCTGGTGCTATCAAGTTACAGGCTTTCTCAATTTATAGTTATAATTTTTAGTACAAATTACTTCCATTAAGATGTCATAGTAAGGGGCTGGAGAGATGGCTCAGTGGTTGAGAGCACTGACTGCTCTTCCAGAGGTCTTGAGTTCAATTCCCAGCAACCACACCATAACTCACAACCGTCTGTAATGGGATCTGATGCCCTCTTCTGGCATGCAGGTGTATATGCACATAGAACACTCATATACATAAAATAAATAATTCTTTAATAAAAAGACGTCAAAGAAAAACTAGGCAAACTATGACAGTTTATGGACAAAAAGATAGCAATAAAAGGTGTCATGTAGTTAGATCTAAGGCACAGCCATGTATCACAGCCACAGTCGAGGGAGCTGTAGCTACAGAACGTGTAAGTGTGAGCACTTTGGGGCAGAGAAAAACCTGCTAGTAGGAACACTGGGGTACTGTGGGGCAAGTGGACCATGCCACCAGACAGAAGAACTGGTAAGGTTGAGAGAGCTCAGACCCCAGGAGGCTCAGGGACTTGTGATCAGCAGGAGTTGAGCCACTCCCTATCCATTTCTGTACCTGCTCTGGAACCATGACACCCCACTGAGAGGACCGTGACTTTCAGTCACGTAGGGAAAACACCTGGAGTCCTTCCCCATGCAAACAGAGCATCACTGTCATCTCAAACCCAGTCAACAGGAAACATCTACCCCTGAATCCCACCCCACTCCTCAGCGTCCACAAGGAATAAAGCACTCAAGTTATTTCACTAGAGTTCTCTCTCCCGAAGCACTCACACCCCTGCCACTGGTGCTATCTACCTGCCCTGCGCAGGACGCCCAAACTTCCTTCCGGCTTTCCTGGCTGGACTTGAGACCCACGGAATCTATTCGCCCTGGTTTGGCTTTACCCTTTGGGCAGATAGAGGACGACAGGATACAGACAGGCGATGGGAGTATGACCAGTCCCAGAATCCTGCTCCGTGGGTATACAAAGACATATTAGACACAGGCCGTTCCTGTGGGGCCCCAAGAATCCTAATAGCAACCTGCTATGAAATTTGTATGTTCTAAACCTGACACTATTATAGGCAAAATGATGATGTACGTGTGCTTTTTAAAAGTTCTCTATACCCTCAGACCTAAACTCATTTTATTGAATTAATAAAAGAAGAAAAAAATAAGCTAATATTATATAATGTAACCCCAGACTTAGGAAAGCTGAGGCAGGAGGATCCCAACTTGGAGGCCAGCCTGGGGTTACATGGCAATATATAAGAAACCAAGGAGCTGGAGAGACAGCTCGGCAGCTAGGAGCACTTCCAAGAGACTCGGGTTCACTTCCCAGCATCCACCTGGTGGCTCACAACCATCTTTAACTCCAGTCCCAGAGGTTCCAATACCTGTCCTGCCTTCCAAGGGTGCTGTGCGTGCGCGCGCGCGCGCGCGCGCGCACACACACACACACACACATAATATACATAATATACATATATCATCATTAAGATTAAAGAAGAGAAGGGAAAGAGGAACTCGGATACTCAAAATGCCCATCTGACCTTTTGGAGAGACTAGCCATTTGATGCTCTTTAAAGAGATATTTATTAGCTGTTATCATTGAGGGAGCACACATGGTACCCATGTGAAGGTCGAAGGACAACCATGAGTCCAGCCCAGTCACCAGGCTTGAGCACCTTGATTTTGCTGAACCATCTCAGCAGCCCTTGACAAACTAAGAAAGGGTTCAACAGACCAAAACTTTCCAGTGCAGCAGAGTTCACAATAAAAGCAATTTCCAGTCTGAGCAAGTCAGGGAAGTAGATCAGACGTTTCCTCCATTTGTATATGAACAACAAACAGAAGAGCCTAACGGGGGCCATGACTTACGGTAGTCCCAAGGCAATAAGCAATGCCTCATCTCCTGAGTTCACTCTGGGACCATGAGTTTCCAACCTTTTCCCATTATCACACCCTAATGATCCTAATTAGTCCCTTTCCCCCAACTTCTTCACCCAGTAAATTTTTTACCAGAGACATTATTTATGTACAGTCCACGGGGAGTCTGCAAACATAGTATCTAAGAGTCATCCAAGAATCAGTTTCCACCCCACTGAAGGCAACATGACCCAACTGAGCAGCTATGGTCTTAGAAGCTCTTCACCTAACATTCTCAGAGTATGCAGGGGAGATGTAGACACCCATTTGTGCTTTTCAATCAAATTCGTAAAGAACCTCAATATTTTAAAGGATTAGATCTAGGACCGGGGTTCGAGGACATGTCCCCTGTGAAGCAGCAGTGAGTGGATTTCTGAGGTGGTGTGGGCCACAACCCATCTCTGAGGTATCTTCTTTTTGTTTTGTTCCTGACAAGTTCAAGGACCCTAACCCAAACATGCTATGACCAAATCTGGACTGTGGACTGGGGTTTACTTGATGCTGATCTACAAGGACCACAGCTAACAGTTTTAAAGATCTTAACACTGTAATGTAAAAAGGAAACATTCCGGTTTACAGATGGTGGCCAGCCTTTAGGGAGAGGGAGATGAGGTTATCATTTAATGGGCCAGAGTTTCTTACTAGCAAGTTGGAAAACTCTGTAGATCACCAGGATTTTTAAGTACTTATTTTGATTCGCACCTGTGTATGTAACTGTCTATCCATCTGTCTGTGTGTATGAACACACGCATGTGGTTGCTTCGGAGGCCGAAAGAAAGCATCAGATCCTTTGGAGCCTGAGTCGCAGGTGGCTGCGAACCACGCCATCATGGGTGCTGGGACCTAAACGTCAGTCCTCACTGCTGCTCTCGTAGACAACCTAGGTTTAGTTCCTAGCACCTACATGGCAGCTTAGACCCAACCATAACTCGAGTCCAGGGGAGCCCTTGGTGCTCTCTTCTGACTTCTGCAGGCACCATGCACACGCACAGGCAAAACGCTGATACATAATCAAAATAAATCTTGCCGGGCAGTGGCAGCACACGCCTTTAATCCCAGCACTCGGGAGGCAGAGGCAGGTGGATTTCTGAGTTCGAGGCCAGCCTGGTCTACAGAGTGAATTCCAGGACAGCCAGGGCTACACAGAGAAACCCTGTCTCGGAAAAAAAAAAAAAATCTTAAAAAAAAGTTATCTTTAAAGCTGAAGAACGGAAGCAAGACGAACCCAGATAACCCGCCCACCTTACAAAACCATGAAATTGAGGTTCACACTCAAACCATCCACTGCAGACAGCTCCTAAGCATGATGCAATGTCTATGATCCCAGCAACGGAGGAGTGACAGCAGGAGGATGGCAAGTCTTTCAGCCCTGCTTGGACTGAGTAGTAAGACTGTCTCAGACAGAAACAAAACAAAACAAATCCCACAGAACGAACAAATGGCCCCCAACTCCACTGCAGTGCAGACATTGGGTTTGCAGGATTCCCACCACCAGGGATGATGTGTCTATAAAAATAGAGAGAGATGTATGTTATATGGGGCTATGGGGGTAGGTGTGGGGGAAGGGCGTGCAGCCCAAGCCCAGGCATCCCTTCCCCAGAGGGACCGGCCACACGCGAAGGTATAGTATAGAATAGAGTTTATTCAGGGCATGGGGAGGGGAGTTAAGAGGGTAGTAGAGGCAGAGAAAGGCAGAGAGGGGGAGAGTAGAGAAGTGGAGAGGCCGGCCATGACCACGTGGAGAGGGGGGAAGGGAATGGGGAGAGGTAAGAGATAAGAGAAGCAAGAGAGAGAAGCAAGAGATAAGAGAGAGAGGAGGGGCAAGCAGCCCCTTTTATAGTGGGCCAGGCCCACCTGGCTGTTGCCAGGCAACTGTGGGGTGGAGTTTAGACAGAATGCTAACAAGGGACCCTTTTATTATTTTTCTCTTACAGAGATCATATCCTAAAATATTTTATTGTTGGCTTGGGGAGATGGGTCAGGGGGTAAAGTACCTTCCATGCAAGCTCATGGGGGATCACAGAGACTGCACTGAAATTCAGGGAGCCTGCATGGGTCTAACCTAGGCCCTCTGTGTATGTTACAGATGTATCGCCTGGTGTTTTTATGCGACTCCTAACAGGGAGCGGGGCTGTGTCTGACACTTCTGCCTGCTTTTGAGACCCTTTTTCTCCTACTGGGCTGTGGAGGTGCCTCGGCTTCCTTCCTGATGTGCCAGTGTTTGGTGGATAGCCCTGGGAGGCCTGCCCTTTTCTGAAGGGAAAGGGGGAGTAAACGGGGATGGAGTAAGAGGAGAGGGGGCTGGGAAACTGCGGTTGGGGTGTACTGGATGAGGGAATAAATAAAGTGAAATTAAAAAGAAAGAAATGGCAGAAATTAAAAAAAAAGAAAAAGAACAACAAAAAAACAACAACAACAATAAAACAAGCAACCACACCCCAAGCCCCACAACCCTCTTTGCTTATGCTCGACTATGTGAATTTCCATTACTAGGAACAAAGAAAACCAGTTATGAGCTCCCGGACATGGAAGGATAAAGAGTATCATCCCTGACCAAGTATGCCAAAGGTCACCAGGACCCAGCTCCTGCGAGCTCGCTCCCGGCCCTTCCTGCCCTCTCCTGCTAATGTGGGAAACTAGGTTAAACCTCTTTGCTACCAGGTGTTCAGGAGCCCCACAGACAGGCAAGCTGAATCTGTGTGCTTAATCAGTTCTTGCAGCCATGGCTACCCCCGTACCAAACAGAAATTTCAACATCTTTACCTCTAGAGCAGTCCCCAGCCAGCATCACAGACCAGGCTTCAGGCTACACATGGAGCTGTGCCAAAAGCACAGCTTCTTTAAATGCAACCAGTGTAAATGACATTCATCTAGAGAAAGAAATCTGTTATCACAAAAAAACTTCTACTTTCTTCCCACTGGCCAATCACTCGACCTGGCGAATTTTGTATTATAATTTTCTTTAAATTTTTCCAATATTGTAGTATTTTATTTTCTATCCATTAAAGACTCGTATTTAAAAACATTTACAATATTAATTAAGTCACCCTAAGAGTTCATGTTTTTATATCCCACCACTAAGGATTCAAAAGAGAGGACAATCAATAATCCCAGGGAGAACCACTCAGTGATTCCAGGACGTGAAAGGTTTGGTTTTAGGGCATCTATTTACACACAGGTTAGGTTTAGCTGTAAAGTCCTTTGGCTTTAAGAAAGAACATTCTGTTTACTTCACTATTGGGAATGCCTCTTAATGCTGGACAGCACCTTTCTGGCAGGTCACTGTTCTTAATTTTTAGCTGTTATCTGTGACTGTGAACTTAAGTAGAGAAGAACTCACTGCGTGAGAGCACATAATCAATTATGGCAGGAAGGGGGTTGGGGAGGCAGCGCTCAGTGGCCTAGAGACCGATAGGTAAGATGGTCGGGCAAATGAGGGAGGGTACGAAGCCAGGCTGGGAGCTGACAGACACACAGACACACATGCATGCATCGTAAATGAAAAGGGGAAAAGGAACATGACTAGTCCTGGGTATAAGGGTGGATCCTTTTTGACTAGTTCTCAGCCATTCCCATCCGGGTTTCTTCTTTTGGTTTTGTTTTCTTCCCTGTGAAACTACAGTGTAACTGTTCAGTGCTGCCTATGCTATGAATAGAACCGGTTCGTGACCGTGAGTCACCAGCTACAAGAAACTCGAGAAATTAATAATTAATAGGACATTTGAAAACTGTTTGGAAGGAGGTGGGTGAGTGGGCGGGCAGGCCAATCTACCTTAGCTGAGTAGTGTCTGTGGGCTGAGACAGAACTGATGTGTGCTTGAAGCCAGGGCTACACATAAGCTCTAGGCCAGCCTGGGCTACACGATAAGATCCTGTCAGAAGGAAGGGGAAAGGAGAAAAGTAGTCACAGGCTTCTATATCAGAATTGTATTTGAAAAGCAGAGACATAAGAACTAGCTTTCTTTTCTTTCTTTCTTTCTTTTTTTTTTTTTTTAAAGATTTATGTCATGTATGTGAGTACGCTGTAACTGTCTTCAGACACACCAGAAGAGGGCATCGGATCCCATTACAGATGGTTGTGAGCCACCATGTGGTTGCTGGGAATTGAACTCAGGACCTCTAGAAGAGCAGTCAGTGCTCTTAACCACTGAGCCATCTCTCCAGCTCCAAGAATTAATTTTCTAACTGAAGAATACACAGAGGGAAGCTGCTCATTTCAGATTTCCTACCAATTTAATATTATTATTAAATTATTGTTTATTATTATATATGTATATTATTTACATATTTATATAATCTATAATATACAATGTATTATTTGTTATATAATAGAAAATTGTATATATATCATAATTAATATTAAGGATAAGTTTTGAATAATTATAAAACTCATTTTTTTGTCATTAGTTTTGAGGAAAGAAGACATGTGAGCTGACTCAGGGTGCGCCCAGGTATCTGTAAAGCAGTAGCAGCCCCGAGGATCATGTACCCCTGGGATCCAGATGGTGCTGTCTGCTGCTGGACCACAGTCTAAGCCACAGAGGCAAGCGGTGGGCGTGAACTAGTCACTACTGGGCCTTATCACAAGTGGGCAGAAATATCCAGCAAACAGAAGTAAACAAAGGGGCCAATAAATAAAACCAGCTTCCAAAATGACTAAATCAATGAGGTCAAATGTTCTCTTCCCTCAATTCAATCAAATCCAACAAGTGTTTCTGGGCTTATTTCTGGGCCAAGGATGGCTAGCAGTTGCCAACAGATGACAACCAAAACCAGCTTGCCTGAGGTGTTCAGCTCAGAGGACTTCCTATCCACTCATCAATACGACTATAAAAAAGCTGGGAGAATGAAGACCATGAAACAGTTCAGAAAAATATGACTTTTAAATGTACTTAAGTATACTAACTAGAGATTAAAAGCATATAGTAGCGCATGCCTTTCACTCCAATGATGATAATTCTACAGAAAAAATATATCCCAACAGGTACACTGTGGGTCTAGTGACAGCCTCACACTTCTAATTCCTCCAGGGAGAACGATGGCCAGTCAGACATAGAGGGAGGCAGAAGGAACAAACTCTCCAAGGATGGGGAAAAATTTAGAAGAAAAAGTAGACAGCACAATATCCGCAGACATGACACGGCTATGTGGAGCATTTCACAGCAGGAAAGACCTGCATCTTTATTTCCACGTAACATAAAGCCGTGCAGGTTTCAGACTGAGTCCCACCTTCATGCTATTACGGCCATCTGCTAGAATGCACGATTACGGCAAAGTCACTTATCAAATCCTAACAAGTCCTCGTAAAAGCAGATTATTTTCTTGGGGGGGGGGGGTGTCAGATTTCACCAAATTAATGTCAAAAAAGAAAGAAAGGAAAGAAAGAAAAAGAAATGAAATTGCCAATATATTGATTTATCATAGATACTATCAGGGCTACGACCAAGGATTTGAGGGGTGGAGTGTGGCTTTGCAATGGAATGTTTACCATGAATACAACATGGATCCCAAGCACAGGGGAGTCAAAGACAGAACCTGTAAGCTCTCTCCCTGACCTACATGGACCACATCCTACTTAGCCTCAGCAAAAAGACGGAGTGGGGACACACGAAAGTCGCATGTCCTCTGCTAGTCCCTTCAAGGAGCATTCTTTGCTCCTTGAGTTGTTCAAGACAACTGAAACAGGAAGGTAAGAAAAGTTCTCAGACCTGTCAGATGATAGGAGGTGTTAAAAACTGAAAGGAGCCGCTGCTCTTTAGAAACACACAGGTGCAAACAAACAAGAAGAGCTTTTGGTCACAACCATCAACATTCCTAAAGACAACATAAACAGGCCCACAAGAAACAGTGACATCAGACTCCCGGCAGCTCCAAGCCTAGACGTGCCCTTCCCCCATAAGGGGCCTAGACTCGAACCTCCAACTGCCCTCGAAGTAGTGCTCAGTGTTTCCATCCTGATGACCACAAACTAGCCATAGCTGCAGAACTCTTCAGACCTCAGCATTATAGAAAGTTACAAAGTCCTCTGACCTCTTAAAGCCTTCTTGAGTTGGAGGCCAACTATCTGCTCTAAATCACCCACACTGCAGGATCATGGGCCTTCCTATATTAAGAGACTTTGTATAGCAAAAAGAATGCAGGTTTTACAGCCAGACAAATCTAGATTGCGTCTGAAGGCTTTTCTTTTCTCCTTTCTTAATGGTGGACTTAATGGACTTGTGGGGTTCAAATAAGGCTGCCACCACAGAGCTATTGGTACATCAGCAAGTCCTTGGTAAGTGCCCTCTGTTTTCCATACTAGGCTAGCTGTACATCATCCTTCCCACCATAAATCTATGCACGGACCACACATAGCAGTGGACTCCTGTTCAAAAGAGCTCCGGCTGTCAATCAGCCTGTGGATGCTTCACAAAGGCAGAAGTCAGCTGACATAAGCCCACATGATACCTATAGTACTAATTAACAAGACTGTCTCTAAGCCATCTTCCCAGCTCGGTACACAATACAGACTAGGGTGTCTCCTGGCTCCACAGAAGCCTCCAAAGTGAAGGCACTAGCCCCCAGTCTCTCCTCCTGGCCTTGCTTTCTATCAGCTGAGTGACGATGGGAACCCAGAACAGCACACTCACTGCGAGGTGCTGTTAGGGAAGGGCTTTCAAATATATTTTTGTAGAGGTGGCCAAGTTGGCACAGCTTGTGAGTGTGGGCAAACGGTGTGTGGAAAACAAGCCAGCAGACCTGGTCCACCTGGCCGTGTGCCTTACTGCTCTCGTGGCCAGCCCAGGCCAGCAGTCCCATTTCCTGCTGCTACTTGTGCTACAGTGTGAGCACCTACCTGCCTCACCTGAAAGGTTGTAAGGACTGGGGAAGTCACTGTCTGTCACTGTACCGGCTAAGACGCACTCGATAAAATGATTTTAAGTAGCTGGACTATTAGGGAGACGTAGGAATTCTACCTGCCCTTCTTACCCCTGCGGCAGAGAGATGCCTAAACAGAAAAAAAAAAAGGTCCCAAGGGAGCCAGGGGAAACAGTGGGAAGCTGTGCTTTTCTCTCTGAAAAACCCTTCCTCGGGAGAGAGTAATGTCTCCAGCCTGGGCGGTTAGGGAAGGTCCTGAAGGTGGGTGTCAGGTATCTGGAGTGTGGTGGTGTGTCTTACCTGGAACCCAGTCTGCATTTAACTCAGAACACAGTCAATTAGGGACCTTGATGATAACGGCATGTTGCTCAGTAACAGAAGTATTGTTTGACTTAAACTATTGTAGCAATCGTTTCTTGGCAGGTGTGTCCTATTGATACAGAGCCAGCCACACACTGACAGTCTTAGAGCAACTGCTACAAAACTGCCGCAATTCAGTGCTTCAGTTTAAACTATGACTCAGGTTATGCAAAGCACTGTGGACGTTCTAAGGCAATTATCAAATAGCCTACCGCTGGAGAACCCATTATTGTCTAAATAGGTCTCTGGGATGCTCTCCCAGCTCAGGCGCTCTGCCTCTAAAACCTGGTGTGAGGAGCCCACCATATTCTTTACCTAGAAACACTTCTTTTGGTTTCCTGAGATGTCCTACTATTTAGCTCAGACTGGTCTCAACAAGTGTAATTCCCCGGCCTCAGCCTCTTACAAGTGCTGGGATTAAAGGTATGAGCCAGCCACCTTATCAGGTAAAAATAGGGTGCCCCCCCTTTACATTTTATTTACTTTGTATGTGTGCAGTTCAGGTGTAAGGTCAGAGAGACAATTTCCAAGAGTGGTTCTCACCTTCTACCATGTGGGGCCAGGGCCTCTGACTCAGGTTCAGGTTATCAGCATGACTGCAAATGCCTTCACCTGCTGAACCCTCTTACTGGCCCAGAGGAAAGAATCTAGCCTGAGGCCTAATTCCGGGTCGCTCAGCAGCCAGCTCTGGGAGCAACACACCTGACATTTGTTTTCTCTCACACCAAGTACAACAAGCACACACACCTGCTGGGTTCTAATCTTCCAGTTGGCTGTTAGTCTGTGACATGCACGGCAGTGTGCTTGTGCACTCCTGCACAGGTGCGCACAGGTTGAATGCGAACGCACGCGCACACATACACAATATGTGTAATCTTTAAATATAAAAAAAAAAAAAAGACTAAAGAAGACACTTCACATCAACCTCTGGCCTCCACACACACATGGATGCATGAAACACACACACACACACACACACACACACACACACACGCTTTCCAGAAACCCCTTGTTCTCCCTGTCTCTAGCAGCCACTGCTGGATCCCCACCCTGAAGTGAACTGTGGGGAATACATTCTTCAAGACCTCCGGAGACAGTCTGCATAGCTCAGGCTCTCCAAATCTTTCCTGCCCAAATTCTCCAAGCACAGTATATTAAATCCTAGATTCAGAATCTGGGACCGAGATGATCCACATTTTTTCCCTCACTGCCAAGACCTCTGGGGAAGCAGCCCCCAAGTGTACACTACACACATGCTGATTTTTCTGGGGGTGGTGCAACATTCGTGTCTTAAGTTCCTATGGATGCCTGCTATTACTGTGCCGTTGTTTATTTCATCACGGGTTACAGGCCCACTCTGTGATTTACTTGATGCCGAGGCCTTGATAAGGGAGTTAACATTGAAATGTGACACTGTTACTATGGGACTACCACTGCTCTACAACACCTGTATGATACACACACACACACACACACACACACACACACACACACACACACGCATCCCAGAATGCATATGGAAGTCAGAGGACGGCCTTGGGTGCCAGCACTAGTCTTCCACCTTGAGCCGGGGTTCTGTTGTTTTCCCACTGTGTACACCACACTAGAAGCCTGCAAACTTCCATGGGGTTTCCTGTCTCTGCCTCCCTTCTCCCCCACAGGAGCACAGGGGTTACAACTTCCAGTATGCATCTGGCTTTCTATGTGGATTCTGGGTTCAATCTCAGGTCCTCATGCCTTTAAGACAAATGTGTTTACCCACTGAGCCATCTCCCTATCCCTGCTTTGGGACTGGGGAGATGGCTCACCAGATAAAAGTCTTTGCTACTAAGCATGAGGACCTGAGTTCCAATCCTCCACACCCACATAAAAGCCAGACACAGCAACGTAAGCCTGTAACCTCAGGGCCCCAGGGTTTGCTGGCCAGCCATTCTATCCAGCTAAGCACCAGGTTTTCTGAGAGATCCTGTCTCAAAAAAAAAAAAAAAAAAAATGAGGCAAGCAATAGAGGAAGACACACAAGGTTGGCCCCTACCCCTGTACGTTCCCACACAAGGGGAGGTCACAGGCTCCCACACATATATCCACAAACACTAAACTATTTAAGATTTGTATGTTTGTGCTAGTACTTTGCATATATATATATATATATATATATATATATATATATGTATATGTATATGTATATGTATATGTATATGTATATGTCTGTGCACTGCGTTCATGCCTGGTGCACAGAAGAGGGTGTCAAATGTCAAATCCTCTACAGCTGTCATTTCAAATAATAATAATAAAAAAAAACACCTTTCTTTCTGAAGTAGACAACACTAAGGGACTGGGAGTCTAAGACTCACTCTACACAGCACAAAGGAAACATCCAGGGCTGGAAGGCTGCTCAGCAGATAATGCCAGTCAGTCATTTCTCTCCTAGGGACAGAGGCTTGGTTCCCTGAACCCACATGAGGTGGCTCATGAATGCTCATTCACTCCAGGTCTAAAGGCGCACACACTCACACACACACACACACACACACACACACACACACACACACACACCCCTTCCAGACACTTGGAGCACTTGGTGTATAAAAACTCACATGTGCACACATATATACATACGTGTGTTGCTGGTTTTGTCAACTTGACATAATCTAAAGTCATCTGAGAGGAGGGAGCCTCAATTGAAAAAAATGCCCATCATCAGGCTGTAGACAAACCTGTAAGGCATTTTCCTAACTAGCAATTGATGGGGAAGGGCCAGACCACTGTGGGTGGAACAACCCTGGCCTGGTGCTCCTGGGTTCTATAAGAAAGCAGGCTGAGCAAGCCATGAGGAGCAAGCCAGTAGGGAAGCAGCATCCCTCCATGGCCTGGGAGAGTGAGATACATTCTTTTCTTCCCAAGTTGCTTTTGGTCATGGTGTTTCCTCACAGCAATGGGAACCATAACTAAGACAATAAATAAAAATAAGTTAGCAAAAACTCCCCATGCCACATAACTTATGTTGCCAGAACCTTTCTTCTTAAGTTACATGTAGTCCAGGAATAAGCACATTGCAGATAGCCAGTGATGAACTTCAAGAAGAGTTGGAAATCGTGCAAGTTGTTATACACTCTAACTAAGTAGCTCAGGGCAGCCTAAATGCAAAGCTGAGAAGCTGGCATGAGTTTGGTAGAATACAGAGCAAGTCACCTGATTTGCACGTGGCTATGCTTATACCAGAGACAGGGCTCAGTGGCCACCTTTGCTTAGAATGCTGTAGGCTGGGGGCTGGAGAGATGGCTCAGCGGTTAAGAGCACTGACTGCTCTTCCAGAGGTCCTGAGTTCAAATCCCAGTAACCACATGGTGGCTCACAACCATCTGTAATAGGATCTGATGCCGTCTTCGGGTGCGTCTGAAGATAGCGTACCCACTAAATAAATCTTTGATAAAAAAAAAAAAAAAAAGAATGCTGTAGGCCCTGGCTTCCATGGCCAAACATGGATGTGCTTGACACGAAAGACAATCTCTAAATACTCTCAAATCTCTTCAGACATGTCAGGCACCAACAGAAGTGTCTGCAGGTGTCTCTAGTGTGTGATAAAGGTAGGGGCCAAAGATCTGGGGACACCATGGCTTTCGATTTCTAGTGAGGGAGAGAACTGCATGTGTCTAATATCAAAGTGACCACTGTGTTCTGCTGGAGAAAGATGTTCGTGTTTGGATAGTAAACGGCACATTTCTTAGAAAACCCATGATTTTAAAGAGCAAATCTATTTCCCTCTTGTAGGCCAGGGCTAACCACAGTATGGCGTAATTCTGGAGAAATCAGACCTCACCCAGTTACAAAAATAGCAAAAAGGGCTCTCTGCTGCTGGCAAAAATGTAGCAGACATCTGTATTGATAGTAGAAAAGTGTTTTTTGTGTCTTCAATTAGGTATTTAAAAACATCAGCTCTTTCAGGCCAGGCAGGGAGGGAACAGTTGTTTTTAGAAAGGGTAGACTGAGTAGAATTACTTTTCAGAGAAGGGAGAGGTTAAAACAGTAACAAAGTCTAAAACTGAGGTTGAGAGTAAAAATGTATCCTTGACTGAGGCACTAAAAACTTGTGCCTCATTCTGTAGTCTCCAAAATGGAGACAGTGGAGGTCTTCCTTACCCTACAGGTGTATGGAGGAGTCAACACCATTCAGTAGCCAACAACTGGTAGGACCAACGTTCCAACCAGAGTCCAGCTTCACTCTGAAAGGCGCTAACTGTAAAGACTACTGTATCAGCATTCTTGCCCTTCTGTGTAAGTCACAAAGAAAGCATGATTGACTTCAACGCCACCATAGCTCCCAAAGTTGTCACCTCCTGACACTCAACATCCTGAGTGTGGACTAGACTTACTGTCTCATGTCTAATAAAGGAAGCATAGGAAAAAACAATATCAAGGTCATGGAAGGCAGCTGGTGACATCACTCTCCTGTGTGCTGACGTTGGAGAGCCTGCTGTCATGATCCCAACAGCATGCTGTGCTGTCAGGAGCCACAACCAAGCCTTCCAATGACAGCAGCAGCAGCACGAGCTGCTGTCTGTCAGTCAATCTGTCTCCCCCCCAACCCCTCTTAGTTCTCATGAAAATTCAAAATTTTAAGCTCAAAGCCAGAAGTAGTAGCACACTCCTTTAAGAATGCGGACCTTTAGCCGGGCAGTGGTGGCACACGCCTTTAGTCCCAGCACTTGGGAAAGGGGCGGATTTCTGAGTTCGAGGCCAGCCTGGTCTACAGAGTGAGTTCCAGGACAGCCAGGGCTATACAGAAAAACCCTGTCTTGAAAAACCAAAAAAAAAAAAAAAAAAAAGAACGTGGACCTTTAAGAGTGCACCCTGCCCTGTAAAACTAGGGAGGCTGAGACAGGTCAATCTCTGTGAGTTCAAGGCCAGCCTGGTCTACATGCCTGGTCTGCATAACGATTAAAAAAAAAAAAAAAAAGTGTTTTATGTTCAGAAGAGCATCCCAGGCTGGGAAGAATGATAAGCATGCATTAAATCCAACATTCGCCGGGCAGTGATGGCCTATGCTTTTAATCCTAGCACTCAGGAGGCGTAGGCAGAGGCAGGTGGATCTCCGAGTTTTAAGTCAGCCTGGTCTATAGAAAAAGTCCCAGGACAGCCAGGGTTACAAAGTAACCTTCTCTCAAATAAATAAGTAAATATAAAATAGAACCAACAATAACAACAACAACAAAAAGCCAACAACAAAACAAACCCAATAACAACAAAAAACCTCCTACATTCCAGAGGTAGATTTCCGTGAGTTCTAGGCCAGCCTGGTTTACCCAGGCCAGCCAGAGTAACATAGTGAGACCCTGGCTTTATGAAATGTGGGTTGGATAGCCTGGAGGTTAACAGCACTGACTGATCTTCCAGAGGTCCTGAGTTCAATCCCCAGCAACCACATGGTGGCTCACAACCATCTGTAATGGGATCCGACGCCCTCTTCTGGTGTGTCTGAAGACAGCTACAATTACTCACATACATAAAATAAATAAATAAATCTGAATTTTTTTTAAAAAGTTTAAAAAAAAAAAAGAAGAAGAAAGAAATGTGGCCAAAGACCAGACCACCCCAGTCCCCCTCTCTCTGTCACCCTGCCCTGCAAAATGGGGCTGGCCATTTTGTGCAACCACTTGGATCCTGAACTTCCAAACTGGTATCTGACCTATGCTGGCTGGGGTCTTAGTGACCAGCTTCTTCAGGCTTGTGAATTATCGTACAAGGCGCGGTTCTAAAGTGGTAATTCCAGTTTTCAGAGTAGTATCTGTACTGACACAAACAGGCTGGCGTCTGACTCACTATGCAGAGGATTAACTTCTGACGGCTCTTTCTGCAATGCTGGGCTAACACGGGACCCACTGCACCAGGTTTATGCAGGACTGGAGACTGAGTCAGGGCTTCCTGATTCTGGGCAAGAACGCTACCAACTGAGCTACATCCCCAGCCCTCAGAGCAGTTTTTATTTTTGTTTTGTGAAAATGTCTCTTAAGTCAACAATCTTTACTTTGGCCTTAATGAGTATTTATTGCACCCAGAGCCAAAGAACAGAATCTAAACAAACACACAAAAAGTACAACACCAACCAGAACACTTTGAAATGTATTTAAACGCACTACTTCTCATTAATATATTTCTTTGCTGGTATATTTTATTTTCAAAACTGTCTGCCGCCGGGCAGTGGTGGCGCACGCCTTTAATCACAGCGCTTGTGAGGCAGAGGCAGGCGGATTTCTGAGTTCAAGGCCAGCCTGGCCTACAGAGTGAGTTCCAGAGAGCCAGGCTACACAGAGAAACCCTGTCTCGAAAACAAAACAAAACAAAACAAAAAAGGCCATCTGCCTTTTCCAGGAGTGGTGGGGCACATCTGTCATCCTAGCACTTAGGGAAGTAGGGGTGAGGTGATTACAAATCTCAGGCCATTGGGAGGCAGAGGCAGGCGGATTTCTGAGTTCAAGGCCAGCCTGGTCTACAGAGTGAGTTCCAGGACAGCCAGGGCTACACAGAGAAACCCTGTCTCGAAAAAACAAAAAAAAACAAAACAAAACAAAACAAAAAAAAAAACTCAGGCCAGCCAGGGTTACGTGGAAAGTGGAAAGACCCTGTCTTAGGAAAAAAAAATTAAAACTTTCTATGTCACCTTATAGTAGACATTCACTTGAGGAACCCAAGGTCCTATTTTCAGAAGGGTTTGTCCGAGCTGGCAAGATGGCTCAATAGGTAGAGCAGCTACTTCTTTTTTGGTGCTGTGATAAAGCACCATGACCAAAAACAAGTTAGAGAGAAGGGCTTAGCTTGGTTTTCGGCTCCAGGGGGACAAGAATCCATCACGATGGGGACACATGGAAGTAGGTGGCAGACACTTCAGTGGGAACGGGGTGCTAAGCACTCGCTCAAATCCTCAACACAAACACAAAGCAGAGGTAGCAAACTAAAAAAAAAAAAAAACCTTGCCCACTTCTAATCTCAAAGATGGGGCCTCAAGTAGCAAAGGCTTTTAACCGTGGCAGGCAAGGCTATAGCCCCTAAACCTTTCCAAATGATGCCACCAACTGGGGAGAAGTGTTCAGATGCCTGACTATGGAGGACATTCCTTATTCAAACGACACTGTAAAGGTGCTTGCCAGTCGGCCTGACGACCTGAGTTAGCGTCCCAGAGCCTAGGAAGGAGGAGGAGAGAACGCACTCCTGTAGGACGACCTCTGACCTCCACTGTGTGCCCACATACACACACTCACCGAGAAATGTAAAACAACACTTTAAAGTATCTGCCACACACACAGAACCACCACTCCCTGGCATGAATTATACAGCACTTGCTGTAGTCGCCTTGCTGTGGATCAGAAGGTGGGACCAGGCTACTTGAATTAAGTGGAAACAGAGGGCTGTATTTTATCATATGAACCTGTCTTACGTAATACATACACATAAGACAATGGTACATAGTCAGTATATGTACTTCCTATATTTAAAAAGGTTCTAGATGGCTCCACAGAACAGGTATTCAGGGAGTCCTGCTGCTAGCAGGCAGGCAGTGTGGCAGAGCTGGCAAGCTTCACCCTGTCTCACCCTGAAACACCGTGTCTCAAGACAAAGTGACAGGAAGGGGAGAGGTTGAGGAACTATCCGATGTCGACCTCTGGCCCCCAGGGGCACACACAGATCGTAGGGGATGAGGAAGACACAAGCGCATCTGGCCTATTAAGGGAAGGGTCCCCTTTTATTTCTCACTCGTGGATGAACTAAGATGCAGGCAGCAGAGGCAGGCAGATTGCTGGGGCCACACAGAGACTGTCTCAGAATCCCTGCACTTGCTCACTCACTCACTCACACACGTACAGCCACTCACACACACACTGTCACTGTTACTCTTAACTCACACATTCATTCACAACACACACACACACACATACTGACAGACACATACACGCACTCTCTCTCACACACACACCCCCCCCCATAGTGTCTTCAGCTCTGTCTATTGACTTTGTGGATACAGATACGCACATGGTAGAGAGTAACAAATGTCAACCCGGGAGCCTTCTTTAACCTCTACCTGTGTCTTTATGGATCCTCAATGTTTACAAACATTTTTGAACTGTTGCCAAAATTTAAAAATTTGGGGATGAGGAGCTAAAGAGATGCTCAGCAGGTAGCAGCACTGGCGTCTCTGCCAGAGGATGCAGGTTCAGGTCTCAACACCCACATAGTGGCTCACAACCAACTGTAACTCCAGTTTCAGGGGATCCAATGCCCTATTTGAATCTCCACGAGCACCAGCCATGCCCATGGTACACATCCATATATGCAGGCAAAATACAGACAAAATATAAATATAAATACACACACACACACGTATATAAATATAAATGGGGGTTCTGCATGAAAAACTGTTTAATTTTTCTCTTGGAAACTGTATTTGCAAACACTGACCCTACACTTCCCAGTGACCACAGATGGCAGGAGCTCTCTTCTGCACACTCCAGAAACCTCCCTGCCACCACCTATTGCTGTGGTCTACAGATTCCTGAGAATGGGCCCCTGTGAGCTCTCATCTTACTGCAAAAGGTAAATGTATATGTGTATAATGTCGCTAATCCTGGACAACAGGAGATAGAGGGAACAAGCAGACACAGCAAGCATAGCGCCACGTGTCACCCAGGGGGTCCCAGAGCCCTGCAGGCTCCCCAACAGTCCTTCCTTGGGGTGAAAGTAAATAAAAGATTGTTTTGCTTTTTTAAAAAAAATTATTTTTTTCGTTCCAGGTTTTGTCAATAGACAAAGCCAATAGGAGAAACTAGACTCTACATATCCCCTGAAGATTCAGAGGGTTTTATAATCAGGGTACACAGGAGGCTGTGTAGATCATGAACTCACTGCTGTTTGCCTGCTCAAGCCAATAAACATCCCACCCCACCTAGCTGAGGAGCTGCTGCTGGCCAAAGGCTGCTGGAGGAGGAGGAGAAGCAGTTTTCTTTAAGCACGTGGTCACTGGGTTGAGCACGCTCCAATAGGTGGCCTCACGCTGATGAGCATATGGGGGGGGGGCACAAATTGGGTTTGGTAAGTTTTTAAAAAACTGAAGTGAGGACAGGGAGAGAGGGAGGTGGCTCTGAGGAGTTTGGAAAAGATGTGAGG
Organism: Uromys caudimaculatus; assembly: GCA_028551405.1. NCBI lineage: Eukaryota > Metazoa > Chordata > Mammalia > Rodentia > Muridae > Uromys > Uromys caudimaculatus. The sequence continues at coordinate 14,582,966 of CM052713.1, forward strand.
AGTATGTACAAAATTCTCAAAGAGTTAAAAGTAAAGAGAACTGACAAATGTTTTAAAAATTCGTATTAGACCTATAATTACCCTCTCAGGTAATTAATTATTGGGACCTATAAAATAAGTGACATGAAAAGAACTGTGTAAGAAAGGGAAATTATTTTACACGGTAGGACCACTGATAATATCTTGCCACCACTATGATTTAAAGGCTACTTTATAGTTTATTCAAAACATTTTCAGTCATCAATAATGTAATCGTGGGCCAATAACATGGCTCAGCAGGTGAAGGTGCTTCCTGACAACCTGAGAACACAGCAACCCACAGGGCAGAAGGAAGCGGTCTCTCACCCACGTGCTGTGGTGCACATGCCTCCCCTTAAGGAAACCTTACATGATAAATGTAACCCTGACTCCTTTTTCACTCTCTGTTTGCAATCTTTAATTAATTTCTAAGTTTGTTTTTATTTATTTGTGTGTGCACACGCGTGTGCATACGCATGCATGCATGCATGTGGAGGTCAGAGGGCATCTTGCAGGAGTGATTCTCGGAGGCTGGGTTCAGATTATCAGGTTTGATTGACAAGTGCTTTTGCCCGCTGAGCCATCTTGCCGGCCCTTCTTAAAAGAATGCTTTTATTAACAGATTAGTTACACATAGCACATGGACTTCATTAGGGCATTTTCCTGTTTTTACATACACGAACGTAATGTCCTCTGTTTACAGTCAGTGTCGTCCTCACAGTCCCATAGCCCCCTTCCACTTTCCAGTCAGCCACCTTTCTACTTGTAACTTTAGTTTTTAAGGGTAATACCCTTTTCTGAATAAACCCTATGTGATATGGAAAGAGTATGACAAGTCCCACCCCCTGTGACTCACTGGCTGTCAGTCCAACCCATTTAAATGTTTGCAAGATTATGTTACTCCTGTGCAGCGAGAGCCCCAGTGGCAACTAGCTGGTCAGAGAGCTGTTCTCTTCTGAAAGGAACCATGTAAGCTTAAAGTGAAAGCTTGCTCCTCACAGGTGAGTCCCATGTCCCTATTCACAGTTGACCCAGTGGACTTGTAAAGGGCCTGCTTGCCTAGAAGTCCCTAAAGGAAACTGTTGTCGACTACAGGGAAATCCATAGATTTAGGAGCCAGCCATGCAAATGGCAAAGCAGTTTCTAAAGTGAAAGTGACAGAGGCCAGAAGGCCACCACACAAGACGGAAGGTGCCCAAGGGATCAGGAGGAGGGGCTGGGTACTCTTTAAGCCAATCAAAGCCCTACTTAAGATCATCCAGACCTCACACACTGGTAGGTTTTTAGGTTTTTTGGTTTGTTTTGTTTTTGATAGCACACCCCTTTCTAAACCAAATTCAAGAGGCAACTACAGTATCTACAGCAGCCACAAGCACAGTCACAAGAATGGAGCTCTTGTCTGCAAACTCAACGCTCCTCAGTCACAGGCTCAGTGCAACAGCGCTAAAACCACTGCCAGGGAAAGTGAAATTCAGAGTTTAGCTTGAAATCTGTCGGGTAGACATAAATAACACTGTGACCATAGTCATCACACGTAAGCTAATCCACAAACCTGCTAGGCAGTGGTAGCCTTTAATCCCAGCACTGGGGAGGCAGAGGCAGGCGGATCGCTGAGTTCAAGGCCAGCCTGGGCTACAGTGAGTTCCAGGACAGCCGGGCCTACACAGAGAAACCCTGTCTAGAAAACTAAAAACAATCACCAACAAAAACCACTAAATCCACGAATCAATTTTGGAAGCACTGCTGAAATAGACGCGCATATCGAACCATTTATATGGAAAGCAATGCACAAAAGAACTAACTTTCCCGAGGCAAAAGTCTGAAGATGCAGCTACCTGTTCCCAGGCCTCTTTAACACGAAAGCAAGATGCCCTTTTACTAAGTTCCAGTCTTATTTCTGTCATCTTGGATGTTTTGTGATGAGCCGACAAAAATGTGTAAAAATTTAAGGATAAAAGCAGCTAAAATTTAAAAATCTTAGGTCATTAGACTTTTTTTTTTTAATTCCCTAAAAGGAAGAACAGGTTGTGCACTTCTAAGGATGCTTGATTCCCTGCTACTCGCTTGGGGGTTCATCAAGCACAGGGTCAAAGTCCAGGCTGCAAGGGTTCGCTGTCAATTAAAGAGAGAGGGCGGGAAAGGCTAGCCGGATTCAGAAGTCAGATGAGTTACATATCCAGATTCCTTTTCTATCCGTCAATAATTAAGAAGGAAATGAGAGAGATGGTTTCCCTTTGCAAAGGATGCAAACAACCGCACTTAATGGGGAGAAAACCTTCAGCATGGAGACTCTTTCCCAATCTTCCAACCATTTAAAAAAATCTGCAGCGCATGGCCCCACACCCATAGAAGCTGGTGTGTCCGCTACACAGTTCAAGGAAGTGTGTGCCACACAGATCATACATTCCAACACACTGAGCAAGCACACACGTGCCTCCTGAGCTGCCCCAAACCTCAGCCGGCGAGGGACACTGGGGCTAGCATACACGTCAGGCCTGCAAACCCGGCTTCCCAAGTACCCTCAAAACTGCAAAGGGAAGGCAGGGGGAGAGGAAGCAGTCAGTGCAGGGCCTTAAAGAAAGAAACCTTGTGAGCAGATCAGTCACACCAGGAGTCAATTGTCAAGGAAAGAAAGGTTACAGAGCGGCTCAGCCCTGGCCGCCAGCAAACACCGACCACTCCTCCGGCGCTCTGGAATTCCAGAGAACACAGCTGCACAGCAGGCTTCAGCCACCCAGAGCCCAGTTTCTGTGCATCTCCTCCCTTTCTCCCTCCTTTCTTAATCAATGAAAAGACTAACCGTTCTTTCTGTGTTAATCTTTCATCGTGGACAACTGACAAAGACACAGAGCACTGCACTTTAGAACTCTGCGCATACAATATGAAGAAAAGCATCCATTTTTCAAAGTAGGGTTGTTAACATTAGAGACCAAGAACTAAGGAAAAAGGTTCCAAGAGAGAGACAAAAGCTCACACATCAGCATCTTCAGTGGCTCATTCAATGGCGGCTGACAGGAAGCTACCTGCACACAGGAAGGCCACTCAGTTTTTTGCTTCATTTCTCAAAGAGAAAAGGATAAGAGAAGGTGTGTATTAAAAATTCATCTTCTAAGCCAGGTGTGGTGGTACACACCTTTAATGCCAGGTAGGCTCTGAGTTCTAGGCCAACCTGATCTACAAGGTGAGTCCAGGATAACCAGGGCTGTACTAAGAAACCGTGGCTTGAAAAACCACACACACACACACACACACACACACACACACACACACACACACAGAGTATCTTCTGATACCTTAAGCTACCTTCAGGATCTTGACGGAGAAAAGAAATTATCCTTTACAATTTAACACATTTCATAATATTATCTTATGGTTAAAAATGTATCACCTTCACTGTCGGGGCTTGTGAGAGGGCTGTCCTGCCTGTCCTGCTGCAGGATATACATGACACCGCGCACGCAACAACAGGATAACCCGGAAGAGACCCAGTGAGAATCCAGTCCTGATGGTATCACAGAAGCCAGAGACCTCAGACCAGACCAATGACTCACGGCCACGGACATCTGGAAGTGAAGACTGTGGACAGAGGGCTGTATCGTGGGACACACTGTGACATACTGCAGCTTCCAGGATGGCATGTTTTCTATTCTTTGTTTTGTTTATTTTTTTATTTTGGGAGGCGGTTGAAAAGGTGGAGGGCTGGGGGGGATGAGTCGGAGTAGGGGTGCATGCGAACTCACAAAGAATCAATAAAAATTTTTTAAAAATGTACCACCTCCCTCTATAGAAGAAAGTGAGTTTCATGTTACTAAAGAAAAGAAACAGCCACAAATGCACAAGCTGCAGCTACCACTCAGTAATTAATAGTTACTCTCTTCCTGTCCCATCCTCTGAGTCACAACTGCACAGAAAACGCCACATCGAGCCCTGAACTGTACAACTTGAAGACAGGGATAAAGAGTTGGAATAACCCTTCGCCTAGTTCTTTTTTCCTGATAACTCCACCCTCTGTCCCACTACCATGAAAGTCCACAAAAGTCCAAGGAAACCAAATGGTGAGTTCAGGAAAACATTACAGGTTCAGAGATGAAGGGCACTTCACACGCCCTCAGTTACTGAGTAAGTCATTAAGAACTTGACTCCATTGATGGCATATCTCCATTTATACTCCCAGTAGAGGTCAAAGACCTTCTTCATGCAGAAAATTAAGCAGCAGAAGAAAGACTGACAGCTCCCACCAAGGAAACAAGTCAAAACACAGCGAGGCTTCCTACAAGCGGCTGGGCCTGGAGAAGCCCACCAGGTGAATCCTTCAACTTTACCGTAAGGGTTACAGTGTTGACCAAAAAGGCAGAACCAAAGTCAATGCCTAAGTTGTGTGGCTCAAAAGTTGAGAGAACCATTCTATTTTGGTTTTATAGTTTACTGCAACAGACAGGGACTCTCTATGTAGCCCTGGCTGCCCTTAAATTTGCTATGTACGCCAGGCTGGTCTGGGATCAAAGGCGTGTGTGCCACTATCCCCAGTGAGGAATGTCCTTCTTAGCACTGTCTTGTTTCTTAATTCAAAGAATGCAACCACTAAAAACACGAAATGGTATAATCAGCAGCCAAACAAAAACACCAAACACCTCCCTGGACAAATGCCCCACTCTCTTGTCTATGGCAAACAGATTGCAGCAAGCAGGGATCAATGCGGCTTTTAAAATGACTTGCTTGTCTATACCTTTTAATCCCAGCACTCAGAGGCAGAGGTGGGTGGATCTCCATGAGTTCGAGGCCAGCCTGGTCTACAGAGTTCTAGGACAGCCAAGGCTGTTACACATAGAAACCCTGCCTTGAAAAACCAAAAAATAAAGTAAAATGTTGTGCCTATTTCTAATTATTTGTCCTATAAAAATAGCGTAGTGTAGAAGAGTAGATCATTTGGACCAGGATAAGTGTGAGGTAGTTGCAAGTTTGGGCACTTGATAAACAAGTCCTATCACTCCTGATGGGATCTGGGCCTTCCAACACTTTCAGCTGATTCATTTAAGATTAAGTGTTAAGTGAGCACGCTAGGGTAAGAACTGGTGCTGGACCTCTTGCCCTGGTTCTTCCCTGCCACTGAATTTATTATCTGTCTTAGACTAAGTCTCCTCAGATGAGAAAAGAACTCACCCTTTGGCCCCCTTTTCCAGATCTTACTTAGAAAATGTAAACTTTCTGTCGAAGAGGCCATAATAGCTTAACTTACTGTAAGAACTTAAAGATGCAGCCACAGGAGCTATAGGTCCTTCACCACGGCACTCTCTAGTACTGAGTTCAGAACAGAACCAGATTGTAAAACCTTTAAGAATTGTAAAGTCGATCCACACTTCCAATGTATGTATTAAATAAATACATGACGAGAAAAACTGCAAATATCCCTCTGCTTGCAATGGTTCACACGAGGGTTTCTATTTGCTAGGTAAAGCGCTGAACTTAAAATGCCCACTGTCACAGACCAGGAAAACTGTAACCAGGGGTTTGCATTTTAGAAATAAAAACATAAGAGGCATAAACAATTAGACGATGCAAGAATTAGCAAACAATGCACCTCAAGAATACAAAAGTATTACTTGGGGGTGGGGGTGGGGAGCTATGGGTGCTTCGGGAGGCGATGTCTAACCATGGACTTAGTGATGACTTGTGGACATGATGTCCTTTACACAGAAGCACTCAGTTCTGCTCTGCTTATCCGGTGTCAACATGCCACTCAACTCTAGATTATGAACACATACTACTATCATTTTTTTCTCTTCTTTGACCATGAAAGAGACAGAACCTAAGGTTTTCTGTAATAAAAAAATAATTTCTTTCCCCTATTTTGTGAAGCAACCAGACTAAAATCCATAATGAAAACAGTAAAACCTTAAAAATAATTCGGAACACTCTGCAATTTGCTGCCCAAAATAGAACCCATACCATCCATGCCACCAAATGGAAATTATAAGTTTGTAAGCATCAAGGCAAATTATAAAGCAAAAGACTTAAAATGGTTTAATGCAATAAATGAGAAGGGGGAAGAGTTGTCTTTACTGATAGATATGTGCTATTTGCTTGCTTTTTATGTTCATTAACAATGTTTGAATATTCCCCCAAACTAATTTGTACTTCCCAGTGACTTCAAAAAAAATAAAACCAGACCAATCAATTATTTAAGCATGCCTTCTTAAACACAACTCTTCTGTCCCTCAAATTTAGAAGTCAGACATAGTTTTTGAGATATGCTTTTGACTAGAAGTTTCAAAGCACACATTATTTTAAAAGTTAGTTTTAGCCAAGGCTCAACAGTCTCTTTAAAAACAAACAAACAAACTGAAAATACACTCAAGATGTCTAAATACATTCTTTAAAATTATATCTTAAAATTTATAATTTTCTAAGCCGCTCCCAATTCTACGCCTCTTCTAATAAAACTGATCCATAATTGGTTGTGCAAAAATAACAAAACATCCTCCCTAGTACAGCATTTCTAAGTAAGCATTCACATTGGGTAACACAGACTTCAGAAGCCGAGCACAGTAGTGTGTGCCTATGATCCCAGCATTCAGGAGGCTGAGGCAAAGAGGTTCACGGGTTCAGGAACAGCTGGGGCTGCACAGAGAGACTCTGTCTTAAAAAGAAAATAAAAGAGAGTGTGTGTGTGTGTGTGTGTGTGTGTGTGTGTGTGTGTGTGTGTGTGTGTGTGTGTAGGGGTGTGGGGAAGAGCAAAGCCTTCATGGAATTGAATTTGAAACGACCTAAGAAGGTAGTTTTTGCACTGCACAGTCTTCTCAGCAATGTGCTCATTGAAAAAAACACTGCAGGTGTCTATGCCTTGACTGGCAGGAGTGCCGACACCTGTAAACGCTAGGCATCACTCAGGGAAGATGGCATTATGTGTGCCTTCCTTTGTGACTTTCAGTCATCTAGTGATTTTTATTAGCTTTGTCTGGACTGAAACTCAGAGTAACGGTTGCTCAATTAAAGATCTCTCCTTTGCCTTGCTCCTTGATCTGTGTAAAACTACTGCCCCCCAACAGAATGCACACACACCACTGAATCACAGGGATGGCAATTTAGTTCAGTAACAACCGACCAACTGCTCCTCTACTGTTGAGGGTTTCCTTAGTAGATATGGAAGAGTGATTCAGCTGTAGAGAACAGATATTTAGAAAATATCAAACGTTTATAAATAGTTTAACAAGAAATCTTTTTTTTTTTTTTTTTTTACTGCTTTTCTGTCTTGTGCCCTGGCCTCTGCCCTTTCGCACATAATACAGCATCAGTAACTTTCCTCTTCAGTGCACTGAGAAACTTAGAGCAAGCTGCGTGCGAGCACGCGCACGCACTCGCGCATGTGCACACACAAATTATTTCACATAAAATAGTGAAATAATTTTCACATGTAGTTAGTTTTGAATCTTCTAATCTTTTAAATGTATTTTAAAAGGTAAAATCATTTCTTAAAGAAAACCTACTTCAGACCATGATATATAAAAGGCTTTCTCCAAATATTATTAATTTCCCCTCATCTATGAAATGATAACCTCAGTTTAACATAATGAGACACACCGGGCAGTGGTGGCGCACGCCTTTAATCCCAGCACTCGGGAGGCAGAGGCAGGTGTTCTGAGTTTGAGGCCAGCCTGGTCTACAGAGTGAGTTCCAGGACAGCCAGGGCTACACAGAGAAACCCTGTCTTGAAAAACAAAACAAAACAAGAAAACATAATGAGACACATAACTCTGAAAGGGCTTCTTAGTGTCATTTTACTATCTACAGTTGCAAATACACATTGTTGTATAAAGCACAATGCAGCAAGTGGACTGTGTTTCAATTCTTTTAGAATTAAGGTTTAAGTATTAAAATACTTCTATAAATTGCTACCTTACAATTTAAAAATTGATACTATTTGGCGAATTAGAAAACTAAGCAAAATAAAATATATTTTATTTGTAAACCTCATTCGTTTTTATTTATTTATTTATTTAGGTTTTTGAGACGGTTTTAATGTTTACTAATATGTAAAAAGCTAAATGTTAACCTCTTACAAACATTTTAAGACTACATTGTTATCTAAATACCAAGTAATTTTTTTCTTTACCGTTTCTATTCCAACCCTAACACTTATTTCTAGAGATCAGGAAAATGGGTGCTCTCTAGAAAATAAAAAAAAAAGTTATCTTTTTAAAAATGTGCAACTGCAATTTTAAAGCTCAATCTAAGTGATTTTACAGTTTGATATGTGACATTGTACTAATCTATCCACATATGTAATTAAGTCCTGCCATTACTTTCTAATTCAACAAAGTCTTGAAATAGAAGGCTACTAAAAACGATTTAAAACTAATAGAGTCTTTCTTGTTTCTAGAAAATTAAAAATTAATGCAGAAAAAGCCGTTGTTACAGGGAGGCTGAAGGTGGGGGGTTGGGGGGGTTGGTATTTAATTCAGCCGTACACAATGTAGTGCATACAAGCAAAATACAATTGGGATACTGTTTTCTTTAGCATTCCTATAGGAGCCCAAATTCATTTGCATTGGAGAGAAGACAATTACTGATTTTTAACCCATGAAAGATTCACAGCTCTCCCTGGACAACCCCGAGGATCTAACAGTCCCAGGAGAGCCCTATCTACCATCATTCAGCTACTTCCTAGAAGTGGGCAGATACTGCCTGCCTTTTTAAGTTGTTTCTCACAGAATCATTCAACTCTAGGGACAAAAGCACATTCAAGTTAGCATGTCTTAAATCAACACAACTTATGCAACATGTGTACCAGTGTGCAGACATGACTTTTTAAGTGAACTTCCAGCAGTACCCAAAGTAAAATTTCTACTAAGAAAGTTTCCATAACTTTTAACACTTTTAAAGTTACTGATTTTTTCCTCTTAAAATCTTTCACCTACAGGTACTATATGAATACAAGAAAAAAAAAATTGTATTCAGCAGACACAAGCGGAACAAATGATGTAAACCATTTACCGTAAACCATTTGCACTTACCAAAGCACGAAACACATACAGCACAAAGATAAAGAATTCTCTGCTCCAGGGTGACTGAGAAACAGCAATGTCTAGTCTGTCTACTTTGTAGCCACCGGTATACAATGATGCTATGTAATTTAACTGAAGCCCCAGTGGTGAGCAAACAGCATGCCAATAATTCCACAAAGACTAAAGCATCTTATAAACTAGCATTAACTTTAAAAAAAATAATAAAATATTTGGGATACAGATATTAAAACAGCTCCCTAAGAAATCAAAGAACCAAGCACAATATTAAAAAATCAGTACCTAATTGCTGAATCATTTTTTTCAATGAGGCACACAACAGAGAATGACTTGTTTCCCTCCAGCTCTAAAAACTCAAAAAAACATAGAGAACTAACCCATAGTTCACAAATTTACTTCCAATTTCTCAATTTGCATCGAAAAACAAGAACAAAAAACAATCACTGCATAACAAGCTTTCTTTGGTCTTAAATGTCACAGTACCCTGTTTTTTGGTTTATTTGGTTTTGTTGTTGTTAAGTCATAGGCATAGTTGTACCCAGAACTATGGAGAATTTACTGATGCCTCATCCCAGAGAGCTGACGTCAGCTAACCAATTTCAACCAGTTTAGCCTTCTCCCCCTTAGTTTGCAGTGCAAGTAGGTAACTTTTTTATTTTAAACTGAGAGAGAGGGGGGGGGAGGGAGAGAGAGAGGGAGAGAGAGAGAGAGAGAGAGAGATGAAGCCACTCTCTCCACCAGACTCTCCATGCATGCATTTGCCTTCATGCATAACTGTCTTCAGGTGCAGTCAATCACACAGCATGCTCTCAGATTCCGCCCAGTTATTTCATAATGTCAACATGTTCAAAGAAATTGTTTACTCTTAGGACTATAGAAGCCCTAGACTGTTTATTTAATTTACGCTAAAACTTGTGACATGACTACTTTTGAATTCATATAAGTAGAATTATGTGACGCTTCAGTCAAAAAGCAAACCAACCCCTACATTTAAAAACAAAAACAAAAACAAAGTGGTCTTTTTGTTGCTAAGTTTTAGGTGATCAATCACGATGACTTTAAATAAACTAGTACTTCACTTATTTTGAAAATTAAATGGTATACACTGCATTGTGGAATAATGGGATATCAAATAACCTCAATTAAAAATTAGTGACTTTTGTTCATTTTTATCTCCAAACGGATTCAAAAGAGCGAGACAGTCAACGAAAATGAAATATTTATAGATGCATACTGCCTTAAGGATTCTCAGTGGTTCTAACATTATGCATCAAATCTTCAACTGTTAAGAGACAAATGGTTTAAACTTAAAAAGTATTTAGCATCCCAGAAAACATCCCCTTACACACCCCAACTTGAAAAAAAATAACATTGAAGGAAAATATATACGCATAAGACACTTTACAGAGAGCTACATTACACATTTTCAACATAAGAAATCAGTTCAGTATAACAGCCCAGACTGCAAATCATAATTCTTAACTTTTCAAAAACAAAAGTATTAAACAGTTTTCTAATGTGGCACAATCATTTCCAAGCAGATTCTGTTACGTTACGATGTATGTAGACGTGTGCACACAATGTTTTTAAAAACCCTCCAACACATCTAAGTATTTATAAAATTAATTTGTTTTAAAATGTTCTCAATCCTGACAGAGCTTGAGCATCTACCTCAGACTAAGAAGGTGGAAAAAAAATCAAACTTAGCTTCCCCAATTCAGATACTTAATGAAGACCGGCAAAGAAACGTTAGTTAATGGTATAAAAAACTAAGTTAGGGCACGTGGTGGGTGGGGGTAGAAAGAATAAAGCCTCCCAATTTAAAGTCCACAATGAGCTTTAAACAAAGATGTTCTCCTTCATTCTTTCAGAGAGAATCACTGGGGAAACCCAACCCCCACAAAGCGTGTTACTCCTTCATTAACAATAGCTAACTATCGACTTCACCGCGACATGGTTTATCCCCCCCCCCCAACACCCCGTTTCTCAAAAGCAACAGTTAACAACAAAGTACTCGGGAGGCAAGCCCAGCGCTTCAGTTATTAAAAGCCTGGCTTCTCCCTGAATCCAATACAAACATGTTACTCCTTTAGAATACTGTGCAAACCCCCCCTTATTTACTGAATTATTTTATAATTCATCACTAAACTATGCAAAAAAAAAAAAAAAACTAATCGCATGGTTTAGTTAAGCAATTCAGCTGACACAGTAAATATTTACTCTGAACATCTCACAGGAAGTTTGCTATTGTGCTGGGTTTAGGGGTGGTAGTGGGGAGTGAAAGGCAATTTCTGATAAACAACTTAATCGGTCACAGCCAACTGAATCCACCTAGTGTTCTCCATCCCGACCCCTAATTAGGCACCAAACAGTTTGCAAGCACAGAAAACATCTGATAGAATGAAAAGTAAAATAATAAATAATAACAATAATAACTTTCTAAGCTTGTATTTCCACTAACAAAACCAACAAAAGCCTCTTTTAAAACCATATAGACACTTTTTGTTTAAAGCTGAACGTATCTTTTTAGTTATAAGTATGGAGGTCCAATCACAGAAGGGGTAAAGAAAAAAAGAAACTAGGCAAAATATATTTACCTTAGCTTTTTAGAGACTGAGTAATCAACTTCCATGATTTTCCCATGCAATTCCACTTTACCTTTAAAACAGAAATTTAAAGCACTCAGAACCTCCCAGAGTCAAAACCCGCGGGGGTCAAGGAGGGGCACGCACACTACTCCACGCTCGGGCTCCGCCTTCTGGAGCCTTCCAGGGGTCCTCCACCCGGCCGCAGCTGGGCGAACTTAGCGCCAACTGTGTTGAAAAGTGGGCGCCCCGGGTGGCAAGCAAGGAGGGACGGGCGTAAGCCCGGTTCCGACCCCAGGTATAGCTGCGGGTGGCATTACCGGAAAAACACATTTAATAAAGAGCGGCGCCAATTTGAAAAGATGAGCTCATTTGAAACTCAAGCTGCAGGGCTGGCGCGCCTCGGTCTCTCCGGCCCCCAGCACCCCATCCCGCCACCCCCGGACCCCGAGGCTCCCGGGCTCTCGCCCCCTGCCCTCCCTGCCAGCGGTCCCCGGGACACGCGCAGGAGTCCCTGGCTCTGCGGCCGCCTACTTTGGGGTGATCCCCAGGTCTCGCCAGCTCGCCCCGCCGCACAGGTTTCCCAAGGAAGGGGGTTCCCTTGTGGGGTCGGGGGTCGCAGGCCCCAGGGAGCGTGGCCCACTGCGTGCGTGTGCGGGATAGAAGCTGGGAGCGCGCGCGCGGGCGGGCGAGTGTGTCGCGCTCCGACTCCCGTCTGGGCTCCAGCGCGCTCGCGGGCCCCCCGGTCGCCTCTTTCCCGGTTCTCAGCCCGGGCCCCCACCGAGTTGAGACAGGGTACCTCGTAAAAAGGTGCTTCTGGCCAAGCAGGAGGCGGGGAGACGGGAAGCAGAAAGCCCCCAGCCCCGAGTTCTTCTCAATAAAATCGGACAAAAAAATCAGGAAAAAATAGGAGCGCTTCCGAGACCAGAGAGAGGGAACTGAGCTTCGGGAAAGGACGGAGGGAGATGTGCGGTCCCACAAGGGCCGGGTGGGGAAAAACCCGAAGACCTCGAAGGGTTTAGTAGGTGAAGTCAAGGAGATGCCGAAAGTGGGGGGCCAGAAGCCAAGAGGGGGTCTCAAAAGGAGAGTGCGGCTTGGGAGACGACAGAGGGCGAGAGGTCTTTGGCACGAGGCATGGGAAGAAGGCAGGTCTGGCTAGGAGAAGAAGAGATGCTGGATTTGGGGGGTCCCTGGCAAAGGGGGTACTAGAAGGGTCAAGAAAAAGAAAAACGGGGGACTCTGCAAAGGTGGGGGCGGGGGAAGCTCCGGAGAGCAGCTGGGCACTCCAGGGGCGCTTCTAGGGAGCCAGCGAGCCTGAGGACCCTCGGAAGGGCACAGGGTCGCCCCGACTCTGAGGCCCGAGGGTCTGAGTTAGCCCCCGCCGTGGGGGCAGGGCAGCCGGCCATTCCGGAGCCAGCCCGCCGCGAGAGTCGCGGGGCTGGTGCGTGAAAGTGAGCGCGAGGGCTCGGGAGTCGCGGCGGGCGCGGCCCATGGGGCTCGGCCTCCCCGCTGCCGCCGTCCCGAGCCGGCGAGGCGCGGCGTGGGCAGCGCGAGTGCTCACCCGAGAGGGTCTCGATGGCGCGGATGGCCCAGTTCTGGTCGGGGTAGTCCACGAAGGCGTAGCCGGACTTGAGTAGGACCTGTCCCGCCAGAGGCAGCTTCCTGTCCCCGAAGAGCTGCCGGAGGTCGTCGGCGGTGACGGCGGGGCTCAGGTTCCCGATGTACAGCTTGTTCATCATCCGCTTCTTCCCGAGAGCCAGCGGCTCCCCCCGGCCCGGCACCCGGCGCTCCCGCCGCCTCGGCTGCCCTCCTCTCTCCTCCTGCGCCCGCCCCCGCCCCCACCCTCGCCCTCAGCCTGGCTCCCCCCACCGCGGCCGGCCCGGCCCGCCCGGGGGCAGAGGCGGAGGCGGGGACTCGGCGCGGCTGCCTCCTCCGGGCAGAGTCCCGGGCGGGCGTGTGGACAAAGCGCTCGCTCTGCCTCCCGGTGCCGGGGCGGCGGCGGCGGGCGGACGTACCCCGCGCGCCTGAGAGTTGGAGCGGCGTGTGCACCGCCGAGAGTGCGCGCCCTGCCCGTCCCGCGCCGCGCGCTCCGAGGACTCGGCGCTCCCAGGCTGCGCGCCCGGCGGGCGGAAGCGGCGGCGGCCCCAGTCGGGCCGGGAGCGGCAGAGCGAGGCGGTGCTCGGGAGGTGAGGGGCGCGGGCGGGGTGTGCGCAAGGTGGACGCGACGTGGGCGCGGGGCCAGTGAGGTGCTCCTCGAGGAAAGCTCTGCACGCCACGGCTGACAACTTTCCCCGCGCGTCCGGAGCCATGCACGGATCCATAGACTCGCTGCGAGCCAAGCTCTTGGAGAAGGGGGCGCATGTGGTCAAAGGACGGAGGAACACACGGGTCCCCTCCCCCAGACCGTGTATCTTAGGAAAGTTACCGTGGCTCCAAGCCTCAGTTTCCCAAACCAAGAAAGGAGAGCCAGACCCGAGTCCAGAGGAGACCAGGTGGTGGCCAAGGAGAAGACTCTAGGCTGAGGGGCCGATTCAGTCCCAGGCTTGGTAGGCGTTCCCTGAGCTCTGGAAGGAACTAGAGAGGAAAGTTGTCCTTCTACTCGGAGGACGGAAGAGGCAGGGTCCTAGACCCTCTCCCGGGAAGGAGCCAGACAGATTGCCATGTGGCAATCTTAAGTCACATGGCCCCGCGGGAATCGTGGAAATAAAGGGCTACAGAAGAGAATGGAGGGAGTTTGAGCTGAGATGGCTCTGGACTTCTGGGTGTGATCCAGGAAGTGTTCCTTGGTTTTTAGAAGGCTTACGTGGTGGGAGGTATGTCTGGGTGGAGAAGTCACCAAAGGCAGTAGGGTAGAAGGCCTGTCTATTCCATACTCAGACCCAGCAGCATGCCTCAAAGTGTGCCCACATCCTTGAGCCTAACTTTTATTCCTAAAGGAAATAAAACAACCACCCCTTGTGAGGGTGACCTAAGAGGCTAGCTGAGTAATGTGTGACACACTGCACCGCTGCATCCATTTCTTTGCCCAGGGAAACTTAAAAACTGGAGGTCATGGAGGGGCTGTCTTTAATTACTCTTCTTGATAGGGAAGTGATGAATTCTTTCTCATCTAGATATTTACTGACATTTCAATTCTAGCTTTCATCAAATATCCACGAATTTTCCTCTCTGGATTTACTGCTCCTCGAACTGGGAAGAGGGCTTTGATAGGTTCCCCAGACTGACAGATAAACCAGGGATAGATGCTTCCTAAGTAAAATGTGGAAGAAACTCGCAAATGAAAACAACTTGTGTGTGCACAAATCACCTCAGACTGGAAGCCGCCTTCAGATTACTTACATGAATGAGCCTAATCAGGCTGGTCATCTTTGTAAGGATATGTTTGCCTATTCACAGCAAATCATAGTTACCGGCTACAGAAGACAAGGAATTGCCACAGGTTGGCGGAAAAGTTAGTAAGCCTTTTATGTGCATTGCATTTTCAAACATGTCAAGTGTTTGTGGGCAAGCCATGGCTGCTCTGCAGAGCTGCATACACAGTCTACCGATTCTTTCTTAGCATAGGTCGGTTCTGGGGGGAAGGGGGGGTCTCTTTTACACTGTCGGTGGGATTACTTTCAGACTCCTTTCTGGGAAGTAGCTGCTTTTTACTTTCTTTGATGTGTTCTGCCCTGCTGTCATCTTGTAAACCGGGCTTCAGGAAGAAAGCACAGGATTAGTAATCACAAAGGATACTTTTCTCCTATCTCTTGTGTTTTTTGACCTTTTTTGGTACTGCAATAAAGTATCAGTCAAAAGAAGTTGAAGGGAAAGAAGGGCTTATTTTGGCTCACAGTTTGAGGATACAGTCTTTCCTGGCCACTGGAACAGGAAGCGGCTGATCATGTGACGTTCGCTGCCAGGGTGCAAAGCCGAATGCTGGTGTTCAGCTCACTTTTCTTTCTGTAGTCTAGAACTGCATGGCCCGGGAAACTGCCACCTCTGTCTGTAGTGGGTCCCCCTCTAAACCTAGCCCCTCACAGATGCCCAGAGTTATCCATGGTGATTCAACATTTCATCAAACTGGCAAGATTAAGGATCATAATATTCCACCCAAGCCCCCTCAAGTTTCTCTTTATCTCATAATAAAAATACATTTAGTCCAATTCTAAAAGCCCCTATAGTCTTAAATATTCCTGACACTGTTTGAAAGTCCCATGTCTCTGTAAAGGCTGAGGGTGATCACTTAGTTGAGAACCATCAGAAGGTTAATAAGCCCATTTCCCGTAACAGTGACACTATAAAGACTCCCATTCCAGAGGGAGGAAAAGCATAGCAAGGGAGAAAAAACCTGACTAAACCAGAAGCAAAATGCAGCAGGACAAACAAGGTTCTGCAGCTCCCGGCCATCCGGGACTCCTGAGGAACCCTCTGGGCTCCAGAGGGCGTGGGTGGCCCTGCTCTGCCAACCCTGCTAACCTGCAGCAAGCATAGGCTCTCTTTGGGGCCCACTCCACTTAACATCTGCAGCTTTCCCTCCTGGATTTCCCTGTTTTATCATCTCCAACATGGAGTCTCCATTGCAGGTCAGGCTTCATCTTGTTAGAGCTCACAGAATGGCCTCACAAGGGTTCTTTGCAGGGACATCAACCCAGCTACACATGGTCCAGCCTCAGTGACTCTCTGGAACTATGATGTTACATTCTGTGACACCTTCCTCCTCTGTCAATCTGTCATGCTTACAACTAGTATAATGTGGATGCTGATGCCGGGTTCTGCTGCCAGCTCAAGATGGAGCCTGCCCCCACAGTTTCCTCTTGGACCACGGTTCTGTTGGCCTTGGTGTTCTGATCCTGGAGAAACACATTTTCCTAAGTAGTTTTTTGTTGTTGTTGGTTTGTTTTTGTTTTGGGTAAAGAACCCTTCAGTGGCATTAGTTCCTTCCAGATAAATTTGTATTTTGGACATCTTAGATGGGATCTTTCCCTCATGGCATCTCTTCTGTAGTCCCAGTGCAGAGACTCAAGCTTCACGATGGTACTTTTTCCTTTTTTTTTTTTTTTTTTTAATTTATTTATTATATGTAAGTACACTGTAACTGTCTTCAGATACTTTTTCTCTCTCCAGCCCCACTCGCTGTAGCTGTCTTCAGACACCCCAGAAGAGGGCATCAGATCCTATTACAGATGGTTGTAAGCCACCATGTGGTTGCTGGGGATTGAACTCAGGACCTTCAAAAGAGTAGTCAGTGCTCTTAACCGCTGAGCCATCTCTCCAGCCTCAGTTCTTCTTCCTTTAACAGTTACAGTGCTTTCAAGTCTGCCTTGTCTGAAACTGTAACTTGTTTACATTCTTTTCCTCGTCAAACTTCAGCTTTTCCTTTTTGCTTTCTCTAACGATAGGCCTGAAGAAGAGCAGTGAACTGCGCTGTACTGCAGTTTGCGTGTTGGCCTGTCTTAAAACTCCCTCCACCAAGCACATTGGTCCCGTTGCTTTTGAATTCAGCCTCATTTGGGTTCTCGGGACATAGTCAAGAGGCAGCCCCAGTGTTTAGAGTAGAGCATAAACGGCCCTAACCCAGTTCACAACAGGGTTCTTGTTCTCCTCAGGAACATCGTGAGCTGGGGTTCTACTGCCCATATTTGACATTCTAGTTTTCCAAATTTCCACCAGCCTCACCTATTAAATTCTGCCTACAGCATTCTAAAGCTTTTCTAACCCAAAGTTCCAAACTTACAGTCCTCCTATAAGCCAATTCCAAGTTCTTACAGACCATACAGTCAGGATTATCACACCCATGGCCCCACTACAGAGTACCAGTTTTCTATACTAGTCATTTCTCATGTTTTGAGAGTGCCATCCATCCTGGTAGGGGAGGCGTGGCAGCAGGGGTGTGAAGAAGCTTCCTACACTGGGTCTACAGTCAGGAAGCAGAGACTGTACTGATGGTCTGCTCGCTTTCTCTTTCTACAGCTTAGCTGCCCAGCCCATGGAGGATACTGCCACACACGTTTAGGATGGCTCTTTCCACCTAAATCCAGTTCCTCAGAGTCATGCCCAGGTATTTGTTTCCCTGGTGATCCCAAATTCCACCATGTTGACATCAAGATCAACATGCAGTAGCCACAGTTCTTAGAGGCAATACATTTTCTGTGATAGGAAAGGCCCAGAAAACCTTTGGAGATGGCAGGGGCCAGAAATCTATAGAGGTCCTCACTCCTACAAAACTTACTCCTGGCTGTTTCTCTCGAGCTTCCTTGCATCAGCCCTCCCTAGAGAGCTGAAATGGTGGCCAGTCAGAGTTCCTGAGTGATCTTGTAAGCCTAGTAAAGCAAGATGAGAGTTTAGGAACAGAAGTTTGGAGACATTCTTCAAGTATTCACATTTCTTTCTAAAACCTGTGTGTGGTGGTTTGAATACGCTTGGCCCATATGGAGTGGTACTGTTAGGAGATGTGGCCTTGTTGGAGGAAGTGCGTCACTGTGGGGTGTGCTTTGGAGGTCTCCTCCTATGCTCAGGCTCTACCCATTGCAGAAGAGAGCTTCCTCTAGCTGCCTGAGGATGCCAGTCTCTCCTGCTTGCCTGTGGATCAAGATGCAGAACTCTCAGCTCCTTCTCCAGCACTATGTCTGCCTGCATGCAACCATGCTTCCTGCCATGATGATAATGAACTAAACATCTGAATCTGTAAGCCCACCCCAATTAAATGTTTGCTTTTATAAGAGTTGCTTTGGTCATGGTATCTGTTCACAGCAATGAAAACCCTAACTAAGACACTATGTTAGCCTTTTCTCCAAGAGTTTTAGAAGCAGTAGAGAAGCCTACACATTCCTGTTGATTCTCTGTGGCACAGTCGCAAAAAGGTGGCCGGGACAATATTTCCTAATCCCATTTTGCAGGTGGGAATACTGAAGCCCCGGGAAGCAGCAAACAGTTCGTGGTCACACACAGGCTTAAGATACGTGTGGTAGCCGGGCAGTGGTGGTGCACGCCTTTAATCCCAGCACTTGGGAGGCAGAGGCAGATGGATTTCTGAGTTCGAGGCCAGCCTGGTCTACAGAGGGAGTTCCAGGACAGCCAGGGCTACACAGAGAAACCCTGTCTCGAAAAACAAAAACAAACAAAAACAAAAAAAAAAGATACATGTGGTAAACATAGTTGAGCCTGACAGTCCACAAAGGACCAAGTCTTCATCTTGGATTTTCACTATGGAAATCTATCTGCCTCTGGCCAGAGGTAGTTTTGAAGCTGCATAGCCACAGGGGAAAGGATTATCCTAATCGAGGTTAATATGGTCAGTGTTTTTAGATAATGCAAGAAGCTGGAAGAGAAAATGAAACCATACTGGAAGATGGGGCCAAAGCCAGCCTGGCAGTAACTTTGAGAGTGTCACACCAGCGTCTGTGTGTACAGTAGTGTTTGGTAGTGTCCTTTTGACGGCTCCTGTTGAGTCGATCCAGGGGAAAGTGTCTTCACCCTGCTCCATTCAGATTCCTCATGATAAGCTCCACCTCCCCTGCGCTTTCCAGACCTGAGTCTTCTCAGAACTCTGCTCCTTTGCACGTACTGTTCCATTTCCCTGGAATAACCTGCCCTTGAGTGCTGCTTTCTCGGAATAACCTACCCTCAAACACGCTGTTCCCTGTCCTGGAATGCATTTCTTTCTCTGTAAGCCCTGTTCTCCTCCCATCTTGGCACCAGGATACGCTCAGCACTTCACGCAGATAAGAAAATATCCTGGCTAGTAGTCATAGTTGCTTGCTGCTGTAAATATGCTAAAAAAGAACCCACTAAAGTACATATCTTCTGGGGTTTGTGTTTGTTTTTTTCTACTGGGGATTGATCCCAGGCAGGTGCTCTACTGCTGACCAATGGGATGTGAATTATATCTCAGGGTATTTTTTTAATTATACAAGGGGCTAGGGAGATGGCTCAGCAGGTAAAGGTGCTTACTGCCAAGGCTGAGAACCTGATTTAAACCCTGGGATGTACACAGTGGAAGGAGAGAACCAAGTTGTCCTTTGACCTCTACCTGCATGCCACAGCATGGCATGTACACACACATACACACATAGACACGTGTAAATATTAAAACGTCTTAAGTTGGTCGGGCAGTGGTGGCGCATGCCTTTAATCTCAGCACTTGGGAGGCAGAGGCAGGCGGATTTCTGAGTTCGAGGCTAGCCGGGTCTACAGAGTGAGTGCCAGGACAGCCAGGGCTACACAGAGAAACCCTGTCTCGAAAAAAAACAAACAAAAAAAAGTCTTAAGTTATATGAGAAAAGGTCTTCTCTTTATATAGTAAGTCTCTCAATGAATGAGACACTTCATTTTTCCCCTTCAATCTTCAAGCCAGTATGACCTCATCCAGGTAATATTGTTGAATAAACAGTGGTCACCTGAAACCTCAGATTGAATGAAGGCATATACATATGATGGGGTCTTTCCTTTCCCCCCTTGTTGAACACATCCATGTGCTTGTGGCATCATAGTGCAAAGCAATAAGGATGCACAAGAAGTAAGCATTTTCCAAACCTGACAGGTTTATGGTCAGTGGAGGAGACAGATGTGCACACAGATGCACTATGACATTTCAGATGTGACAGTTTATTGGCAAACAGATGTCATTCAGCCTAGGCTTACCAGAGGTCATCATGGAAGAACTGATACTGAAAATGCAGTTTGAAGGATAAGTAAGTGTCTTAGGGTCGCTATTGCTGTGATGAGACTATGACCAAAAGCAAGCTGAGGAGCAAAGGGTTTATTCAGTTTATTTTCCATATCACAGTTCATCGTCAAAGGAAGTCAGGGCAGGAACCTGAAGGCAAGAGCTGATGCAGAAGCCATGAAGGAATGCTACTCACTGGCTTGCTCCCCATGACTTGCTCAGCCTGCTTTCTTATAGAACCCAGGACCACGAGTCCAGGGATGGCACCACCCCCAATGGACTGGGCTTTCCTCCATCAATCACTGATTAAGAAAATGCTGTACAGCCTGATCTTATGAAGGTATTCTGTCAGTTTCTCAAAGGAGGTTCCCTCCTTTCAGATAACACTAGCTTATGTCAAGTTGACATAAATATAGCCAGCACAGTAGGGATTTACTAGGCTAGGAAAAGACATAAAAGGAATTATAAATCTGTGGTGGTTTGAAAGAAAATGGACGCCATAGGTTTATAGGGAATGGCACTATTAGGAGGTATGGCCTTGTTGGAATAAGTGTGGCTTTGTTGGCTGAAATGTGTCACAGAAGGATAGGCTTTGAGTTCTCGTGCTCCAGCCAGGCCCCATGTGGCATTTTCTCTTCCTGCTACCTGCCATTCCAGATGTAGAACTCTGAGCTCCTTCTCCAGCACCATGTCTGCCTGCACACTGCCATGCTTTCTGTCATGAGTATAATGGACTAAGTCTCTTCACAGCAATAAAACCCAAACTAACACGGTATCCTAGACAAAGAAGAATGGTATGTAAGGGGTTAGAGAGATGGTTCTGTGGTTAAGAGCATGGGCTGCTCTTCCCAGCAGCCACATGGAAGCTCACAACTGTCTGTACCTCCAGTTTCAGGTGACCTGATGCCTTCTTCTGGATTTGAAGGCACTTTATACACATGCTGCACAGACATGCATGTCGCCAAAACAACCACAAATGGATGGTTGGATGAATGGATGGATGGATGGATGGATAGATAGATAGATAGATAGATAGATAGATAGATAGATAGATACAAAAAAAAATACATCTCCATCTCCACACCTGTCTTGGTTAGGGTTTCCATTGCTGTGAGCAGACACCATGATCACCACAACTCTTATAAAGACAACATTTGATTGGGACTGGCTTACAGTTTCAGAGGTTCAGTCCATTATCATCATGGCAGGAAGCATGGCAGCATGCAGGCAGACATGGTGCTGGAGAAGAAGCTGAGAGTTCTGCATGTTGATGTTGCAGTAGTTGATTAATGCTGCTCAAATTGCCCTGGTGGTAACAGCGCGAGTTCCTCACTACCACCCCAATAGTCTGAGTTCCCAAATGAAAGACAGACAGATGCACACACACACACACACACACACACACACACACACACACCCTTCTATTTTAGTATACCTTAAACAGCTCAATGATTGGGCCACTCCCAAACTTCCACGTTCCTAATACCTCTCCTCCAGTACTCATGAGTTATTACTTACTAAAGTCTATATTCCATCTTTGACACTTAGACCCAATCAAGGAGGCCACCTGGGGCCACTCTTCCCTGGCTCTTACATGATTGGTATGCTCTCTCTTCTGCACCTCTCAGGTCTGGACCTTACTGCTCTCCTGGCATGGCAGTCCTCCTTTCCCCTCGCTCCCCTAGCCCATGAATCCTAAAGTCCTGTCTCTGTCCCCCTGCCCAATCATTGGCCACAGGCAACTTTATTTACCAATCAGAACCAACTGGGGGCAGGGACCCTCAGTATCTTACATACGGAATCTCGTGCAATTTTGGGAACTCAAATAACATAATGCAAGCATTAGACCAAATCCACAACGTCTTGATCAAAAGGCAACCAGGAGAGACTGTCTTCCAGGAAGCTAGGAGGAGGGTCTCATCGCCCACCCCCACAGTGACACACTTCCTGCAACAAGGCCACGCCTACTCCAACAAGGCCACACTTCCTAACCGTGCTACTCCCTGGGCCAAGCATTCAAACATGTGAGTCTATGGAGGCCAAACCTATTCAAACCACTACAAGCCCCAAAGTCAAACATACACACAGATTGAGAAATAAAAACAATAAGAAGAGAAATAGTGAAAAGCCAAAGTTCTCAAAATCAAAGACAAGTTCTCCAGACTGAAGGGTATGCAGAAGGCTCAGTGCAGGTAGTGACTTTTCCCAAGCAAAAGCACGTCACTGTGACACCTAGCACTCAAATGATAGAAGCATATATTGTTGGAGTAAACAATGTGCAAAGGATTTGGAAAGAGAATGGCAAAGTATTTTTCTAAAACAAAAGAAACTGGAGGGTAATGGGACAATGCCTTTACAGCAGAGAGGAGATTATTTTAATCTGGCATCCTAAAGGTAGGCTGATTACAAAGTCAAGCAAAGATACAAATATGCCCCACTTAGTGAAATCCTCTGAGAGATGAGTCCCAGCCACACTGAAAGAAGACATGGGCTTGGGAAATAGGATCTCCAATACAGAATATTCTGCAGAGACACCTAGAATGCTGTCATGCAGCCATCCAGAAAGCAGTGGGTACAGTTCGGAATGGATGGCTTGGAGTGAGACTGAAGAAGGACACCACTCCCCAGGAAAAAGGGAGCTTGTCATTCATACAAACAGTAAATGTCCCTGATAAAATAACAGGCATACGGAAAGCACAACAAACGGAAAAATACATGACCATTCAAGCCAGGAGCCTGAGGCTATAGGCTTGAGTGTGAGAACGTTTGTACCGTCATAACACAAGCATCGGTGTATTACACAAGCAGCTACAAGAGAGCTCTACAGAACAGCCAGGAGAGCAAAGCCAGTAGAAAAAGAAACAAAGACCGTGAACGGACTAATTCACAGAAGACAGAACGCAAATAAGCTCATGTGTCAGTGATCGACGAAAATTAAAACTACTCCCAACTAGCAAATTGCCAAAAGGTTTTAAATTCCGAGGCATTGGAGGTGCAGGGCATCAGAAAGCTCTTTACCACTGTCCTGGGTGACTGGCTGACACCTCGACCCAGCAGAACTGAAGATCAAGTGCTTGTCAGCCTTCTTCAGACCCTACACCTGATAACCTCCATTTTATTACAGAAGGCCTCAGCACGTCTGCTCAGCCTGTGTGGAAGCAGGCAAGAGTCAAGCTGTGCAAAATCTGAAGTGACTCTTGGCCCTGGTGAGGGAGAATAGAAAAGAGAGGCCAGAATTTCAGTTTTACGTTTGTTTGAATAAGATGGTGCCATTTCCTGGGTGCACAGGTCTGCTGCCCTCAGAAGCTGGAGACTGGTGGCAGGGATCAGTTGTCACCATTTTTGAGTAAAATTATTAATCTTATTTTAAAAAACAATAATAAAGCGTGGTGGTAAATATATGGATATTTATCTTATAAAAATCTTGCCCTAAACCGGGCAATGGTGGCACATGCCTTTAATCCCAGCACTCGGGAGGCAGAGGCAGGCAGATTTCTGAGTTCGAGGCCAGCCTGGTCTACAGAGTGAGTTCCAGGACAGCCAGGGCTACACAGAGAAACCCTGTCTCAAAAAACAAAAAAACAAAACAAAACAAAAAAAAGATAGAGTCTCAGGCCGGGCAGTGGTGGCGCCTTTAATCCCAGCACTTGGGAGGCAGAGGCAGGCGGATTTCTGAGTTCAAGGCCAGCCAGGTCTACAGAGTGAGTTCCAGGACAGAGAAACTCTGTCTAGAAAAATCAAAAGAAAAAAAATTATAGTTAACCTGTCAGAATTATGTATCAATAAAATCACAATTTACAAGATGCCAATACAATAATTTCAGAGCCAGTTGATAATGATAAAAGCTGCCCACCTAGATTAGACAAATTATCCCAGTATTCTAGCCTTTATGATATCATAACTGGTTGTGGCTGGTGACCACCATGCTGGTTCATGTCAGCTGCCATCCTCCTCCTTTCTCCCCCAAGACTCTCTGTCTTTGCAACTCTTAGCTCCGCCTCCCTTTTTCTTGTCCAATCACAGACCTCCTCTGCACTAATGTAATTGGACAGGGAAAATCCTGCAACACTATTTCTTTAGCAGAACAAGAGCATTTAGTTCTCTCCTATGTCCTTGGCCCATGTCCTCTCAGGTTCTTGGCCACCTAGGCAGTATCAGGCATGAGTTCCATCTTATGGAGTGGGCCTTAATTCCAATTAGATATTGGTTGGTTACTCCTACAACTTTTGTGCCACTGTTACACCAGGGTCTATCCTGCAGGCAGGTCACCATTGTAGAGTTCAGGGTTTATAGCTGGGTTGGTGTTTACCTCTCTCATTTGGGAGTGTGCAGACTGTGAACACTAGTCAGTGGGGCTGAAGGCTCTAGGTAGGCACCGGCTCTACTTTTCTGTTTTCAGTGAGTTTTGTGAGTGTTACGTTTAGCATAGGGCCTTACCATCTGTTTGTGGAGAGACACAAATAGTTTTGGCAATAACTGGGGTTTGGGGGTTTCCATGAGGCTCCTTTGACCAACAATTCAGACACAACCCATTCCTGTTGCTGGAGTAGTTGGGGCTTTGTCTCTCTCACACACAGAGAGGGGCTCATTGGTTAAGAGCCCTTCCTGCTCTTGCAGTGGACCCAGGTTCCGTTCCCAGTACCCCATGGTGGCTCCCAACCATTGTTAACTCCAGCTCCAGGGCTCAATACCCTCTTCTGACCTCTGTATTCACTGCACACATGTGGTACACATACATACATTCAGGCAAAAGTTTTTAATTATTAAAAAAAAAAAAAAAAAAAAGACGGGAGCTGGAGAGATGGCTCAGCGGTTAAGAGCACTGACTGCTCTTCCAGAGGTCCTGAGTTCAATTCCCGGCAACCATATGGTGGCTCACAACCATCTGTAATGGGATCTGATGCCTTCTTCTGGTGCGTCTGAAGAAAGCGACAGTGTAATCATACGTAAAATCAACAAATAAATCTTTAAAAAAAAAAAGAAAGACAAGAAGTTGAGACAGTTTGATTATAAGGTTAGATTTGGGAGGAGTTAGGCAGAAGGATGGGAGATGGATTATGATAATACATTACATGCGTATATGAAAGTTTCAAAAAATTAATATATATTCAAAAGCACATAAGACAATAAGATAAACACTAATACTAAAATCTAGCTTTTTCCGATTTTACTGGTTGTGTCAATGATATTTGCTGTAGCAAAAGAAAATTGAAATCAGTTTTTGCATTTGGGTGTGTTTGTTCTCCTTCAGGCTCCATAATTTATTGGTCATTTGTTCTTCTTGTGTTGACATTTTTATGTGTGAAAGATATCTCTATGTAGAGTGCTCCCAATTCTTTTTTGTTTGTTTTGTTTTGTTTTGTTTTGTTTTGTTTTGTTTTGTTTTGAGACAGGGTTTCTCTGTGTAGCCCTGGCTGTCCTAGAACTCACTCTGTAGACCAGGCTGGCCTCGAACTCAGAAATCTGCCTGCCTCTGCCTCCTGAGTGCTGGGATTAAAGGCGTGGGCCACCACTGTCCCGCAAGTGCTCTCAAAGTGGATTTATCTGATGTTTTCTCCTGAGTAGATTTAGGAGATTTAGGTTACTCGTGGGAACACCACAGAGATGACATTATTTAAGTAAAAGTATGCATTGTGTCTAGGGGACACTTTGGTGCTGATATGTAGGATACTAGTGGTTATGTCAGCATAAATCAGGTTTCGGTGTTACAAAGTTTCTAAAGACTTTGAAACTGTGTAGCTACTTTCTTACCCTTAAAATTCAAGGGGGTGGGGGTTTGTTGTCCTCTTATTGATTCTTTTCTGTGTCTTTTTCCCTTCCTGTGCTAGGACCTCACACATCCTAGACAAGCTGAGCCACAGTCCTTCCCCTATTGTTGATTCTTTGTTGGATTAATCATTATGGTTATAGTAATTCAGTGTTAGAATGTATAGAATTACTCATGTATCTTTGAAAAAGAAGTCTGTTGTTGAGGCTTGAGAGGTGGCTCAGTTTATTAATAGCACATACTGCTCTTGCAAAGGACTCAAGTTCAATTTCCAGCACCCAGCTCAGGTGGCACACAGTCACCTGTAACTCCAGCTCTAGGGGGGGTCCAACACTTCCGGTCTTCATTTCACACAGACATACACACATAATTAAAAATGATGTGGGGGGCATGTTTTTAATCCCAACACTTAGAAGGCAGAGGTAAATGGATCTTTTAAGTTCAAGGCCATCTTGGTCTACAAAGCAAGCTCCAGGCCAGCCAGAATACATATAGAGATCCTGTCTCAAAACAACAATAAATATTTTTAAATGGCACTAGAGAGATGGTTCAGAGGTTAAGAACACTGGCTGCTTTTCCAGAGGACCCAGGTTTAATTCCCAGCAACCACATGGTGGCTCCCAACTGTCTGTAACTCCAGGTCCAGGGGATCTGACAACCTCTTCTGACCTTCTCAGGCACTGCACAGATTTGATGCACAGACATACATGCAGACAAAATACCCATGCACATAAAATAAAAATAATATTTTTAAATAAGTGTTTTTCCGTCTTGTTAAATTAACATTTGATTTTGGTCTAAGAATGTTGAAATGTTTAACACTTACTGGGGCTTTATTTCCTTCTGCAATATTGATCCCCTTCACCTGAAATTTGGTTTGTTTCTTTTTCTTCCTTTCTTTTTTCCTTTCTTTCTTTCTCATGTTAGTTTTACTGGGCTAATTTTTCTCTTTTTATTGCCATTTAATATATAAAGTATTAAAATGGTTGTAAATTGTAGTTGCTTGTATTTTTATGTTATTTTGGGTCCCCAAAACTGCTCACATGAGTGTTCACACATAAGGCGCTCAGGGACCCTGCTCCCAGTTGGTTCTGATTGGTAGATAAAATATAGCGACAGCCATTGGTTTGGCAGGGCAGGCGGAAGTGGGACTTTTAGGATTCCTGGGCTAAGGACAGAGAGGAAAGAAAGAGAAGGAGGAGAGCCACCATTCTGGGAGAAGGAATGGGAAACCGCCCTGCCCGGGGAGAGTGGAGGACAGGGAGGCATAGCCAGTGTGTGAAGAAGCCAGGGGAGTGCGGCCCAGCGGGCATCACTCTGGGTCCAGAGCAGCCCTGATAGGATGTAGGATTTAGTAAGTAACAGCTCAGGATTCTCGGCAGGGAGTAGATTAACTACGTGGAGGTCAGGAAGTGGCCCAGCCACTGAGCTGATTAAGACATACCAAAATATAAAGGCTGAGTGTATGTCTTTCGTTCAGGAACCGAGAACTTCGGGGTAGGTAGAGAAGAATGTGCCGCAGCAGGGATTTATTTAGTTATTTGATACTACAGGAAATATTTATTGAGTCAGTCCACCCCCTCTTCTGTCTGACGCTCCTCTACTCATCCACGAGGGTGGCTGTCCTTACCATTCCCTGGTTTATCTTTCATATGCTTTTCTTTTGGTACGATTGAACTCATGCATGCTTTCTTATTCCTCTTCTTTCCCACAGCAAAGGTAGCCTGTGAATAATACTCTTTTGTACTTTTCTATAGGCCACACCCAAGGCCTGTGTGTACTTTTCTCTATTGACATAACAATACAACCTGGAAAGAAATTGCTCTCTCAGTTCAGTTTCCTCGCCCCTTTAAGAGTTGCACAGCCCTGAGAGTGTGTGGATAAATCAATGATTTCCAATGTACTGTATTTTTTTTTTTCAAAGACAGTTGCTCAGTTAAGGAAATGGCTCACTGAGCAAAGGCTTGAGAACAGTTGGGATCCCTGAAGCCCACTTGAATGGTGGGCAGACGTGGTATGTATCCGTAATCCAGCTCACAGAAGGTAAGCGGCCCAGCCACACTAGCCAACAGCAAGCTCATGGGTCATCAAGAGACCTTGCTGTGTAAGGCGGAGAACTGCCTTGGAAGAAACTGATATCAAGTCAACCTCCGGCCCCCATGTAGGCACACACACACACACACACACACACACACACACACACACAAAATATGAATACTCACAGGCACCCTGCACACAGAACACACAAGAAAGAAAACAGGAAATGACATTAAGAACCTTGTACGCATACTTTTGCAGTCTTTGGGGCTTTATCTTTAGCATGCTTTCTTTTTTTTTTTTTTTTTTTTTGTCTTTCGAGACAGGGTTTCTCTGTGTAGCCCTGGCTGTCTTGGAACTCACTCTGTAGACCAGGCTGGCCTCGAACTCAGAAATCCGCCTGCCTCTGCCTCCCAAGTGCTGGGATTAAAGGCGTGCGCCACCACTGCCCAGCTCATCCCAGTTTTAAGCAGGCAAATCTTTGAGTTTAAAGTCAGCCTGGTCTACATAGTAAATGCCTGGCCACCAAAGCCTGCATAGTGAGCTCCCATCTCAAAGCAATAACAAACAGCAACCCAAGGCAGTGGCTCCTGCAGAACCACACCTAAGGCTGACCTCTGGCCTCCGTATATGAATATGAACACAGTTGTACCTGTTTGCATCCCATCCGTTGTAAAAGGGTACCTAGTTCCCAACTGTCGCCAACAAAGTGTGTGGTGATCATATAGATGAGAAATGGTATCAGTGTTGTTTTAGTTTGTAATTCTCTTACTTTGGGGAAAAGGGTCCCTTCTGTGTAGAAGAGTGATATATCGGGTTGTAGCGTGAAATATAAAAAGTGCAATTCATGCTATCACCAGCAAGGCACTGGGAGCCTTGTTCTCATCTTGTGGAACTCTGACCAGGAGCTCTGAAATCTCGCCACCCGACTCCCTAAGTTCCCACTGGTGGGTTACTGCCATGTCAGCCCCACACTTCGAAATTCCCACGGCCTTTTGGGGTGCACTTGTCGCAAACCCACGCTGCTTTGCCACAGTATCTTTCTCTCTCGAACCCAGTTGAGCTCCCACATGAAGGAGAACACCACACAAACTTAGTTCAGAATCAGTGGTAACTCAGTCACTGGGCGCAACAAATACCATCTTACTTTATAAGCCAATCTATGTTAAATCCTCTGGTAGCGGATCCAAAGGGATCCGCCACCTGAAACGGGGCCTCTGCTATCTACATTTTCACCTCCATGCTCATGTCCTCTAGCCCACTCCCCTCCTCTCCTTTTCTGCTGTCCCTCTCTCTGACCGGGAAGTCCCACCTACTCGCCTAGCAATTGGTTTCTTTATTCATTAGAAAGGTCACTTGGAGTCCTGAGTACGTGATTCACTCCTCATCCCAGGCAGCCCCTCTTGGGGGAGCTGGATTAGCATCAAAATACAAACAGCGCCAGGGCGGTCCACAACATAGAATCCCTTAGACGAGGATAGAATCTATATGTTTTCTGTTCCTGTCCACCGACCATTCTTCTACTGAGTTTTTTTTTTCCCATTTTGTGATTTTTTAAAAAGATTTTATTTATTTTTATGTATGTGAGTACACTGCAGCTGTCTTCAGACACACCAGAAGAAGGCATCGGATCCCATTACAGATGATTGTGAGCCACCACGTGGTTGCTGGGAATTGAACTCGGGACCTCTGGAAGAGCAGTCAGTGCTCTTAACCGCTGAGCCATCTCTCCAGCCTCAATTTTGTGATTTTTTTTTTTTAACATATCAGGTATATGAGCCCTTTGTCTACATACATGTGGCAATTATTTCTCCCAGATTTTGTCTTTATCATGTTCCTTCCTATGTAAAAAATTTCACTTTTATGTCTTCAAGCTTGTCTCTCTTAGATCCGTTTCATTCTAAATTATTATTAAGCACTTTCTTCTGTGCCCACATTAGAAAGGAGTCTTTTTTTTTTTTTTTGGTTTTTTTCGAAACAGGGTTTCTCTGTGTAGCCCTGGCTGTCCTGGAACTCACTCTGTAGACCAGACTGGTCTCGAACTCAGAAATCCGCCTGCCTCTGCCTCCCGAGTGCTGGGAGGACTCACTTTTATTATTCTTAGCTTACAAATCTTGAGGAGGCATGAGATTTGGAGGAAAGTCACCTCAAGACAAAAAACTAGGTCCAAACCATGTCCTGGGATAGACTTTGAAGCTACTCTACTCTCTACTGCCTCTCAATGTAGGAATTTTCAATGTAATTCCCAGATCTCTTTATCAAAGGAGAAATTAGTCTGTTTTTGTTGTTAGTGGTGGTTAGTTGGTTTTTGTTAGTTTGTCTGCTTGTTTTTTGTTTTTGTTGTTCAAGACAGGGTTTCTCTGTGTTGCCCTGGCTGTCCTGGAACTCACTCTTCAGACCAGGCTGGCCTCAAACTCAGAGATCCTCCTGCCTCTGCCTCCCAAGTGGTTTAAAGTGGGATTAAAGGTGTGTGCCACCACTGGTTTGAAATCATTCTATTTATATCCAGCTCCTAACTTCTTTCCTTCCCGGAATGACTCCTCAAGCATGTGATGACTGCTTGTGCCTTTCCTACTTAGATCCTTACCTTCAGATACAAACTCTCCAGGAGTGAGTCATTTAGCACTTCTAGTAGGCTCCAAGTGCTACAGTGCTTGCTCACCCACATTGCAGGGCTCTGCTCTGGAGAGCTGTTCTCTAGGTTGGTGTGGCAAAGCCAGGAATTTGTGTCCCATGTGATTATAACAGCCAATTCACGGACCATAGAGGGAAATCGGTAGTGAAGCCAAGTGTGTACCTAGACTCAATCCACACAACAAGACTTAAAAGTGGGAACAGGGGATTTGAGGTGTTGGTTAAGCTTTGAGTCATGGGAGGTCATGACCGGTCTTTCCTTCTTGAATGTTCTAGACTTAAACTATGAGCAATTTTATAGCATAATAGGTCAGACTTCTTTGTATTGAGTCTGGAGAATGACTAAGGCAGTGTGTTCCAATGTCTGGATGGCAGAAACACCAAGAGCCTCCCATCTAACACGTGCTTAGTTTGCTTCCTATTGTTGAGATACTGGCCAAGATATCTGTCAGGAGGTTATTTCCTCTGACAGCTGTAGTTTCATCATGAAGGGGAGTCAGGGCGGGAACTGAACCAGAGGCCATGATGAACGCTGTTTACTGGCTTGCTCCTCCTGGCTTACTGAGCCTGCTTTCTTATATACTCAGGACAACCCATAGTGGCCTGGGCCCTTCTATATCAATCATTAACCCAGAAGATGGTCCCACTGAGTGGCCTAAAGGTCCATCTGAGGAGGCAGTTCCTCAGTGAAGTTCACTGTTCCTAGATGACTCTAGCTGTGTCAAGCTGATAAGAAAACAAAACAGAACTACCCAGCACAGTAAATGTCTGTGACTGACACAGTGGCGCCTTTAAATACAACATACACATACTAAACCTGAGAGTTCAGTCTTTGTTCATGGCTTCTCACTAGACTTCCCTGACACTCTGATACTGTTCCTTGTCTTCTCTCCTGCTGAGTTATATTGTTCCTTTAGTACAAGAAAACGTAAAGAAAAGTGCTATGCCAATGTCAGAGACCCGAAGTTGAGTTCCTTTAATGTTTACTGCTACCTGTGTAACCTCCTGAGTCTTCCATCTTGAAAACAAAGAATTGCTGTCAAATACCTAGAACCAGGCCTGGCCCTCCTCGTCAGGTCTGGCCCTCATGTGAGACACCTGGTTCAGGCCTGGCCCTCATTATCAGGTACCTAGTATAGCAGAGGTTTTCCTCGTGAGGAGACCCCTGATTTGGAACACTGTAGCATCACAGTAACAAAAGTTGCAAACTCAGTGGCTACTAGGAAAAGTAAGTTTCTAGACAGAGGTGTTGGGATTTTAGCAGTCACCTGTCCCAGTGAGACCCCTAACAGATAGTCACCAGAGTTGGCCCAATGGTACCCATATTGCATGTTGAAGCCCCCCCATGGTAGAAACTGGTTAATTAGAGGAAAACTTTACATAAAGTTGAACTACAATCGGTTTTATCTCTAATTTTAGATTTTCATGACCCTTGAAAGTTAAAAGACGTTTGTGAGATCTTCAAGTCCATCAGCTAGTTTTATGAATGAAGAATGCAGAGTCAAGGAGAGTACGTGCTGTGTCCTTCTTTTTGGAGGGCTGTGGCAGGAGAGCGGTCTTTCTGGTCCTTCAGTGTTACAGTCAGTCCAGGTCTTGGAGTGTCGCCCTCCCCATCCTTTGAATCAGGCCCTCTCCTCTGCCCTCTCCAGCCCCTCGTCTCTGCATACGCAACATTTGTGACTCGCAGAACTGACAACAAGTTTCTCATTGTGCTCTGACCCGCTGTGAAATAAGACTGCTTCTGAGTCAGATCGGAGTCATTGGACCTGGAAATGCCACGAACTTGAGCTACACACCCCCAGCAGAGCTTGGATAAAATGCAGCAGCATGATGCTTTAGTTTGTTGAGCGAACATAGGATACTTTTGAAACACTTGCCCCAGGCCTAGAGGAAGTGCTTGGTAAGACTTGCCAAATGACTGCTGAATGGGGTTGAGCTTTTTAACCCCTAACATAAGAAGATGATAGAGAGAGGGGAAATTTTCAAAAACAAAAATCTACCTCCTGAGCCTAGTCCGGTAATCCTCAAAGAGCAGGAGGATCAGGAATTCAAGGTTATCCTCACCTACGCATTAAGTGTGATGCCAGCCTGGACTACATGAACCGGTCTCAACACAGAACCATAAGCCAGCTTTTACAAGCACTTGTAACCCAAGCACTAGGGAGGCTGAGGCAGGAGGATCACGAGCCTGGCCTACATTAACAGGGCGGTGGTGGACCGCTTGCCTAACATGCATAGCACACATGGGGCCCTGATGTCTTCTCCAGTAAGGTGGGGAGGGGCTTCTTATAACTTTAGAATAAATCTTGAAGTTTACCATTATTAGGATTTTCTGGAAAGATTGAGAGTGACCCCTTCCTCCAGAGCTGTTCGGGGGGGAGGAGTCAGCAGCTCTTCCTGGTTTCCCCTTCCTCCAGAGCCATTGAAGGGATCAGCAGCAATTTCTCCTTCCTCCAGAGCCGTTCAGGGGCGGGTCAGCAGCTCTTCCTGGTTTCTGAGCGGGAGGCAGTGTGGCTGAAGAGATTGCTGGGTTCTCCCACTGGCTCATGCAATCAGCAGAGAAGCTGCTGACTCATGAAATTGCTAAGGTTACCAACACCTAATGTCTTAGTCATTTAAGATTAAGGATATATCTAGATTTGTGTCTTTGAGATTATCTATTTTTATTTTTTTGAGACAGCATCTCAGGTAGCCCAGGTTGGCCCAAAACTCTCTTTGTGCAGCTATGGATAACCTTGAACTTCTATCCTCCTGCTTCCACCTCCTAATTTCTGGAATTGTGCTGACCTACCATATAGGAGAGTAAAGATTTTAGCGATCCCCTTCCCTGGGAACCTTTCACCAAGTCTGGTTACCTAAGTTCCCTGGGAGCCATGTGACAGAACAAGAGAGCTGACTATACATTGCCTTCTGACCTCCACTTGAATCCCCATAGATACGTATATACATACACAAATAAACATAGTTTAAACATTTTTAAATCACCTTCCTTTATGTGAAAGAAGAGTTTCTAGAACCCACACAGAAGTGGTTTGAGAAGATGCTGGTTTGGTGCTGGAGAGATGGGTCAGTGGTTAAGAACACTGACTGCCTTTCCAGAGGTCCCGAGTTCAATTCCCAGCAACCACATGGTGAGAAGGTTCTGGTTTGATTGACTTGTCCAGACAAAGAGCCAGCAAGTACTACAGCAAACTTAGAAATTGTAAGGAGCGGCTAGAGTATTCGCCATTACAAGATGGCGCTGACCTCAGCTGTCGCTCTAAGGAAACTTACGGTTAGCGCGGGAAAACCCCCGAAGCGCATTATGGGTGTACATGACTATCACCGCCCACTCCCGGGGCACACCAACCAATGGAGAGCACGCTGCCTCGGGGCTATATAACAGCGCCATTCTGGGGC
>CM052713.1:14617172-14632341 GCA_028551405.1 Uromys caudimaculatus
TGGACAAGAAATGTCCTTGGTTTGCCACTTTTCAGATAGGCTGTTTATGGACCTGTACGGTCGATCTGCAGTAGGGGCTGGAGAGACAGCTCAGCAGTTAAGAGCACTGACTGCTCTTCCAGAGGACTCAGGGTCAATTCCCAGTACCCACATGCCAGCTCACAACTATCTGTAACTCCAGTTAGATAGATTCCAGGGGATCTCACACCATCACACAGACATAGGTGCAGGCAAAACACCAGTGCACTAAAAATAAATGAATGGGTAAATAAATAAATACTTATGAGATAGTTAATAAATAGAGGCTTCAACATTTGAAGAACAAAAGAAAGAAAGAAAATAAATAAATAGATGTCTCAGCAGTAAAAGTGCCTGCTGGGCAGACCTGACAACCTGAGTTGAATCCCCAGAGCCCACGGGGTGGCAGGTGAGAATTGGGTCCCTAGGGTTGGCCTCCACACAGGTACTGTGGTACACATCACACATGTGCACACGTGCACACACACACAAACACACACACACACAATTAAAAAGACAAAAACAGGCCATTAGCATAATGTCCATGCAGTGTTTGCTTTTTTTTGTTTTGTTTTGTTTTTTTTGTTTTTCGAGACAGGGTTTCTCTGTGTAGCCCTGGCTGTCCTGGAACTCACTCTGTAGACCAGCTGGTCTCGAACTCAGAAATCCACCTGCCTCTGCCTCCCAAGTGCTGGGATTAAAGGTGTGCGCCACCACTGCCCGGCCAGTGTTTGCTTGTATGTGTAGATGGCTGTTCCTATCTCCTCCCTTTGGTTTTTTTACATCCTTCTCATTTAGCCCAGGCTGGCCTCCAGTTTGCTACATAGTGAGGCTGACTTTGAGCCTTCCGGGATCCTACTGTTTCCATGGAAGTGCTCAACTGTTGTTATGTTTTAAAAAGAGCAACCGACAACTCGTATCAGTCTAGGCTTAAACCACACACTCACTCAGCCAAAGCACTCTCATAGGGGATGTCCTGGGCCCCAGCGAGACCTCAGACTACCAGTGAAAGACAAAGTCAGCATCCTTCCCTCCTGCTCCAGTCTGAAGAGGACACATTTCTGCAGCCTCGCAGAATAGTGCAGTAACTGTACTTTGCGGCTCCGTGTGAATTATCTTTAAGGGCTTGTTTAGAAAGCCTTTTCATTTTCTTACTTATTACAGGCCACACCACAAATAATGGAATCAGTGGGGAATATCAGGGTTACACTGAACTCTGTTTAGATGGTCTGGTCTGACTTGGAGAAGAGAGGAAGGGATGGTGAATCCTGTGTCTCCAAAGCTCTGTTGTCCTTCAGGCTGGCGGTCTGCCATCTTAATGCAGCAGTAAGGAGGGTTTCTCCTGTCTTGGTCAGGATTACTATGCTGTGAAGAGACACCATGACTATGGCAACTCTTTTTTGTTTTGTTTTGTTTTTTCGAGACAGGGTTTCTCTGTGTAGCCCTGGCTGTCTTGGAACTCACTCTGTAGACCAGGCTGGCCTCGAACTCAGAAATCTGCCTGCCTCTGCCTCCCAAGTGCTGGGATTAAAGGCGTGCGTCACCACTGCCCGGCTTATGGCAACTCTTATAAAAGAGAGGTTTAGTCCATTATCATGGCGGGAAGCATGACAGCACACAGGCAGACATGGTGCTGGAGAGGTAGCTGTGAGTTCTACATCTGTATCCACAGGTTACAGGAAGAGGAAGGGGCACTGGCCTGGCTTGAGCCCCTGAGACCTCAGAGCCCATCCCCAGTGATACCCTCCAACAAGGCCACACCTACTCCAACAAGGCCACACCTACTCCAACAAGGCCACACCTACTCCAACAAGGCCACACCTACTCCAACAAGGCCACACCTCCAAATAGTGCCAGTCCCTATGAAAGAGCCTTTGGGGCCATTTTCATTCAAATTACCACATCTTCCTTCTCTCCTTCCTTTTAGCTTCTATGTTTGTTTGCTTGCTTGTTTTGTTTCATCTTTTAAGACAAGGTTGTATTCTGTAGCCTTGACTGGACTAGAACTCACTATGTAGCTCAGGATAGCCTAAATTCTTAGCAATCTACCTCACTCTCCGGAGTGCTGGATTTGCAGGGGTGAGCCACTACACCCAGCAGATTTCTCTTTTCATTCGGTGGCCCTGGGGATGGAACTCAGGGCCTTACACTGCATAAGTGGTCCCTACTGCCTTACATCCTCAGCCCTTGGAATAGTGAAGAATCCAACTTAGTTTCTTCTAGAACCACTCTGAAGCCAAGGGGACATAGGACAGGGTCAGAGTGAATGCTTTTGATAACAGACCTGAGCAGGCTTTTTCTGAGGCGCATTATTAACTAAATGAAACAACATTGCTTGAAAAAACAGCAAACCACTCTGGGTAGTGTACTGTACACCAATAAGCCCAGCTTGTAGGAGGCACAGACAGAGAATGGATAGGTCCAAGTCAGCCTGGGCTTCAAAGTGAGATCTGCCCCCACATAATCCAGGCCTGGGGGTATAGCTTGGTAGTAGAGTGGTTGCCAGGCACGCGTGAGGCCCTGGGTTCCATCTCTAGTCCTGCAAAATAATATTAATAACCATAATACATAAAATCGTTAAAAACAAAGAAAGGATATGTACCTACACCCTGGCTCCATGCAGCTTTCACCCTGTGAACTTGAAATTGGGTTAGTTCCTTTAGTCTGAGTCTCAGCCGCTTGCAGAACTCTGGATCTGATCACCATTTAGGAGGTATAGTACTGGTTAGCCTTTTTGTCAACTTGACACATGCTCCAGTTATCTAGGGGCAGGGAACTTCAGACTGACCGGTAGGCAGGTTTGCAGGGCATTTTCTTTCTTTCTTTCTTTCTTTCTTTCTTTCTTTCTTTCTTTCTTCCTTCCTTCCTTCCTTCCTTTCTTTCTTTTTTTAATTTTTTAAAAAGTTTTTTTTCTTAATTTTTAATTTTTTATTTTTGTTTTTTCGAGACAGGGTTTCTCTGTGTAGCTCTGGCTGTCCTGGAACTCACTCTGTAGACCAGGCTGGCCTCGAACTCAGAAGTCCGCCTGCCTCTGCCTCCCGAGTGCTGGGATTAAAGGCGTGCACCACCACTGCCCGGCTATTTATTATATATAAGTACTCGGTAGCTATCTTCAGACACACCAGAAGAGAGCATCAAATCTCATTACAGATGGTTGTGGTTGCTGGGATTTGAACTCAGAACCTCTGGGAGAGCAGTCAGTGCTCTTAACTGCTGAGCCATCTCTCCAGCCCATGGGACATTTTTCTTGATTAGTGTTTGTTGAGGGAGTGCCTAGCCCAGGAATAGACTTCCAGTGGGGAATGACCAAAAGAACAGAAAGCAAAAACAAAACAAACAACAACAAAAACCAAAAACCTAAATTCTAAGTGGTTTGTGACATAATTCTGACCCTTAGTGACCTTTGTACCTTAGAGCACACAATGCTCTGTGGACCTGGAGGGGCATGGAAGAGGTCACTAGATGCAGGGGATCTGGCAGCCTCCAGAGCATCCTTGAGAGGGTCAGCAGGGCTTGCAGCCACGGGACATCCTGAGAGTGATGATGTCCCCAGGCGACACTCTGAACCTTTACATGCTTCATCTCAGGGTCTTTCTACTTCAGTGACACTTTGAAGGGCGATTTCGGCCTCAGAGGGTTACATCTGCTCTTTTGGTTACAGTAGAAGGACCTTTTCGCCTAATGCTACTTCCTCCCCATTGTCTCTTAAGCCTGTCCCTTCTTTCTTTCTTTCTTTCTTTCTTTCTTTCTTTCTTTCTTTCTTTATTTATTTATTTATTTATTTATTTATTGGTTTTTTGAGACAGGGTTTCTCTGTATAGCCCTGGCTGTCCTGGAACTCACTCTGTAGACCAGGCTGGCCTCGAACTCAGAAATCCACCTGCCTCTGCCTTACATCTTTAATTTTTTTATTGATTCTTTGTGAATTTCACATCATCCACCCCAATCCCACTCATCTCCCCCTCCTCTTGTACCCACCCTCCACCCTTGCAACCTCCCCCACCACAGAGAAAAAACCCTCTCATTGTGGAAGCTGTAGTGTGTCACAGTGTGTTCCACAGTACACTCTTTTGTCCACTAATTTGTTCGCAAATGTTCATTGCAATGAGTTGTTGGTCTGGTATGAGGCCTGTTGTTGCCTGTGTCATGGAGATTTGTAGTTTTAAATCTGTAGGACCAGCCCCTTCATACATTCCAGCAGTTCATCAATGCTGCAGATGTTGGGGTGAGCAAATTCAAAGCTCTGGATCTGAGCTGTCAGCCTGCCAGGTCTCCTGCGCCCACACCACTGGAGCGAGCTCTTCTGCCCTGCCCTTACTGGCCCATCCAAGGCCACAGCCAGTAAATGCTTTCCCATGCTCTCCAGGCGGGGCAGGGAGTAAGGGGGTTAGCTCATCTGTGCCCACGCCATCAAGCCAGATCTACTGTGCTGCCCAGGTGAGCCTGGGTGTTGCAGCAGGTAAGGAGCAGGGCCAGTTCTTCAACTCTCCTGGCCCCTGGGCCAGCTCTCCTGCCTGCCATAGGTGGTGAGAGACGAGGGAGAGGAGGGTATCACTCCCTCATCTCAGCCACAGTGTAGCAGAGAAGAGGCAGGGTCAGCTTTCCCATGCGCATACCCCCAGGGCAGGCTTGCCCACACCCCTGCCGCTAGGGTTAGCTCTAGTGCTGCCCAGGCTGTTAGCATTCTGTCTAGGCTCCGCCCCACAGTTACCTGGCAACAGCCAGGTATGCCTGACCCACTATAAAAGGGGTGCTTCCCCCCCTTGGCCTCTTGTTTCTCTCTTGCTCTCTTTCCTTCTTGCTCCCACTCTGTCCCCTCGCGCCTCCCCCCCCCCCCACGTGCTCATGGCTGGCCTCTACTCCTCTTCTCTCTCTCTCTCTCTCTCTCTCTCTCTCTCTCTCTCTCCCCCCCACCCCCCCCCCCCCGCCTCTACCCTCTTAACTCCCCTCCTCATGCCCTGAATAAACTCTATTCTATACTATACCCGTCCTGTGGCAGTGTGGGAAGAACTGGAGAGAGAGAACGGGGTAGACATTATCAAAACATTTGTATTTCATGCATGGATAAAATTCTCAAACAATTAAAAATATGTATATTCTTGAATAAAGAAAACTAGGTGCAATATGGTAACCATGGAATATAACTGTCCAGGAAAAGAAAAAATTTCATAATATTACCATCAAATGCTCAATTCCATGACAAGACCACCTGAAGATTGTGTTGGTGGGAGAATACATTAGTTTGAGCCTTTGGTTAAGCTGCTTGGCAATCCACTCTCAAGAGCCTGAACAAATGGCCACTGCCCTTGGCCAGATGATAACATCCCTAGGAATCTTGCCACTGGACATGCAGTCAGGCTGAACGATGACAGATTCCCTGTGACACGTTGTTAATGTGTCATAGCAGTGACAGATTACCTAACAACAGGTTTGTCAGAATAAATCCCCACCACTAAGTAACGTGGGACTGCAATCAGAAATGTGGCCAAAGGTTTATGAGGTGTTCGTTGTAATATTTTTATGGCAGAGTAGATAAAAGCCAAATGCCAGCAAAAGGAAAACTGGTGTTATATGCAAGTGATGTGGAGACTAGCACCGTGCCTTGTCCTGAAAGTCATCTGAAGGGTTACATGGCTTCTCTGAGTGCCTAGCACCATAGCATGGTCAACACGTGGCTTGTGATTCTGCAGGACCCTTTCTACTCCCTAAGACAATAAGCCTGTGCTGGAGGTTGGAATCTCAGTTCCCACTCATAGTCTTTCCAAGTCTAACGGATTTCCTGAAGTGCTGACCTGAGTGCAGCCTCAGACCCCCGTCCTCCCTCCCTACATATAGCAAGGGTTTGTTCTGACAAGAATTGTAGGGAAGGCAAAAATAAAATGTAGTTTGGAGATTTTTTTTCTTCCTTTTCTGGAGATTGGGTCTCACTGTGTAGCCTTGGCTGGCCTGGAACTTGCTATGGAGAACAGGCCTTGAACTCACAGAGATCTGCCTATGTCTGTCTCCACTAAACGCATGCACCCTCCTGCCCTGCTCTTTCAAGAAATATTTAATATTAGGGGAGATGCTGGTTTGTTTGTTTGTTTGTTTGTTTGTTTGTTTTTTGGTTTTTCGAGACAGGGTTTCTCTGTGTAGCCCTGGCTGTCCTGGAACTCACTCTGTAGACCAGGCTGGCCTCGAACTCAGAAATCCACCTGCCTCTGCCTCCCAAGTGCTGGGATTAAAGGCGTGCGCCACCACTGCCCAGCGAGATGCTATTTTGAAGTCAGAATTTCTTAATCATCACATTACTCTAAATGTGTGGAGAGAATAACACAGCAAAGGTTTTCAAGGTTTACGGTAGAGTGGTAGTCATGTGACCAATGAGGAAACTGTCAGGCATAAAGAGCATCACCCCAAGTTGTCACAGCTACCAAGTCAACCTGTTTCCTAGAGCTGCTGGAATCAAATGAAGAGCCCAATGTGGATGTAAATAAGCATGACGTTGTACACATGACGTTGTACACATGACGTTGAACACATGACGTTGAACACATGACGTTGTACACATGACGTTGTACACATGACGTTGTACACATGACGTTGTACACATGACGTTCTACACATGGGACTTGGAATGTTTAGTCCCCAGGGCCTCACTGTCCCCTGGAGACTCTTGGGCCACCTCTTAGATGCCTTCCTGACGGACACACTGTGTCCTTCCTACTTTGACTTGGGTTTCACCACATAGCTTACTATGGCCAGTCGATCGAGGCACATGTCATGTAAAGAAAGGAAAGGCTTGAAGTAAACCAGCAAAACCGGGCTCTTTCCCTTGCCCTCCTGCCCTTTGCTTTGAGACTAGCATGTTTTGAGTGACCTGTAGCCCAGGGAATAAGAAATATATAAAAACATGGATCCAACCTGCAGCTTTAAGTTTATATGATATCTAACAGTTGCTTAAAGGTTAAATGTCAGCCAACCTTAAGACACATACTGAGAAATAAATGGCTGTGATTTTAGGTCCTTATGTTATAAAATCATTTTATGGAGAATTACTATGGTTAACTGATGTTTAAAAATAGAATCACAACTGTAGTTCAGGCCGACCTCCAACTCACAATAATCCTCCTGCCTTAGCCTCTCAAGTATGAACTTCGTGCCAGCACTGAATCTTCTTGACATACCAATACAAGTTTGAAATTTGCTCTCAGCAGGGGTCTGGGATCTGCAGGTATTCAACATCTGAG
This sequence comes from Uromys caudimaculatus, assembly GCA_028551405.1. Classification (NCBI taxonomy): domain Eukaryota; kingdom Metazoa; phylum Chordata; class Mammalia; order Rodentia; family Muridae; genus Uromys; species Uromys caudimaculatus. The sequence continues at coordinate 14,624,420 of CM052713.1, forward strand.
GAGGACATATAACAAAGCTCTGTATATAATGCAACCCACCTCATTTCATGGTGTGACAGCAAGTCTCCAGTGAGGAGGGGAGTATCTACTCAAGTGTCCGTGGCATTGTGAGGGGGAACTAAAAGGAACAGAAATGCCAGGCCTAAAGTCTACGATTGGGAGAGAGAATGGGTGTGTGTCAGGTGGAGTACAGGGATGAACGGTGAGGAGTAGAGAGAAGATAGCCTGGTCTACAGAGCTCAAAAGAAAGCCTGTCTTTGGGGACATGGAAACAGACTCTGCTCCTCGAGGGGCCACAGCAAGGGCAAAAAAAACCCTGGGGAGATCGATCAGTCAGAAACAGTCTTACAGGGAACTAAATTTGATTCCCCAGTAAAAGTGGGTTACAGCAATGTGCCCATAATCCCAGCACTGCGGAGGCAGAGACTGGCATCCCCAGGGCTGATCTGCAGTCCAGCTAACTCAGTCACCCTCTGGGCCATGGAGAGACTCGGACTCAAAAAATAAAGTGAAAAGCAATTGGGAAAGATGCTCAACATTGACTTCTGGCCTACACACACACACACACACACACACACACACACACTCACACACACTCACAATCACACATACACATACTCACATGTACTCAGACTCACACACTCACACATGTGTGTACATGTGGGCAGCAGGGGAAGCTCTGAGTCTGTGACGTCCTTGAGTTAATGTGTGCTATTGACATGGATACAACCACGTCAAGGACCTCAGAGCCTCAGGCTCATGGAAAAATGGCAAAGCTTTCCTCTCCCAGCCCCCAGGGTGAATGACGCTCAAGGGGAAATGGCAAAATCTTCCTCTGGTCCACACGTGGATGTTGATAACCAGTGCAGAAAATGTCTACTGTAGACCTCACACTGGTATTTACATCTTGAAGACTGCTCCCCTACAGAGATGGTGCCTAATGCTTAGCTGAACCTGCCTCCTTGATTCAGCTGAATACCATAAATGCCGCCTCCTTGTTTATCTGCCAACTGTATACAAAAAAAATGCTGTGAGTCCAGGGGGCTATAGTCTTTCCATCAGAGAGGTAACTTGACCCCAGCTCTTCTATACGTGTCTTTTTCTTCATTCCCTCACTGTCTCCAGTCAGTTCAAGTTCCTCTGAGAGGCTAAGCAAGGACACAAAGACATGGGAAGTAACACCTGAACAGGAAGCCAACTGGGGACAAGAACTCGGACACTGGCTATTGGGAATCATAGATAGATAGACAGATAGATAGATAGATAGATAGATAGATAGATAGATAGATAGGGCTATAGACAGATACAGATATTAATATATTTTATGTATTAACACATTGTTTATATAGTTTATCTATAATATATAATTTATTTATTATTTTCATATTCTGTGCATTGGTGTTTTGCCTGCATGTATGTCGTGTGAGGGTGTCAGATCCCTTGTAACTGGAGTTACAGGCAGTTGTGAGCTGCCACGTGGGTGCTAGGAATTGGACCTGGTTCCTGTGGAAGAATGGCCAGTGTTCTCTGCCTCTGAGCCAAGGAAGCCCTCCAGAGAAAATCATCCTTATATAGGTAAAGGAGAAAGGATGGAGGGGAATAAATAAAACCCTGAAGAAAGAGACAGATGAAAGGGGTGTGATTCTAAGCATAGGCTAGAAACGTTTGAACAAGTAGACTCAGGGAGGGGAAGCTAAACCTTAGAAAAGGACAGTTATGTGTTAAGATTTGGGGGAGAAGTAAAATCGAGAGAGGCAGCTGTACATTGAGAGAATTTTGGAGACCTCAGAAGTACAATGTAGGTGTTGCAGCTCCGTCAGCCCTTGGCAGTGTTTGGGAGGCAGGTCCAGGGAACAGGGCAGGAGATTTCGCTGCTTGAAGAATAAACAAATAAACCGGGCAGTGGTGGCGCACGCCTTTAATCCCAGCACTTGGGAGGCAGAGACAGGTGGATTTCTGAGTCCGAGGCCAGCCTGGTCTACAGAGTGAGTTCCAGGACAGCCAGGGCACACAGAGAAACTGTCTTGAAAAACCAAAAAAAAAAAAAAAAAAAAAAAAAAAAAGGAATAAACAAATAATAGAAGAACCTTTGAAGGGATTGGATACACAACAGAAAGACCCAAGCATGTTCCCATTTTTGCTTTTGGCTTAATTGCTTTCATGTTACATTTGGGAAACACACACACACACACACACACACACACACACACACACACACACACACATGCAGTACACAGGTGGTGCAGCCTGTGAGGTGGGCCTCAGCCTGAATCCCAGGAGCCAGGCAAGTGCAGCTATGGTGTGTGTCTCACCACCATGGCTAAGGGGGTCTGGTGTGTCTGCACCAGGGCTGCTACAGTCAGCCACTGCATCACACTCAGGGCGGAGAAGGCAGCCAAAAGCTTCAGAGCCAAGCACACACAGAGGAGGCACATAGAAAAAGGGGAAATCTTGGTAGCTTTAAATGCTTTGGGTCTGGTGATTGCATCCATCCACGCAGGTAAGGCCTGTCAAGGGTTGGGCCAACGCATTTTCACACAGTGGCTTGGTCATATCCACACCTGTGTACATCGATGAGTTATTCTGTTTGGGGGGCTATTGCTGTAATCACCTGCAGTCCCAGTGAGCTCCATCTAACTATTTGGGGTAGGCTATAGTGCTGCAATTTAAACTACACAGGATACCTGGGAAATAATGGGGTCTACCTGTGGATGCTTAGGCCCATAATAATAATGTGGCCCAATTGTGTCTTCATATCCTATCCCAATCAGATTGGTTTCTCTTGCTACCACTGGATCCTTACTGGACTCCAAGGCTGCAATCTCTTTAGCTTGCTCAACGTTTCTATTGGTTTCTGTTGGGCACAGTGGCTGCTACAATCTTCTTTATGGTCTAGTGTGGGGCAGTGATCTGTGACAGGCAATCTGGCACCCGGTTGAGCACAGGCATAAAATCTGGGTGACCCCCTGGAATAATCCACAAGGGACCGGAAAACTTTATGCCAACACTCCCCCAGGAGTCTTGGGCTCCAGTCAAGGTCATGTACCACCCTTCCTCAGGTAGAGGCGTGGCCACACAGCTCCAAGCCATCCCCATGTTAATGAGATACCTAGAGGCTTAGCCACGCCTCTTCCCAGTTACTATATCTGCCTCGACTCTCCCAGAGGCGACTAGGTACAATTCCATCAATGCCACTCCACACATCTTAGAATTATGGACTGTCTCTTCATCTGGACCCACTGTGGGAAGTGAGAGATCTGGCCCTTGATTAAGGAGCTGTGTCTAATCTCTTGCCGAGGGCTTCCCAGCACTCCCAGACAGTACCCATTTCACCCAAGCCTAAGCAGCTAACCTGGCACCCCAAGCCTCAGAACTCAGTTCTCAGCGGAAACCCCAGCTGCACTCCAGCTAGTTCGTCTGCGGCATCCTGCGGCGACTGCAGTGTCCTGGGCTAGAGAACCCACAGAGACGGCTGCTGTGCATTCCCCAAGAATGGCCCCCTTCCCCACCCATGGGCAGGTCCCACAAAGGCTTCCCACAGCCCCTACCTGCCCGTTGGACTGTGTGGGAAGACGCTCGGCCACTTCTAGCGTGTCTACTGTCTCACTCAGAGCCGCAGCACCCTGGGACAGACAGGTGGGGCTTCATCTCACCGAGCCAGGCATGTTCCAACAGTCTAGTATCCAGCACTGCAGTGAACCATGCCCAGACTAAGTGTGAAGACCCATCCTGAACATCCATGAAATAAGAGAGAGGAGATGAAGGGAGCAGAGGAGGCTCTGAGTAAATAAAGTCCCAAGTGAGTGTGTCAAGGACTCCAGAGTCCCAGTCCCATGGAAAATGGCAGAGCTTTCCCCCAGGGTGAAGCTCTGAGAGAAATGCTTTTTCTAGTCCATGTATAAATGTCAACAGTCTGAACAGAAAGTGTCCAGCACAGCTTTTCTCCCTGTATCCATATATAGAGCCTGAAAACTGCTCCCCTACAGAGATGGTTCCTATTGTGGCTGGCTAAAAACTATGATTTTCATCTGTTATGCCCAAGTTGCAGGAACTCCAAAGACCACCAAGGAGCCAATTTCAATGCAAATGCATAAGGGTCTTTATTATGAGCTCATGAGCAAGGTCTCTCACCATCCCCGTAGCATTGAGTCAGAATGAAAGCCCTGAGTCTAGGGGTGCAAGGTATTTATTATAGTTACAGCAAGCTTGGGTAATTTCTATAAGGGTCAGCAAGTTAATATTTTAAAAACACATCTCTGGTATAATCTGCAGGAAACAAACACAGGGGCAAAACCACCTGACAAACAGGATGGCCAAGTTATCTATTCTCTGCAGGATGTCTTCAGGTATCTATATGAACCTTGACCCTGCTATTGTAGCCTGACTGGCTGTTGCTGGGGTAGGGGGTTTCTATGGAATGTTTGCTCAAGTGGACTTTGTGTTTTCTTCCTGGAATTGGAGTTTAGCTCCTGGTCTCACACAAAATGGAGTTTCTTTAAAAACAGGGTTGGTTGGGTTTTACAGATCCAGCTGTATACCATGACCCCACCTCCTTGATCAGCTATTTAAAATAACCCTGCCTCTCTGCTCAACTATATATAATAACATGCTGAGCCTTAGGGTACTGAGGTATTTCCATCAGAGAACCCAGTTCACCTGACTAAAGCTTTTCTACATGTCTGCGTATTTCTTTATTTTCTTCCCTTGCCAGTTAGGTTTAGTCCCCGCCCCCTGGGTTAAGAACTGTCTGTGCAAGGACATGGAACACACACAAACCCTTTAAGACTCAAAGAGTCTTTAATAGCCTGTGTATACATAATGTGATCTTTGGGGAACCACGATTTAGCTCAGTGGTTCTCAACCTTACTGACACCAAGACCCTTTAATACAGTTCCTCAAGTTGTGGTGACCTCCAACCATAAAATTATCTCGTAGCTACTTCATAACTGTAATTTTGCCACTGTTATGAATCGTAATGTAAATATCTGATATGAGGGCTATCTGATATGCGACCCCCAAAGGGGTCCTGCCCTACAGGTTGAGAGCCACTGATTTAGCCTGAGACCTGCATCCTTGGAGACTATTCACTGGCCTCGTGTTCCTGCTCCCACAAGTCTTGTTTCTCAGAAATGAAGTCATAGTTCTTGTTTATTTGTTTTGAGATAGGTTCTCTCTATGCCGCTCTGGCTGGCTTAGAACTCACAGAGATTCACCTGTTTCTGCCTACTGGGACTAAAGGCAGGCACCGCTCTACCCAGCAAAGTCATGGTTCTTTTAATCAACTGTATACTGTCCTGTATACCACAAGCTGTTTATAAATTATTAAATACCATACAGTTTAGTTTTTCATGGTCATAAAATATCCTCCGCTGTGGTCCAACATCCTCACATTGGATGGGAATTTGAACACAAAACATTTTTTCCTGTGCCCTACCTTCTACCCTTAAAAATAACACAAACATGCCAGGTGCTTGTGCTTATGGGTACCAGAAACTGACGTCATGTGTATTTTTCTATCACTCTCTACGTCAACTTTTTTTTTTTAATCTGTTTTGCTTTGTTTGAGACAGGGTTTCTCTGTGTAGCCCTGGCTGACCTGGAACTCACTCTGTAGACCAGGATGGCCTCAAACTCACAGAAATATGCCTGTCTCTGTCTCCCAAGTGCTGGGATTAAAGGTGTGCCCCCACCATGGACTGGGTACTACCTTGACTTTTTGAGAGAAGGTCTCTCACTGAACTTGAATCTCACTAATTCAGTTGGACAGAATAGTCACCGAGCTCCAGGGATTCTCCTGTCTCTGCCTCTCTAGCACTTCAGTCCTGGGCACACACTACCACACCTGGCTTTTCACATGGGTGCTGGTGATCTGAATTCAGGCTCTCTTGCTTGTTTACCAAGAAGCTTACTGAATGAGCTTTCTTCCCAGTTTTATTCACCTTTAAAATAAATACTTATTTTTAGTTGTGTGCACATATGTGTGCAGCTGCACACAGGTATGTGTACATGAATACACGTACCCTTGGTGACCAGACGCACCAGGTTACACCTGGAGCTGGATTTACAGGGAGCTGTGAGCCAATTGATGTGGGCATCAAGAATGAAACCCAGGTCCTCTACAATAGCAGTACATGCTTTTAACTGCAGCGTTCTCTCTCTAGCCCACACCTATCCTTTTAAAAAACTCTAACACAGTCAGGAAGTGGTGGTGTATGCCTTTAATCCCAACACTTGGAAGGCAGAGACAGGCAGATTCCTGCAGAGTGATTTCCAGGGCATCTGTGGGGCAGTGATCTGTGACAGTCAATCTGGCACCCAGTTGAGCACAGGCATAAAATCTGAGTGACCCAGAGGAACAATCCGCAAGGGACTGTAAAACGTTATGCCAACACTCCCGGGAGGTTTTTGGCTCCAGTCATGGTCACATACCACCCCTCCTCAGATAGAGACGTGGCCACACAGCTCCAAGCCATCCCCATGTTAATGAGACATCTAGAGGCTTAGCCACGCCCCTTCCCAGTTACTATATCTGCTTCGAATCGCCCAGAGGCCACGAGGTACAATTCCATCCACGCCACTCCACACGATGAAAATAAACATCTTAGAATTATGGACTGTCTCTTCATCTGGACCTGCTATGGGAAGTGAGGGATTCGGCCCTCGATTAAGGAGCCAAGTCTAATCTCTCACTGAGGGCTTCCCAGCGCTCCAAGATGGTACCCATTCAGCCAAGCCTAAGCAGCTAGCCCGGTGACCCAAGCCACGGAAACTGGTCTCTGCGACTGCAGTGCCCCAGGCTAGAGAACCCAAGGAGATGGCTGCTGCACATTCCCTGGGAATGGCCCCCTCCCCCACCTATGGGCAGGGCCCACAAAGGCTTCCCCACCTGCCCATTGGACTGTGTCCACTTCCCGAGTGTCTCCTGTCCCACCCAGAGCCGCAGCACCCAGAACAGAAATGTGGGGATTCTTTCCACCAAGCCAGGCTTGTTCCAACAGGCATCCAGGGCTGCTACTGCCAAGGACCAGTCTTGGTTGGATAGGAGTTCTGAGAGAATTGGTGTCTGAGAGTGACAAAACAAATGACTCAAAATCAAATCATGGGCCTATGTTCTGCTAGAGACAACTTTCTCTTGCTATTCTAAAAATTCTCTGAATAGCTCATCTTTTGCAGATCAAAACCCAATTTTTAATTGATATATCAGTTCAATCATTATCCCAGGTTCCCTTTTGATTATCTCATGAATCAGCAAACCAGCCTCTTGATTCTTGAGTCAGCAAGCACAAGCACAGACAATAAGCTAGCTGGGTGGGACCCTGCCCCGAGGTTCCTACCCTGCCCAGGCCTGGACTTAAACTCCCTCTGTTCCAGGTTGACCATGAACTCAGGAATCGGCCTGCCTTTGTAAACTTAAACAAAAAAACTTAGCTGGGTGAGATCTTGACTTATGATCACCACTCCCTAAATCTCTTTATCTCCTTCCTTAGTATCTTTCTGACCAGGTGGCTCATCGTGCAGCTGCCTCTGTTCCTTCAGATCTGTGAAGCTCCATATACAATTCATATTGCATTCTTATATTTTACATAGTTGAGAGATTATATATTTTCTTTTTCTTTTTTTTTTCCTTTTTTATTTTTGATACTTTATGTACATTTCCAATGTTTCCCCTTTTCTGAGTCTCCTCTTTGGATACCCCCTGTCCCCTCCCCAACCCGCCTCTAGGAGGGAATTCCACCTCCCACCCACCCCCATCCCCCCATCCCCATATTCCCGCCTTGACATTTCTCTTTACTGAGGCCTCTAACATCCTCAGGCCCAAGGGCTTTTCCTCTCTCCCTGATGGCCATCGAGGTCATCCTCTGCCACATATGTGGTCCAAACCATAAGTCCATCAATGTGCATTCTTTGGTTGGTGGTCCAAA
>CM052713.1:14632841-14645394 GCA_028551405.1 Uromys caudimaculatus
TATCTTGTTGACTCTGATGTTAGCTTATCTTACTCTGTCCGGTTGTGGCTTGCCCCTCCTGCAGGCCTCTGTGTCAGTACTCCTTGAAGACCAGCTCTCTCTGAGAGGTGTTTGGGTTTGGAGAGCTGTCCCTCAGGGTCTGTTCTGGGGTGCAGAATGGAATCAGAAGGATCTTGTCCCCAGCTGTCCCTTGGTTCCTATGCCCTGAAGGCTCTGTAAAGGTCTCTCTTGATCCAGAAGTGGTGGTTTTGCCTGTGCTCAAAGGTGTGTCAGCACTTCTGGGATTCCCTGTTCTCGTGAAGCCTTGTGGCCCAGGCTGAGGTCCCCAGGCACAGGTGTAAACCAGAAAGTTCACAGTTTTTCTGTCCCCGGGTTCTCAGGCCCTGGATCCCGGCAGATCTGGGTGGGTCTGGGTGAGAGGTGTTGTTCCCCTTAACCCCACTCACGGCCTTTCCAGGCTCCTGGGAGGCCACCCCTCTCCGGTGCTCATTGGCTACTGACTCCTGGCGGCCCAGGCAGAGGTTTCCACCCGCAGGTGAAATCCAGAAGTTTTGGAGTTTTTCTGTCCCCAGGTTCTCAGGCCCCGGATCCCGGCAGATCCGGGCGGGTCTGGGTGAGAGGTGCTGCTCCCCCCAACCCCACTCACGGCCCTTCCAAGCTCCTGGGAGGTTACCTTTCTACGGCGCTTGTTGGCTAAGGTCACCTGCTGGCCCAGGCAGAGGTCCCCAGGCCGAAATTATATATTTTCGAGCTCATGTTATCCTATAGCCTTAAGGGCTGTCCTGAAGGTCATAGCATTCTATCGTTTTGTTGAGACATAGACACACCTTTGCCTCCTAGACTCTGGATATCATGGAGTCATTAGCCTTGGCAGGGTGGCCATTCCTTGAAGGAGGAATGTGAAATTATGCACACTATTATACAAACAAGTCTTACACTCACAGTGACCATCAATACTCATAGAGACCCACGCCCTGCTGGCTCTGTTTCAGGAGCAGGAACCATGTCATGTCGTCCCTTATACATGGCCAAGCAAGAGTTGGCATGCTGCATAGAAACCTGTCTCAAAAAATCAAAAAACAAAACAACAAAACCTCTAATACAAAGCTTTATTGAAGGAAAACCTGCTAAATAACACTACCAGAAAGTAAATTAGTAGGAGACAAAGTGAAAGAGACAAATATTTCAAAGTGATAAAATAAGATGTAAACAAATATTCCACATGAGACATCTCAAATATTCATTATTATTTAACAAGAGAACCTCTCCACTCAGACAAATCCTACACAACTTTTTCTGCAGAGTCTAGCGTGGTAAGTCTACCTAACCCTCCCCAACCCACCAGATCTTATCCCATATCCAGCGCTCCAGCCTAGTCTGCAAGGACCTGCCCTGTCTACACCCGCCCCAACCCATAGGGCCATTCATAGTCAACCTCTCCATCCAGGCAGGTCAACCCCCATGTGCCCCACACTGAGCCTGGACCCACATCCTGCACACCAGCCTGTTCCATCTGTTCACTTGACTTTAGTCCACCTAGGCCACTTCCAACCTTTTGCCCAACCCACCCACACATCGTTTTGCCCCAGCCTGTTCTGTCTGTATCAGACATAGCACTAACAAAAGAAGCCCACATGCTCAGATCTCATAGCAAATACACAAAAACCATGGAAGAGTAGACAAGTATCTCCTCTCCAAAACCTACCAGTACTGTAGAAATGTTTACCAATAGGAATTACTTAGATGAACTCCAAGACATAAAATTTAAAAGAACAATCATAAACTTCATCAGAGAATTCAAGGAGTTTAAAGGAGATGAAAAGAAACAGGTCAGTGAAATTAAAGAGAACTTAAGGAGGATAAATATCTGAGCAATGTCCAAGAAAACACACACAGGGGCTAGAAGGATGACTCAGAAATTAAGAGAACTTGCTATTCCAAAGGACCTGGGTTCAATTCTCAGCACCCACATTATGGCTCACAATCATCCTTCCTGTTGCAGAGAATTCAACATACTCTTCTGACTTTAGAGGACATCAGGCAGACATATATACATGCTGTGAAAACACTCATAAAATAAATCTAAAAAATTAAAAAAACAAACAAACAACAACAAAAAACCACAAACAGGTTCCACCCAGAAGCTGACTCAGACAGATACAGACACCTATGATGGAGTTTGGGGACTCTTATGGAAGAATAAGAGGAAGAATTGCCAGCCCCAAAGGGGAAAGGAACTCCCCAGGAAGACCAACAGAATCAACTAACCCTAACCTTTGGGGCTCTCAGAGTCCAAACCACCAACCAAAGAACATACTTGGGCTAGACCTGGGCCTCCCCACACATATGTAGCAGATGTGAAGCTTGGTCTTCATGTGGGTCCTGAGCAACTAGAAGAGGTAGGAGAAGCTGTAGGCATAAATTTTTTGCACCCATTTTAATAAATGTTCAACCTCTCCTCTTGCCCACCACCTGCCAGAGGTAGTGGGAGAGAAAAGGATGTTGGGGAAGTGGACCTGTTTAGCAATAGTTTTTTGGGGGCAAGCTCAGTCTTCTTTGTCAGCAGTTCAGTCCCATGGCAAACACCAAATATGAATCAGCAGCTGCAGTCCAGCCCTCTCAGCAGACATCACTCACAAACCAGGAACTGTAGTTCAATCCTGAAGAAACCACAAAGCTTGCCAACTGGTCCAAGGTGGTTGAAGTGGCAAGAAGTTATGAGTTTGCCGAGTTTCTCTCAATGGCAACATTACCACAAATGGAGCTCAACAACACTATGTAAGGCAAACCAATATATGCTGTAGTTAATGAAGAATAGTGAGGCAGAGCAAACCAAACCAGCTCCCACTGTTTGTGGGGCCACATTTATACTCCTTCCTCATGAGTCCTTTCATGTGTCTGTGATATCAAAACATCCTTTCACCTGTGTGCCCCAGCAAAACATCATTTGACATAACTGACTTTCCAAAGAAACTAGAAATTTCTACTTCAAGGGGCTGTCCCAAAAGCTTTTGCCTGTACATGACATATGTTCTACATGCTATAAGCTGGGCTACCTTGTCTAGCCTCAGTGGGATAGGAAATAGCTAGGCCCACAGAGACTTGAAGTGTCAAGATGGGGGGGAGGATACCCAGGGGGTGCTCCCACTTGCTCAGAGGAGAAGGGAAAGGGGTGGGGGAAGGATTATGGGAGGGGTGACCAGGAAGGGGCAGCAAGTGGGATGTAAAGTAAAAAAAATAAATTAAATTTAAAAAAACCCCACAAACATAAGGCTGATGAAAAACCTAAGAAATGATAAAGACAACCTAGAAATTGAGAATGGAATTCAATAAAGAAATAAAAACATTGAAGAAAACTCAAGCTTAAATTGGAATTGAAAAACCCAGCATAGAAAACTCAAAGGAAAGTCTTAAAAGTAGAATGTATCAAGCATGAGATAGGCTAGGAGGACTTGAAGATAAAGTAGAGGATTTGGATCAAATAAACAAAGAATATGAAACATAAAAACAAAACAAAACAAAAAAGGAAAGGAAAGACGCATACAGTACTCTGAGACCCCATAAAAAGACCAAACCTTCTAATTGTAGGCATAGTGAGGGAAAAGCATCCTGAGTCAATGACATGGACCTTCTCTTTAACAAAATCATACAAGAAAACTCTCTCAAACTAAGAAACACCAATACGATCACAAGAACCACAGAGAACACCAAATAGACAAGACCAGAAGAAGAAATTCCCATGGCACATCACAGCTAAAACACTAAGTATACAAAGAAAAGAAAGTTTATTGACAGCTGCAAGCGAAAAAACAGAAATTGCATAAAAGGAAAACTCATCAGAATAATGAGTTATTAGCAGGATTGTCCAAGAGACTCTTAAAACATTACAGGCTATTACTATTGCCCACATCAATTGCCTCACAGAGCCAGGAGGTGGTGGTACATACCTTTAACCCCAATACTGGGGAAGCAGAAGTAGGCAGATCTACTGAATTCGAGGCCAGCCTGGTCTACAGAATGAGTTCCAGGACTGCCAGGACACAAGAGAAACCCTGTCTCTAAAACCAAATAATAATATTAATAATGATATTAATATTAATAATAGAAAGAAAAGAAAAAATGCCTCACGGACTTGCCTACAGGTCAATCTGATGGAGGCATTTCTTCTCAGTTAAGGTTCCGTCTTCCCAGTTGATTCTAGTTTGTGTCAAGTCAACAAAAACCAACCAGCACAGAGAATAAACAAAAGGAAGTATGGCCAGGCTAAAACCAATGAATGTGGCAGGTAAATCACAACACTTGATAGTCTGGTCTACAGCATCACAGGGCAATATTCATGGAACCCCTGGTGTTGGAGGATAACAGCTACTGCATGTTGAGCACCATGAAAGGCAGAGTCATAGAATGTTGTCTGCAGTAGGTGCTTTCCCTGACTCCTACATCTCAGGCTGGAGAAACGGGCATCTAAGGAGATATTCCAGAAATGCCAAGAAAGTGAAGTGCTAGCAGATTTCTAAGGTAAAGTGGACCACATAGGAAGTATGGTTGTTTGAATAAGAATACCCATCATAGCCCCATATATTTGAATGCTTAGTTACCATGGAGTGGCTGTATTTGAAAGGATTAGAAGGATTAGGAGGTATGACCTTGGAGGAGGAGGCTTGGCCTTGTTTTGGAGGAAATATGTCACTGGAGGGTGGGATTTGAGGTTTCAAAAATCCATGGGAGGCTTAAGAGAGCTCTTTCTCTCTCTCTCTCTTTCCTTCTTTTCCTCCCTCTCCCTCTGCCTTAAGAACAAGATGTAGATCTGAGCTCACTGCTTCAGCACCTGCCTACTTGCCACCTTGCTTCCCACCATAATGATGACTCTCTAAACTTCTGAACTCTAAGCAAGCCCTCAATTAAGCCTTACTTTGTAAGAGTTGCCTTGGTCATGATATCTTTTCACAGCAATAGAGCAGTGGCTAGATAAAAAGGAACTGGCCTAGAAAGGACTTCTCCAATTTTGCTTTGTGGGGCTCTAGTCACAAAAGGATCAAATGTTTCCTGTATTTGAGCTATCATATGTACTACTGTGACCTGACCTCGGGCAATCTCTTCCTAGAAAAGAGAACAGCAACAAGGGAGGTCAAGGGTTCTGTGTGTATACTCTGACCAAATGTCTGGTGACCCCCCAAAAAAACTTGAATTAAGAGCAAAAGAACTGATATTTGAGCTTTCACAAAGAGGGTGGAGTTTACAGTCAAGACTAATCAAGTTAACTAACTTTTTAAAAAATAAGTGAAGCAGAATCCAAAATCTTTATATTGCATTTACAATATCCAGGGTCCATGAACATGTGACCCATGTCCAGGGGAAAATAAAATTATTAGGGGCTGGGGATGTGATCAGTTGGTAAGGTGCTTTCCAACAAAAGCAGAGCCCTGGTTTTTATTTCAAGCACCACATAAAACCAAGTATGGTAAATGGGCAGGTGACATGGCCAGGAGGTAAAGGCACTTGCACCAAGAGGTACCTCCTGAGTTTAATTCTACGTGATGGAAGGGGAGAAACCATCTCTGAAAACTGTCCTCTGACCTCCATGTGAACTATGCTACACTTGCACACATACATGCGGGGGGGGGGGGGGGGTATGTTGTGCCTGTTCTCCAGCACTTAGAAGATGAAAGCAAGTAGTTCAAGGTTATCTTTGGCTACATAGTGAGTTCAAGGCCAGCCTATGCTACCTGAGACACTGTCTCAAAACAAAACAAAACAAAAAGGATTCTATGAATTGTAAGGGTCAGGGAGGAGAGATGAGGCTGGGTCCATTTGGCAGGATTGGAGCTTTGCAGAAAACTCCAAATGGCCATTGGTGATGATAGCAGTGAAGTCCCTGGGATTTAAGGGGGTCATGGAGGAGAGCCGAGGCTTGGCATCATGAGACATGGAGTCAGAGTCCCTGAAGAGAGCCCCCAAGCGGCTATAGGAGAAGGAGCAGCCTCAGAGGAATGGAGATAGATTCCAGGATAACTGAGAGCTGGAGGCTACAAGACAAGCTGTGTGTGCTGTCGATTGCAAAGTCAAGAAGAGGAGCTGCCAAAGCCCAGAACACCATGAGTAAGTCAGATGTTCGACACTGAGTGCTTTATGTTTTACACTGTGTACTTTTAAAAAACCTGATTATAATTGTATCCTGATTTTTCCCTCTTGGAACTGAAAGTATGTAACTTATTTTTTATTTTCTAGGAGCCTACAGATGAGAGGTTTCAGACTTTTAAGGTGTTGAATATTTTAAGTAGACTGAATTTTTTTAAATGTTTGAATTTTTAAAGACTGGGACTTTTAAAGTTTCACCGTTTTTTTTAAAAAAAGATTTATTTACTTATCATATGTAAGTACACTGTAGCTGTCTTCAGACACTTTTTTTTCTCACTCTGGCCCCACTTGCACCAACCCTGCTTACTGCAGCTGTCTTCAGACACCCCAGAAGAGGGCATCAGATCTCAGATCTCATTACAGATGATCGTGAGCCATCATGTGGTTGACTGGGATTTGAACTCACAACCTTCATAAGAGCAGTTGGTGCTCTTAACCGCTGAGCCATCTCTCCAGCCCTTCACTGTGTTTTATATTGTGATATTATCATGAGATATTGGGGACAAACAAGAAAAGAAAGGCTATGGTTTAACAGCATTATGTGTATGTGTATGTGTGTGTGTTAAGTTCACTAAACTTTCTGCCCACTTTACACAATCTATGGGAAGAGAAAAGTTCGGTTGAGAAAATGCCTCCATCAGATTGGCTGATGAGCCAGTCTATTTAACAAGCATTTTCTTGATAAATAATTGATTCTAGAGGATTCAGCTGACTATGGGTGCTGTCATCTTTGGTCAGGTGTATAAGAAATGACATGACTGAGCAAGCCACGAGGAGCAAGCCTGAAAGCAGGTTTTCCCCATGGCCTCTGCTTCAGGTCCTGCTTCCAGGTTGCTGCCTCGAGTTCCTGCCCTGGATTTCTTTTATGACAGACTATAGAGGTAAGTTGATAGAAACCCGTTCTTCCATAACTTGTCTTTTTTTTTTTTTTTTTAAGATTTATTTATTTATTATATGTAAGTACACTGTAGCTGTCTTCAGACACCCCAGCAGAGGGCATCAGATCTCATTATGGATGGTTGTGAGCCACCATGTGGTTGCTGGGATTTGAACTCAGGACCTCTGGAAGAGCAGTCAGTGCTCTTACCCGCTGAGCCATCTCTCCAGCCCCCATAACTTGTCTTTGATTACAGTATTTATCACAGCCATAGAAAACCAAACTAGAGACTGGTGCATGGTATCACATACCTTTAATCCTAGGACTCTAAAAGTAGAGGCAGGCAGAACTCTATGAGCTCAAGGGTAGCCTGGTCTACACAGCCAGTCACAGGCTAGCCTGTCTTAAAAAAAAAAAAGAAAGAAAGAAAGAAAGAAAGAAAGAAAGAAAGAAAGAAAGAAAGAAAGAAAGAAAGAAAGAAAGAAAGAAAGAAAAGAAAAGAAAGGAAGGAAAACTTGATGTGTTTATAAAAAATGATAACATATCTGTTCTATGGGTGTAGAGGAGGAAGGTGTGGGGGAAGGGTGTGCAGGTCAAAGCCCAGGCATCCCTTCCCCGAGAGAGACCAGACACACGGGACGGTATAATATAGAGATAGTGTTTATTCAGAGCATGGGGAGGGGAGTTAAGAGGATAGTAGAGGCAGAGAAAGGAAGAGAGAGGAAGTGAGAAGAGAAGTAGAGAGGTGGAAGCCGGCCATGACCACGTGGAGAGAGGGGGAAGGGACTGGGGAGAGGTAAGGGATAAGAGAAGTAAGAGAGAGGCAAGAGATAAAAGAGAGGAGGGCAAGCAGCCCCTTTTACAGTGGGCCAGGCCCACCTGGCTGTTGCCAGGCAACTGTGGGGCAGAGCATACTTGGCTGTTGCCAGGTAACTGTGGGGTGGAGTTTAGACAGAAAGGTAACAAAACTAAACTAGAACTGCCCCAAAAAAGGTAGCACGTTAGCTACCTTTTGAGTTGTGGGTCTCCATTTCCTCCGGATCATTGGCCACCTGCCCAGGAGGACAAAGGGAGCAGAGTCTTGAGCAGGGTTTCGGATGGCCCATGAGTATGAATGATAATAAAGACATACAAAGACCAGCTTCAGGGTGACAGATTAACTTTACTTGGGATGAATCAAAGGTCGTATAATTTGGGGGATGGGGGTCTAGGAATGTCCAGGGTAGGCAAAAGGTTGTTGGTTGAAAGCTCAAATACTTAGATGCCTCATTAGCATGGTGAGGCATTCCAAGACTCTCAGGCGCGAGCTGAAAGAGTTCTTATCAGGAGAAAGGAAGTTGAACCTGTAACATGAACAAAGGCTGTCGGACATCCCACAGGTGTAGGGTGTGGCATCTGGGATTCCTCAGTGGAGAAAAGAAGCCTCACTGACAAGGGGAGTCCACAGTCTTGCACCAAGGTCAGGGCCTTCTGGTAAGGTCAGACTTCTACCTTAGCAGCAAGACAATGGTCTTCTAACTTCCATGTGTACATTGTGGCATGGGTGTACATGAGTATACACACACACACACACACACACACACGCACGCACACGCACACACACTCACAGATTTAAATAGGTAAGTAAACTTAACAAGATATTATGGACATCAGATTAAAGTTGATATAAATACTGACTCTGACCCTAGGGCCAGTTATAGAAGTGAGAATTGTAATATTTAGGAATAGTTCTCCCCTTTTTTGATAAAAAGTTTTATTTTCGCCTAAGCCAATGTTCTCTTCCAGGTGTAACAGGAGATTTGTTAATAGTAATATTACACATTTTAATATTTAAAAAAGATATCAAGAAATGTGTGACTCAGCTAGAAAAGGAATTAATTCATCCACAGGGAAAGAAAGCGTTGTGGCCTACTCTTTGGGGTAAGGCTACTGTGGCTTTGTTTGAATTAATGAAATACGCATCATGTGTTAGAGCTGAGAGTTTGGTTTTTTCTTTATTCAGAAGTCAATTAAGTAGGCTTTTAAAAGGTGTGGGTGAGGGCTGGGTAAACCCCTTTTTCCTATGTATGCCTCTTCCTCCCCCATTAGGCAGAGTCATATGTAGCCCAGGTTGGCCTCAAATTCACTGTATCCAGAGACAATAGTGATGGAGTGAGCCTCTAACTCTCAGTCCCCCTCATCCTAGCCTCCTCCCGGGCACTGCTTTGCATACCCAAAAAGCTCCCTGTGTAGTTCTAGGCTGTGGAAGGGAAGCGAGATGGATGCTACAATGTTTCTGCCTGAAGCCCAGAGTGTTTCCTCCTGCTGGATTTCATGTGTTTCCTTTGGTTCACAGGTGACCTTGCTGGTGTGAGGCAGCCCTCCCTCAGCATCACCAAATCCTGGACCAGACTGTGTAGGGCTCTGCCAAGGACCACGTCTTACAACAGCAAGAGTGCAGGTCATCCATCGTTGAAGTGGGTGAGAGACCAGCGGACAGACAGGTTCCGAGAGACAGACAGATGTCCCACTTGCTCCTGTCTCCCCGCTGCATGAACATCACTGGGTCCAGACCAGGGGCTTCAGGGATACAGGACCTATATAAACTGACCAGCCAGTGGCCAGGTTCTGTCTGGTTCAACCTCAGACTCCCGTAGCTCTAGTTGAACCAGGTGTGACTTCCCTCGTTCCTTTCTTCTCTCTCTTTTCACTCGTCCTACAAGTTCCCACAATCTGGATTTTTGCTGGTTATAGCCTTGTGGTATTATTTAATGTATTTCCCTATTCCTGTGAATTCCGAGCTAAGTCTGTAAGTTTCAGGAGATTAAGATTGTTGCTTTGTTTTTTGAGCAAGAAAGAGTTTGTGTTCTTTTTTTTTTTTTTTTTTTGGTACTCTTTTAGATTTATTTTTATTTTATGTGTATGGGTACTTTGCCTGCATATGTGTCTCTATACCATAGCCATAGAAGAGGAACTTGACTTACCTGGAACAGAGTTACAAGAAAGTTGCGAGCTGCCGTATGGGTGCTGAGACTTGAACCTGGGTCTTTTGGCAGAGCAGCCAGTGTTCATAACCACTGAGCTGCATACCTAACCCCAACCCCCCCCCCTTTCAAGCAGAATCTTACTATATTATTCATGTTCAAACTCCCACACTGTACGCTGGAGAGATGGATCAGCAGTTAGGGCCACTTCCAGAGGTTCTGAGTTCAAATCCCAGCAACCACATGGTGGCTCACAAACATCTGTAATGGAACTTGATTCCCTCTTCTGGTGTGCATGAAAACAGAGCACTCATATACATAAGATAAATAAATAAATCTTTTTTAAAAAAGTGTTCCAAACTCCTATACTCAAGTGATCCTTCTACCTCAGCTTCAAGTGCAACCGCTTCTGTTGGCACACATCGCCACATGCAGCTGGGATACATTTTTTTTTTCTTCACTTTTTAGCCCTGACTGTCTTGGAACTCACTCTGTAGACCAGGCTGGCCTCGAACTCAGCGATCTGCCTGCTTCTGTCTTCCAAGTGCTGGAATTAAAGTTGTATGTCACTACTGCCCGGCTTACACATTTCTATTATGAGAGATACAATGTCTGGTGCTTCCTGCAGTTGACATGATTAGCACTGTTCCATTATTAGTGCAAAGTGGCAACATCACTCTTCCTCTATTAGCTTTTCTCTAAAACATAATGATTAGGGTTTAACTAAGAGGGAACCTTGGCAAACCCAAAATTGAAGGAGATTTTATACAGTAACTGGCCATGATTCTTCAAAGTTGTCAAGATCCTGGGACAAAGGAAATACTGAGGAAATCTTCCTAAACAGAAGAACAGAAGGGATAGCACCATTACTGAAAGATATGATTGCTGTTCCTCCACCTGGCCAGATCTGTAGGGACGCTCCCCTCCCTCACCCCACAGCCTGCCTCTTCCCAGGAGATCTGCAGTAACCAGGGACACAGGTGAGACTCTTATCCCAAAACCCACACCAGTTGGTACACCCACAGAGCCCAGCTGATGTGGAACCTACCCCCTCTGCCAGAGCTCCATTTTCCTTCCAGTCTGTTCCTCCACCAGGGCAGGATCTGAGGTCCTGCTCCCCTACCTCACCCCACAGCCTGCCTGTCTCCCAGGAAGCCTACAGTAACCAGGGACACAGAGGTCTGCCGTAACTAGGGACACAGTCCTTCAGGTCTACACCTCCATCTTCAACTGGGGCAGATCCTGCCTCTGGAACCTAAAGCTGCCTGTCTCCCAGGAGGTCTGCCCTAACCAGGGACACAGGAGGATTGCTGTAACCAGGGACACAGAAGGCCTGCTCTAAACAGGGACACAGGAGCCCCCACCCCAACCAGAGACAGCACTGTCTGCCTCCCAGGAGGTCTGCTCTAACCCAGGCCACAGAGCTCTAACTGCCTCCAAGGAGACCAGCTCCAGTCAGAGACGCCCAGGCTAGTTAACACCAGAGACAACCAGATGGTGAGAGGCAAGCACAAGAACATAAGCAACAGAAACCAATGACACTTGGCACCATCAGAACCCAGTTCTCCCACCACAGCAAGCCCTGGATACCCTAACACAACTGAAAAGCAAGGTTCTGACCTAAAATCCCATTTTGTGAAGACAATAGAGGGAGGCCTTTAAGGAGAGTATAAATAACTCCCTTAAAGTAAGACCTGAAAACACAGGAAAACAGGTAGAAGCCCTTAAAAAGGCACCAAATAGATCCCTTAAAGAAATACAGGAAAACACAATCAAGCAGGTGGAAGAATTGAACAAAATGGTCCAAGACCTAAAATTGGAAATAGAAACAATAAAGACAACTTAGGAAAGAGATCAGGAGCTACAGATACAAGCATCACCAACAGAACACAAGAGAAAAGAGAATCTCAGGCATAGAAGATACTATAGATGATATTGATACATCGGTCAAAGAAAATACAAAGTATAAAAAGCTCCTAACCCAAAGCATGCAGAAAATCCAGGATACAATGAAAAGATCAAATCTAAGAATAATAGGAAGAAAAGAGTGATAAGATTCCCAGCTCAAAGGGCCAGTTCTTCAACAGAACTATAGAAGAAAACTTCCCTAATCTAAAGAAAGAGATGGCCATACATGTACAAGAAGCCTACAGAATACCAAATAGATTGGACCAGAAAAGAAAATTTTCCTGTCTCATAATAATCAAAACACTAAATGCACAGAATAAAGAAAGAATATTAAAAGCTATAAGGGAAAAGGGCCAAGTAACATATAAAGGAAGACCTATCAGAATTACTCCAGACTTTAAAAGCTAGAAGATCCTGGAAAGAAGTCATCCAGACCCTAAGAGAACACAAATGCCAGTCCAGGCTACTATACCCAGCAAAACTCTCAATCACCATTGTCTTAGGATTTCTACTCCTGCACAAACATCATGACCAAGATGCAAGTTGGGGGAGGAAAGGGTTTATTGAACTTACACTTCCATGCTGCTGTTCATCACCAAAGGAAGTCAGGACTGGAATTCAAGTAGGTCAAGGAGTAGGAGCTGATGCAGAGGCCATGGAGGGATGT
>CM052713.1:14645494-14673423 GCA_028551405.1 Uromys caudimaculatus
AGACAGGGTTTCTCTGTGTAGCCCTGGCTGTCCTGGAACTCACTCTGTAGACCAGGCTGGCCTCGAACTCAGAAATCCACCTGCCTCTGCCTCCCAAGTGCTGGGATTAAAGGCGTGTGCCACCACTGCCCGGCTTTTTGTTTTGTTTTGTTTTTTTGGCCGCTGGATCTCATAGAGGCATTTTCTCAACTGAAACTCCTTTCTCTGTGATAACTCCAGCTTGTGTCAAGTTGACACACAAAACTAGCCAGTAAGCCGGGCAGTGGTGGTGCACGCCTTTAATCCCAGCACTTGGGAGGCAGAGATAGGCGGATTTCTGAGTTCGAGGCCAGTCTGGTCTACAAAGTGAGTTCCAGGACAGCCAGGGCTACACAGAGAAACCCTGTCTCGAAAAAACAAAACAAAAAAAAAAACAAACAAAAAAACAAAAAAAAAAAGAAAAAACCAAAAAAAAAGAAAAAAAAAAACTAGCCAGTACAATTGACTCCTTGTCAACTTGACACACAAACACATCACCATTAAGCCTTGACCCTTACTTTCTTATTCATCCCCAAGATCTAAATAACTTTAAAAGTCCCAGTCTTTACAAATTCTTACATATTAACATTTCAGTCCCTTTTAAACATCCAATCTCTTAAAATTCAAAGTCTTTTAAAAATTCAAAGTCTCTTAATTGTAGGCTCCACTAAAATACCTTCTTTCTTCAAGAGGGAAAAATATCAGGCCACAATCACAATCAAAAGCAAAATCAAACTCCAACCGTCCAATGTCTGGGATTCACTCACAATCTTCTGGATTCCTCCAAGGGCTTGAGTCACTTCTCCAGCTCTGCCCTGTGTAGCACACACCTTGTCTTCTAGGCTCCAGATGCCTGTACTCCACTGCTGCTGCTGTTCTTAGTGGCCATCTCATGGTGCTGGCATCTCCAAAACACTGCTGTCTTCCGCTGCAACTAGGCTTTACCAACAGCCTCTCATAGGATCTCTTTCATGGTGCCAAGCCTCACCTCCTTTGCATGACTCCTTCAATCCTGGGCTATCAATACAACTGAGGCTGCACCTTCACCAATGACCTTCCATGGCCTCTCACAGTACCTGATCCTCAACTCTTTTGCATGACCCCTTCAGTCCTGGACTGTCAATTGCAACTGAGGCTGCATCTTCACCAATGGCCTTCCACGGCCTCTCACAGTGCCCAGGACTCAGCTGCTCTTCATGACTCCTTCATGCCTTCAAAACCAGTAACACCTAGGTGACTCTTACACATTACCAAGTCCAGCCACAGCACAAGGTACAACCCTGGCTATCTCTGGAACGCAGCCTTTGTGCTCTCAGAAAACACTTCTCAGAAGATTTCACCTCAGTGATGCTGTTCTCCTCTCAATCACCGCCAATTTCCCAACTCCAAACAACCAGCATCAATAGTCCCAGAAATGCAATGATTTTACTTTAGTAGTTCTGGTATCTTGTTAATCACAGGCGATCCTTCAGCTCCAGCTAACCAAAACCACAGAATCTTAAATCAAACTAGCAATGGCCCTGACAAGAGTCTTTAACCTTCCCTCTG
This sequence comes from Uromys caudimaculatus, assembly GCA_028551405.1. Lineage (NCBI taxonomy): Eukaryota > Metazoa > Chordata > Mammalia > Rodentia > Muridae > Uromys > Uromys caudimaculatus. Next base: position 14,647,061 of record CM052713.1, read on the forward strand.
AAATTTCACAAGCCAGGCCTCCATCTTCTGCACTGTTCTCAACATTATCTTCTAAGCTCCTACAGAACATTCCACAGAGCTCTTAACATCCCAATGGTTCTTCTAGCTCAAAGTTCCAAAGTCCTACCACAGACCCCCCCAAAACATGGTCAGGTTGTCACAGGAATACCCCACTTCGCTGGTACCTATCAGAATTACTCCGGGCTTCTCAACAGAGACTCTAAAAGCCAGAAGATCCTGGAAAGAAGTCATCCAGACCCTAAGAGAACACAAATGCCAGTCCAGGCTACTATACCCAGTAAAACTCTCAATCACCATACATGGAGAAACCAAGATATTCCATGACAAACCCAAATTTAAACAATATCTTTCTACTAATCTACCCCTTTAGAGGATACTGGAAGGAAAACTCCAGCACAAGGAGGGTAACTACACCCCAGAAAACACAAGACATTAAACAACAAACTCAAAAGAAGAGAACACACACACACACACAGACACAGACACAGACACACACACACACACTACCACCTCGAACAACAAAAATAACATCACTAACACTCATTAGTCTTTAATATCTCTCAACATCAATGTATTCAATTTCCCAATAAAAAGGCACAGGCTAACAGACTAGATACCTAAACAGGATCCAGCATTTTGCTGCATACAAGAAACGCACCTCAAGTTTTCCAAGCAAATGCTCCCAAGAACAAGCTGGAGTTGCCTTTCTAATATCCAGTGAAATAGACTTTCAACCAAAAGTTATCAAAAGATATGGGGAAGGAAACTTTCACCAAAGGAAAAAATCCACCAAGAAGTCTCAATTTTGAGTGCTCCAATAAAAGGGCACCCACATTTGTAAAAGAAACTTTAGTAAAGCTCAAAACATTCATTGAACCTCACACATTAATAGTGGGAGTCTTCAACACCCCAATGGACAGGTCACTGAAACAGAAACTAAACAAACACACAGTGAAACTAATGGAAGTTATGAATCAAATGGATTTAACAGATATCTACAGAACATTTCACCCCAAAACAAAAGAATATACCTTTTTCTCAGCACCTCACAGAACCTTCTCCAAAATTGACCATATAATCAGACACAAAACAAACATCAACAGATATAAGAAGATTGAAATAACCCAATACATTCTGTTAGATCACCATGAACTAAGGCTGGACTTCAATAACAACAAAAACTACAGAAAGCCCTCATATTCATGGAAACTGAACAACTCTCTACTCCATGATAACTTGGGCAGGAAAGAAATAAAGAAAAAAATTAAAAACTTTATAGAATTCACTGAAAACGAAGACACAGCATACCCAAACTTATGGGACACAATGAAAGCAGTGTTAAGAGGAAAATTCATAGCACTGAGTGCCTTCATAAAGAAATTGGAGTGATACCATACTTAATAGCACATCTGAAAACTCTAGAACAGAAAGAAGCAAACGCACAAAGAGGAGCAGAGGGCAGGAAATAGTCAAATACAGGGCTGAAAGCAACCAATTAGAAACAAAGAGAACATTACAAAGAATCAACAATGCCAAAAGTTGGTTCTTTGAGAAAATCAACAAGATAGATAAACCCTTAGCCAAACTAACTAAAGGGCACAGATACAGTATCCAAAGTAACAAAATCAGACATGAAATAGGAGACATAACAACAGAAATGAAGGAAATTAAAAATATCATCAGACCTTACTACAAAAGCCTATAGCAACAAAACTGGAAAATCTAGATGAAATGGATGATTTTCTAGACAGATACCGTGTACCAAAGTTAAATCAAGATCAGGTAAACTAAATAGTCCCATAACTGCTAAGGAAATAGAAGTAACCATTAAAAACCTCCCAACCAAAAAAACAAAAAAACAAAAACAAACAAAGAAAAACAAAAACAAAACAAACCAGGGGAAGATGGTTTTAGTGCAGAATTCTATCAGACCTTCAAAGAAGACCTAATACCAATACTCCTCAAACTATTCCACAAAATAGAAGCAGAAGGAACACTATCTAATTCACTCTATGAAGCCACAGTCATTCTGACACCTAAACCACACATAGACTCAACAAAAAAAGAGAACTTCAGGCCAATTTTAATTATAAATATTGACTAAAAAATACTCAATAAAATTCTCACAAACTGAATCCAAGAACACATTAAAACCATCATTCACCACGAAGTAAGCTTCATCCCAGGGATGCAAGGATGGTTCAATATATGAAAATCCATCAATGTAATACACAAACAAGCTCAAGGAAAAAGTCATGTGATCATTTCATTAGATGCTGAAAAAGCCTTTGACAAAATACAATACTCCTTCATGTTAAAAGTCTTGGAAAGATCAGGAATTCATGACATATACCCAAACATAATAAAGCAATATATAGCAAACCAACAGACAACATCAAATTCAATGGAGAGAAACTTGAAGCAATCCCACTAAAATCAGGGACAAGACAAGGCTGCCCACTCTTACCCTATCTATTCAATATAGTAATTGAAGTTCTAGCTAGAGCAATTAGACAATAAAAGGAGATCAAGGGGAAACAAATTGGAAAGGAAGACGTCAAAGTATCACTATTTGTGGATGACATGATAGCCTACATAAGCAACCCCCAAAATTCCACCAAAGAACTCCTACAGCTGATAAACAACTTCAGCAAAGTGGCAGAATATAAAATTAACTCAAACAAATCAGTAGCCCTCCTTATACAAATGATCAACAGGCTGAGAACGAAATTAGGGAAATAAAACTCTTAATAATAGCCATAAATAATATAAAACATTTGGGTGTAACTCTTACCAAGCAAAAGATCTGTCTGACAAGAACTTCAAATCCCTGAAGAAAGAAATCAAAGAAGATCTCAGAAGATAGATCTCCCATGCGCATGGATAGGTAGGATTAGCATAATGAAAATGGCCATCTTGCCAAAAGCAATCTACAGATTCAATGCAATCCCCATCAAAATTCCAACACAATTCTTCATAGACATGGAAAGAGCAATTTTCAACTTCATATGGAAAAACAAAAAAACCAGGATAGCCAAAACAATTCTCAACAGTAAAAGAACTTCTGGGGGAATCACCATCCCTGACCTCGAGGTGTACTACAGAGCGGTAGTGATAAAGACAACCCGGTATTGGTACAGAGACAGACAGGTTGATTGGTGTAATAGAATCGAAGACCCAGAAATAAACCCACATACATATGGACACTTGATATTTGACAAAGAAGCAAAAAACATACAGTGGAAAAAAGAGCACCTTCAATCAATGGTGCTGGTCTAACTGGCAGTCTGCATGTAGAAGAATGTAAATCAATTCATTCTTATCACCTTGCACAAAGCTCAAGTCCAAATGGATCAAGGACCTCAACATAAAAGCAGATACACTGAATCTAACAGAGGAGAAAGTGGGGAAAAACTCAGTGGCATAGGGGGAAACTTCCTGAACAGAACATCAATGGCTCAGGCTCTAAGATCAACAATTGTTAAATGGGACCTCATGAAACTGAAAAGCTGGTTAGGGTTAGGGTTAGGGTTAGGGTTAGGGTTAGGGTTAGGGTTAGGGTTAGGGTTAGGGTTAGGGTTAAGGCAAAGGAAACTGTCAATAGGACAAATTGGCATCCTACAGATTGTGGGGAGAAAAAAAAAAAAACTTCATTAACCCTATATCCAAAAGAGGGTTAATAGCCAAAATATATAAAGAACTCAAGAAGATAACCTCCAAAAAACAAATAACCCAATTAAAAAATGGTATACAAAGCTAAACAGAATTGTCAGCAGAGGAATCTCAAGCACTTAAAGAAATGTTCAACATCCTTAGTCATCAGAGAAATGCAAATCAAAACAACCCTGAGATTCCACCTCACACCAATCAAAATGGCTAAGATCAAAAACACAAGTGACAGCAGATGCTGGCGAGGATGTGGAGAAAGAGGAATACTCCTCCATTGCTGGTGGGAGTGCAAGCTGGTACAACCACTCTGAAAATCAATCTTGCGATTCCTCAGAAAATTGGAAATAGTTCTACCTGAAGACCCAGCTTTACCACTCCTGGGTATATACCCAAAGATGCTCCACCACACCACAAGGACATGCGTGCCACTATGTTCATAGCAGCCAAGTAATAGCCAGAAGCTGGAAACAACCCAGATGTCTCTCAACTGAAGAACGGATACAGAAAATGTGGTTCATTTACACAATGGAATACTATTCAGCTATTAAAAATGAGGACATCATGAATTTTGCAAGCAAATGGATGAAACTAGAAAATACCATCTCGAGTAAGATAACCTAGACTCAAAGGGACATGCACGGTATGTACTCACTGATAAGTGGATATTAGCCCCAAAGTACATAATATCCAGGATACAACCATAGACCGTAAGAAGTTTAACAAGCCAAAGGGCTCAAGTGAGGATGCTTCAATCCCACTTAGAAGGGGAAACAAAATAATTATGGGAGGAGAGGGGGGGACCTGGGTAGAAGACAGAAGGGAGAGGGGAAAGGAGGGACATGATCAGGTCTGGTGGGAGGGGACAGGAGAATGAATGGAATTGTGCAGCTTCTGGAGGTGAGAGGTGGGGGGGGGAACCTTCTAGAAAGTACTACAGATCTGGGAGGTTAGAGACTCTCAGGATTCAATGGGGGTGACCTTACCTAAAATGCCCAACACTGGGGAGAGGGAACTCAAAGACTCCACCTCCAATAGACAGGACCCCAAGTGAAGGAACAGGGTTACCAATCCACAGTCAAAATTCCTGACCCAGAATTGTTCCTGTCTAAAAGAACTGCAGGGACAAAAATGGAGAAGAGACTGAAGGGAAGGTCCAGTGACAGGCCCAACTCGGGATCCATCTCATGGGGAAGCACCAAGGCCTGACACTATTACTGATGCTATGGTGTGCTTACATACAGAAGCCTAGCATGGCTGTTCTCTGAGAGGCCCTACCAGCAGCTGACTGAGAGAGATGCAGATACTTACACCCAACCACTGGATGGAGGAATTAGGGGAAGGACTGAAGGAGCTGAAGGGGAAGGCAACCCCATAGGAAGACCAGCAGTCTCAACTAACCCTGACCCCTGGGAGCTCCCAGAGACTGAGCCACCAACTAGGCAGCATACAGGAGCTGGTCTGAGGCCCCTGGCACATGTACAGCAGAGGATTGCCTGGTCTGGCCTCAGTGGGAGAAGATGTGCCTAATCCTCGAGAGACTTGAGGCCCCAGGGAAGGGAGAGGCCTGCTATGTGTGGGTATCCTGTCAGAGATAGGGGGAGAAAGAATGGGATGAGGAACTGTGTGGCAGTGGACCCGGGGGAGAGGCAACAGCTGGGATGTAAATAAAAAATTAAAAAATAATGGTTAGGAATCTTTGTTATCTTTGGGGTTTTAAAAAAAATATGTATTAGCTCTTTGAGAATTTCATATATGCATACAATGTATTTCGATCATATTGACCCCACAGCTTCTCTCAAAACCATTCCACTCCCACAGATTGGGCTGTATAAAAACTCCATCCAAGTCAGGGCTACACAGAGAAACCCTGTCTCGAAAAACCAAAACCAAACCAAACCAAAACAAAACAAAAAAACCTCCATCCATTTTCTGAAGCAAGGTTTCATGTAGGCAGGCTTGCCACCAACTTGCAACATAGCTAAGGATGACTTTGACTTTTTGACCCTTCACACCAGCTTCATAGCTGTGCCAGTGTAAAGACTTTCTGAGGTACAATTCATACAGGAAAGGCAGACTACAAGCCGGCTTCCCCCCACCCCCATCCCGCTTTAATATAATCCAAGATTATGACTTAATCCTCTAACACCTTCCAAAGACTGGCGGTGGGTTTTCAGTATCACTATGCATCTGTAAATGTATTTGAGGAATTCTACAAAGTAGTTAAAGAGCATTGGTACAGTGGTCTTGTTTGGGAGTTGTGGGTTCCTCTTTGTTTGGGCTCTGGGGTCCTTTTTCATGTTTGTTTGTTGGGGGGCAGACTGTGCAAAGAGTAACAGGGCAACTTTAGGTGTTTTTTTCTCTTTCTATGGTATACTCTGGGGATCAAACTCAGGTCATGCTAATACCTCTACTCACTGAGCCACTTGTCCAGCTCTTTTGGGGTCATTTTAACACACTTTAGTGGCACTTAACGGCTTTCTTTGTTTTTTTTTAATCTTATTTATTTTTTTATAATAAAATTTAATTGTTAGAGAATTTTAGAGAAATGTTGCATATAACAGTACAAATCAATACAGTAGTTCTAACGAACAGTTTACCAACAAGTATCAAAGTATAAATTGTGCATAAAATTTTATCTAGTAAATTTATTTCTAGAAATTTATATTGCACAATATGTATGTACTGTGGGATATATATCACAGTATTATATACAATGCTGAATTATGAGAAACATGTCAAAATTAAATACAGAATTAATAAATTATGAAATTACTTATAGACATTTCTACAATAATTAAAATGCTATTTTTTGGCTAAAACTTTAGAAGCCAATATTATCATCACCTTATACTTTCACATTATAAATATGATTGAAATAAATTAAATCACTTTGTAAGAACATTATGCAATTGGAAATTATTTCTGACAGATCAACTCTTACAGTTTTATAGGCCATTCATTTTTTTCTCCTTTGAAATGACAAAGGAAAGTTGACTTCAGTCAAAATAGCATACAACCTAATCTCATAAATCACACATTTAATGTTACTTGTTTTCAGTAGGCTTTGAAAACCTTACTACTGTCACACTCAACTAGAAATAAGTAGACAACTCCTGACTAAATTCAGAGAAAATAAATACTAGTCTTCTAAAACATATAGGATACAACTCGCCGGGCAGTGGTGGCGCACGCCTTTAATCCCAGCACTCGGGAGGCAGAGGCAGGTGGATTTCTGAGTTCGAGGCCAGCCTGGTCTACAGAGTGAGTTCCAGGACAGCCAGGGCTACACAGAGAAACCCTGTCTCGAAAAACCAAAAAAAAAAAAAAAAAAAAAAAAAAAAGGAGGATACAATTCCCTAATGTGAACACAAAATACAAATACCTCCAGTGTTCTCCCTTGAAGATATGTTAGCTTCACTCTGAGCAAAGAGCAACATTCCTTTGTGTTTCCCAAGGCCATTACACTGACATTCATCAGATACCTATAACACTTGCTGAAGTTACTCCTTAAATATTTCTATTTGACCAGTATGACCTTCCTTATCTTTTTTGATAACTTTTGGTTGAAAGTTGATTTTATTCGATATTAGAATGGCTACTCCAGCTTGTTTCATCAGACCATTTGCTTGGAAAATTGTTTTCCAACCTTTTACTCTGAGGTAGTGCCTTTGTCACTGAGGTGGGTTTCCTGTATGCAGTAAAATGCTGGGTCCTGTTTATGTGTACAGTATGTCAGTCTATAGCTTTTTATTGGGGAATTAAGTCCATTGATGTTAAGAGATATTAAGGAAAAGTGATTGTTACTTCCTGTTATTTTTGTTATTAGAGGTAGAATTTTATTTGTGTGGCTTTTTCTAGGGTGTAGTTTCCCTCCTTGTGTTGGTGTTTTCCATCTATTATCCTTTGTAGGACTGGATTTGTGGAAAGATATTGTGTACATTTGGTTTTGTCATGAAATATCTTATTTTCTCTGTCTATGATAATTGAGAGTTTGCTGGGTATGGTAGCCTAGGCTGGCATTTGTGTTCTCTTAGGGTCTGTATGACATCTGCCCAGGATCTTCTAGCTCTCGTAGTCTCGTAGTGGAAATAGCTAGGAAAAGCTCTTTTTAAATTTCATTTTATTTCAGTCAGGCACCGCTGAAACAAGCCCAGAATCCTAGCATGTGAAGACAGAGGCAGGAGGACCATGAGTTTAAGGGCAGCCTTGGCCAACATAGAGAGATGATAGCTCAAAATTTGTGTGTATGCTCGCATGTATGTGACACATAGCAGGCAAAGGAGCTGTTTGCATCATGCTAAGCCAGGAAGTAAAGAAGATGCTGGCATTTATTAAAAAAAAAAAAAAAAAAAAAAAAAATAGGGAGGGAGAGATGGCTCAGTGGTTAGTACTGACTGCTCTTCCAGAGAATCCAGGTTGAATTTCCGGCACCCACACAGCAGTTCACAACCTCTTTTGCTTTTTGTTTGTTTGTTTGTTTGGTTGGTTGGTTTTGTTTTGTTTTTGGTGGGGTTTTTTGGTTTTTTTTTTTTTTTTTTTTTTTTTGGTTTTTCCAGACAGGGTTTCTCTGTGTGGCCCTGGCTGTCCTAGAACTCCCTCTGTAGACTAGGCTGGCCTCAAACTCAGAAATCCACCTGCCTCTGCCTCCCGAGTGCTGGGATTAAAGGCATGCACCACCACTGCCCGGCTCACAACTTCTTTTGGCCTCCCCGGAACCAGACATGCATGGCTGCAAAACACCCATACACATAAAATAATAAACAAATATATCACGTTAAAATAAATCTTTAAAATAGCCCACAGAATCAACTAACCAGGGTTCGTAGAGGCTCACAGAGACTGAACTGACAATCAGGGAGCCTGCATGGGTCTGCCCTAGGTCCTCTGCGTATGTGTTATGGTTGTGTAGCTTGGTGTTCTTGTGGGACTCCAAACAGCGGGAATGGGGGCTTTCTCTGACTCCCTTCCCTGCTCTTGGGACCTTTTCTCTCCTACTGGGCTGAATCGTCCAGCCTTTGTATAAGGGGATATGTCTAATCTTACTGCAACTTGATGTGCCATGTTTGGCTGATAGCCCTGGGAGGCCTGCCCCTTTTCTGAACAGAACAGAGAAGGAGTGGATCACAGAGAGAGGGAAGGGGAGAAGGGACTGCGAAGAGAGAAGGGAGAGGAAATTGTAGCTGAGTTGTTATACACGAGAGAAGAATAAATAAATAAAAGAAAAATAAATAAATATTTTAAAACGAAAACAAAACAAGATACTTCACTGAGGTACTACGGATGCAATTTGGTTGCTTGCCTGGCATGCTCAAAGCCCCTCAGCTCAATCCCCAACACCATATAAAGTGGTCAGGGTGACAAACACACAATCTGGCAGCAGACTGTAGCAGGAGATTCGGAAGGTTAAGATCATTTTGGGGCACATAGTGAATTAGAGGGCAGCTTGGGCTATACAGGAGCCTGTTTCAAAAAGAAAATACATTTTGTTTAGATACCAAAAATCTAGACTCACGGTGCCTTCTGGGAAAGGCTCTCAATCTTCATGAACCTGGAAGCATGGTCCACATTCTTCTGAGTCCAAATTTGTTCCGTATTTTTGTTTAGATTAATCCCTTTGAAATTTCCCTGTATTCTATTTAACTATTAATATTTTATTCAAACCTTGTTATGCCTTTTCTTTGTCATATTTATAAAGAGCATGTTTTATTTTTTAAAAAAATGTGTTTATACTAGGTGATGGTATAAATAATTATTTTCTTTGTTTGGGGAAAATAAAGTAACTTCTTCTGGTGGTTTGAATAGGTGTGACCCCCATAGACTCGTGTGTTTGAATGCTTGGACCACAGGGAATTGCACTATTAGTGGGTGTGGCCTTGTTCAAGTAGGTCTGGCCTTGCTTGAGGAAGTTTGTCACCGTGGGGTTGGCCTTTGAGGTCTCCTCTGCCTAAACTCTGCCCAGTGTGGAATCTGAGTCTCCTCCTGATTGCCTATGGAAGAGAGTTTCCTTCTGCTGCCTTTGGATCAATCTCGGCTCCTTCTTCAGCACCCTGTCTGCCTGTGTGCTGCCATGTTTCCTGCCATGACAATAATAGGTTAAACCTCTGAACCTGTCAGCCAGTCCCAATTAAATGCTTCCCTTTGTAAGAGTTGCCTTGGTCATGGTGTCTCTTCACAGCAATGAAACCCTAACTAAGAAACTCCTGTACTCAGATTGGCCTCAAAGTCACTATGTAGCTTCAAATCATACCAATCCTCCTGCCTCAGCCTCTTAAGCACTGGGATTACAGGCATGAGCCACCCACCACTCCTGGATCTGAAATGCATTTCTTATTGTTGGTCATCGTCAAAAGGCACACAACCAGATGAGGAGCGGCCATCACTGTGAAACAATGCTGTGTATTCTACCTTTTTAACCATCTTACTGAAAAAATAGACCATGAAGAATTAAAATGGCCTCAAGAATCCTATTTAAAAACCAAGTTATATAGGGCTGGAAAGATGACTCATCAGTTAAGAGCACTTGAGAGAAGAGTTGTCTTCTTCCAGAGGACCTGAGTTCTGTTCCCAGCCCCCACATCTGATGACTCAGAGCTGCTTGTAACTCCAGCTCCAGGGGATCCAGTGCCTTTGGCCACTATGGGTTCCTGAGTTCATGTGAACCTATCCACATGCAGACATACTCACCTACACATAATTAAAAATAATAAATATAGCCAGACATAATGGTGCACACCTTTAGTCTAAGCACTTGGGAGAGGCAGGTAGATCTCTCTAACTTAAAGCCCAGACTGGTCTACATAGCTAGTCCCAGGCCAGCCATGACTACATGGTGAGATCCTGTCTCAATTTTTTTTTTTTTTTGGTTTTTTTTTTTTTGGTTTTTTCGAGACAGGGTTTCTCTGTGTAGCCCTGGCTGTCCTGGAACTCACTCTGTAGACCAGGCTGGCCTCGAACTCAGAAATCCTCCTGCCTCTGCCTCCCGAGTGCTGGGATTAAAGGCGTGTGCCACCACTGCTCGGCCTGTCTTAAATTTTAAATAACTAATTAATTAACTCTTTTTGTTTTTGTTTTTTGTTATTTTCTTGAGACAGGGTTTCTTTATGCAACAGAGCCTGGCTATCCTGGACTCATTCTATAGATAAGGCTGACTCAAACTGATGAGTTCCATCTACCTCTGTTTCCTGAATGCTGAGATTAAAGGCATGCACCACAGTGCTCAGCAATTAATTGATTTTTTTAAAGTTTAAAATAAAATAATCAGAGAGTTGTTGCAGGATATTTGATCACACTGTGAACCATGAGATTGCGTTATTTACTGAAAAAAAAAAAAACCTGTTACTAGTTGTGTTGTGGCTCACTGTTAGCACTCACACACACACACACACACACACACACACACACACACACACCTTTAATCCCTCTAGCTGGAATATAATAGACACACCCTTAGTACACATCTTTAATCCCGAACAAAGAAGGTGAAGTCAGTTTGTAGAAGGAAGCACCCATAGTTGAAAGTGATGTTTAATAGACTAGCAGACAAAGTGACAAATCAGAGAAAGACTTGACAGAATAGGATCTACCCAACTCTCTCAAGGACAGAAAGGAGAGGGAAGCTACTTGAGGAGCAGTGCAAAAAAAAAAAAAAAAGATGGAGTCAGTTTCACCAGGAGAGTTGTACAGAGACAGGCTGAAGAGGGAACAAGCTAGACACAGGCGAAGACAGACAGAACCAGATGATTTAAACAGATTGTAAAATTTAGGTGAGGCCAAGCAGAGGAGTTCAGGAGAGACTGAGAGAAATGCCAGACTGAACCAGTCTTCTTGGATTGGAGCTTGAACCAGAACAGCTGAGTTGAACCAGCCAGCCAGAGATCAGAAAGAACAAGAAAGGGTGAGCTTATTAGCAGCACATCTCAGAGGCTGAGGACATTCTAGGCCTAGATTAGATGGTACGGAGGCCAGAAGCTTCCAGGTCTAGGCCTAGGTTAGCAGACGGAGGCAGTAAGCCTTGGAGACAACAATTACTAAGGAGAATAAAGTTACATTTACAGCGGTCAGACCTGTCTTGGCCCTTAGTTCTTTGTATATCCTGGTTGTTGTGACTCAGTTTACTAAACGGTCCACTTTAGCTGCCCTTAAACACAGTTCGTACTGAGAGCATTCTCCATGCATTCCCACCATCCTTACTCACCTTTCACAGGCGTGTCGCATCTCGGTCTTCACCGGTACTCAACAGACAACCCTTTGCTGCTTGTCTATCACCTGCTATAGTGACTGTGCCTTAGCCACCACAGACAAGAGGAGCCAGGAGCAATGGCAAGAGTAATGTTTATGTGTCACAGAGTGCTCAGGGCTGTGAAGCAGGGGACATGTTAACCTTGGGTGTATAACTCATTTTTAACATCTCTAAAATCCTCTGAGAGCAGAGAACATATTGTTTGCCCTCTACCCCAAGTTCCATCAAGAAGAGGCTCCTGTGCGTGGAGGTAAGAAGATTACGTCTTACGTCCTTCTCTATTGAGCTCGGTCTTCTTTTGTGAAACTGCTCTCTCACTGAACCCAGAGCTTTTCATTTCAGATGGACTAGCTAACTCACAAGTCCCAGGGATCCTTCTCCCTCTCCTCCTGGGCTTTGGGATGGCCACGCCTACTGTGCCAGTGTCGAGGCTGGGGTCAGAGGCCCAACACTCACATAAAAACCAAACAAATATGCAATTGCAACAAGGGCGGTGCCAGGAGTCTACGGGATCTTCTAACTCGTTCCTTGGCCCAAAGAATGGAACCACTTGGAAAGACAGAAGACCAAGCCTTCAGAATAAAAGAAGCGTAAGGCTGAAAGTCCGCAAATGGACTCTGGCTTAAGTCTTGCATTTTATAGGCCCGTACGTCGTCCCCTTTCCCCTCTTGGTTCCTGCTTAGATAGCTACCCTATGCCTTCCCCTTATTTCGCCCCACCCTGATTTCTACCATCTCGGGAAGCCTGCTTCCACTCTCCCTGACAACCTATGTCCCTCTAATTCTCCTTCCGTGCATGGCCACGTGTGAGAACTGGAGTTCAGATACCCAGAACCCAAGTAAAACCATGAATGTGCTGTCAGGGACACGGAATCCCAGAATGAGCTTGGGGAAACGGACAGATAGGACAGCCCTCTGCAGCTCAGGGGCCAGCTAGCCTGGTACACACAGTGGTGAACCAGAGACTGCCCTAAACAAGGCAGAAGGTGAGCCAGCACCCGACTGTTCCCTGACTCCCTCATGTGTGTGTGTGTCTTCTGTACATTCATTCTCTCTCTCATAAACATGTGCACATGCAAAGAATATTAACTCTCTTTGTTCTTTATCAAAATTATTTTGGATATTTTCCGTTCTACATCATTTACATTTGCATACAAATATCAGTACCAAATATTCACTTTCATTTTTCTTTTAAGATTGATTTTTAATCATATACGTGCATGGTATCTGTGTGTGGGTCTAGGTGCATGTGTGCAGAGGACAAAGGTGCCGAATCCCCTCGGAGCAAGAGTTAGAGGCAGCTGCGTGCTGGGAGCCAAACTCTGTCCTCTGCAAGAGCAACGCGCCCTCTGAACTGCTGCGTCGTTTCTCCGGACCTTTTCTTTTTATTTAAGATTGGATTTGAGCCGGGCAGTGGTGGCGCTCACCTTTAATCCCAGCACTTGGGAGGCAGAGGCAGGCGGATTTCTGAGTACGAGGCCAGCCTGGTCTACAGACTGAGTTCCAGGACAGCCAGGGCTACACAGAGAAACCCTGTCTCGAAAAAAAAAAAAAAATTTGTTTTTATTATGAGATGGCTCAGCAGTTAAGAGTACTTGCTGCTCTTCCAGACATCCCAGGTAAGCACGTGGTACAGACATACAGACACACATGCAGGCAAAACACCCATATACATAAATGTTTTTAAGTTATTTAGTTAATTAATTAATTAATTTTATTTATTTTTATTTATTTATTATATATATAATATCGTGTATGTATGGTTTGGTATTGGACACCCTGGGGAAGATTATTCTCCCCACTCTCCACATCCCTTAGTTGCCTGTGGTTGTGTGTAGGGTTCAGGGCTTGAGGGCTTTCCCTCAACCCCTTCAGCAAGTCTATTGCTGTCCTTGCTCAGCTCATGTTTGCGCACTCACGTTATTAAGATTTTATGGGTGTGGCTTCTCACAATCCTAGAAGACACTGACTCACAACTAATTCCATCTTGCTCTGGCTCTTCGAATCTTTCCAGCCCTCTTCCACAGGGGTTCCTGAGCCTTAGGTGCTGAGCTGTTTTGTAGGTGTTTCATCAGCACTGGCTCCACCCCTCTGTATTTTGATTGGTTGTAGTTTTCTGTAATGGTCACCATCTATTGAAAAGAGACGTTTCCTTGGTATGAGGACTACACTTACCTGTCAGTGTAAGGACAAATATTTAGAATGTGGTTAGGGGTTATGCTGGTTTAGTCAAGTGGTGGTTGTAGATCTCCAAGATCCATGACTTCATTAGGCTTATGCAATTGGCTAGGTTTCCAGTAATAGGTCAGATTCTCTTCTTGTTGAACAGATCTTAAGTACAATTAGAGAGCTGTTGGTTACTGCCAGGGTATGTGTGCCACCACTGCACCCTTTTGGTTATTGTGACATCTTGTGGTTCACAGGTCATATATGGTAGGACTGTTGGCTGTTTCCCTCCATTAGGAGCTGAATGGTGAATTCTAGTACCATGAAAGGCAGTTCTCAGATGTGGGACTCCCTGCTCTCGTGAATTGTCACCCAATATGTGGATAAAGGGAACAGAGACAGCAAGCAGCATGTTTGGAGCCCTGTGAGTACTTATGGTGAATAATCACACCAGGACCAGCTATCAGGAGGCAGATCAACTTTACTTAGGGTGACTCGAGGCCTATAAAGTCTTAGAGGACTGAGGGCAAGAACATCCAGGATGGGTAAAGGTCATTGGCTGAGGGCTTAGGGCACCAAAATGCTGCCTCATTAGCCCGGGAAGCATTTCAGGAATGTCAGGTGCTAGCTAAACAGGTTTTATCAGGAGAAAGGAAATGGATCCTGTAATCTAATTGAGGCTATGGGACATTCCTCAGGTAGAGACAAATGTGTGGGGGTTTTGAATTTCCCAGATAAGGTCAGAGAAAGAGAAGTCCCGCTGATGAAGCCCCCCCCTTACATGCCGAGCCACAGAAGGCTATCCGATCAATGGTAGACATTAATTAGCGGAGTTTTCCCACACTCAGAGAGGAAGTGTTCGTGTCCAGTTCCAGCTCAGGGTGCTCTGGGTCCTGTGTCTGAAATGCATGATGTCTTCAGCAGTAGGGGCTTATCTTTCACCTCTCAGAGGCAACCAAGTACAATAGCAATAGCCATGTTTTGGACTTCTCTTGAACAACCCTGTTTGGGTTTTAGGGAGGGGGTAGTTTTTGGCTCTTGAGGGAAGCATTGTCCACTCAGATGGGAAATTTTCATTTAAACTAAACGTGTATTTATACACTGATTTAAGTATATTACAGGAATTTTCGGTAGGTAATTACTACGGTGCCTTATGACTTTTTCAGACCTCTTTACTGTTACTTTACCCTCTTTCTGTGTTTATGGCCCTCTTTCTTCCTAACTAGAGGCTCCTCGTTTCCCTATCAGATCGCTGTGCAATGCTATTTTTCTGTCCATTGCTCCCCCCATTCTTGCAACCTTGGCAATTGTCCCTTGTTACATTCCTGGTTTCTGCAGCTACTCTGGGGCATGCACTTATATCTGAAGATTTGGAGATTAAGAGTCTCCAAAGAGAGTAGGCATGCAATCAATTTCTCCTATCTATGGGCTGATTAAGCAAGTTGTTAAATTTCCAAGTAACGTCTTTCAGTTACTGAATTCAGTTTAGTTAAAAAGTACTTCAAGACCATGATTAATGTTCTACCTAAAGATGTATTCTTCGTTTTCCCCACGTGGTCGTCTGTATATGTGAGAAGACCGCATTAGCTGATAGTTTCAGTCAAGCCTTTTGTAGCATAGCTGATTTGTTAAAAATTATTTGCTTGCATGTGTGTATGATATGTGGGAGCTGGCGTGCACACGCCAGGGTGTGTGGAGGTCACAGGACAGTGTCTGGGAGTCAGTTCTCAACCACCACCTTGTTGAGGCAGGGTGTCTACTGCTTGGGTTGCACTGTGGGTGTTGTACCTGGATTCCACTATAGCCGCCTGGGCAATTCCATCTCTGCCTCCCATGTCCGGGGAAGATGGGTGGGATTACAGATGCGTGTAGTCACACCCAGCTCTTTCTTTGTAAAATGTGGGTGCCAGAGATCAAACCAGGCCATCGGGTTTCCATGGCAAGCACTTGTACCCACAGAACCACCTCAGCAGCTCCTGCTTTTGTTGTCTCAACAACTAGAATTGTAAAGTTTTGTTTCTTCCTTCATGTGTCGGTTTTGTTTTGTGTGTGTAAATCTCTGTCGTTATACTTCATACTTACAGAAACTGCATTCTCATTACAAACTGACCATTTATCCTAATAAAATGCTGGTGTCTATCATAATCTCTTTGTCTTGAAGTCTGTTGTTCATATCAGATTTATTAATTGTTCTTAATATGTTGTTTAATGTTTAGTATGCTGTTTGATGTTTAGATAATGCAATATTCTAGCCTTGAAAAGAACTGTAGCTTATACAAATTTTTGTAAGATTGGTGTTCCTGCGGTAGAGTTTTCCATCTTTTTTTTTTTTTTTTTTTTTTTTGGTTTTTCAAGACAGGGTTTCTCTGTGTAGCCCTGGCTGTCCTGGAACTCACTCTGTAGATCAGGCTGGCCTCGAACTCAGAAATCCGCCTGCCTTGGCCTCCCAAGTGCTGGGATTAAAGGCGTGCGCCACCACTGCCCGGCGAGTTTTCCATCTTTATGTCCACAGATTGTCGTTCATTTAACAAGTATATCTTGAATTTTTCAGTGAGCATACAAAATAATATTTTATTATTCTACTTCCATACACATAGATGATGGTACTTTATAGGTGTATCTTAAACAATATATAATTGTTTTTTAATCAAGTTTGATAAACTCTTGTCTTTTGATTAGCATATCTGATGAACTTAGGGTTTCCTCTATCCTTCCTGCACTGGGAACACACCAGGAATTTGCACATCCAGAGCAAGTGGTCTACCACTGAGCTACATCACTGTCACAGCCTTAACTTACATTTAAAATACTTTCATGTCAGATGGTGGTGCACAGGCCTTTAATTCCAACACTCGGGAGTCAGGGGCAGGTGGATGTCTGAGTTCGAGGCCAGCCTGGTCTACAGTTCCAGGACAGCCAGGGCTACAGAGAAACTCTGTCTCGAAAACAAACAAACAAACAAACAAACTAATTTTATGTGGGTACATTTAGCCTCCTATCTTGCTGTTTGTTGGACTTGTGTTTGTGTGCATGCATGGATGTAAATGTAGGAGCCACTGGAGGCCAGATGAAGGTACTAGATCTCTTGGAGCTGGCGTGAGATACATAAGGCCCCTGACACAGGTGCGGGAACCTGACTGCAGGTCTTCTGTATGTATTAAGTCCTCTTAACTGCCAAACTAGTAGGCTCCACTATTTGGCTTTTTTTTTTTTTTTTTTTTTTTTTTTTGGTTTTTTGAGACAGGGTTTCTCTGTGTAGCCCTGGCTGTTCTGAAACTCACTCTGTAGACCAGGCTGGCCTCGAACTCAGAAATCCACCTGCCTCTGCCTCCCAAGTGCTGGGATTAAAGGCGTGTGTCACTACTGTCTTCTTTAATTTAGGCTACTCTATGTTTAAATAACAAGACCTCATGTTTAATTAATTTTTTAAAAATTTTGTAAAGGGGTATTTTAGATTTATATATTTTAGGTATATGAGTATGCTGTTTTCATGCCCACCAGAAGAGGGCATTGGATCCCACTACTGATGGTTGTAAGCCACCATGTGGTTGCTGGGAATTGAACTCAGAACCTCTGGAAGAGCAGTCAGTGCTCTTAACCGCTAAGCCATCTCTCCAGCCCTCATGTTTAATTGATGAAACTTACACAAGAGTGTATTCTCATGCTTGTGTTCTATGCTGTGGTTTACATAGGTTTCATCTCCACATTCCACATAACCCTGCAGCGTGTTGTCATTTTCTAAAATTTGCTCTGTTTTCAATGATGTGTGTGTGTGTGTGTGTGTGTGTGTGTGTGTGTGTGTGTGCGCCTGTGTGCCTGTCTGTATGTGTGTATGTGTCTGTCTGCCTGTCTGTCTGTCTGTGGGCATATGCACATGTGTGCACGTACTCACAGGGCCCAGAAGAAAAAAAACATTAGACCCCTGAAGATAGAGTTTTAGTTGCTTATGGGTCAACTGAGGTGAGTTCTGGACACCAGGTCCTCTGGAAGGGCAGCACATGCTTCTAAGCACTGAGCCCCGTCTCTGCCCTGTGGGTAGTTGTTTTTGTTTCTTAATCTAACTGGATATCTTCTGAGAAGTTTAAAACTGAGGAAAGTACTGTTTTACATCGGTTGTCATAGTTACCTCTTCTGCTATTAATCCTTGTTTCTTCATTGATTTTTCTACCAGGTATAATTTCTTCCAGTCTAAAGATTTTTTTTAAAAAATTCTCAGTAAATCGTATGTATTGATAATGAAATTCTCTGAGCTTCTTTTGTTTGAAAATGGCTTCATTTCCCTACATTTTTTGAAGGTTAATATAGATTCTTATATAGTTTAATCATTTCCCTTTTTTTTTTTTTTTAAATCTGTAGATCAGCTTGATGGTTTTTTTTAAGATTTATTTGTTTATTTTACGTATATGAGTACACTGTCCCTCTCTTCAGACACACCAGAAGGCGGCATCAGATCCCATTACAGATGGTTGTGAGCCACCATGTGATTGCTGGGATTTGAACTCAGGTCCTCTGGAAGAGCAGTCAGTGCCCTTAACCACTGAGCCATCTCTCCAGGCCCCATCATTTTCCTTTTTTAATTTGCTTTTTATGTGTATATTCCTCTCTCTGTGTCTCTCTCTCTCCCCCTCCCTCCCTCCCTCCCCCTCTCCCTCTCTCTCTGTGCATACATACATTTGGGTACCCAGAGAAGCCAGACTAGGTCATCAGATCCCCTGGCTCTGGAGCTGCAGGTGGATTTAAGTTAACAAACGTAGGCCCTCTGAATACAAACCGGCAAGCACTAGCCAGTGAAGCACTGTCCGGCTCCAGGACTTCTTTTTCTCCTGTCATTTGCATGCCGGCTCCTGGGTGTTCTGACTCTTGTTTCTCATGAGATGTTAGGATATTTTTCCCACCATTCCCCCATGGAACGCATATTTCTTTCTCTGGCTGCTTTTCAACTGTTTTCTTGTGGCTTCAGTAGCTTACTCCCATGTCCCTGGCATGTTTGATTTCACTTTTTCTTTTTTAGGGCTTCTGGAGCTACTCAGATATGCGGGTTTATGTTTGGAAATTTGGGGTGGGTGGTGTGTGGTGGTGGTAACATTTATTCATTCCGTGACCAGCATTCAAGTGCTTTCCTACCATGAGCTTCTCACCTATTAGCCTCAGATCTGAACTTCAGGTGCAGTAGCTGACCCAATCCTGTCAGCAGGTCACTGAGAGGTCATGTGTAGGATTTGAATAGGATGGCCCCAGAGACTCCTATATTTGAATGTTTGACCCCTAGTTAGTAGACGGTTTAGGATCAGGAGTGTGACCTTACTGAGAGAAGTGTGTGTACTGGCTGGTTTTGTGTGTCAACTTGACACAGGCTGGAGTTATCAGGAGCTTCAGTCGAGGAAATGCCTCCATGAGATTCAGCTGTAAGGCGTTTTCTGTTAGTGATCAAGGGGTTAGGGCCCCTGTGAATGGTACCATCTGTGGGCTGGTAGTCTTGGGGTCTATTAAGAGAGCAAGCTGAGCAAGCCAGGGGAAGCAAGCCAGTAAAGTAATATCCCTCCATGGCCTCTGCATCGGCTCCTGCTTCAGTTCCAGTTCTGACTTCCTTTGGTGGTGAACAGCAATGTGGAAATGTAAGCTGAATAAACCCTTTCCCCCCCAACTTGCTTCTTGGTCATGGTGTTTGTGCAGGAATAGAACCCCCGACTAAGACAGTGTGAACTGGGGTTACACTCTGAGGTTTCAAAAGTCCACGCCAGGCCTAGTCTGTCTGTCTCTGTCTCTCTGTCTCAAGATGTAGAGCACTCAGCAACTGCTCCAGCACGTCTGTCTGTTTCCCACCATGCTGATAATGAACTAACCCTCTGAAACTGGGGGCAAGCCCCCCAATTAAATGCAGTCTTTTATAACAGCTACTGTGGCTGGGCGTGGTGGTGCGTGCCTTTAATCTCAGTCCTTCTGAGACAGAGGCAGGAAGATTTCTAAGTTTGAGAGCAGCCTAGTCTACAAAGCGAGTTCCAGGACAGCCAGGGCTACAGAGAGAAACCGTCTTGAAAAAGAGAGTTGTCTTGGTCACGGTGTCTCCTCACAGCAACAGAACAGTGACTATGTTAGCAATTCAGGCTTTTTGTCATTTTGGATCTGAGGCCATATGTTCAGTTTGATGGTTTTCTTGTGGTTAGCGTTTTATCAAACCTATGGTGAAATCTTTTTTTTTTTTTTTTGGTTTTGCGAGACAGGGTTTCTTTGTGTAGCCCTGGCTGTCCTGGAACTCCCTCTGTAGACCAGGCTGACCTCGAACTCAGAAATCCACCTGCCTCTGCCTCCCAAGTGCTGGGATTAAAAGCGTGCACCACCACTGCCCAGCTTGGTGAAATCTTTAATTCATACATTTTGTTTTGGGTTGCTAGAATTTCCATGTAAATTTTTTTTTATATTTTTGATCCTTTTTAAAAAAAAGATTCATTTCATTTATATGTTGCTGTCTTCAGACACCAGAAGAGGGCACTGGATGCCATTACAGATGGTTATGAGCCACCATATGGTTGCTGAGAATTGAATGCAGGACCTCTGAAAGAGTAAGCAGCCAGTGCTCTTAACTGCTGAGCCACCTCTCCAGCCCAAATTTTTGATCTTTCAATTCTCTCCCACTTTTTCTCACAATATTCATCTTTTCTTTACAATAGCTAAAGGTTTTTATGGTGTTAAGACAGGGTCTCAAAGGCTGGCCTTTGATCTTACTGTGACTGGGAATGACCTAATCTTGAACTTCTGATCTTCTGCCTCCACCTCCAGAGCAGCAGGGTGCAGGTCTGTGCATCCCAGCTGGCTTGTGTGGTGCTGGGATAGAGGAAGACTTTGTACATGCTGAGCAGTCTACCAGCATAGCCACAACCGCAGCCCCTCCATTTTTTTTTTTTTTTTCTTTTCTTTTCTCTTTTATTTTTTTGGTTTTCCGAGACAGGGTTTCTCTGCATAGCCCTGGCTGTCCTGGAACTAACTCTGTAGACCAGGCTGGCTTCAAACTCACAGAGATCTGCCTGCCTTTGCCTCCTAAGTGCTGGGACTAAAGGCATGAACTGCCACCACGGAGCCAACTCTCCTGCCCCTTGCTTGTTTTATTTCTTAGGATTTCTTTATATTATGAGCATTTTGCTGTGTGTGCCAGTGAGTGCAAAATAACTAGTTACAGGCACTTCTGAGGTGTCCAATGCGGGTGCTGGGACCCACATTTGGGGCCTCTGTAAAAACAAGCACTCTTCTACTGTGCCCCCCAGCCCCACCCCCATTAAAAAAATCTAGTTATAAGTAAAAAATAAAGTTTAAAGTCAGCATACTTAAGAGTTTTGGAGCCGGGCAGTGGTGGCACACGCCTTTAATCCCAGCACTCGGGAGGCAGAGGCAGGCGGATTTCTGAGTTCGAGGCCAGCCTGGTCTACAGAGTGAGTTCCAGGACAGCCAGGGCTACACAGAGAAACCCTGTCTCCAACAACCAAAAAAAAAAAAAAAAAAAATTTGGGAACAGAGCCATATAAGCCCAGGCTAGTGCTGAACTCCTGGGCTCAATGGATCTTTACACCCCGGTCTCAGATGTAGCTGGTGAAAACTTGGGGGTGCATTGCACCCTGCCAGCCTTTAGCTCTCTGGTTGGGCTAGATATTGTTCTGTTAAATAAGTTTACACAGGAAGTAAAATTGTTCATCTTGAGACTTTTAAACTGTTTTAAGAGTGAAGGAAGAGAGAAAACCTTTCATTACTTGCTCCACAGATTCTAGAGAGCCCAGGCTTCAGCAGAGCTGGGGGGAGGGGGGTGGACGACGACGACACAGTACTCTAAATAGCTTCTATTATTTAGATTAAAAACAAAACAAAAAACCAGGCTAACCCAGGGGTCCGCCACCGGAGAAGGGGGCTTATAGGGGGAAGGGACTCTGTGGTGACAGCAATCGGGATGTAATGTGAGTAAATGAATAAATGACTGAATGCATAAATAGACAGGCTGGATGGCTCAGTAGTTGAGTGGTTGGCATTACCAGTACTAGTATCTAATTTCCAGTTGGATAGTTGTTTGAGAGTTTATATCGCATGTATAAATAACTTTTGGATGACATTGTATGGTTTAGGGGTGGTGATGGAAATACACTAAATCATAACATGGAGAGATGGTCATGTGACTAGTCATTTTTTTCAGCCCTGAGGATCGAAACCAGGGCTTCATGCATGCTGGGCCACTCCCCCACACCTCCAGGCCCAACTTCATTTTAGTGTATTTACACTGTATCTCAGAGTAAAATAAGGTAATTTTGTGACATAGCAGCATTATTAAATATCTCAGGCACACAAACGCAAAGGGCACATATGAGAAACTCCTTTCTGATCACCCAGACTACAACACAAACACAACCAGAAGCTCCTTGTCTTGCTCACCCTCGGGCTTATGTCCATCATTTTACTTGACATGTGTATTTTCAACATATGAGGTGTTGGCTTTCCTGTTTCTAAGCTCCACACAGATGTCCCAACCATCTAGTTGTTAATGGGTAGGTAATAAGTGAACCCACAGACTGAATTACATTTATATAACTTCTAGCCTTGGGACTGCATAGGAATGAAAATTTATTGGTGCCTACCTCAACTGTATTCACCCCAGGAAAAAATGCTAAAGAAACCACTGCCATTAATTCCTCTGCCTGGCACTGGGTTGAGAGGCACAGAAGGGAGGAGACAGGATTACTGAACACTCCACTTGGCAAGTGACATGAAAGGCACTTTGTAAGCCTGGTTCTGTCCCAACAGCTGCAGTAGACTCATGCATGCAGCAAGTGACAGGGCTTGGACACTCACATTGGCCTGAGTCAGCAGGTCTGCTGGCGCCTAGTGTCAGCTGCTTCCTGGACAGCCTTTTACCTTCTGTTGAATGGAGGTGATCCTGCCAGGAATAGTGATTCCATCACCCAGCCCCACACTGGACTGTTAACTCTATACCTTGCTAACTCCATGGGAGGAACAGGAAACAGGCTCCTTTCGATGAAGTTTGACCCAAGTGCCATTTCAGGAGATGGAGACTCATGACATCCTGACAATGGTTCGGACCCCACAATTTAAAATGACTCTTGGTTTGTAATCTGTCCCTCTTAATGTTGACCACTCCAACCTTACTGTGGTGCCTTTACCCCCATTAGACGTTTTTTTCCACTTAGGGCTACCAATTTCTGTGTCCTGTCATACTAACTTCCTATGGCAGGGCATAGTGAAATGTCTGACATCCTAACTGCATACTGAATACATGAGTAATAGGATACTAGATTTTGTTGCATCAAATTTAAAATAGAAACACTTTACCCACTGACCCAATCTATAAAACATACAATTAAAGCCAGACGTAGTAGTGCATGTCTTTAACCTTACACTCTGGAGAAGCAGGCAGAGCTGCAATTCCAAGGCCAGTCTGCTGTACATAGTAGTTAAGTCTCTAAAATTCCATAAAATACAAAAATTTAATTCTCCAACTTTCTATTCTCACACTTAATGATTTGCCATGTGGGGTTCATGTAAGTCCCAGAAGCCATGGCACTATGTCAGCATTCAGGACGGGGGTTGGGGTGGTGGTAAATTGGTCTCTAGTCTCAAAGTCAGGCATAGCTGTTAGAAGCTAGCCAGAGCTAGTGGCCATCACAATATATGCTACCACCTCTGTAAACCTTACCATTTTAGTAAACTAGAACCTTTCTCCAGTATGGAACTTCTCTGCCCTATTCCAATCTGCAATGTTCCTGGCTGGGTAAAAGAGCTTTCACAAGGTAGGTCCTACTGATAACTATTTTGATTTCAGCATCCCTTTACTGCTACATTTTAGTCTCAGCCTGCAGTTTTAAGAGAGAAAATCTCCCACTAATACCCGAGAGTTTCTCAGGCTTTAGGCAGTCATTTAAAACACTTAAAATTTATCCTCAACACCCCATTTTTCAATCTGATAAGATACTAAATTTTTACAAGACTACAAGCTAGCAGAGGTGATAGTTACGGGGGCAAAAGGTTATCTGTTCCTATGCAATTACAAAAGGCTAGGAACCCTCTTAAGGGCTAAATCATCTTTCTACTCTCTTAAATATATTTCCAGATCTAACAAAATCTATGCTTAAAAAAATGTTTGGCGGGTAGGTGGGAGGAGGAATTCCCTCACAGAGGCAGGGAGGGGGAAGGGACATGGGGTTTCCAAAGAAAAGGGGAAACATCGGAAATGTAAATAAAGTATCAAAAATAAAAATTAAAAAAAAAAAAATGTTTGGCAAAGCTGAGCAGTGGTGCACGCTTTTAATCCCAGCGCTCAGGAGGCAAAGGCAGGTGGATCTGAGTTAGAGGCCAGCCCAGTCTACAAAGTGAGTTTTAGGACAGCCAGGGCTATATACAGAGAAACTGGGAGGTAGGTAGGTAGGTAGGTAGGTAGGTAGGTAGGTAGGTGTGCTGGGCATGGTGGTGCACGGCTTTAATCTAGCAGTTGGGAGGCAGACAGGATAAACTCTGAATTTGATGCCAGCCTGGTCTAGACAGCAAGATCCAGATTAGAAGTACTAGACAGAGATCAGATCTCAAAAACAAACCCCAAAAATTCTTGAGGGGGAAAGACATTTCGGAAACTGGATAATACTAATTAGCAGATGCAATTTAGGGCTTCTGTCCCAAAACTACCAACACCTAGGCATTAGCCACAAATAACAGTACTCAGAAGGCTTATTAAGTACCCACGCTTATGGTCTTATACTAAAACTGTAGTGGTTTCATTCACTGCATACCCTGCATTATTATTACTATTGGACCTGAGAACCTTTAAACAGTTCTCAAAACATTTGAGTGAATTGGCCTCCTTTGTTAAGCAAAGGACCTGAAAATCATATTTAGAAAACGAGCAGGCAGTCTTCATCATGACACAGGTGTGGTGGTTTCCTCCATCCCACACTTTGAGAACTTGTTGCTCTTGAAAAACCTGGGTTTGACTTCCAAACTTAACATGGCAGTTGACAAAAATCTACAAAGCTCCAGTTCCAGGAGATCCAGGGCTTCTGAGCTATGCCGACTCCTAGTCTATATACATGCACAAGCTCATGCCACTCACTACCTTTTACTGTGTAGCTAAGAAAACCTAGATTAAAACTGTGATCTAGAAATTGAATAACAGAATCTCATCTCAATTCCCAATCGAAATTTAGTTCAATTTGTTATTGTTATATTTAAAACTAAGCTGGTGCTCAAGTACATTCATTATAGGCAACAACCCTGTGTCTTGCTTTTAAAATATTAACAGTTTGTTTCCTCATAATGCATCCTGGAGATAACAAGAAACAATACAGTGGAAGTGAAAAGCTACATCATAAAAAAGGTCTAAATGTAAGTCTGGCTGTCCAGAAAGATATTTGTGACCCTGAGCTCCCAATAGAAGTCTGGAAAACCCACTTTTAGCCCTACTTATTTCCTCTAGCCCCCCACACCCCCAAACTGGAGTTCCTCATTAGTTCAGTGAGATTTATAGGGGGAACTCCCAGAGATTCCCACATCACAAGGCAAGTGTTCTTTAAACAAGACTGCTGTAGGTAGCAGTATGTTCCCTACACTACCATAAAACCAAGCTCAGTGCTGGGGCTGTAGTTCAGAGTGCTTGCATGCTTGAAGCTCTAGGTTGACTCCAAATTAACAAGGTATTAGGGAACTATAAGGCAGCAATAAAGTCCCCACATAGGTTTGAATCCTAGCACTGTATCAAGTTAATCTAAGCCAAACTTCCTCTGCACATGGATACAATATGTAGCACTTAGAGACACCTGTACATACTAAATAACATCCAAGTTCTAAAAGCCCGTAAGTAAGCCCCACATATAACAGTCTTAAACAGAGCAAACTGGTAGTAAAAACTTGCTCTGCAAATACCCAGACATGTGGGGAGGGGAGGTTAGTTATTTAACACCTCAGCTCCAAAGAGAAACGTTCATTCCATATCTACTTGGCCAATATATTTGAGAAACACATTTAATGTTATCTTGAAGCAAGAACAATATTGCACCAGGCACTAAATAAACTACAGGACTTTAATTACAACAGTTAAAAAGAAAACCAACACTTCTTTGTAAAACAAGTTGCATCAGCAATTTTTCTTGCATTTATTTAAACAGTTCTCAAAACATTTGAGTGAATTGGGCCTCCTTTGGTAAGCAAAGGACCTGAAAATCATATTTAAAAAATGAACAGGCAGTCTTCATCCATGACACAGGTGTGGTGACCCCTTCTCTCATTCC
>CM052713.1:14673923-14701387 GCA_028551405.1 Uromys caudimaculatus
TTGCATCAGCAATTTTTCTTGCATTTATTTAAACAGTTCTCAAAACATTTGAGTGAATTGGGCCTCCTTTGGTAAGCAAAGGACCTGAAAATCATATTTAAAAAATGAACAGGCAGTCTTCATCCATGACACAGGTGTGGTGACCCCTTCTCTCATTCCGTACTTTGAAGCACCCAGGATTTTCATATAGTCTAATGCCAGAAGAACAAGAGTACATGTGTGGTGGAATGTATTGTCACTTGCTGATAATTAGTTGAAATACCATTATCTCCTTGTAACAGCCTTAAGAAACAGCCTTTTAAAGGCATGTATCTGTAGCTCTTATTCCCTGCTATATATAATACAGATTACATAAAGGCCGACAAATTCACATTAATGTAAGCATTAAGCATTTGCTGTATGGAAAGATTTTTGTTCTAACACTAGCAGTACAGAGTTACAGCGTATTTTTAACACTTAATTGCAGGAATATTGAATATGGCAAGTTTCATGGACTCCTGAAAGAAAATTACTTTCATTTAATTTTTTATTTCTTTACTGATAACTTAAGAATGGTTCTGGTTAAGCATTGATATTTAGAAAGAAAAGTAAAAATCAACTTGTTTATTGTTGCTTTTTGCCATCTGGTAGCATTTTATACACAGGCTTCGATCTTCAGAATACCCTGGATTCAGTAGAAAAACCTTTTAAATGAAGTTTTGTACAATAGAAACTTCTCAGCAGTCAAAATTTGGACTGTAAAAAAATACATGCAAAACATACTTTTCTGAAAACACTTAACTTTGAACAAAGCACCAAACTACACAAATGCAGAATGAAAACAGCATTTCAACTCCACCAAAAGTAGTCATCATAAAAGGTGTAAAAGTCACCTAACTTCACTAGGCACTGTTCACTTTTTAAACAGGAGACAATAGAAAATATTGTCCACAAACAATATCCCAGCTCTATGGCAGGTTTCAGAAAGTCTTCAACTTCATGCTTTAATAGCGACCTGGAATGAAAACAAACCATGTATTAAAATGTAAGTTTTTTTTTTTTTTCTATAACCTGAAAAATCTCTCCCATGAGTAAGATTTTTCACTCAAACATTAATACTAGATTAGTTTATAAATGCTAAAGAAATAAATAAAAATTCAACTTAGTAAGCCTCTATTTAAGCCATCCATGTATCACAGATGAAATTATGTGAAGACATAGCCAGTTGGGATGGAACAGCATGGACTTGCAAATTATTTACAAGACAGTTATACTTCAGCAAATCATATGACAGCAGATAAAACCCATCAAAGTAACTTACGAGGTGAGTAGGATCGTGACCGAGAACGTGACCTGTATCCTCCACGACTGTAATAAGGAGAAGGTGACCGCCTTCTGTAAATAAATTAAGATTGCATCTACATATGATATTGCGCTAATAACAATAGCATAAAGCCAAACTTTTGCCAGTTCCCAAGCTAGAAGATTCTGATCAACCTTTAAAATGTAGTATTTAAAAGTGATGTTCCACAACAAAAACCACGGTTCATTCAAGCCGTTTTCATGAGCACCCAAAAGAACAGCCACTAATGGATGAGCTTTAGTTTCCTATTTTCATTTTCTTTTGTAAATTAGAAACAAAAGAAAACTTAGGAGCACATGGACCTAGCAAGCAGAAGAAAGTTTTAAATACAACTGTCCATGTGATTCAAAGCTTACAAAATGTACTATCTAAAACATGGTGCTATCAACCAATTATCTCTTGTAAGCTCAATTAACTTGCAATTTCTACAAATCCCTTTTCAGTCTATTGAAAACTTTAAGGAATCAAATCCCGTGGCCAG
Organism: Uromys caudimaculatus; assembly: GCA_028551405.1. Lineage (NCBI taxonomy): Eukaryota > Metazoa > Chordata > Mammalia > Rodentia > Muridae > Uromys > Uromys caudimaculatus. Next base: position 14,675,747 of record CM052713.1, read on the forward strand.
AGAGATGGGTAATAGCGAAGAGCAATGGCCACCCTAGCAATTGGATTCCCAGCCACCTACAAGGGGGCTCACAAAATGTGGAAACACTCTTCTGTCCTCCACAGATACATCCAAGCATGAATGCCGTAGAAATAAATACAGGCAAAAAGCAAAAGTAAATCCATCTTTAAAAAATAAAAACCCGGGCTGGAGAGATGGCTCAGTGGTCAATAGCACTGACTGCTCTTCCAGAGGTCCTGAGTTCAATTCCCAGCAACCACATGGTGGCTCACAATCATCTGTAATGAGATCTGATGCCCTCTACTGGTGTGTCTGAAGACAGCTACGGTGTACTCACATACATAAAATAAATATTTAAAAAATAAAAATAAAAGGCCAGTTATGATAGGGCAAGCCTTTAATCTGGGCACTTGGGAAATAGAACAGAGGCAGGCAGATCTCTATGAGTTCCGGGACCCTCCTGCCTCAAAAAAAAAAACAAAAACAAAACCAAAAAACCACCACAAACCTGCTGTGCCACTAAGAGGAAAGCTCCCTAAGTATCAGGCAAACATTTTTACAAGTATTCTACTGTACCCAGATTTTAAAACCCTTTTGGCACACCTGTAAATCTGATCCCTGTCTTGAGCTGCTCTCCATCCACCTCCTCCTCCACCACCTCCTCTGTAAAGACAGAAAAAGTAGTAAATTGTTAAAACTGCTACCAAAAATGAACAAAACCCAGTTTTTTATAGTTAACATGTTAAAGAGCCCTTTCTGAAATAGCACAGTTGCTCTTAATAAAGACCTTTAACTTCCCAGTCCCAAGTACCACTAAACACAGTAACGATCATGCGGGTAGTAGGGAGATGCCATTTTGGTGGAAGTCTGGTCCTTAAATATTAGAGACTTACTTCCATAGAAAATAGTGTATGAACTGTTGTCCATTTCTTGAACATGAAAATACCAAAAAAAGCTCACATACCACACCAATGAGTAAGTCAAGAGTTGTGACCCATACTTAATTACACAAGTTTACCCTAAAGGTTTAGAATTAGTGTTTGGTGACTGTACTGGCTGGTTTTGTGTGTCAACTTGACACAAGCTGAGGTTATCGCAGAGAAAGGAGTTTCAGTTGAGAAAATGCCTCCATGAGACCCAGGTGTAAGGCATTTTCCCAAATTAGTGATCAAGGGGGGAGGGCCCCTTGTGAGTGGTGCCATCCCTGGGCTGGTAGTCTTGGGTTCTATAAGAAAGCCAGCTGAGCAAGTCAGAAGGAAGCCAGTAAGTGACATCCCTCCATGGTCTCTGCATCAGCTCCTGCTCCTTGACCTGACCAGTCCTGACTTCCTTTGGTGATGAACAGCAGCATGGAAGTATAAGTTCAATAAACCCTTTCCTCCCCAACTTGCATCTTGGTCATGATGTTTGTGCAGGAATAGAAACCCTGACTAAGACAGTGACTGATGCCATACTCATATATAAAACAAAGAAACAAAAGTTTCACCTTTATATTGGCTAAGTTTTTTTTCACCTTTAAAAATTAACCAGGCATCCAACTACATACCAAATTAGGCATAACTATTAAATTTTGCCCTAAATCCCAGCTATTTTTCATATTCTAAAAGCTTAGGTCTTTGTAATGTTTTCAGTGTGGACAGACTTCTACACAGCTTACCTGTATGATCTGCTATAATAGTCCCGGTCATCATAACCCCGATCATATCCTCTGTCATAATAGTCTCGGCGGCGTGAACTGCCACTGTAAATGACAACATATCTTTTAGTCCCCCTCTTGCTAAAATTGGTCCTCATAGACAGAAGAGAACTCAACCTAGTACCTTGGATATGATTAAACACATGTGTCTTTGGTTTTCCTGCACAAAAACTAGAGATGTCTACTAATAGATCTCTTTAAGTATGTTAACTGAAAGGTATTTTCTATATAATTTATCATTATAACACGTTTTCTTTTCCCTTGTTACACTTTATCCATATGCAATGTTTTGGGTTTTAGGAGCACACACATCCAACTGACTTTGTATTAAAATAAAAGTCAACCAACTGCTGGGCATAGCGGCACACATTTAATTCCAGCACTAAGGAGGCAGAGGAAGGTAGATGCCTGTGAGTTTGACACCAGCCAGGGTTGTAAGGTGAGGAGCCTGCCTTTGTTTTGTTTTATTGTTGTTTTGAGACAGTTTTCACTGTGTAGCCCTGGCTGGCCTTGAATTCAGAGATCTGCCTGCCTCTGCCTCCCAAGTGCTCTGATTAAAGGTTCCATTAATATCCCCTAAAACAAACTTTTTTTTTTTTTTTTTTAAAGTTGATTTGAAGCTGACTTAGGTGAATAAGATGTTCTCTAACATCTGCAATTGAACACCCCCCTCACAATTCTTGAAAATAAATTTTAGAGGTATGAGGTCTGAAATAGGTCATCAGCACCCACATAATGTATGGTGACAAGGTCACAGAAGCTCAAGGCAGCTAATAAACTCTAGATTCATTGAAACACTGTTTCAAAACTTAACCTGGGACCCATGATTTGGAGCAACCCAGTCCTAAGAGAAGCTTTTTTTGGCACCGGACAGCAGACTAAGTGTGTAGGAGTGTTCAACCATAAATGGGGCATCAGTGTTGACTGATTTGCCCTCTCCAGACTCAAAAATCAGGGAAACAGGAGAAAGATTCTAAAGCTACAGATAGAGAGCTGCGGTTTAGCTACCTGCGTCAATTACCATTCCAGCATGTGGGGAGTAAGGGGGTGCTCCTACCAAGCCCACCCCTCCCTAAGGAACCCGCCATATATAGCCGCTGGCTGCTGGCAGAGAGCAGCCAGTTTTCTAGGATAGCGTGAAGCATGGTAGGTTGGGCATAATCCAGTAAATAAATGGCCACACATTCATGAAGCATATGGATGTATTAATTAGACCCAGTGTATTTTTAAAAAGGGAAAGAAAAAAGGGGGACATGAGAATGGGAGGGGGAAACGTCTGTGGAGTTGGGAGGTTCTAGGGAAAGATGACATGTAAAGCAAGGTTGAAAATGAGATCATCTCCAGAGCCCATGTAAAAGTATAAGGAAGGAATCGTCTCCACAATTGCCCCCTGAACCTTATATACATGTTGTTTCTTCTAAAAAGAGGTCAAGAGACTGGTGGGGGAAAGATGGAGAATAGAGGAAGATACCCAACACACGCCTCCAGACCATTCAAGTACCCACCCACCCTCACACAAATAATGAATTTCAACTTACTAAGTGGGTCTCCCCATATAAATTCCTGGTGTTGGGGTGTGGGGCCTTTTTGTTATAGAAAAATCAACCCTAATTCGTCGTCCATCAAGCTCCATTCCATTGGCACGTTCTTTAGCCTTCAAAAGATAAAAGTAATTGTTACATTCATCCTGGACAATGTATCTAATTATCTTATAGCTATTTTTGGCCATGAAAAAAAAAAAAAAAACCCCACATAATTTACAAATGGGTTGTTCCCTGTACCACAAAAATAAAAAAGTATGCAGACTACCGTATCAGTCCACATGACCCACAAAAGACTTCACCAAACTACAAATTTAGATGGACTTTAGCTAAACTCTTGTTCGCTAACATCCTAAATGCTGGGATTACACATACAGCACAGTACACTAATATTTATGAAACCCAAATGTTAATGTCCATAAATTAGCACTTGCTGACCAGAGCCCAAATGTTCGCTTCACACACAGCTGTTTGAAATTAGAAGGAAAATTGCCACTGACACTTTATGATTCAATGCCTGTTGTGGAAGCCCAAAGCTTTGCTGAAAAGGCTTGATTTATCTTTGAGTTTAAGGCTGTTTATAAGTTGTAGCACTATACAAAAACAAATACAGGCTTAAAATACAAAACACTGATACTGTCAAAGACTGTCAATTCTATTACCTATATCTTACATCTTTTGGCATATTACAAGGCTCTTTCTGAATTTTATTTAAAATTTCAATGCCTCTTTTGTAATTATTTACATCTAGTTTTTTAAAAAATATTTTTTGAGAACTCCCAACTTCATGAAAAACTACTGCATTAAAATTCTAGCAAAAGCCGGGCGGTGGTGGCGCACGCCTTTAATCCCGGCACTTGGGAGGCAGAGGCAGGCGGATTTCTGAGTTCGAGGCCAGCCTGGTATACAGAGTGAGTTCCAGGACAGCCAGAGCTACACAGAGAAACCCTGTCTCGGAGAAAAAAAAAAAAAAAAAAAAACCAAACCAAACCAACAAAAAAAAATTCTAGCAAAAGCTTAATCCTTGGTCTCAACAATAGCCAATGGACCGCCCTCCCCCTCTCTCTCTTTACACTAAAATGAGCATGAACTAGAGATGGCTCTGCAGTTCAGTGCTGGCTGCTTTTCCAGAGGACCTGGATTCAATCCCCACAAAGACCACACAACCGTCTGTAGCTCCGGTTCCAGGAGCCCTGATAGCCTCCAGACACTGCACACACAATACAAAGATACTCATGTAGGCAAAAACACTCCCAGACATACAAATTTAGGGTCTAAAATGTAAAGTAGCACATTCCTAAACAGATAATCACATTCTCACTTTCTACTGAGTCAGGTAAGAAATGCAAATAATGAAGTCACTTATTTGCCAACACGTATGCGCGCGCGCGTGTGTATGCATATATATTAAAGAAAATAGTTCAGTGTATTCTTTACTAAACTCATCAAAATCTTTTTACCAAACTTCATGGTTTATGTATCAACACAGCATTACAGAAACAGCAAGTCAAGTGTTTGGAATTTACTTCAAAATGAAGTATAGCGTGCACCAAGGTTAAAGAAAGTCAGCACCTTAATGAAGCTTAGCTTTAAGACTAATTAATTGCCCTGAATGAATCACACTTTACTCTTCATGGGCATGTAATTTTGCACAAGGTTATGTATGAGTAACTTCAGGGGCTGGAGAGATGGCTCAGCGGTTAAGAGCACTGGCTGCTCTTCCAGAGGTCCTGAGTTCAATTCCCAGCAACCACATGGTGGCTCACAACCATCTGTAATGAGATCTGATGCCCTCTTCTGGTGTGTCTGAAGACAGCTACCATGTACTCACACACATAAATCTTAAAAAAAAAAAAAACACAAAAAAACTTCAGAACATCACTGAATTCAACACGTTCCTACAAATTGTTTTTGACTCAAACCTATAGTTGTGTGTCTTAAATATACTATAAAACAGAAATTACCTTGTCAATTACTTGGTTATCAGAACAGTTTTTAACTAAAGAACAAGTAAGAATTTACTTACTTCCTTGGCATCATCTACATTTTCAAAATATACAAATGCAAATCCTCTTGAACGTCTAGACTGCTGGTCATACACAATAGACACATCAGCAATGGGGCCATATTTAGAGAACACTTCTCTTAGATCTCTTTCTGTGGTGTATAAGCTCAACCCAAACACTCCGAGACAACAGTTGGGATCAGGATTTGCCTAGAAAACAGTAAGACATTTTTAACCTTTGAAAAATCTAACATAAATCTAACTAGGATAGAAAAATAATAAATGATTAGATCAAGCACCATTGTATCTTACAAAATAGTGTGGCATTCAGTTTAATAACCACAGAGGGTAGAAAATCCCATAAAAAACTCAACATTAAAACAGGGAGGGGAGGTCGGGCAGTGGTGGCGCACGCCTTCAATCCCAGCACTTGGGAGGCAGAGGCAGGGGGATTTCTGAGTTCGAGGCCAGCCTGGTCTACAGAGTGAGTTCCAGGACAGCCAGGGCTATACAGAGAAACCCTGTCTCGAAAAACTAAAAAAACAGGGAGGGGAAAGTTATTAAGAGTCTTAGTAAAAAGAAATCTAACAATCTGATTTTGGGTTTGAAGTTCAGTTCAGATGATATTCTTCGAGGAATTTATTCTAAGGGGGGAAAATCACAATAAGCAGACAAATCAGAACAGCACAATCTCTATCAAAAAACAAAACCAAAAAAAAAAAAAGTGTGGACCAGTTAGTTTATAGTCAGGGACTCACACAACTCAGGCTGGCCCAAGACTCACAGCAATCTTTAATCTACACAGTAAGCCACTACACAACCCAATTCCCACCAACAAAACCATAGCCCAATGAGTAGAAGCCCTTGCTTTTACCCTTCTAGCTTGACAAACCAATCCATTCAAGTTGGTGTGTAGCATATGCCCACCTCAAAAAGGTCATAAAAAATAAAACTTGAACTGGGTGTAGTCACACACAGTTTTCTCCCATCACTAAGCAAGAAGCAAGTGGATCTTTTTAGTTAGAGGCCAACCTGGTTAACCCTGTGAGTTTCAGGACAGCAAGAGTGACACAACACAGTGAAACCTTGTCTTAAAATGGGAACCAGTAGGGTGGCACACACCTCTATCCCAGCACTCAGGACACACGCATGCTGATCTACAGAGGACAAGAACTGCACAGCGTATTTAACAGCTGCTTAAAGATCATTATGTTTGATTATTATAAGTGATCAGAGAGATTGTAAAATTTAATTTTCAAACTAAGCACATTAATATTAAAAACAGTAATGTTGCTACTAATAGACGAGGGTAATAGTGTGGAGCAAGGATGAAGCAAAAAGTTTCACAAAGTATTCACATGCTTTTCCTTCTGAATGTCTAACATCTGAAGTCAGAGAGGGGAATTATATTGTATATTAAGTGATCACAGATGAAGCCCACCAGAAAATGTAACAAATTAAACAGTTAATATCAGTAAAATTAAACTCCTATATTACAAGCATTCCAGCCAAAATGAATGTAAAAAGGTTCCAGTAATTTTACATGGGAGATGAGACAAGGGAGGACAATCTTAGTAGGGAAAGTACATCCCAATATAAATGCTCAGTTGTTAAAACTCCACTGTCTAAACAAAGATCAGGGGCTGGAGAGATGGCTTAGCGGTTAAGAGCACTGGCTGCTCTTCCTAGAGGTCCTGAGTTCAAATCCCAGCAACCTCATGGTGGCTCACAACCATCTGTAATGAGATCTGATGCCCTCTTCTAGTGTGTCCAAAGACAGCTACAGTGTATTCATATACATAAAATAAATAAAATCTTTTAAAAAACAAACAAACAAACAAAAAGATCAGCTAGTACAAAGTTCCAATATAGCCTTCAGAAATCTTACCCGGTTCCCAACATGACGCCTTCGAGTAGACATGGGAGAATGGCTGTGGCTGTGGCGCCTGCGATAATCTCGGCTGTAAGACCTGCTCCGGGATCGTCTATGCGAGCGAGACCGTGATCGTGACCTTGTATAATGCCTTCTAGAACTTCTTCTGGATCTAGACCTGCAAGACAGAAGTCTTTGGAGTTATGACTAAATAACTGGCACACTCCTACACCATTACCTCTCACAATGCTATCCCTTATTCTGAATTTCCGGGGCTGGAGAGATGGCTCAGTGGTTAAGAGTACTGATTGCTCTTCCAGAGGTCCTGAGTTCAATTCCCAGCAACCACATGGTGGCTCACAACCATTTGTAACGGGATCTGATGCCCTCTTCTGGTGTGTCTGAGGACAGGGACAGTGTACTCACATACATAAATAGTAATAATAATAATTCTTTATTCTGTATTTCCTATTATGTCTACTAAGAATTTAGGCCATCACAAGTAGTTTGATTTTAGTAACATTCATGGCTTTTGACTGGAGTGTTTACCTCTATAAATCATCACCTAAACGAAACACATTGAGGAGTGCTGGTGCTGCAAGCATCTCAAGTTCAAAAGGTTAAGTCAGCAAAAATAGGGTAAAGCCGGGCAGTGGTGGCACACACCTTTAATCCCAGCACTTGGGAGGCAGAGGCAGGTGGATTTCTGAGTTCGAGGCCAGCCTGGTCTACAGAGTAGTTCCAGGACAGCCAGGGCTACACAGAGAAACCCTGTCTCAAAAAAACCAAAAAAGGGTAAAGATCTGAACCCCAACTCCAGAAGCCCAAGGTTGTTTCAGTCTTCTGGCCTCCACTGCTAATACCAACATATAACAGACCTTCACTAGTTTATCAACTATATATATAAAACAGCAGAGTTAACAGAAGAGATCTCAAAATGGCCCTTCTTACCTAGATTCAGATCTGGACCTTGACTTTGATCTAGAACGCCTTGAATCTTCCTTGGAGCGAGACCTTGCAGGTGTATGCCGTGCAGATTTCCCCGATCCGTGAGCACTTCCACTTCGGGAAGCAGAACGGGATTCCTACACGCAGATGTCAAAAGTTTTAATTTGTATACTGTTTTGGGAACTTTAAAAACAAATAAGCTTCTGTGAGATAAATGGCCAAGGAGAGCAATCTTCTTCAAAAGATAAGAAAACACATATGTGAGGGCAGGAATTGAGTATACCTGGTATAATGGTTTCATTGCTTCAACTGACATGAATCAATTGGTTCTTTTTTTCCACCTTTCTGGAGCAGAGATATGTATCTAACTCCACTCCCTTAAAAGGTGTCCAAGTCAGACAGTTAAAGAACTGCCCAAGGATTATATTTGGAGAACGATACTACATAGACTGGGAATGCACTTTATATTCTATTCCAGTAGCAATGAAAACAAACACCCTACAAAATTTATGAAATTTCAAATTAAAGTTTGTTGAATGAGGGGGAAAGCAGTAAGGATAATACTGAGTTTCAAGCTCTGAAGGTAGAAGAAATATAGCTAGGCTCTTGTTTTTAATGTTTGTGGGGACTTCCTACAAAACTCAAGAGCAACCAAAAGGAGCTAAGAACAAAGGCAGCAAACAGTGTAAGAGTAGAGAAGATAGCAAAGATCTAGTTTTATTGACTAAACTGACAAGAGCCAAGATAGAATACAACAGGTAACTGGGAAAAAGTAGAAATATGTCAAAGGCACATTCAAACAAGGATAAACCCAGAAGAAGCTCATTGTCTAGGAGCCCACAAGAAAAAAATCTGGAAGATGCCTAGGCAGATATCATATACTTGGTTTTCTGTCAAAACTCTACCTGCCAATTTATTAACCAACACAAACGAAATCTCAAAAAGGGGAGGGGAGAAATGGCTAAACAGGATAACCATTTCATAAGCCAAAGGCCTGTGTCAAGTAGTAGAAAACATATATAGCAATAGAATGCAAAGAAAAAAAATCTATAAAGGCATTTAAAAAAAAAACAAAAACAAAAAACCCCAAAACCCTAACTGGATAGACACCACTAACTCTCCCAGACAGCTAAGCTTTAACCACAACAAAACCTTTTAGAGCAAAACTAAAACAAAGGACATGAATCTAAACAGACACTTAATAAATAAAAGTAACCATAATAGCTCTCCCTTGACAGAATAGTGTGGTCATTTTCAAAAGGATAAAGATACAGAATTAATGTACATACAGAATAAGGGAGACAATTAAAACATCCATCCCTCTGTGCTCAGGACATAAAATACTATTTTGTATACAACATGGAAGAGAGGGGACCTCAAGCAAAACAGATATAGACCAACTAGATGAAGGAGTTCGGTTTTCAAGGCCCCAAATCATCTAGAAAATACCTGATACTAAAACATGTCATAGATAGCATAACCTCTCTATCAGACCTTCCTTAATCCCCAAGGAGTGACTAAAGATTAAAATAAGCTGTACGAGAGAACAGCTGCCTTCAATACCAAGATACAGTTTACCATTCATTGCTGCTGGTGGGAGACTACTCCAATTACCCAGCCCCTGGATTTCTGCATCAAATGCTTAAGCAAACATTCAGCAAGGCAATTTACCTCACTTTCTTAGATTAAAAAGACTACAGAGAGTAGTGTTTTCCATCTTTACTATAGGGAAAAGCGAATAAAAATGCCTTTATTTAATCCTATAAAATGTTTCACAGAATAATTAGAAGCTTTAAGGGAAAGCAAGTGAAGCATTTCCCCAGAAAGAACATAATATACTACCACATAGCATAAAACAAAAGGTAAATTTGGCTAACAGAAATTGTTCTAGGAATAAAGAGGTAGAAAATAAACAATTCCCTCCTTCAGACTTGCTGTTCAAAGAAAAAAAAAAAAAAAAAACAATTTCTAATATGAAAAATTAGCCATAGTAAGGTTTCTCCTTAAAATTCTAGTAGGCTAAATAAAGGGGTCTAAAGAGATGGTTTAGAATGCTCCTAAGGCTCCACTTAGCCTATTAGGCTGTGCCACAGATGTACTTTTTGAGCAACTATTTCTTACATCAGAAATGAGGGGAAGCACCAGAATACAAAAGATCTCACTTGTCTGTATACTGCTATCCTGTTGAACTAACAGGGGTGGGGTGGGGGTGGGAACAAAAAACACTTCTGAACATTTCCATCAGAGTTAAAAGATGTTAAATCCTTCCAGGTTATGTTGACCACCTTTAATTGGTGAAAAAAAAATATAAAGATTTTTGTGTGAAGAAATGAGACTTGGATTAGCTAAATCCAAAGCTCTATGCTAATCTTAAACCTTAATGCACAAATAACTCTATACATAATACTGCAAATTCAACTGTGTGAGAAAGCTATTTACAAAAACTATAAAGAATTACTCTCTGGAGAGCCAATGTTGAAAGGAAAGAGATCATGAACGTAAAAGCATAAATAAAACAATGCCAGAAATTCCCAGAAAAAAATATAAAAATGTTCTCAAATAAATCTTAGTCATCATTTTAACTAGCGCACAACCTATAAGGAACAGTTCAAGTTTAAAAACAAAATCTCAAACAGTCGTAGCTCCTATAGAGAATAGCAGCTCAGAATACAAAGCCCTATATACAGCTTTTAGTCTGTTAGGCACCCTAGTCCTATGCTATTTAAGGCCTCACACAAACTCAGCATTTGAAGTCAAACATTTTCTATGATTCTTTCGAAAAGTAATCTTCCCTAATTCCAAACCCCATTTTAACACTGATTTTAATTCAGTTTTCCCTGTGAACAGGACCTAAAAGCATCACCCTCAATGGTCTGAAGGAGACACAAGATCCAAAGAGGAAATAAAAAAACAGATAGGAAATGTATACTAGCTTCAACATTATTTTCACTTTAAGTGTATCCAACTTGGGCTATAGAATAAAATTCCAAATTCACATAAGCTTAATAACAAAAAAATTAAAACCACTCAATTATCTTACTAGTTTTACAAAGCAACTGTCTCCTATAAGAGAGTATTGTGTTCTCTTTCCAAGATACAGAAATAATGTATGTAAAAAGCACTGACAATAGGCTAAAGTGTACCAACACAACATGCATCCTTCACAGTTATTTAAGTCATTTTTGCCAATAGGTCTAAAGACCTGACAACACTCAGAAAAAATTTAAAGTTGCCATAGCTTTAAGATGATAATCTTTAATATTCTGTATGGTGAAGACAACTACTGGTTGTTTGCAGATTCTGTGTGCTTGCTATTAGCTTTATGCTAATCATCTAGCTATATATAAAAATCAGAACACAGACAGGAATTTTGTGTTTATTTTTCTCAGAGTAGCACACTAGAAGAAAACAATGTTTACTTTAGGATCATTATAATAAGCTAAGGATAAGAGAAAAGGCACAAAGTACCAGCTATTATTACACTTTGAATTAGCTCTCATTTCACTTGTATGACCCATTTCTTTTAAGGGAAGCAAGCTATACTTCAGCAAAAACCCTAATTCAGTTGGAACAGGCGTTAAACTGAAACAATATAAAAGAATCATCCTTATTTGGCACATGTAGATCTCAATATTTGGACTTAAGTGGTTGTAGCTTTCCACAAATATGTGAAAACCTAATGCTTTCATCACGATATAAACAATGGTGTTGGATGCTTTGCTTAGATTTTGGGGGTTCAGTCCCATCACCTTGTTAACAATCTTCAATTTTTCCAGTAGAAAATTCTACTATACACTGTTCAGTATCAAAGCAGAAAATATCAGTGCATTTTGAGAGTCCAAAGGGCATTAAGTAAGAGACCACCAGTTCCAACTCGTACTCACGCATGCCCCAGAACCAGCAGAGTATAATAGATGAAAAGCCTAAGGCAGAATGGGAGGTCATTTACCCAGGATGGATAGCACACTGCTGCAGCCTGCTATTTGACTACAAATAGTTATTTTTAAAGAATTGCATTTCCATCATTTGACTAAGCAGTTAAAATTAGAATTATTACCTAATTTAAACGATTCCTTTGGAAGTCACTTCTTTACCCTGTATATACTTTCTTCTATTAAACAAATAATGCATGCATGTTTAGCAAAATATACAGGGACACATAAACAGACTAGTAATTACTTAGCGTAGTGCTTTCTGATTCCAGATTACTTCTTATCTTAACTTCATTTTTATTTCTTTTCTTCATTCTTCCGTTTCAAATTCTGACTTCTTTCATCTTCCCCACTTCACACAAATTGCTCAATATTCTACAAGTGGGACTTCTGGTCTGATAATTAGCATGCATTCTTTCTTTTATTTTTTCAAATTTCAGCTTCACTTATTCCTGAGCTTCAAATACTCATTTATAAAACTTGTCAAATGACGACTTCCGCATTTTCCTTCTTCAACATTAACCTTAATAGAAAAAGAACAGGATGAAGAATATTTTAAAACTCCAGGATAAAATCCAGTGCCAAAACTGAAACTAGAAAAAAAAAATCCCTTTTTGTAGTTTTGGATTAAAAAAAAATACTAGATATGCAGCTCAAAAAACTGAAACTACATAGTTTCCTGTTGGTATATGGTAATCATTTGTCTATTCCAAATAAATTTATCATGCTTAACGTGAATGTGAAGTGCGCCACTGAACATTTACTGTTCATTTAACATTTTTACAAACTGTAATCACATCTCACACTTCTTACTGTATTAAAGAGAAAATGCTAAGTGTCAAAAGCACATCTCTAGTCAAAAAAATTGACACATTTCAGTACAAAAGTGCATGAAAGAAAAACATGGACAACTCATCTGCACAATACTGACAAAGGCTGGGGTTGAGGTTTACAACAGTGTGACTTGTCTAGATAAGGAAATGTATTTAATGCCACATTACTGTGTATTTAAAACAGCATTGTTAGACAATGTCTGCAAACTGACTATTTGGATCTGTTCAACCCACCCTTGGGAAATCCGCATTAGCGAAACTACATTCTAAGAGTAGTTTGAGTAGGTTAATTACTAGATTTAGAAGTAAAACCCTGATACTAAATAAAGTTATTCAACTATTACATGCCAACAGCTATAAAGAAAAACAGAGCAAACTTGATTCCAATGGTGGTTATGCCCAAAGAATTCTGTTAAGCTTCCCCCTCTATTAACAAAATATTAGTCTTCTGGATGTCCAAAGGAGAGACCCTACTTGAAAGGCTGGTTATGAGAAAATTATAGTTAATCTTCTCAAATTATTAAAAAGGCCCACCTTAGCATAATAGTGAATTTTAATACAAACTAGAACACTGTTGGAACACTAAGCAAAATACTGTCCATGTAAAACAGTCTAATTAATTTCCTTTGTTACCCTGCTAAATATTTCTGCATGCTTACTATTCCTCCTACATTTTCTTCTGGTAAAATTGAAAAACAAATTTTTTCTTAAAAAACAAAAACAAAACAAGTATTTTTGGTATAGGCGACCACAGCTATAGTAGCATCTTTTCTAACTAAGAAAAAGACTAATTTCTAGCCTAATTTTATAGTAAATTATTGCTTAATCTGGGAACATTTTAAATGCTTTTATTTAAGGGAGTCACAATAATTCATTTCCTTGTAATATCCATCACTAAAATGCAATGGGAAATATTTACTGGAAGCACGAATGTAATCATGGAATCAGAATGCCCAAGCACGTTTCCTCAGTGCCTGGCCTTCCTAAAGGTTATTTATGTACATATGCAGGGCTTAGACTCAGAAAACACTAAAGCTCTAGGTGCCATGACTTTTCAACATTGAGGCCACTTTGGTTAGCTTCATTACTACTTTCCAAATCTTCCTTCTCTTATACTCAAAGAACAAAATCACTGCTAAACAATATTTGCATTTAGGGTTATTTGAACTCAGCTAAACTGAAGCAGCCACTGATCCTATGAGGAGTGGGGAGTAATTTAATAACGAAATGAGATGAACAAAGACAAACTCCACCTTGCTACAGAAAGAAAAGATCAACACAGAAATGAATAAAAATGGCTTTTTTTCTTTTTTTTTGGAGCCAGTCTCATGTAGCCCAGAATGGCCTCAAAGTCACTATAATAGCTTTAAATGACCTGATCCTCCTGCCTCCACCTCCCAAATGCAGTAATTACAGGCACATATCTTCTGTTTTTTTCTGCAAGTATTTGAAGGATGGAGGAGAAAAATCCTCAAATGCTTAAGTAGTTTCTTAAAAAACAAAAAAGGGTGCGTGGGTGGGATGGGGGACCTGACACACCTATACTAGCTGTAAAATCTACGCTTTTTTATAAACTTTCAAACATACCAAACCTTAAACTTCCATTGACAACAATTCCTTGCCTCAAAAGCACATATATGCTTTTTTTTTTTGGTTAGAAAGTTCTTATCCACTAAGCACAAAAATTTTAATGTAGAAGAGGGCCCCATCCAAACTGCCATGTGAAAATCTATGCCAATAGCCTCCAAAACCCAATTCAAAGCAATGATTTGGGGGCTATAATTTGCTCGTCAATTCTGACTTGAAACTTAAAAGCAATGATAACACCTAATTCTATATGGCCCACACCCTACAATAATAACCTATGTAAAAGCACTAATATCTAAAAAAATCTTAAAAACAATAGCTATGTATAAATACTATCAACAATAAAATGCTGGACACATACACCATAGCTCCAATCAATGACTTGGCCAAATTACAAAGTGAAGGTTTTTAAAAGTATTCATTTTTAACATTTAGGTTTGTGGTCTTACTGGAAAGGAAAAAAAAAAAAAGCTGTACAAACAAGACAAATTCCTCTTCAAGCTTTCAACAAAACCAGTAGTACTTACCTTGTAAAATCGTTTGTAACAACTTTGCCTTGAAAATACTTTCTATTTTGACAATAGCCACAATATTAATAAGCATTCTTATTTAAGCCAAAGGAAACAACTCAACAGTTTCAAGAAACTAGTTAGCAATGAAGAGTATGCAAGCAATTTTCTTAAACTTGCCATTAATTCAACCCTTTCTTTGTTAAGGAAAACTATGTATGAAGGCTACAATTATTTTAGAAATAAATGTTTTAGTTTTAAAAATGAGAATTCAGAGTTAAGGGATAAAAACAAGGAATATACAAAGGCATCACAGGATAGAGAAAAACTGCAGAATTTGAAAGGCAATTTGATGGGGTGATATCCAGAAGCTACTCCTTGATTCAGATAGTTCCAAACACACTATTTCTAAGTAAACAGCTACTATCCTACCAGAGTATTTACTAATTCCAAACTTTTCTTTAACCTCTTGGCTACTATAATCATAAAATAGCCTAACCAAAAAAATTTTTTAAATTATCTAGCTTGTACAATCCTTAGTTTCTGGGGTCTCAGGACAAAGACTCAAATAATCTCAAAGAAGTTAGAATTTTATGCTAAGTGGACGACACGATCAAAATAAAGGCCTCACACCTTATACTGGAACTATTATTGGATTTTCAAATATTAACACCAGTATTACTTTACACTTCTAAAGAGTGGCAGGGTTTTTCCTTCAAAGAAAAGGTGTTTTACAAAATGAATAATTTTTGAAAAGTACTAGAAGAGACTTTATCACACCAGCTTTAAAATAAGTAAAAAAAACCCCAAAAAACACCGAACTCAATCCTATAGATAGCAAAGAATGAGAACATACAGCAACAGAGCTAGATGCTAACATCCATCCAGTAAATTTTGTGACCAAACTAAATACTATTTATTTCACACAATTATAATCTGCTTAGGAAACAACTCTGAAAGCCTAAGGGGTTTGAGGGAATCCAGAAGTGTGGGAGTGTCCACAGTAAGAGAAGTAGTCACTACTGAGATTCCAGGGAGCTTAACAATTTATACCATGTACTCAAGAGTTTAAGGGTCTAGAAGTCAATGAAACTCATTTTCAGGTTCCAGAGATGGGTGGTTATACCAGGCATATCCAAGACTACTACTTTGAACATGACTTTTACACTTATAAAAGGGAAGGTGAATCCATCAGATTTGGCCATGCTACTTTGCATTTACGGCTGTGACTGGTGAAATACATGGGGGGCTTGAGCTACCTTGTATTATATTTGTGAGTGAGTTAGCCTACGTGGCAGGCAAGCATTCTGAGTTACACAACCAGTCCTTAAACTACCCCTTATACCTCTGGAGGAAAATGTTTAGTCTTGCTAAATAATTTACCTGGTAATCTTGAACTCTGGATCCTATCCAGGATAAGTAGCTAGGATTTACAAACAAACCTGCAACATCTGCCCAGCTTACCCTGAATTATTTTTAAACCTCATCTCTGAACTTTGTTTTGGCAAGTCTTCTTGAAAAGTTCAGCTAAATGTTTCAGTTTTCCACTCATCCCAAGATTCCAATTGAAAAGCAAAAAATGTAATTGCAGGGTTGGAGAATTGGCTCAGCAGTTAAGAGCTCTTTAGGGAGCGCCCAAGTTTGTGCCCCAGCACCCACATCACATCAGGTAGCTACACAGAGAAAGTCTCTAAAGACAACAAAAAATTTTTTTGAGGTGTAAATAAATATTCCACAACTTTCAAGTTTAGAAATAAATAAGAAAATCTATTTTTAATACTTTTTTTTTTTTTTTTTTTTTTTGCAACTAAGTAGTCAGGTCAGCAGGATGTGGTGATTCACACCTTAAACCACAGCATTAAGGAGGCAGAGGCAGGCAGATGCTTGGGTCTAGCCTGGTCACCGGGCAGTGGTGGCCCACGCCTTTAATCCCAGCACTAGGGAGGTGGATTTCTGAGTTGGAGGACAGCTTGGTCTACAGCGTGAGTTCCAGGACAGCCAGGGCCACACAGAGAAACCTGTCTAGAAAGAAAACAAACACACACACACACACACAAGACTGGGAGGTGGATTTCTGAGTTGGAGGACAGCTTGGTCTACAGCGTGAGTTCCAGGACAGCCAGGGCCACACAGAGAAACCTGTCTAGAAAGAAAACAAACACACACACACACACACAAGACTAGCCTGGCCCACAGAGCCAAGTTCCAAGACAGTCAGGGACACAGAGTAACCCTACCTCAAATAAATATTGAAAATCACCAGAAGATACATCTTACTAGAAATTTAAAAACAAAACAAAACAAAAAACCCTCAAATTAATAGGAGCAACAACTTCTCATTCAGTTCTTTCAAAACGGTACCCGCTTTCATTCAATGGCTTTCTTCCTTGAGTAACGTGACCCACAGCTAATACTATAAAAATTTTCCACTGGTGTGATTATGCATACCTATTTAGTTCCAAACAACAACTATTTGCTTTCAACTTTGGGAGGCAGGATCAACACAAGGTACGGGTGGGCTACAGGAGTTCAAACAAAACAAAATTAAAAGTCTGGGATACAGTTTAGTTGGTAGAGACTAGGTTCCATCTCCACTATCAGGAAATCAAAACATTCTGTCCCCTCCCCCCATCGGTTTCTTTCCTTAGGAAAGGCTAAATAAAAAGATAAAGCACCCACTGGTGGACACTGAACTTTATCTTAGGATAAGGGATCAGATCCGTTCAAATTACTTTTTGGTTCCAAGTTCACCACGGAAGAATCCAGAATACTTCCTACCAAACCGTCAAAGGCCTTTTAGAGTTTACTAACCAAAAAGTAAACTATGATCTAGTGGTTGAGAGCTCCTATGAACTTTTTGTGAAAATAAAAACGTTAGTACAGAGGAGTAAAACAATCGTTTCAAACTGCAGTTTCCTGTTCACTGAGCCCCGTACTTCCGCATCTTCACGTGATAGTTTTGTAATCTAATATTCTACAGCCACGCCACATGCACTTTATTTGTTAAGCTTTAGAACTGAGTCTAATCCAGGCCCGTTATATACAATCTAATGAACCGCCACCGATTTTCACCCTCTGGGAAGTGGAAGCTTAAAAATTCAGAGTTTAATATCGCCACTGGTTTCTCCTTCACAAATCCCCCGCGGGGTGGGAGGGAGAATCCACACAACAACGTCTAATGACCTTGCGTTCTATTCCAGTAAGATCTCAACAATGAGAAAAACGCTGCAGCACAAAACCCTCCAGCTAACGGGCCCCCAGTTTCCCTCAGCTGTTTCCGTCTCCAGATGCTCCAAGAACACCCAGAGCTGTCCCTTCCCGGGACCAGGCGGCCTCCCATCAACCGAATGCACCAGCCCCCACGGGCTCTCGGTCACACGTGGCCTTTCTCCGCTTCACTCTGGAGCCCTGGAGAGAGGCGGCAAAGCCTGGCTGCAGGGAGCGGCGGCGACTCCGCCATTTTGTGCCTCTGGCAGCGCGCCCGGCCCGCGAGCCCAAGATGGCTGCGGCGCGGCTTCGCAGGAGAGCAACGGCGAAATAAGATACCGTTCCCATCCCCCAACGCCGAGGGCCGCCGCGGCCATTTTTGATCTCGCCCCCCCCCCGTTACGGGGGGGGGACGGTCGTGGTGGGTGAGGCACACATCCCACCGGCGGCCTCTCTCCGACCTGAGGCGCCGTCCACCAGGCCCTTCGGCGCCCCGGCTCCCTCCTGACGTCAGGCTCCTGACACCCGGCCGGAGTGGGCCGAGAGGCCTAGAAGGAGAAGCAGGGTGGGACCGCGGCCGCCCGCGCACCCCCGCGCTTACCCGCTCGCCGTAGTTCTGCTCGCCGCTGTCGCTCATGACTCCGGGTTGCTGTCACCGCTGCTGGCCTTTACTGAAGCTGTCAAGCTCCCGCCTTCCTTACAGAGGCTCCGCCGCAGCCTCGCGCGACGCCACACTTTGAGAGTAGCTCAAAGCCGACACGCTCCGCACCACCTCCGCACCGGTCTAACGCTACCGGATGTGACGCCACGCTCTTTAACCTAGTCCCACCCACTCCCCCGAAGGCGCGCTTTCCTGGCTCCGCCTACTTCACGAGGCCTCCTTACTGCTTTCTCTTGCGGAGGCTCTTCCCAAACCGGACGTGACGTCTACCTTACCGCCCTGTGCTGACCCGCCCCAGTACAGGGCCACAGCGTGGCGGGAAAGTGTGTCCCTGTCTTTGGGTGCCTGTAGTGGTCTCCTTGGGACCCCTTGATGTTGGTAGCCTTGCCACAGTCGTTTCTGGAACCTTCTAGGGAACCGTTCCAGGTGGAAGAAGAGAAGGATGGTTGCGCTTTCCTCCCTGTCTTTGTTCTGCCTGACTAGTTTCCTCTCCTTTTGTTCTTTCTCTTGATCTAGGAGAGAACCCGCCACACACTGGATTCTCATCTCCCATTTATTTAGACTTAATTCTAGATCTTTCCTCCCTAAATAAAATCTTCATTTAAAATGTTTCCAATTTAAACCGGGCGTAGTAGTGCATGCCTCTAATCCCAGCACTAAAGAGGCAGAGACAAGCAGATCTCTAAGTTTAAGGACAGTTTGGTTTACACAGAGAAACCCTGGCTCAAAGCAAACAAAAATTGAGGTTTGAGACAAAGCCTCACTGTGTTGCCTGGGTTGACCTTGAACCTACCATATGTGTAGCTTAGGCTTATGTTAGGAATGTATTAGCCCTTCTGGAACAGCCTCCCAAATCCTAGGGTTACAGTTATGAACCATCAATCCTGACTTTGATCTACTATAGTCCACTATGGCCTGGCGTGGGTGGTACTGCATGTTTTTAAGGCAGAGGCAGGCGGATCTCTGTGAGTTCCAGGTCAGCCTAATCAAAGGAGTTCCAGGACAGCCAGGATTACACAGAGAAACCCTGTCTCAAACCCCATCCCCACCCCCACGCAGAAGGTGGAAAGGAAAGAAATGGAGAAACGGGAAGCCAGGCAGGGTGGTGCACACTTGTAATTCTTGTAATCCCAGCATTTGAGAGGTGATCCCAAGGACAGCAGTTTAAGGCCAACCTGGGCTACAAGAGCAGCCTCCTTCAAAAAGTGACGCAAAACAGCAAATAAACCAAGAGAAAAGGCCTGTAGTAATGGGTTTCTGTTTGGGAGAAGCCACCTGCCCTCTAGCCTCTAAGGACAGCACGAAAGAACATGAAGATATCTATAGAAAACCATGACAAATGAGTTCTCGAGATGAATACCATTTTGAATAAGCAACAATGACAGTCTTGGTCAATACATAGCTTCTGTGAATATTCTGAGCTACAGGATGATCTAATGCTCGTAGTTTCAAAGAATAAAACAAAATCAAACTAATGAAAGAACTGTAGTTGATCAGGTCACCCCAGCGTTACACAGAATTCAGTCACCAACCACATCATCATTTCAATGTGAGATCATTTCCACCAGATGGTGCCAAATCTCAACAAGAACAGACAGCCCTGGGCAGCAACTCCACATCTGGATCTGCGGCACTAGCCAACATCAGCTCTCCCTAGTATTTATTGTCTATGTTTCCTTCTTCTTGTACTAAGGGTTGAACCCACAGATTAAACATTCCAGGCAAGCACACCACTACTATACTGTGAGCTTGGTCCCTCAGTTACATGCCCTTGCATTTTTAGCTGCAGATATTTTGGATTCCACTTTTTGCTGTGGTTTTCCCAATAGACTTGGGTGTGGTGGCACACCTATAATCCCAGCACTTGGGGAATAGAGGCAGGAGAATCAAGAGTCCAAGATTAGAGCCAGAGGTGGTGATGCACGCCTTTATTCCCACCATCCTGGAGGCAGAGGCAGGCCAATCTCTGAGCTGGATGCCAGCCTGGTCTACAGAGTGAGTTCAAGGACAGACCGAGGCTACACTGAGAAACCCTGTCTCAGGGTGGGTAAATGGATGGTGTTTTAGTCAGGGTTTTGATTCCTGCACAAACATCATGACCAAGATGCAAGTTGGGGAGGAAAGGGTTTATTCAGCTTACTCTTCCACATTGCTGTTCATCACCAAAGGAAGTCAGGACTGGAACTCAAGCAGGTCAGGAAGCAGGAGCTGATACAGAGGCCATGGAGGGATGTAACTCACTGGCTTGCTTGCTTCTCCTGGCTTGCTCAGCCTGCTTTCTTATAGAACCCAAGACTACCAGCCCACAGATGGTACCACTCACAAGGGGACCTCCCCCCTTGATCACTAATTGAGAAAATGCCTTACCGCTGGATTTCATGGAGACATTTTCTCAACTGAAACTCCTTTCTCTGTGATAACTTCAGCTTGTGTCAAGTTGAGACACAAAACTAGCCAGTACAATTGGCCCCTTGTCAACTTGACACACAAACACATCACCATTAAGCCTCGACCCTTACTTTCTTATTCATCCCCAAGATCTAAATTACTTTAAAAGTCCCACAGTCTTTACAAATTCTTACATATTAACATTTCAGTCCCTTTTAAGCATCCAATCCCTTAAAATTCAAAGTCTTTTTACCATCAAAAGTCTCTTAACTGTGGGCTCCACAAAATACCTTCTTCCTTCAGGAGGGAAAAATATCAGGCCACAGTCATAATCAAAAGAAAAACCAAACTCCAACCATCCAATGTCTGGGATCCACTCACGATCTTCTGGATTCCTCCAAGGGCTTGAGTCACTTATTCAGCTCTGCCCTTTGTAGCACACACTTGTCTTCTAGTCTCCAGATGCCTGTACTCCACTGCTGCTGCTGTTCTTGGTGGTCATCTCATGGTACTGGCATCTCTAAAACACTGCTGTCTTCTGCTGCAACTAGGCTTTACCAACAGCCTCTCATAGGCTCTCTTCATGGTGCCAAGCCTCACCTCCTTTGCATGACCCCCTTCAGTCCTGGGCTGTCAATTGCAACTGAGGCTGTACCTTCACCAATGGCCTTCTGCAGCCTCTCACAGTGCCCAAGCCTCAACTGCTCTTCATGACTCCTTCATGCCTTCAAAACCAGTACCACCTGGGTGACTCTTACACATTACCAAGTCCTGCCACAGCACAAGGTACAACCTTGGCTATCTCTGGAACACAGCCTCTTTGTGCTCTCAGAAAGCACTTCCCAGAAGATGTCACCTCAATGATGCTGGTCTCTTCTTTTCTTTTCTTTTTTTTTTTTTTTTTAATAGTATAGAATAGAGTTTATTTAGGGCATGGGGAGGGGAGTTAAGAGGGTAGTAGAAGCAGAGAAAGGCAGAGAGAGGGAGAGAGTAGAGAAGTGGAGAGGTGGAGACTGGCATGACCACTTGGAGGGGGGGGGAAGGGAATGGGGAGAGGTAAGGGAAGTAAGAGATGTAAGAGAGAGGCTAAAGAAAGAGATAAGAGCGCTGGTCTCTTCTTAATCACCACTAATTTCTTAGTTCCAGCTAACCAGCATCAATAGTCCCAGCAATACAGTGGTTGTGCTTTAGTAGTTCTGGTATCTTATTAACAGCTGATTTCTTCAGTCCCAGCTAACCAAAACCACAGAATCTTAAATCAAGCTAGCAATGGCTCTGATAAGAGTCTTTAATCTTCCCTCCGAAACTTCACAAGCCAGGCCTCCATCTTCTGCACTGTTCTCAACATTATCTTCCAAGCTCTTACACAACATCCCACAGAGCTCTTAACACTTAATTGATCTTCTAGCCCAAAGTTCCAAAGTCCTTACACAGTCCTCCCCAAAACATGGTCAGGTTGTCACAGGAATACCCCACTCCTGGTACCAATTTGTATTAGTCAGGGTTTCTATTCCTGCACAAACATGACCAAGATCAAATTGGGGAGGAAAGGGTTTATTGAGCTTATACTTCCATGCTGCTGTTCATCACAAAAGGAAGTCAGGACTGGAACTCAAGCAGGTCAGGAAGCAGGAGCTGATGCAGAGGCCATGGAGGGATGTAACTTACTGGCTTGCTTGCTTCTCTTGGCTTGCTCAGCCTGCTTTCTTATAGAACCCAAGACTACCAGCCCACAGATGGTACCACCCACAAGGGGCCCTCCCCCCTTGATCACTAATTGAGAAAATGCCTTACGGCTGGATCTCATGGAGGCATTTTCTCAACTGAAACTCCTTTCTCTGTGATAACTTCAGCTTGTGTCAAGTTGACACACAAAACTAGCCAGTACAAATGGTTTCCTGGAGGTGATATTATCGTGGAAATGTTTCTCATTTTTTACAGTTACCAAACTTCTTCAGAATTTCTTCATGGAAATTCAATGGGGGGTGTTGGTATTGTTTTGCACTTGTTCATTCAGCCTTGTGTGTGTATATATGTGTGTGTTTGAATGAGTGCATACATGCATGCCAGGAATGTGTGGTGGTCTGAAGACATCTTGTGAGAGTCAGTTCTCACTTTCATTAGATGGGTGGGATCCCAGGATCGAACTCAGATTAGGGTTGGGAGCAAATGCTTTTATTCACTTTGCAATCAAGACTTTCATAAACTTTTCCCTAATTTTATCCCTTTACCTGATGTCTCTGCAAATAATAAACTCAACCAACAATCAAGCCAAGTTTATTATCAGATGAATTATTAAAGAGTTCCCACCTTATTTATTTATTGGGTTTTTGTTTTGTTTTGTTTCTTTTAGACAGGGTTTCTCTTTTAGACTAGGCTGGCCTTTACCTCAGGGAGATCTCTGCCTCCCATGTGCTGGGATTAAAGGTGTGTCCACCACTGCTGCACTTTATTTACTTAATGGGTGTGTATATGCTGTCTGTGTGGGGATGTATGTGCACAAGTCTGTGGATGCCAGAGATCATCGATTAGTCTCTTCTTCAATTACTCTCTGCCTTTTTCTTTCCAGACAGGGTTTTCATAGAACCTGCAGAAGCTCAGTGATTTCGTTAGACTGGCTGGCCAGCAAGACTCAGGGATCCCTGTCTCTGCATCTACTCCAATGCTGGGATTGCAAGTACATACTACCATGGTTGACTTTTTACTTGGGATCTGGGGATCCCAACCGAGGACCTCATGTTTGGGCAGCTGAGCCATCTCCCTAACTCTCCATGTTCCTTTTATAGTTAAGAGAAAATTGGCTGGGCTGTGGTGGCACACGCCTTTAATCTTGGGAGGCAGAGGCAGGCGGATTTCTGAGTTCGAGGCCAGCCTGGTCTACAGAGTGAGTTCCAGGACAGCCAGGGCTACACAGAGAAACCCTGTCTCGAAAAACACCAAAAATAAAAAAAACTTAAGAGGGAGAGAGAAAGAGCACTCCATAATCTCAACATAGTATACCAAGTGTGATTACTTTATCCATCAGGCTAGCCCCTTAAAGCATTTGCCTGGGTGTCTATGCATGCTCACCCACTCCTGCTACATTTTCTTTGAGAAAGGCATGTAATATCAAGACACTATCTAAGTCAAAACAGGCAGGAAGGTGAATCAGGCTCTTACAGAAATGGTTTTTTGTTTTGTTTTGTTTTACAGAAAATTACAGATAGTAGGTTTTTAGTTTCAGACCCTGGGACAAGGGACTGAGATGCATACTTTACCTATCAAAGTAGACCTGGCCTTCAGGTTCTCCCAGCATCCCTCAGTCCCTACCTGGCATACCCTGCCCCCAACCATGAACTTTCCAGCCCAGGGGCTGGGTGGCCCTTCCCCCCTCTTCTTTTTCTAATTCATTTTAGTCTCCCTCCTCTCTCTCTTCTCTCTCTTAGAATGCGCTGTTTCTCTCTTTCTTTCCCCATCCTCGTGGTGACTCCCTTGGCCTCAATCCTTGAGGAGGTCTATTGGGAGCAGCTTCCCAATAAACCTGCCTTTAATACAATCTAATCTGGCTTGAATGGCTCATTTCACTGGGAGGAGAAATATTCAGTGGGTACAGTGACACGAACTTGTAGGTCAACAGTTGGGAGACAGAGACAGGTTGAGTTTCACAGTTTCATTTCTTCCCTTTCTTTTCTTTCTTTTTTTAGAGATTTGGTCTCCTTTTCATTATTTGGGGCGTGAATTTTTATTGTTTTTTTTTTAAAGATTTATTTATTTATTTATTTATTTATTTATTTATTTATTTATTTATTATAAGTACACTGTAGCCATCTTCAGACACTCCAGAAGAGGGCATTGGATCTTATTACAGATGGTTGTGAGCCATCATGTGGTTGCTGGGATTTGAACTCACGACCTTCAGAAGAGCAGTGAGTGCTCTTAACCACTAAGCCATCTCTCCAGTCCTTTTTATTTGTCCTGCGCGCCTCTCACCAGCAAGAAGACACGCGACACGCAGGCTTCGTCTGCAGTTCAGCTTTATTCAGCCACTGATAGAGGAGGAAGAACCCAGGGGCCCCAAAATGGCGCTGTTATATAGCCCCTGAGGCAGCATGTCCTCCACTGATTGGCGCGCCCCGGGAGTGGGCGGTGATTAGTCATGTACACCCATAATGCGCTTCGGGGGTTTACCCGCGCTATCCGTAAGTTTCCTTAGAGCGACAGCGGAGGTCAGCGCCTTCTTGTAATGGCGAATACTCTAACTGCTCCTTACATCTCCCCCTATTCTTTCAAGTAAGAAGGAGAGGGGGGTCAGCTGGGTTAATAGGGCCACACCTCCCTACAGTGGTATCAAAACACAGAACCAGGCTTGATCAAGCGAATTCCGTCATGAGTGAATAGGCAATCAAGGGCCAATATTCTGAGAGCATTCCGTTCTTACCCTTCCAGGTGCAATGGTACAAGACCCCTGGGTGCAAGGGCTAA
>CM052713.1:14711207-14722573 GCA_028551405.1 Uromys caudimaculatus
CTCTCTCCAAGGAAAAAGAAGTCTTGGTTCGTTTCCTCCCAAAACTCCCTCCTCAGGAGAACTCCTAGCACACTGGCTTTCCTTGTCGCTCTTTTTCTTTTAAAATGTTTATAACATTCTGTGTGCTCCTGTGAATGAGAGGACTGTGGAGGCTGTGATCCCGGGATTAGAACTCAGGTCCCCAGGCTTAGCTGCAAGCACTGTATCTACGGAGTCATTCTGTGGCTGTTCCTTGGTGTTTTCTCAAACACACGTTCCTTTAGATCCTTTGAGCGTGCTCCCCCAGCCTGGAGAGGTCTTCGCTTGTCACCCACTCTGTTTTCTCCTCTCAGCAATCAGGGCTCCGCTCAGATACCACTGTTTCTAGGAAGTGTTTCCATGCCTCCGTTTACAGCTTGTGATTTTGCTTTAGCCTAGTCACTAACTGGCTTCCTTCCCTACTTGACCTCTGACCTGTCTTTCCACACTAGAAAACGAGCTCTGCACGTCCAAAGAGACAAGTTACTGGTGCACTAAAAGGAAAGAAAACAAACAAGAGAAGAAAAGCAGAGCGGTGACTTTTATTTTCTAAGATAATTTCCACACTTTCTTTTTGAAATTCCTGCCTCTCCTACCCCCTTCAGTTTAGGGTGGTGTCCCAATTTTATGTCGTTTTAGTTAGTTAGTTTGTTGTTGTTGTACTTTTTTCTTGTTTTGTTTTGTGCTGACTTAGGGTTTCACAGTCTATGCTACCCTCAGATTGGCAATGTAGCTGAGGCTGGCACTGAACTTCTAACCTCTTGCTGATGTTTTCTGAGCACTGAGTTACAGGTGTGCAATACCATGCCCTACTTCCAACTCTTTTCTTTTGAAATCTTATTTCTATTATAATACTCAAAATTTCTCAGAGATCCTTCTTGTGGATACATCCCACTCTTTCCCTCTTGTATGTTTTTGAGACAGATCTCTTATAGCCCAGGTTGACCTTAAACTTACTGAGTAAGTAAGGATGACTTTAAACTGATTCCCCGCTTCAATCTTGTTAACGCTGGGCTTATAGACATGACCTTTCCATGCCCAGTGGTGCTGGGGACTAAACCCAGGGCTTTGTGCAAGCCAGGCATCTTAGTCAGGGTTACCACTGCTATGATGAAACACCATGACCAACTTGGGAAGAAAAAGTTTGTTTGGCTCACTGTTGATCATCAAAGGCAGGCAGGGCAGGAAACCAAATGGAACAGGAGCCCAGAGGCAGGAGCTGATGCAGAGACCATGGAGGGGTGCTGCTTATTGGCTTGCTCAACCTGCTTTCTCAGGATCACCAACCCAGGGATGGCCCCACCCTCAATGGGCTGGGCCCTCAATCACTAATTAAGAAAATGCCCTACAGGCTTACCTACCTCCTGATCTCGTGCAACCCTTTTCTCAACGAGGCTCTGTAAATGTGACTTTTATTCTCCTGGTGAAATTGTTGTCTCTGTGCCTTACTGCCTCCATCTGCTAACCTAGACCTAGTCCTGGAAGCTTCTAGCCTTCATACAAACTTATCTAGGCCTAGAATGTTTTCAGTCTCTGAGACTTGCTGCTGAATAAACTCACTTGTGGCTGATTGGTTCAACTCAGCTGTTCTGGCTCAAACTCCTTTCCAGACTGACTGATTCAATCTGGCTTCTCTCAGTTTCTCCTGAATCGCTCTCCTTGGCCTCGTACTAACTTTGGCAATCTGTTCTAATCTTCTGGCTCCTTCTCATTCTCTGGCTCATCCTATTTTTGTCTGTCTCTTGCTCCTTCTTTCTCTGCAACTGTCTCTCTATGACTGTCCCAGCCAAACTGGCTTCTCTTTTGTCTGTACTCTTCTCTCTTAGTTTCCCTCTCCTCTCTCTTCTGAGAGGTGGGCGTGCCCTATTCTGTCAAATCTTTTTCTGATTAGTCATTTTGTCTGTCACTCAATTAGACATTACTTTCAAACATGGGTGCTTCCTTCTACCAGCTAATTTTACCTTCATTGTTTGGGATTAAAGGTGTGTGCTAAATTAGGTTGAGCCACACCACAACTAGGAATGTTTGGTTTTTTTATTTTCAGCAAATAACACAGTCTTGGGGTTCAATGTGATCAAATACCCTGCAACAAGGCTTCCTCCTCTTCAATGACAAAATAGGCATGCAGTGCCGTCTGAGCTACATCCCCAGTTCTCCAGAAACATTAAAAAATGGAACCTCAGAAGAAGTTTGCCTTGGGTTTCACAGCATTGTTTTCATACATGTGACAGCATACATTCTTCTTATTTACCAATTATTTACCCATCATCTTTACTGTTTGTGTGTGTGCACTCCTGTGTGAGTGTATGCATGTCTGTGTGCTTGAGTGTGTGCATGTGTGCACACGTGTGTGTGCCTGTGTGTACATGCATGTATATATGTGTGTGTGTGTATAGTACAACAATAAACACAGATGTGTAAGTGTCTCGAAAGCATGCTGATTGTGTCCCTGAGATGTGTACAGTACAGCTGGGTAACATTGATAGTTTTACCTTTAGTTTCCTTTCAACGAGTTTTACTTATTTATTCACTTATCTCGTGTATGTATTTCTGTGTGTGCATGTCAGTATGTCCATACCACAAGGCATGCCTGTGGAAGTCAGAGAACAGCTTGCAGGAGTCAGTTCTCAGCCTCCACCGTGTGGTTCTCTGGGATTGAACTCGGGTCATCTAGCTGCTGAGCCATCTCTCCAGCCCCAGTCTTACTTTTTTGAGAAACCTCTATACTGATTTCCACAGTGGCTATGCCAGTTTACATCCCGTCCAATGGAATAGAATGGTTCCCTTTCCCTATACACATCCTGCCATTTGTTTTCTTGATGATAGCCATTCTCACTGAGGTGAGATGGAGTCTCAAAGCAATATTAACTTGCACTTCTCTGATGGCGAAGGATGTTGAACACTTTTTCAAATACTTAGGGTCCTCTGCATTTCTTTTCCCATCCAAGTACTAATCGGGCCCCATGATGCTTAGCTTCCAAGATCAGACAAGATAGGGTGAGCTCAGGGTGGTGTGATTGTAGACTATTTCTTCTTTTAAGAACTGTATCTTCAGTTCATTAGCCTATTTATTGATTAGATAGTTTTTCTGGGTTTAGTTTTTTGGATCTTCATACATTCTAGCTTTTAATCTCATCTGATACATAGTTGAGAAAGATTTCTCTTTCCCACTCTGTAGGCTGGTGATTGTTTCCTTGGCTACACAGAAGCCTCTGGAAACCCTCAAACCTTGCAGTCTTATTTGTTGATTCTTGAGATGAGGTGCTGTGCTCCTGGTATCTTTTGGAGAAAGTGTCTGGCATTGAACTTAAGAAATTCTGAAGTATAGGCAAGCACTACTATGTCTGACTTTGGTAAAATTGTTCTTAGCTCTCTTCCCGAGGTACCTGTCTAATCTATCACTGACCTAACCCAGAGGAAGAACCACTGCATCACAAGCTGGCTTTGCCCATGAGCCTCAGATAGTGGCAAGTAGCAAATTGGTTAGGGGTGAGTGAATAGGTAGCCAAAAATTCACCAGATGTTTGAGAAAAGCCTCCCCATGAAAATCAAAACTAAAATAAACTTATAAAAAAGGAAATAGAGCCTGGCAGCGGTGGCACACACCTTTAACCCCAGCACTTGGGAGGCAGAGGCAGGTGGATTTCTGAGTTCGAGGCCAGCCTGGTCTACAGAGTGAGTTCCAGGACAGCCAGGGCTACACAGAGAAACCCTGTCTCGAAAAAACAAAAAAAAAAAAAGAACAAAAAAAAAGCCAAAAAAAAAAAAAAAAAAAGTACAGGGAAGAGAATGGTTGAAAAAAAAGTTAACTCCTAAGATGGGAGAATATTATATCTGGGCTGTGGTGTAGTTATTGGTAGAGTATTGAAGTCTCAGGGTCAGCAAGGTATGGTTACACATACCTATAATACCAATTTTTGGAAGGAAAGAGGGCAGGAGTTCAAGATTAGCTTTGACATATTGAGTTCAAGGCTCTTCTGAGCTACATGAGACCCTGTCTCAACAATGACAAAATAAAAACAAAATTCCTAAAGCAACAAACACACTGAGAATGTGGTACTGACCTGTAATTCCAGCACTCAGGAGGCTGACACAGAAGATCGTTAGAAGTCCAAGGCTAGCCTAGGCTACATAGGGTTGGGCCATTTAACAAGATATTTCAGGGGAGGAGAGGGGGGAGCTAGTGTGGTGTTGCATGCCCTTAATTCCAGCACTTGGTGGGGTTGGGGCCAGGCAGGTGGATCTCTGTAGGGGCGGTTCTGATGCTAAGGTCCTGTTCCCCATTTGGTTCTTGATCTGTCAGTAAAGAAAGCCATGGTCTAATTGTTGGGCAGAAGGTACAGGCGAGACTTCCAGGTCCCAGGAGGAAAAGGCAGAAGCAAGGAAGGAGAGGGGAATTTTTGTTTTGTTTGTTTTTTTGTTTTTTGCCATGCTTTGGAGGGAGATGAAGCCAGAAATTGTGTCCTAAGGCAAGTTGAAAAGGAACAAACTGTGTGTGTGTGTTTTGTTTGAGGATTCAAGGGAAGCCAGGTGGGGGCTGGTAACACAGTCACTTCACAGAGCTAACGGCAGGTAGAGTGTAAAACTACAAGCAACAGATGTTGTGTAACATGGAAGGCAAGACTCCATTATTAATCTAGAAATTCTTGGATTGATCACACACACACACACACACACACACACACACACACAGTGATACAAGTCTAGGAAGAGGGGAGAGTTGGTTTCTCAGTGAGCAGAGCAGAGTGCGTCATGGGTGTCTCCAGGGCACAGGTAACTTAAACAAAGGAACACAGGGAGAGCCTCAGTCAGAGGAGCCAAGATCCCTGCTGTGCAAAGAGACAGGAGGGCTGCTCGGAGGCAGGCAGCCAGATAAAAGCTGCCTGCTTCCTACAAGCAGGTAGTCAGAAGATAAAATTCTAAAGTTTGGTTTAATTGTTCTTAAAGACAGAAGGGAGATTGAATGAAAAAAAATGCTTTAGGAAAGACTTGAAAGGGTCTGACCAGGATACATTCAAATTCTGTGAATGTGGCTCCATGGGAATTCTGGGATCAAGATTCCTAGCCTGACAGATTAAAAGCCTAAGAATAGGCTTATACAGTAAGCAGGGGATAGGGTGCCTAGCCTATCTCAGACAGTAGGAATTTAGGTTTTGAAAATTAAGTAGAGAGCCTGGAAATAGGCTCATATAGTAAGTAGACAGAGATATTAAATCAATAATTGAGGCCTTGATATCATGGAAGGTCGGGGCAGGGGACAGTAGAAGCACTGTCTCAACAAATAGTATTTGCTTAGATTGCTTTATTTGCTTTGAATTGTTTTAATTATCAAAATGAGTGTGATTTTGAGTTTGGTTATATTAAAATTCCTCTGGGAGAGAGAGAGAGAGAGGTCAAGCTAAAGGTTTAATGATTTCTTGTTACTGGAACAAGGGTATGCTATTTTGGGAGAAAAGCTCTGCACTGTGTTGACAGGAAAGGAGAATAGGCTCTGGACCTCTTCCAGAGTGATATGGATCAAATATGACGGGGGAGACCCCCTGAAGAACTAGAAAAATTCAAGAGAATCAAACAGAACAGGTAAAGATTCGTTGTGCCATCCCTCACATGGCATGAATGAAGACTTATTATAATTGGTTCTTAATAAAAGTAATTCATAAAAACCAGCTGTCTTTCACACGCTCAAACAAGGAACAGAATTTCATCTTTAACTAATCTGCACACCCTGCACAATCCATATGGATATCTTAATGGTACTAAAATCTTGGTTGTGAGATCTATATACTACAGAATGTACCGCTTTGGTGAGATTCAACTTCAGAGATGCTGAACTGACCTGCCTGGACTCCCGGTGTCAGGGATTCCAAGTCATCTTGCCTCATTCAACCTTTCAGATGGCACCAGTCAGAACTTCAGTCAAGCCCTGAGCCTTCTAAGCACACAGAGACTGGATAACAGATGCTAAAGCTAGCTTTCTTAAGTCTAACCAAATTTTCTAGTTTTCCTATTCTTCCTCTCCAGTTTAAAGAATTTTTTGTGCCCCAATGTTCAGCCGGAAGAAGATATGGAGAGTTGTCAGCACAATTCCTGGGTTTGGGGCTTCTGGTAATGGTTATTTTACAAATTATAGAAAATTTGTCATTTAGGAATAATTTGGGAATGGTTATAATTTTGAACAGGGAGGAAATAAGTGGGATTGATTTATAGCCATAATCTTAATTGATAGAAATCTTTATAATTGATGCAAAGTTGAAATTATAATTTTTTTACATTGGTACAGAATTTATTTTGATACAGAGTTAAGGTTTTCGTTGGTATGAATTTTTTATATTGATACAAAATTTGGGATTAATATTGTTACTCTTAGTTAGGCATTGTGCCTATGCAACTCACTTATGAATACAAAGCTTAGACCCAGCCCTTCTATAACTGCTATTGTTGTGCCAGGGAAATGTTAGTGATCCCCCAAACACACACAGGAGCCAACATGATGCAACTCAGCAGGGTCTTTAGTCTATTCGAGCTAGCTTGGGCCCCCCCAATGCACCACCATCACGCAGGATGGTTCTGATGGTAGGGGAGCCCCGAGTGTCTATTAGGGCAAGGCTTTATAGTAAGCAGCAAGCAGGGAGTACGTGTGCAAGCATCTGATTGGAGAGCTGCTGTGGCCTTTAACATAATTGGCTGGTGCTGGGAGTCACATCATAAACTTAAATTCTGCTCCCTTCTGCCCGGCAGTGGTGGCGCACACCTTTAATCCCAGCACTTGGGAGGCAGAGGCAGGTGGATTTCTGAGTTCGAGGCCAGCCTGGTCTACAGAGTGAGTTCCAGAACAGCCAGGGCTACACAGAGAAACCATGTCTCGAAAAACAAACAAACAAACAAATTCTGCTCCCTTCTGCATTGGTGGTTGTTAGGCAGGGGGTGGGCTTGTAACCTGGAGTGCAGATTTGTTGGGGTAATAACCTGGAGACACTGGTCTTGTTGAGGGTGTAACCTGGAAACGCTTGTCTTGTTGAGGATTAGCCTAGAGACTGGAACTAGGCTCAGGTTTTGTTGGGGGGCAATCTTGGAGACTAATGCTAGGTACCAGCCTGTTAGTTTGCCTGAGTTCAAACTTCAGTCAGGTTCTCTAAAATGGAGTCTGAACTAAAAAGCTTTGGCATCTCACTATTACAAACTGTTTTTAGATGATTAAGCAATACGAGTTAAGGGCCAGATAGAAAACTCATGGTTATGTTATATTCTGATTTAATTATAAAAGAGTGTTTTCAATATATTTCAATTAGAAATAGCTAAGAGTAGTCAAGGTTTAACAGTTCAAATTACTATATATATATTTTTTTTTCTTCAAAAACTTCAGAAATCCACAGAATGTGATATTTAATGTTAATCATTTGACAATAAGACATATCTGCTCCTGACAGCACCTTCTTCTTGGTTCAAAGAAGATATTGGGCATCTTTACCTCCAGGCAAGGTTGCTTATAATGGCAAGGTGGCCACTGGGCAGAAACTGCCTATTTCATCTGCAGACTAAATATTGTCCAGGAAAAGGACTCATTATGCAGAATAGTTGACTGTTGGCTCTGCCAATACAGGGTAAGCAGTCCTGAATAATTCTACATTGCAGGGGTCTGTCAGATGATCCTGAGCCAGAAGGCTAAAGACTGATGTGCCAACATTTTGAGGAATTATGGGGTTGTCCAGGTAGTCAGCTGTTTCTACAATTGTTTAAGTTTGAGAAGCTGTGTTTGGTGCTTAATGTTTACGGTAATGTTTAAGTCGTTCTCAGATTTCTGACAGGGTTGAAGACTAGTTTTAGTCTCATAATCAAACTCCAGTTGTTTAACTTTGAGAGAGGTTATAGAGTGGAAGACGTGGTTTTCACATGGTGTTACAGGCTAAAATCTAAACATAATCTAGGGATAGAGCCATAATTCTTTAAGTTAGGAATGATGGTAAAGTACTTTATCTAATTGACAACTATGATGTCATTTATATATCATATCATGTCATTTACATGATTGTCAATGACTTTGTTCAATTTATGTCTGGGAGAAGAGTTTTTGTTTTTGATTTTGTTTTTATCGGACAGAAAAGGTGAGGTGTAGGGGTCAGTTCTGATGCTAATGTCCTATTCCCAAATTGGTTCTTGATCTGTCAGTAAAGAAAACCATGGGCCAATTGCTGGGCAGAAGGTACAGGCGGGACCTCTGGGTCCCAGGAAGAAAAGGCAGACACAAGGAAGGAGAGAGGAGATTTTTGCCGAGCTTGGGAGGGAGAAAAAGCCTGTGGCCATGTGAGGTCTTGGGAGAAGCTAGGGCCTGTGGCCACTGTTACAGGCAGGTGGTCAGGTGGGTCTAGCCACTGAAGTTTAGGGCAGGTACGAGAGATAAAAATATTATTAAGTGACCAGCCTTTGTGCCAAGAAGGCAAGTTGAAAAGGAAAAACTATGTGTGCATGTTTTATCCTTGGAGTCAAGGAAAGCTGGAAGGGGGCTGGTAGCATAGTCACTTCCCAGAGCTAAAGACAGGTAGACCATAAAACTACACATAACAGCCAGGCAGCGGTGGTGCACGCCTTTAATCCCAGCACTTGGGAGTTCGAGGCCAGCCTGGTCTACAGAGTGAGTTCCAGGACAGCCAGAGCTACACAGAGAAACCCTGCCTCGGAAAAAAAGTAAAAAAGAATCTGTGGTTTATAAAAGTGGTGGCACACACCTTTAACCCCAGCACTCTGGAGTTAGAGGCAGGCAAATCTCTTGAGTTCAAGGCTGACCTGGTCTACAACCAGAGCTAAACCAAGAAACCTTGTCTTAAAATCTGTGTTTCTGTGATTAAGAAGAGACCAGCATCACTGAGGTGAAATCTTCTTCGAAATGTTTCCTCAGAGTCAGCACACAGAAACTGTGGTCCAGAGGGGTCAAGGCTGTACCTTATGCTGGTAGCCAAACTTGGTATTGTGTAAGATTCTCCAAAGGTGGTATTAGTCCTGCCAGAGTCAGGAGAGGCCATCTGTGAAGGTGCAGCCTCAGCTGTAGTTTGAAGCCCCAGGATTGAAGAGGTCATGAGGAAAAGTTGAGGCTTGACACTATGTGCCTGGGTCAGAGCTCCAGAAGAGAGCCCCCAAGAGGCTACGGGTGGAGGTGCACTTTGGGATGACCACCAAGCATAGCAGCAGCTGTGGAGAGGAGGCTGCCTGCACCTGTGAAATGCACTGAGTCTCACTGTGTGTGGATGGCAGGCCTTGAGAGGAGGAGCTGCTCAAGCCATGGAGCCAACGTCTGACGTGGAGTGTAACATGACTGGGCTTCAGCTTTGCTTTGAATGTAACTGTGCCATGGAGTAAGAAAATATGTGACTTTTTTTTTTTTTTAACTTTACAAAAACCCACAGTTATGAGACTCATAATAATTTATAGAGACTGAACTTCTGAAGAGACTTTGGATGTTTTAAAGAGACTAAACTTTTAACTTGTTTTAATTTTTAAAGATGGTGGGACTTCTAAAAGTTGGAATGTGTTTTATATTGTGATGTTGATATTGGTACGAGATCTTGGGGATACATAAGAAAGGAAAGGTTATAGTTTAATATCATTTTTTTTTTTTGACTATTGACAAGAGGTCAGTTGTGCCGGTTGGGTTGTCAACTTGACACAAACATAGACAGACTCCAAAAGGGTTAGTCTCCCAGGGCAGTAGGCAGGTGCAAAGAACCATCCAGGAGAGGTCTTCAGTCAGTTTCAGATAGCACAGCACTTGGCATACATTATAATATTCAGAAAACATAAATTAGGTGATTAGATTCTGGTACAGTAGGATCGGATTACACGATCCCATTACATTTGGTCGTGGACGGCAAAACAGCAGCAACAACAACAAAAAGAAAAACTTGCAAAAGATTTCAAAATGTTTTATAAATATAGACGAATTGTGGGGAGATGCAGCTCAGTAGTAAACCATTCGCTAAGCACATGTGAAGCCCTTGGTTAATCCTTAGCGCTGGAAAATTCTGAATAAAACTTAAATATAATTGGAGAGAGGGGTGGGAATTAAAAACTTTAAAAATACAAACAACCCACAATGTTATATCTATGTCAGCATAATAATGTAACTACCCTTGTTTAATTGGGGTTTGGGGGTCTGGCCTGGCCAGGTGGGAGGGTCCAAGCGAAGTGGAAAGGGCTGGAGCAGGTAGGGGGAAGTGTCTTCACCACTGCTGCTGCCACTGCTCTCCTGCTGCTGCCCAGCTAGCAGCTGAGCCAAGCTGAGCTGAGCCAGCAGAGGGCTGGCTAGTGGGCGGAGTCCAGGGAGCTTCAGGTGGTGAAGGCTTTGGGAGAGCGTTCTCTTCTCAGGCAGTGTTACAGCTCTTGTGACGGATGCCCTCAGACGATGGAGTAATCCTCACACACCTTTATTCCTTCTGGAAGGATCTTATATACGGTGTTTGAGGTGGGTTGGGTCTGACAGTAGGTGCTTCCTATTGGCTTGGCCTGAGAGGTTAGGGATGCCTCAACTACACGTGGATGTGGAGGGGCTTGGGAGTGCTGCCCCTAAGTGACTGATGGCTACAATTCTCTCTATGGCGGCAGTGGCTATGTGACAGGCGCCTGGTGCCAGAAGCAGGTAAAGCTCCTACCGTCCCTTCAGGGTCCCTGGGGCTTCAAATCCAAGCTCGACCTTACCAGGCTTCCTTTCATGGTTCACTGCCTCACACTGATCCTTCTCTCTGACCTTGTGTTTCTTCTTCTCCTGACCTCACGGGGGCGCAGGGTGGTTCTGTAGCCAGGTCCATCCTGGAGACAATCGTTTTCCATTGAGAGTACTGACCAAGGACATGACTCAGCAGAGAGACCGAGTATTTTGGGAACTTGGTGCTGAGGTGGTCAGATGTGACCTGGATGACTCCGCATCTGTGGAAGAGGCCTCAAAAGGGACCATGGAGCCTTTTTGGTGATCAACTTCTGGTACTACCTTAGGAAAGAGAAGGAAATGTGGCAGTTGGGAGCGAAAGCATTCGTCCTTAAGTCCCTTCCTCTTCTCCAGACCGACTTCTGTCTGTGCTAGTCTCAGTCTGGTCCCCAAAGTAAGCCTCACCCCACAACATCCACCCTGGACTTAGGAAATGGATGCACTTTAGTTATTTGCTGAGATTGTGTTGGTAAAATTAAGGTTATATGGCACCTGTTCAAAGCTGAAGAACTTGGCTATTTGAGGAGAGCTGCCTAATGTTGTATAAATAATTTGCTGGTACGAGTCTGGTATGTGCTGCGGTGGAGATGGCGGCACGTTCCAAAACCACACCAAGCCAAACAGTTCCACGTGAGGGGTTTATTGGGGGGGGGGG
>CM052713.1:14723073-14800336 GCA_028551405.1 Uromys caudimaculatus
GGGGGGGGGGGACAAGGTAGCAGCGAGGAGAGAGGAGGAAAGAAGGGGGAAAAAGAGAAAGAGAAAGGGAAGTCTTCTGTATATATAGGGAAAGTGACGTGGCATGACGTAGCCACAGGTAAAGGTGGGCAGTGGGTCAAGGTGAATTCTGGGAATATGGTGGCTGTTGCCTTAGCAACAGGTGGGCGGGTCACACTGTCGCCTGAGTGACGTCACCTGCGTGCAACATCATCGGTCTGGCACTCCTGATGCCAACACCTAATAGACCCAGAATTAACTTCTCCATTTAGTACCATTTGTAGGTGGAGGGCAGGGACACCCCACATACACTGAAGTAACTTGGATAGCAAGTGGGAAGATAAAATATGAGCAGTAGGCCTGGAGAGATGGCTCAGCGGTTAAGAGCACTGACTGCTCTTTCAGAGGTCCTGAGTTCAATTCCCAGCAACCACATGGTGGCTCACAGCCATCTGTAATGGGATCTGATGCCCTCTTCTGGTGTGTCTGAAGACAACTACAGTGTACTCATATACATAAAATAAATAACTCTTTAAAAAATATATTTATACTTCAAGCAGAGAGTATGGGATGAGTTAGTAAAGGAAAAAAATAAGCAAGCAGGTAAATCCAGTGACAGTTCCAGGGCAAGAGGAGCTTATGTGGGAAGTAAGGGCACCCCTCAAGTGTGCTGTGCCTCACACATCTCTGCAGAAGTCACAGCACAACCATGGCAGTGGGGTGGGGGTCAAGGGGAGTGTGCCTTTGCATGTTAATAGAAGAGAGGTTTTGTTGTTGTGGTTGGTAAATGCTAACTGTCTGTATTCACAGAGAGAGAGCGTAATCTCTGAGCCCAGTATACAGAGAAAAGAAAAAAAGCTAGAATTCTCTGCACGACTACACAGGGACCCAGCACCCTCCAGCCTCCAGCAGAGCCAAGGGAACTGGAGGCCTCTTCTTTTCCCCACGGAGCATGGGGGTGGTGTTGAATCCACAAGTTTTTGAGATGAGAAAGGATAAAAATGAATTTAAAACAGAAACGTGGAGATTCTTTTCCTGCTGTATTTTGCTCAAGATATTTTCCTCCAAATTAGTTGAGAACCATGATTTTGAGACCTCAAACACGGGGCGACTGAGCACAGAGGGACAGAGAGGAAAGGACTGCAACTTGCTCCCAGGGACTGGAGAAAATTAAAAAATAAAAGTCAAATAAAAAAGAAGGTTGGGATCCATCAATCTTCTGTGCTAGTCGTCCTCGCCTTCATCCTCTTCTCCTTCCTCCCCTTCCTCCTCCTCATCTTCTTCACCTTCATCCTCATCTCCATCAATATCTTCCAACCATTCCTCCTCTTCGTCATCATCATCATCTTCTGCCTCTCCTTCTTCATCATCCATATAGGGAACCAAATAGTACTGCAAGGGATTTGGCCAAATATCTCTGATGACCTCTCCTAACTCATCAGCACCTGCGTCAGAATGGTCAGTAAACCAGGTAAAGAAGCTCTCTGAGAAGAGAGTTTTATATGTAAGATTGTGTGTGGAAACAAGCCTGGCGTGGTGGAAAGAAGCCCCACGTGTCTGTCCTGGGCGCTGCGGCTCTGGGTGGGACAGGAGACACTCGGGAAGTGGCTGCACGTCTTCCCGCACAGTCCAACGGGCAGGTGGGGGCTGTGGGAAGCCTTTGCAGACCCTGCCCGTGAGTGGGGGAGGGGCCATTCTCGGGGAACAAGCGGCAGTCATCTCTGTGGTTTCTCCAGCTCAGGGCACTGCAGTCGCCACAGGGTGTCGCAGATGGACTAGCCAGAGCACAGCTGGGGTTCCCCCCGAGACCAGGTTTCAACGGCTTGGGGCGCCAGGTTAGCTGCTTAGGCTTGGGTGAATGGGTACCATCTGGGAGCGTTGGGAAGCCCTCGGCAAGAGATTAGGTGTGGCTCCTTAATTGAGGGCCGGATCCCTCGCTTCCCACAGTGGGTCCAGATGAAGAGACAGTCCATAATTCTAAGACGTTTATTGTCATCGTGTGGAATCGTGTGGATGGAATTGTACCCCCGCCCCTCTGGGAGAGGCTAGGCAGATAAAGTAACTGGGAAGGGGTGTGGCTAAGCCTCTAGGTGTCTCACTAACATGGGGATGGCTTGGGGCTGTGTGGCCACGCCTCTACCTGAGGAGGGGTGGTATGTGAAGGTGACTGGAGCCAAAGCCTCCCGGGAGTGCTGGCATAAAGTTTTCTGGTCCCTTGTGGATTGTTCCACTGGGTTGCCCAGATTTTACGCCTGTGCTCAACCAGGTGCTAGATTGCCTGTCACAGATCTCTGCCTCACAATTGTGTGTGTGGAAGAGGGAGACGGGAGAGGAAAGACGATGCTAAGTCTTTACTGTTAGGAACTTACTAGGTAGCTGAGTAAAGAAATCGAAGCATGCAATGTACATGTGTTTTCCCAGAATTAAGGAGCTGAAAGAGACATGACCGCTTCCTCCACAGGGCATTGATCAGCATGTAGGGGCAGGGAACTGGCTTCTGCTTGGTTGGTTTTGGTTTTGTGGAGTCTGGCTTTGTACTCACTCGGCAGCCCAGGCTGGTCTCCAACTTACAGCAGTTCTGTCTAGATAGGATTCCTGGGAATGTTTGCTGAATTGGGCATGCTACTTACTGTTTACTGAATTAATTTTGGGGTGTTCTAGTATTAAGCTCTGGGAGGGGTGGTTAGAATCCTGCTGGGTTTTGTAGTGAGGATAAACCCAGGTGTTACAGGTTCTCTGTTGCTGAACTCTGTTTTTTTGAGACAGGATATCAGCAAGTTGCCCAAGTTATCATGGACCCTGTCTGTAGCCCAGGAAGACTTTGAATTTGTGATCCTCCTGCCACAGGCTCCCAAGAAGTTGGGATTTCAGGTCTGTGCCACTGGGCCCAGTTTCCCAACCCCACCTCCACCCACTTTAAAAGTATTTCTTGAATTCTAATTCTGACATTCACCAATTCAGATAAAACCTGAACCCAGGGTCATCCGTCATTTCTTAGCCTCACCTCTCCTGACTGCAGCTATATGAGGTTTTCTAGAAAAAAGCAAGAAAGCGACATGAAGAAAGGAAGGCGAAAGGGAGCGAGGAGGAAAAGGGAGAGTTGGACATTCGGAACTAAAACCAAAAACAAGAGTCCATAAGCCAGGTGAGGGAGAGGGACGGGAAGGAGAGGAGAGAGATATACACTTACTTGTGTACGTATTCCTCCATTTTGCCCACAAAATCCAAATGGTGTGCAGACATCAGAAAAAAACGTAAATGCATATTTGTGTGCAAAGGATTTAATTTTGTCCATCAGGGAAAGCTGGCGGCAGATGTTGCAAGTACCTGGACCTGAAACACGTGGTATAGGGCGGGTTGGAGAACGTGGATCGGTCAAGTGGGGGTAAAATGAAGGCGTTGCTCCTGGATGGGAAGGGGGGGTGGAGGAGGATTTCCAGTCCACCGGTGTTCCCATGACCAGCATCCACTTGCCAGCTGACTTCGACAGTTTTCTCACCTTTTGGAAGCCCGGGAAAGCCTCTGAGAGTCACTAGACAAGGTAAATGCCAGGTTGCAGTGAAGGTTTGTGAACCAGCTGGATGGCGGCCTCCTGCTTTGCTCCTGTTTCCCTCCTTCCCCTTCCCTGCTCCCCTTCAGTGGACATGCTGGTGTTCTAGGCTCTACATGACCAGATGAGGACCACTGAACCAGTCTAGACTTCCTTGTGGCCAAGATTGGACTCGGCACGAGAAGCACACAGGTTACTTTTCCAGCACCCCAAGCCCCACCCCATGATGACATTTCCACATACGTGTAGTTACCTCTGTATCCTGTGGCTCAGTTTCTCCACATCTCTTGGGAAAGGTGAACAAGATGACCATTACAAGTCCTAACAGGTTTATCTGACCCACTGAGGACAGTTATGAGATACAATGTGGCCGGGCAGTGGTGGCGCACGCCTTTAATCCCAGCACTTGGGAGGCAGAGACAGGTAGATTTCTGAGGTTCGAGGCCAGCCTGGTCTACAGAGTAAGTTCCAGGACAGCCAGGGCTACACAGAGAAACCCTGTCTCGAGAAAAAAAAAAAAAGAGATATAATGGAGCAAGAGGGTATCTGGTGGGCCCATGAAAAGTTGTCCCCCTGAGAAACTATGCCATGCAACAGATCTGGTAATAAGGGGGTTTACGTGGGGGAAGGGAGAGGAGTGAGGACCTGGAGAAGGGGTAGAGGCAGACAGTCGGGAGCAAAGCCATGAGGGCAAAGAAGGGGAACAGAGGAGGACAGAAATGGAGAGATGGGCTGGGAACATGTGGAACAGAGAGGGAGAGAGAACGGGGCTGGTGAGCAGTCTTTTTATACACTGCGCACACCTGGCAGCGGCAGGTAATGGCGTAAGCTGTTGCTTGGTCCCTGGGAGGAGCCCAGTGGAATCCCCTGAGGGCTAACAAGGACAGGATCCCATCATTAGATTAGTCTCCAGGAACCGAAATCTCCCAGGAGACAGGTCCTCACCCTGCTCCAGCACAGGCTGCAGAGAGTCTACACTTTCTGGGTTAGAGTGACCCTGGGTGAAGAGTTACTGACCACTCCCATACAGGGCATTCCTAGGTGATTCAAATTGACAATTACCATACCAGCACGGTGGCTCACACCCCTGTAATTCCAGCACACAGGATGTTGGGGACAAGGCGGTTTGTTTGTTTGTTTTAAGATTTTTATTTATTTTATGTATGTGAGTACACTGTCACTGTCCTCAGACACCTCAGAAGAGGGCATCAGATCCCATCACAGATGGTTGTGAGCCACCATGTGGTTGCTGGGAACTGAACTCAGGACCTCTGGAAGAACAGTCAGTGCTCCTAACTGCGGAGCCATCTCTCCAGCCCAACAAGCAGTTTTTTTGTGAGTAGCAACCTGAGTAGGACGAGATTGTGCCCCAACATCCCACCCCAAAAGAAAGCTTACTGACTCCTGTTCCTGAATATCCCCCATTCCCGTCAGCAATTCTTGGTATAGTCATTTGGATGGGGGAATGAGATGGCCATCCACTCTCAGGGAGAGGGGTGGCTGTGGTTGTTCGTGGTGATGGTGGTGGTGACTGTTTGGAATTCAATTTATCTTTCGGTGGTAGCATCGTGAGAACATTAGTAGATTTTTTTTTTTTTTTTTTTTTTTTTTTTTTTTTGGTTTTTCGAGGCAGGGTTTCTCTGTGTAGCCCTGGCTGTCCTGGAACTCCCTCTGTAGACCAGGCTGGCCTCGAACTCAGAAATCCACCTGCCTCTGCCTCCCAAGTGCTGGGATTAAAGGCGTGTACCACCACTGCCCAGCCATTACTAGATCTTTTATTCTGGGAAAACCATGATCTGTATCGATCAAGACATAAAACACCCGTAAGCACACATTTTATAGAGAAAGGTAAGTTCTTCCAAGCCTAAGAACACAGTCTCTCACTCAAAGATAGGCTCACGAGAGCTCTTGTGTATAAATATATTTCCCAATGGCCCATTCCCCAGAGCGTTCACACTGGGTCTCTTCGTTTGTTTGTTGTTTGTTTGTCCTGTGTATGGAAGAGGCAGCGAGGGGAGACACATAGGTGGTGAGATGCATGGTGCATTTATTCTTACAGGACTGGGTAAACACGGTCTGGGATGGCTCAGGAGTTTCCTAGCACTTTAGATACCTGGTCCCTGGATGTTCTCGGAACATTGGTTTATTCCCTAATGCTGTTATGGCTTTTCTGGCACCTAAAGTTCCAGGTCATTACCGGCAAGAAATTTTGTATGTCTGGAAGACAAGCCCTTATTTGCCCTCAGGCAGCAAAATGCAGAGGCACTTTGTTGATTTTGGCCACAAGGTGGTGCTCTAGCCCTCCCAGTTTGGTACCCTCTAGTCTCCAACCTGCCCAACCTCTCTCTGCTCAGAGGGAGTTGGTGGGACAGACTGGTCAGGCTAGGCAAAGTCCACCAAACCCTCATTAGTTGTTCAAGGCTGGCAGAACTGTCTGTCTAACCATCAAGAAAGCATGACTCTTTCAGAAAGTGAGTTTCGAGAGAACAGAATTCAAAAATCTTTAAAAACCTGCAGCAATAGATCCCCATTTATGAGACTGGCTAGTTGTCATAGTTACAAGATGACAGTGTGACCTTAGAGACATCTTATTTTGTTTGTTTGGTTGGTTGGTTTTTTGTATGTTTGTTTGTTTGTTTTTCAAGACAGGGTTTCTCTGTGTAGCCCTGGCTGTCCTGGAACTCACTCTGTAGACCAGGCTGGCCTCGAACTCAGAAATCCACCTGCCTCTGCCTCCCAAGTGCTGGGATTAAAGGCGCCACCACTACCCGGCTGGATATTGGTTTCTTTAGTAGAGGCAGATATACATCTAATTAGTGGCAGGCAGGAGTCAAAGACAGAAGATGTGTCAGTAAGCGTGGGGGTGTGTGCCATTGTTGGGCCTGCCTTGTCCTGGCAGAGGCTAGAAGGACAGAAGGGAGAAAACGAACCACAGCTCTAACCACAAGGGGAGGAAATGTGGGAAACCCCCTAAGAGCCAGCGTGATGGGAACCAATGCTGTGTGGAGCCAGCCACGTGGAGCAGGAAGGTAGACTATTCCAGAGGCCTGCTGGGGGATCTCGGGAGAAAGGGAGATGGAGCACTCTGAAGATGCTCAGATCTACCTCATCCAGATGCCTGGACCTTAGATATTGAGCCTTGAGGTCTGTCAGCTGGCACATGGGTGTCACATCACCCACCAGGGCTGTGGCTGGAACCTGTGACTAAATACATCAACATCTCTGCAAAGAAGTACTTGCTTATATTTCCATGGAATGGCACACTTAAAGACTCTCTATAGTTTCACATAGTTTGGATCAGAGTTTACCACCCAGGCAGTTCATCAGATTCCTGACAAACTGTGTGATGGCTACTTGAAGAGTTTCTTAGATTTTGGAGTTAAAGAATATGGACCTGCAGCATTATTAAAATGGACATTTAAAACTATTTTAAGTGCAAACTATAATGTTTATTGCTTTCTTCCTTATTCTTAAAAGATCACCCCAGAAGCTGGGATTCCCTGGGCAGAGGAATTGGCCAATATGTTTCGTTTCTTTCAAATGAAGCCCAACTGTGACATCAAGCTTATCTGTTGAAATAATTATTAATAAATCCTGTTGACAGGTTTGCTACCCACCCCAAGGTTTATGT
The DNA here is from genome assembly GCA_028551405.1 of Uromys caudimaculatus. NCBI lineage: Eukaryota > Metazoa > Chordata > Mammalia > Rodentia > Muridae > Uromys > Uromys caudimaculatus. The sequence goes on from CM052713.1 coordinate 14,730,273, forward strand.
TCCCGAATAAAAGACACACATACAGCCTTTATATTTTAATATGCTTTAACCAGCACAATAGCTGGGCCACTGCCTGTCTTCCACGCTGTTAATCTCTACCTCCTGCCGACAATTCTGTGTTCCATCTTGGCTGTCCTGGACCCAGCTGGGCAGCCCTCTGGGCCACGCTCTCCCGGCTTCTTCACATGTGGCTATGCCTCTCTGTCCTGCACTCTTCTCAGGCATGGCATCTCCCCAGCATGGCCGATCTCTCTCTCCTCCTGGTCCCAAACCCAGAAATCTTAAACTCCAGCCTCTGTCTGCCCTGCCCAGCTATTGGCTGCTGGCATCTTTATTTACCAACCAGAACCATCTGAGGGCAGGGTCCCAGAAGCTCCGTCCAGACACTTTCGTACAGTTTTTTGGGGAACATAACTGGCATTTGCAATACAAGCAGCTCCACTTACCACACCATCTAAACCCAAAAATCAGAAGCTTCAGCCAGTTTATCTCAGATAGCCAGGGAGCCTTTAAAGGCATGCGAAGAGCCTCAGCCATTGAGGCCGCAAGGCGTCTTACTCCTCAGATCATGCTGTCCTTCCCACACATTGCCTTTACAGAGCAGCTAGGTTGGGGGGCAATGATTGCACCATCTGAGGGTTCTCTACCCCTCCCCCAGGGGAAGACACTGGAGATTTGACACAGAAATCTGATTCTCTTAAAACTTTCCAGCTAGTGATTAATGGTGGCAGAGCTGTTTGGTGAACTGAGAATCCCAGAATCTCCAGTTCTTTCTCTCCGACATCCAAGTGTTGAGGATTGCTGTTTGTATTTTGATGCTAATTTTGCTCCCTCAAGAGGGGCTGCCCCAACGAGGAGTAGGTCCTACTAAGGTGATTTCAGGTGAAATCTTAATTGGTCAAATAAAGGTTAGAGCCTGTGATTGGGCAGTGGAAGGAAAAGGCGGGCTGGAAGTTTTAGAGAGAGACGGAGAGGGAGGAAAGGGAAGACGAGAGGAAGAAGGAGGAAGAGGAGGTGGAAGATGGAGCAGACCCACGTGGCCTGGAGGAGCTGCAGGTAGCTAGGGATTTCCTAGCTGGCCGATAGAGTAGTGTAGTGGTATATCTGCCCAATCTATCAGTGCAGCTTGTAAATATATTAACTGAGTTGTACGTTCTTTGCACGGGCACATTGGGGTTGGAGATTTACCGATATAAATCAGGCTGGTATAAATATAAATCTCTAGTGTTTTCCTTTCATGGGGCTAGAGGGAGCTGAGTAAGACAGGAATGGTTGTTGGCATTCTGTAGACCAGCCATGGGAGGGCCAGGCTGCTGCTTGGAGCTAGCCATGGGGGATGGGCGAGACCGCTGATGCTAGCACCTAGCGGGAACAAGTGTGGGTTCTTTTAAAATTACCCGGCTGAGCCGGGCAGTGGTGGCACACGCCTTTAATCCCAGCACTTGGGAGGCAGAGGCAGGTGGATTTCTGAGTTCAAGGCCAGCCTGGTCTACAGAGTGAGTTCCAGGACAGCCAGGGCTACACAGAGAAACCTTGTCTCCGAAAAAAATAAAATAAAATGAAATGAAATAAAATTACCCAGCTGGTGTGAGGAACTTGAAGCATCTCCCTTAATATAAATGGGAGTCACTCAGCTTTCTTCTGAATGAGGGATCTCCTTCATAAATTTCCCTAGAAGCTCTGTTTTCTCAAGTGCATCTCAAAACTCTCAGCAAATTAAAAAAACAACCTAAGTGACATCAAAAGATGACTGGAGAAACAACATTGTTGGTGTGCTGTTTAGGGGTTAATTATTGGGTTGTATTGGCGACAACCCTTATTTCACCCTCACTAGGTAGAAGAGAAGGAAGGTTAGAAGGGAAAGGGAAGGTAGGGTGCTTTAGATTACTTCCTGCTGATGAGGGGTGTGGGGTTCCTTAGGGCGAGTCCAATCTCTGTGGTCAGGATATCTCCAACCAGCAATTCAGCAATAGCAAAGGCAGCAGCAAAGGGGGCAGCAGCCGCCACAGCCCCGCCCAGGGCTCTCCATGTATACCCTCTCAGGAGTTCCCAGAATTCCAAACAAACTATCTATAGCTGGCAAAAACCACACCCCTCGTAGAGCACGAGACAATCACAGTGGCTGTGGACAAGCCGAAGCAGCCCCATGTTCCAAACTTGAGATTAAAACAAAAACATACTCACATAACATAACTGGGTTTTCTAAGAAACCAACATTCTCACTACACAAAATGCTTTATATACCATGAAATATCATTTAGCCCTAGAAAGGAATGAAGTACCGACATATACTCCAATATGCTGAGCTTGGAAAACGGTTGAGCTAATTGAAATATGCTAGACACAACAAGATAAATATTGCATGATTCCAATTATAGGAACTGTCTGATGGGCAACTTTGCTCAGGTGGAAATGGCAGACACAAGACGGGGCAGGGAGGAAACGCGTCAGCGCTTAGCGGCTACAGAGTTTCTATTAAAGTTGACAAAAAGGTTTGGACAACAGGGGCCACAGATACATAGTACTGTGATGGCAAATTTTGAGTTGTATATATTTATGCCATAATAAAAAATTCCAAGCCATTATAACATGAAAAGATGGTTGAAGATACTGGGCAGAGTTTTACCCTAGTGATGAAAACAGGAAGTGGAAACTAGCCAGGGAGTCTTAGGTCAGGACCCTGAAAGCCAGTGGCTCTATTTTTTTTTTTAATTCATATTAGTGGTGGGCATGGGTGTACAGGCCACAGAGCATGTGGAGGTCAGAGGGCAACTCTGTGGAGCTGGTCCTTTATGTGGGTCCAGGGATCAAACTCAGATGGGTAGAGTTGTGACTCACCTTAGCTTGCTGAGCCATTTCTCAGTCCCTAATTCTTGCTTTTGACTAGAAGCCTGACGTGTCCTTGGTTTTGTCTTAGGCAGAGGCCAAGAATGCCAGGAGGGAGCTCCAGCTCTTCACCTGCTTTGGTCTTATCTTTCCTGCCTTTGATACAGCCTAAATGAGCTCTGAGAAACTGTAAGTGAAGATTTGACCAAGACTGAGAGGTACCTGGACACCGTGCAGGAAGGTCAGCTGGACCTATCTCAATACTTGCCCAGTTCCTGTCCTAAAGAAAGCCCTAGACTAGCAACTCAGTGGGCATCTCAGGCTTGCTCTGCAGGAGCTCCGTCCCCTCCTCATAAGCTCCTACCTAGAATCCTACAATACAACTCTCCCCTTTCACCCTTCTACTTTCTGTAATGTTTATTCTTCAGGTTTGAGGGACAGGACGTGGAAGCCCCTGGCTTGGTGTGGTTTTGGTGGCCACTGATTTTGATGGACACCTTAGCTCTGAGCCGTGCACACCCGAAGCAAAAAAGATTTTGTGGCACCACGGACAGTCTCTCCTCGTTTCACCAGTGACAGGATGGTTAGAGAGCATTTAGAAATTTTGCAACCTTTGATATTTTTTTAAAAATGAACACCCTTGTATGCACCAAGCATACACGGACTAATAAATTCAAACAAATGGCTCTTGAGAATATATTCCTTGGGGTAGGCATAGATACTAAAGGGCACAAGTTTTTGTTTTGCTCGGCTTGGTTTGATTTTCCAAGACAGGGTTTCTCTGTGTAGCCCTGGCTGTCCTGGAACTCACTCTGTAGACCAGGCTGGCTTGGAACTCACAGGGATCCACTTGCCTCTACCTGAGTGCACAAGTTTTTAAAACGACTTGAGGATCATGTAACTGTAAACAGTTTGACCCTCCAAAAGACCTACATATGCACTGCCCCTTTTGCCTTCAAAACTGAGCTAAATCAAACTTTTTTTTGTTTTGTTTTGTTTTGTTTTTTGTTTTGGTTTTTCGAGACAGGGTTTCTCTGTGTAGCCCCTGGCTGTCCTGGAACTCACTCTATAGTCCAGGCTAGCCTCGAACTCAGAAATCCACCTGCCTCTGCCTCCCAAGTGCTGGGATTAAAGGCATGCGCCATCACTGCCCGGCTTGTTTTGTTCTTGTGAGATAGGATCTCACATAGTCTAGACTGATCTGGAATTTCCTGTGCCACCACCTTCCAAGTGCTGGGACGGCAGGTGTTGTGTGACAAAACTTTTTCTAGGGAGATCCAACACCCACCTCTACTCACCCCAGATAGGGATCCCAGTGGACCCCTAACAAAGACAGTGATGCACCCCTGTAATTCTCACACTCAGGAGACAGAGGCAGGGGGATCAGAAGGTCAAGGTAGTTATTGGCTACACTGCAAGTTTGAGGGCACCTAGGATCCATGAGACTCTGTCTCCGAAGGTCACAAGAAAATAAAGAGAAACAAAGGTTTGGATATTGGGAATGGTAAAAACTAGCAACTAAAACTTTAAGGGTGAGGGGTGGTCTGCTTCTGCAGGGGCAGAGAACCCCACCTTCTCTAAGGCATGTGACACACACTTCAGGGAGCGGCTGAGCAAGAACAGGGGCCGTAGTGGTGCGCGGGAGGAGACTGTGGCCTTCTAGAAGGCCTTCAAGGTGGCAAACAGGTGTTCTGCAGACAGATTTCAGCTCTTGGGAAATCACACTGAGGTCTGTTGTCCTCCTTGGCGATTCTTTAAGGACTCCACACAGCAACTGAGCCTAGAGGCATTGCCCAGAAGGGAAAAAGAAACCTAAAGTTAGACTAAAAATAGGTGATTCATTCCTCATCTGGGTGGGCCAGGCAGGAAGATGGCTGCTGCCCCTTAACTAACTCTCAGGTCAGCAAGTTGGTGAGTGGCTTCTTCCTGTCTGGGACAAGGAAGGGGCAGCCATTGGCCGATTCCCACTGCTGTAGAAAAGCAAGAGTACTTTTAGAATGTTCAGCTAAGCTCGATAGAGGGGTGAGACACCCACTTTAGGCTCCTCCATCTTACAGCAGGAAGGGAAAGGAACTTCACACACAAATCTAAGACATTTGAAGATGGCCAGGTGTGGCGGTTCCTTTAATCTTAGTACTCTGGGTTGTACTCTGTGAGTTCCAGGCTAGCCTGGTCTATGTCGTGAGTTCAAGGCCACAGGCCACAGAGCTACAGAGTAAGACACTGTCTCCAGAAAAAAAAAAAAAAGATAAAAAAATAAAAGAAAGAAAGACAAAAATAAAAAAGAAAAACTCCATTTGAAGATTTAGTTTCAGGGGCCAAGGAATTCCACTCTTCTCTGCCTCCTCCTCTTCTTCTTCCTCCCCTTCCTCCTCCTCCCCCCCTCTACTCTCCAGGCCAAAGAGGCTTCTTTTGGGGGTACTATGAGGTATTCACCAAAGAAGACTGATCAGATATGGGTGTAAGCCAATAGAAAGTCTTTATTAGCTGGCCGGTGACTACCCTGGATGTTCAGAATCCCAGTGTAGCACCAAGCCTTTCTTAGGGTGAGCTTTTTAATTTTTGTTTTTTAAGATTTATTTATTTATATATAAGTACACTGCAGCTATCTTCAGACACACCAGAAGAGGGCATAAGATCTCATTACAGATGGTTGTGAGCCACCATGTGGTTGCTGGGATTTGAACTCATGACCTCTGAAAGAGCAGTCAGTGCTCTTAACCACTGAGCCATCTCTCCAGCCCCTCAGGGTGAGCTTTTAAGCACAAAAACCATATTCTGGCTGACATTCTTCCATTGTTAACTTGTTAGAAATAGCCAGATGTGGGACCATAGAAGCCAAAAGGTAAGGTTAGCACATTTAGAGATTTACCGCCTTATTACTTCTATTATGGAGTCAATTGTGCTAAGAGCTGAGACTCTATTACAGGAGATGCACAGGCATGAGGACCTCAGACTACACAGGTGGACATGGTACCATGCCACACAATAGGCATGAGCAGATATCCTGTCATGTTTGGCCATGGGCCGGGGCAGGGGCAGAAGGAAGGAGGTTTTGCTCCATATCTGTGGTTGTCCTAAAGCTTGCTCTGTAGCCTGACCTTGAACCTGAGGCAATCCTTAAGTCCATTTCCCTACTGCTGGGATTATATGTGAGTCACTAATCTCTGCTAAGAAAGAATGTCACTGAAGATTCTAGAATCCTTCCCAGAATCCCCACGGATGAAGTAAGATAATCCTGGATTCAATTGTCAAGTTAGGTGAACTTGGTCAAGGGCTCTGACCCCTGAGCTTCCGTTCTGCCTCCTCACAAGGACTACAGGGAGGACCAAAATACACTGAAGATGAAAAACCCTTTGTGTGGTACTTTTAGAAGGAAGAGATGGAGAAACAGGACCAGTCTTCCCCAGGCTCCTTCATAAACCCACACTAGTCTGAGTTCTAATGTGCCCTGTGACCCCTACCTGCCTACCAGTCTTCGTTACCTCCTGTGTCTTGCCCTTCCCACCTTCCAGGTGCTTGCCACTAGATGGCAGGGTAGGTCTAGCTGAGACAAAGTTTGGAGACCTTTGGTCCAGGTAGATTTTTTTTTTTTCAGGGCTTTTATGGGAGACAGAGTCAAGGGAGTTACGTGGGCAATGACTCCTCTGGGTCTCTTGTATCCATGCTCTCAGTCACCTCTATGATCAGTTTACAGACAAGGGCCTGGAACCTTCCCTGGGTCTGACACTAAACTAGATGTGTCTGTCTGTCCATCTGTCTGTGGTGGGTGTGGAACTCGGGGAAGTAGAGAAAGAACAGCTTACTGCAGAGTCTCAATCCAGCACAGCCCACACAGGACTCAGGAGGACAAGCCTTCAGGGTAGGCAGAGGGCGTCATGGGCTCACAGCAGAGTCTATGCTGTCCCCGAGAGCCAGACTCTTTGCTCTATTGGTTGTGGTGCTACAGCTACGATCCATCATTCTCTTCCACCCCAGGAAACCTTGCAATTCTGAGTTTCATGGAGGCTGCGCAGAAGCAATTTTAGAAAGACCTCAGCTGAGTTGCCCTCCAACTGTGCTTGCTCTGGCAAAATGCGCAGTTTGAGGCTCCTTAAGGAAGCAAATAGAGAGGCAGTGGCGTGAGCCTTTATGACTGGCCTTGGAATTCTATGCCAGTTTGGCTCCACACTCATGGCAATCCTCCTGCCTCAACTTTGCAAGTGCTGGAATTAATAGGTGTGAGCTACTACATCCAGTTAATAACATGAGGTTGTTGTTGTTTTTTTTTTTAATTTAAATTTTAAATGAATGGGTGTTTTGCTTTCTGCGTGTCTGTGCACCATATGCATGCAGTGTCTAGGGAGGCCAGAAGAGGGCGTCAGATCCCCTGAAACTGGAGTTAAATACAGTGTGGGCGGCCATGTGGGTGCTAGGAATTGAACCTGGGTCCTCTGGAAGAGCAACCAGTGTTCTTCACCACTGAGGTATCTCTCCAGCCCCTAAGTCTCTACAGTAGTGCCCTAATCAAGATATTTTCATTTCACAAATAAAGACACTTCAGAAGAGTTTTGGTGGCTTACAGAGCTATTGGAGAGTATCTGTCTCATTAAGTTAGAAAAGATGGGACATCATATTTGGAGTTCAGAAGTCGGGGATTTGGACACATCTTAGCAACTCTGTATGAATGCCAACCTGCTGTACTAAATAAGGACCAACTCTTCCCACAGCTGGTGATAGCCCTTTCTCTCACATAAGCACACAGGGGAACAAGGAAACTAACACCAGGTGAGCACAGAACAGTGGGGTGGGGGGTGGGGGTGGGGGTGGAGACCACAGTGTCTTATATGGGAGACGAGCAGCAGCAAGGGCCTGTAGTTTTAGCTACAGAGGAGGCTAAGTGGGAGGGATGCTCCAGCCCGGGAGAGCAAGGACAGACTGGAAACATAGTGAGAACCTTCTAAAAAGAAAAAGAACAAAGTGAACAAACAAAAAGACAAAGCTAGTCCTGTTAATGCACCTATGTCAGTGTCCAGAATGCCGAGGCAAAAGGTTTAAGAGTTGGAGGCCAGCCTAGCATAACCCTGAAAAAACCCAGCACAAAAACCTAAACAAACCAAACAATTCTTTTGTGTGTAAAGAAATATAAAGCAGAGACATGGTACACGTCAGGGCCTGGGCAAAGCCATGGGGTCCAATGTTGGACCAGTGGGCAGCCGTGCACAGGAATTAGGGGCTCCCTCAGCAGGTCCTGAAAGTGTGTAACATGTTCTAAGAACCACACAGCCAAATGAAGGATGCAGGACGGAAGGGAGCCGGTGGGGATGATGCCCCAGGTGCCTGGGTGTGAACAGCACACTGACACTGGCAACTCCTAAGATGGTGGCTTTCTGACATTAGGGCTTGCCTCCTTGAGCCAGCTTGATTTGGTAGCAGGAACTTCGTGTCCTGACATGGTAGGTATCATGTGGGAAATGTCCTGATTAGGGGAAGGAGTCAGTGCAGGATGGCAGATCCTGCTCTTTGGCAATAGGGAAGCGTGGGCCTGTGACTGTACGGCTGCAGGGGCTAGGCAGCTACTGCTCCTGTCTGTGTCATTACAAGGGACAAGCGCTCGGCCCTGTGGGACAGAAGAAGCCACCCGGCAGCTACACATCTGTTGTCTGCAGATAGGTCAGCCTCTTGTTTTTCTTCATTAATGTGTGTGGCAAAGACACGGGAGACGGTGCCTGCTCTTCCTAGCATGCAGCTGGGTCTCATTTCCTAATATATTCTGCAGCAAACTGCAGCTGTGTAACTGACTTACAGATGCTCCAGTTAGGGTCAAGAGCGATGCAGGAGCTGGGTTATGGCAGTACACGCCTTTAATCCCAGCACTTGGGAGGCAGGCGGGTCTCTGAGTTGGAGGCCAGCCTGGTCTACAGAGCAAGTGCCAGGACAGCCAGGGCTACACCGAGAAATCCTGTCTCAAAAAACCAAACCAAACCGAAAACTGCAGAAGTGATGCAGGATGCTTCTAGGCTTGTGCATAGCTCTTAGCCCTGTTGGCATGGCTGCTTCATCTTCCCCTCACTGATGCCCACAGAAAACTATATTTAGGGAATGGTGGCCCAGCTACTGAAACAACATCTGAAGGACAGCCCAAAATAAATTAAATAGATAAAAGCATCTCTTGAAGGGGCTAGCATGATGGTCCGTCAGTTAAGAACACGTGCTGTTCTTCCGGAGGAACCCAGTTGATTCCCAGCACCTGCACTGGGCAGCTTACCTCCACCTGTGACTCCAGAGCCCAGGCCATCTGATGCTTCGGACTTCCTCAGGAGTCACCTGTACTAAGGTGTTCGTGCACACATGCACAACTGAAAATAGTAAACATTAAAATAAAAATCACACAGATTAGAAATACCTACTTTGAACTTTATTTGAACCAGAAATAAATTAGGCAATTTGAATTGTACTTTATTTATTTATTACAATGGCTCTCATTGCTAACAGGTCATCAGTTTGTGCTGGTTGTTTACAAAGAGGAAAAAGGGATCAGAAAGGTCAAGTAATTTGCATAAGGACACACAGCTAAAAGTAACTATCTTGAGTGGACCTGATTGTCCAACTCTCTATCCCAAATCCTGTTTATAACAATGTACTGCTTCCAGTGTGAGAGATCAGTTCCTCAGTGACTACGCTGTGATTTCTCTTCCTATTTAAATCACCTCTCCATAAACTGGGGGTCTCAGTTGCAAACCAGACAGAGGAAAGAATCCAAGGATCCCACTCTATAGCAAACTGCGTAGGAGGACATCTAAGAGCCATATAGGGCTGGCAGAGCTGGCCCAGGCTGCAGGGCTCGGGTGCACGCTCAGGAGCCTGGAAGTTCTGAAGAGTTTTTGATTTTAATGACACTCCTGCTGGCCCTCTGTCTGTTATCATCTGTGTCCCTGCAATCTGGGTTCAGAGGTGACCTCTATGAGCTGCCCAAAGAGGCCCGGGCAACCTCTTTGTTCAGCCACAATGGCGGAGATAACAAAAGAAAATCAGATGCAGGTGAAAGTTTATTTTTAACATTTCTGAGGCCGAATAGGGATTTAAAATGAAAATCAGAGCTTTTCTGCTGTCTCTCTCCAAAAGTGGCTCTCGGGCGGTATGCGTTTGGCTAGCCAGGACCCCAGTGCGCTTGGATCCTATCCAGGGGCTGCGGGGTAATGGGGTAGACAGTGTGGTCTTTTCTGGGCCTTCTTTTGGCAAGAAATAGACATTTGGGAGCTGGGAAGGTAGCTCAGTTCCTAGAGTGCACGATTGTCCATGCCTATAATTCAAGGTCATCCTTGGCTATATAATGATTTTGAGGCCAGCTTCAGCTATGTGGGGCCGAGAGAGGAGAGGGTGAGGGCGAGGGAGAGGGAAGGAGAGGGAGGGAGAGAGAGAGGAATTACTTTTGTTTGAAGTTGGAGTTGAGCTTGTCCTCTCTGGGTGTGATCAGCTCAGGAAGCCAGGCTGCTCAGGGCCACCCCATATACTACAGTCTCTTCACCCTTCAGTCTAATCGGACTGACCCTTGAACAAATGTGTAGGAAAGGGGGGGTTTGTTGAGCACAAGGGCACGTGGCTTTAGTTACAGTTGGGGAGGTTGAGGCAGGAGGCAGGAGGGCTGCAAGTTTAAGTGTAGTCTGCTTAGAAACAACAACAACAACACTACCCACCCACCCAAACAAACAAACAAACACACCACAAGGAAAAAACCCTTAGCCTGATTTGGGGCAAACTCTGAATTTACAACTTTCTCTGTCCTTGTAAAAGCTCACAGGTGGGCCTGGGGTGTGTGTGTGTGTGTGTGTGTGTGTGTGTGTGTGTGTGTGTGTGTGTGCGTGCGCGTGTGTGTGGTGAGGTGCCTTGCTGCTTAATTGCAAAGGACTTACTGCTCTTAGTGCTTCACTAGTGCTCACTAGTCAGTCACTCTTGATCATTGAGGGCATCACACAACCCAGAGATGGTCCTCAGTGGCAGACTGTGTAAGTCGGCTCAAAAGCTGGTTGGCCTTCTATTGCCCCATGGTGTGTACGAGCATTACTTTCTCTTCCCTGATTTTGCTGTGTGCAGGCTGGGGTGGGTGTGGGGGTGCTGGCTTTCTCCTGAGCACCCAACAACTGCATTTGTTGATGTTGTCATTATTTTGTTTTGTTTTTCCAAGACAGGGTTTCTCTGTTTAACAGCCCAGCTGTCCTGGAATTTGCTTTATAGACCAGGCTGGCCTTGAACTCACAGAGATCTGCCTACTTCTGCCTCCCAAGTGCTGGGATTATAGATGTGAGCCACTATGCCTGGCTCAACAGCAGCCTTTTTCAGAAAGGAGATGCTCCAGGTTCTTGATGGCCACAATTGCAATACAATGTTTCCAAGGAAACAACAATGAGTTCCAGGCCAGCCTGGTCTATAGAGTGAGTTCCAGGACAGCCAGGGCTACACAGAGAAATCCTGTCTCGAAAAACCAGAAAAAAAAAAAAAAAGTAACGATAAAAAAGACCGTTTGGGCAGGACCTGGGGGCTTGTACCTTTAGTCCCAGCAGAGGAGGCAGACTTCTGTGAGTTTGAGGTCAGCCTGGTCTCCAGAGTGAGTTCCAGGACAGTCAAGAGCCAGCTTTAAAGCCAGCTCTCCGAGATGTGTAGGGCCTCCTGAGGGGAAGTAGACAGTCTGAACTGAGCCTCTCTTACCATCTTCTCAGCCCCACAGCAGCTCCACGGTTCTCTGACTAGCCAGCTCCCCACCTTCCTGCACTTCTTCTGGATGGAGAACTTGGTAGTTCCTGACTTCCTGTCCGGCTAATAGCACTTCCTCCATGTACCCGGCATTCCCCACTTTCATCACTAGTAACTTCTAAAATTCAACAAGGGTCAACTCAAGGCCAAATCTCACAGGGCACCTTCTTCTGTCTTCTGGTGTTTTGGCTCCACTTCCTCCTCCTGCTCCTCCTCCTTCTCTTCCTGTCCCTTTGAGATAGTGTCTCACTATGTAGCCATGGCTGACCTAGAATTTGCTCTGCAGACTAAGATGGACTTGAACTTGTAACTAACCTGTCTCCTTCTTCTGTGCTGTGACCAAATGCTTAAGCCATCATACCCAGCCTGTTTTCTCACTTTAAAAAAAAAAATTAATTCTTTGAAAATTTCATACAATTATTTTGATTATATTTACACTCTACTCCTGCCCCCTAACTTCCCGTCCATTTTACTTTTAGTAAACTGTTGACTTCAAGCTGTGTTGCTCATGGACTCACTCTGGATATGGTGCCATCCACTGGAGCAGGGCCAACCTATCACAGAATTCAATAAAATGGACTCTCCCTACCCAGAATCTATCTATTGTTTTCATTCCATGCTAGAATGTTCTCTGGCTTGACTTCATTCAAGCTTTGAGCAGACAGCCACAACTCCTGGTTCATGGGTGCAGTGCTTCTTCTTCTTCTTCTTCTTCTTCTTCTTCTTCTTCTTCTTCTTCTTCTTCTTCTTCTTCTTCTTCTCTTCCCTTTTCCTCCTCCTCCTCCTCCTCCTCTTCTTCTCTCCTTCCTTCTTCTTCCTTCTTCTTTGTATATGTGTCCATCCCCCACCATCCTGGACCCCACAGGGTTTCAGGGTTTCTCTGTGTATCCCTGGCTGTCCTGGAACTCTGTAGACCAGGCTGGCCTTAAACTCAGAGACCCGCCTGCCTCTGCTTCCCAAGTGCTGGGATCAAAGGTGTGTACCCCCACATCCAGGCTTGTCTTCTAATTTTTAAAACTAATGTATTTAATTCTCTTTTATGTTCATTGGTGTAAGGGTGTCAGATTGCTTGGAACTGGAGTTACAGTTGTGAACTGCCATGTAGGTGCTGGGAATTAAACAAACCCTGGTCGTTTGGAAGAGCAGACAGTGCTCTTAACCACTGAGCCATCTCTCCGGTCCCTTGTCTTTTAACAGGGACTTTGCCTGAGCACAAGCTTGGAGTCAGTGCTGATTCTTCTGTTCATTTCCCTGTCTGTCATCACCAAGTCCTTTCTTCCAAAGAGCTTTCGCATTTTCGTATAGTTTGAACCTGAAGGACTTTTGTTCCTATTTATAGAAGAAGAAACTGAGACATGGTGGGCAACAGGACATAATCTGGGTTGAGGTCTGGGCAGTACGGCTCCAGAACTGGTACCTACAACCATGAGACAATTGCACATCGGTGCAACCTGTCCGTGGGGATCTTACTCGCTTTTTCCAATGCCCCAGGCACCCCCACCCAGGTCCTTTCCTTTGTGAATGCCCGTCTTTCTCTTATGTTCACCCTTGCTTTTTACAGAAGCCCCTTCCCCCCTATGGAAAAGAAACTGGATCAGGACTTATTCTCTGTTTAAGTTTTGCTTTCCAGCTGTCAAATCCCTTGTGAACTCCCAGTTCCCCCACATCTCTCTCAGTGGTGCACTGCTAGCTCCTCACAGCCATCCTGAGCACAGACAGCTGTGAGTGTCTTTGCAAGCGATACAGATGCAAACCATTTTGGTGTCATATAGCAAGGACCCGTCTATGCAGTCTGTATTTCAGCAAAGCTTGCTTACACATTTTCTTGAGCAAAGGCCTCTTTCTGGGCTTCAGCTTTCTCATCAGGGAGGCCAACAGAATACAACTGCCTTATAGGTTTTTTGGGGGAAATGAAACACAAAAGTGTTTTTAAAGAAGTGGACCCAGAATACATGTTCTATGTGTTCCTCCGCCCTTGGTCTTTCTTCAGCTGCTGGTAAAACATTACTTCTGCTTCTTGTTAAAAGGGGAATGGTCCAAGATACACCTTCCTCTCTGAATGAAGGGCGGCTGCCTCCTGGTTTAATCCCAAATCAACAGCCTGTTATTTGTTTGCCAAAGAAAAACACTATGCAGGTTCCTTTGTGTGACCCACGTGGACCTCCACCAACAGCCCCAAGCCAGTTCTGAAACGGTAGAGCATTCTGCAAGCTTAGCAGCTCTGTGACCCTTGGAGCGCTTGCTCAGCTGAAATCACTTGCGTCTGGCACCGGCCTTCTCTTTTGATTTTGGCAGCACATGAGGGAGTGAAAAAGCTGGGTTAGTGTTAGGGCTGGGATTAGAACAGATCATCCTGTTAACACTTCTCTCTCTGCTAACTTTATGAAGTTCAAGAAAAGCTTTCTGGGGAATGGCACCAATTTATTTGCCAAAAGCTGCGACGGGCCAAGGAAGACATAGTCAGCATTTGGAACTGCCTTGCCTTAGAATTTGACAGCCAAGGAGGGAAGAAGAATCTGCTGGGGAGCGGGCAACCATGTGGGTAGTGTGGAAAAGGGACTTGGAAGGACTCGGAATGCTGAACAGGCTTGGCTCTCCCACCTGCGCAATGTCTCTCATGCCATCTCTTCCCCTCCTCTAGCATAGAAACCTGCCCAGGTCCTCGTCATCCTCACCAACCAGAGCTACATTTTCTGATGCGTCTCCTTGTCCCCTTATCTGTCCTAAGCACGAATCCCAGTTTTTATGACGGCTGTTCAAGCCTCCCCAACGGTTATTAAGTCAAAGGGTCACCTTTAGCACAGTGTTAAAGCCCCTCCCCCCAAAAGCCACACTACAGTCTCTCCTCACGTCATCCTTCATTTTCTATGAAGACTCTAGTGCCAGCCAGTTAGGTCCATGCCATCCTGCAGATGTGACATGACATACCCACTCTCCTACTCTGGTTTAGTCTCCCATTGGTTTAGTCCCCGAGACTTATGTAATGCACTCGTGTGTGCCAACAAAAGACCCTGGGGACAAGACTATGCCTTATTCATAATTATGCACCTTCTGCTTTGTGCCTTATTCAGCATGTTACTTATTTTATTTTTTAATTTTTTGCAAGCTGATAGGGCAAACTCCCATGATACCCAGGAAGAGCCAGAGCAGTTGGCTGAGTTTATGACTGTGTCAGGATCACTGATTCTGTGCTCATCATGGGTAGCTACTCCCTGTGAGTGCATCTGTCTCTAAGAAACGGTCCGAGGTGGCAAGCATTTTAGCCCAATTAAGTTTACTGTATTAGTTCCTTTCCTGGTCACACCGTGTCCACAGTCATGAATGTTATCCTTTGGCCCACTTTCTCCTTTTTATTCATTCCAGGACCCCAGATTATAGACTGGTGCCACTTATCTTCAAGGGGGGTGGGGTGTCTTCCTCTTCAGCCTAGCTCCCTGCAAAGACCCTGGCAATCACCCCCAGGAATGTGACTAGATTCTAAATCTAGTCAGGTTAACAGAGAAATTGGTCATGACACTCACAAGATTTGTAGATATTGGCTCACAGGATCGGATGGGCTCCTCCCAGGGCTCCTCCTAGTTGCAGCAGCAGCAAAATAAAAAGCTCTCTCTCCTCTTTCACTCTTTCTGTTCCCATATGTTCCCCCCAGCCTCTCTTTCTGTCCTCCTCTGTCCCCTTCTCTGCCCTCATGCCTCTGCTCCAGTCTGTCTGCCTCTACCCCTTCTCCAGGTCCGCACTCCCTTTTCTTCCTCCAAATAAACCTCACTAATACCAAGTCTGTCACATGGTGTGATTTCTCAGGGGCCACCTTGGCATGGGCCCACCAGGTATCCACACCAGCCACCACATTATATTTTATAACAGCAGATCATCTGGGAACTCAGAGGGCACATTCATTGTGATGCTGAACCTGACATGGAGGTCTTACTGGGCAAAAGTCACACCCAGAGCATGAAGCTTGATAGGTTTTAGCAATTCTGGGATCATCAGGGTGGGCTTTCTGGAGGCGGGGACTGTGGAAGTGAACATCAAAGGCTGTGTAGGAGTTAGGTAAAAGTGGCAGATATAACCAAGATAGCCCCAGACTGCCATGGGCATTCAGACCGGGAAGGTCATTGGTGGAGTGGGATGCAGGGATCTGTCAGTCAGGAAGATGCTGGCACAAGAGATGGTTTTGGAAAGTTAGAGACAGGAATAAGATACAGCCTGGAGAAACATCTGGGCAGAGGAAGAATGTGAGAAGATGCACTGAAAAGCAGACAGCTTGCTGTAATGATCATCTCCAAGAATGCTATCCCTGGCCTGTTAGTTAGGAGGTAAACTGTGGGAGGAAGGGGCCTGGAGAGAGGCAATGGTCTGGGTGACAGAGGGTCCAAATGTCCCCAGAGCGTTCATTTGGAATGGTGTGGTAAGACCTACATTTTGGCCAGATACTGATGCTCTCTACTAACAGTGAGGCCTGCAGACCTGGAGACAAGACTCTGGGGCTTACTGGCCTCCATATTAATTACACAGACTCAGCAGGTGGACCCCTTTCCCTGCTGTTTCCATACTGGTTGGTCGAGCTGACTCACTGAGTAGCTAAAGGAGGAAATAGGTAAGCCAGGGCCCCATGACGCTTCCCAAGAACAAAGGGTGCTCTTCTATCTGGAGAAAATACTCAGCAAACATCCCATCTTTGAAGGAACACCCTGAACTTTCCCTTCCTTGCTTCTTAGAAAGTGAAAATTCTGCACAGACCCATTTTGATGGGCCAGGAACATGCTGGGAATTGAGAGGCTCCTGGAGTCCCACAGATTCGCTGGCTGGAGTCTTTTTTTTTTTTTTTTTTTTTTTTTTGGTTTTTCGAGACAGGGTTTCTCTGTATAGCCCTGGCTGTCCTGGAACTCACTCTGTAGACCAGGCTGGCCTTGAACTCAGAAATCCGCCTGCCTCTGCCTCCCGAGTGCTGGGATTAAAGGCGTGCGCCACCACTGCCTGGCCTTAGCTGGAGTCTTATACCATAGTCCAGAGAGAGGACTGTGATATTGTGGTTAGCCTCTGCCTGAGCTCAGACTATCTAATTGTTGGCTCTCTGCTCCTTAGCCCCAGGCTCTACCAGAGACAAGGATCTGCCAGAATGTAGGACTTGAGACAGAGCTGGTAAACAGGTCAGTCCTGAGGACCGTGGCCTCAGGTTTAATAACAGGCTCCTATGCAAGATATGTAAGGAGGGCTCTGGACCCGGCTCTTCCTTCCTGGGTTGACTCTATTTTCAGTCACCTTCAAGCTTTGTAAGTATAAGTTGCCCCTAGCTCCTCTAGGCTAGCTACTTGGTTTGTGTCTAATGAAAATGAGTAATTGTTTCTTTCTCAGGATCATTAGCAAAAGCCTCATAATGTCCTACTATCTTTAACCAGGTTATGTGCCCATTTCTGAGCCAACCATTGCAGCATGGTGGAAGGAGCTGGTGGGCTCCACTCTTAACCTACTGCTAGTGTCTTGGGCGCTTTCTCAGTTGCCATGACAAACCATGTCATGAAAGTGAGAGACCGGATCTCATGGGTTCAGACTCCATCTTAAAGAACCTGACCTAAGGTTGAACTCAAGTTAACTAACAGGGAAGTACCTAGCACCAGTTTCCAGGTTACCCCCCAACAAAACTTCTATCTAGCATCAGTTTCCAGGTTATTCTCCACAAATCTACACTTCCAGGTTACAAGCCCGCCCCTGGCACTCCACTTCCTAACAACCACCATCAGGAGGAAAGCAGAAGTTAAGTGTGCGGTTTGGCTCCCAGCACCAGCCAATTATGTTAAAGGCAACAAAACTCCATACTAGCCCCCAGTCAGATGTGTGTCAGGCTAGATACCCCCTTCTTGCCTCTATAAATGCTCGGGGCTCCACCCTCCCATTCTACTGTGTCAGAGATGGTGGCGTGGCCCAAGCTCCAGCTTGACTAAGACCCTGGTGTGATTGCATTGGAATCGGCTCCTTGGTGGTCTTTTGGGGCTCATGAAAGCTTCCTGACCCAACCCTTGAGGAAGACAGTGTTTATTGAGCTCATTGTCTGAGGGTGCTGTCAGCCATGCTGGGGAAGGTGCGGGGTGCGGGGAGCTCGAGCTGTGGGAGCAGGATTATAAAGCGTGGTCATTCACAGTCAGGAAGTAGAGACAGCTGGATGCTGCTGCTGAGTTTGCTGCCTTTATTTTCCCTTTCTATTCTGGTCAGGGCAGGTCTTCCCTCCTCAGTTAATGCTCTCTGAAGCCATTCTTCTGGATAATTCTAAACCCAGTCAAGTGGATAGCGAAATTGGACCATCTCAGACAGGACCCCCTCAGAGCTGCTGATTGGAGGCTGGTTAGAGGAACGGAGTTGGGGGTCTAGTGGAATGTGGAAGCACACGTCTATGATCCCGGCACTTGGGAGGGAGAAGCAGGAGAATCAGTTCAAGGTCATCCTCATCACACGGCAAGTTGAGACCAGCCTGAATGACAGGAGACAGACAATAGGATTCTAATTGTTATCTACAGCAACCCAAGGCAAGTGAAGTCTGGAATTGCTTACTCTTTCACATCACAGTTCATTATCCAAGGAAGTCTGGACAGGAACTCAAACAGGCCAGGAACTTGGAAGCAGGAGCTGATGCAGAGACCATGGAACAGTGGTACTTACTGGCTTGCTCCTCAAGGCTTGCTCAGCCTGCTCTCCTATAGAACCTAGGACCACCAGCCCAGGGGTGCTCTCATTCACAATGGGCTGGGCCTTATCTCACCAATCACTAATTAAGAAAGTGCGCTATGGGCTGGAGAGTAAGCAAAATAAACCGTTCCCTCCCTGAGTTGTTTTTGGCCACGGTGTTTCCTCACAGCAACAGAAACCCTGAGACGCTAGCATATGTCTACAGACCACTCAACTAAAAGACGAAACAATACACATTTTTCTCAGCAGCACATGGAGCTTTCTCCAAAATTAGTTATGTATTAGGATACAAAGCAAGTCTCAACAAACACAGAAAAAACTAAAATAACATCCTGCACCTCATTGAACCACAGTGGAATAAAGGTAGATATCAATAGCAAAACTACAAAAAGTAACAGACTCATGGAAAGTAAACAAGATGCCACCAGATGACAACTGGGTCAAGGAAGAAATTGAAAAGGAAATTTTAAAATTCCTAGAATTGAATGAAAATGAAAGCAACATACCAAAATCTGTGAAACACAATGAAGGAAGTCCTAAGAGGAAGGTTTTCATTGAAACACAACAAAGGAAGTCCTAAGAGGAAGATTTTCACTGAAACAATAACTTAATGGTCCAGCCTGGTCTACAGAGTGAGTTCCAGGACAGCCAGGGCTACACAGAGAAACCCTGTCTTGAAAAAACAAAAACAAAAAACAAAAAACAAACAACAAAAAAAAAACCCACAATAACTTAATGGTGCACCTGAAGGCTTTGGAGAAACAGGAAGAAATAACAGTAGATGGGAAGAGATACCCAAATCAGGAATAGAAATTCATTATATAGAAATTTAAAAATAGAAATAATCAAGGAGACAAAAGTTCTTTGAGAATATTAACAAGACTGTCAATTCTTTAGCTTAATTATCAAAAAGAGAAAGAAGACTCAATAAAATTAGAGAGGAAAAGGAAATATCTTAATAGGCACTAAGGAAATTCAGAGAATTGTAAAGACAAACTTTAAAAATTTATATACTATAATATAAATAATATTGTCGTGGATAGCCCTGGGGTTGCCAGTATTTTTATGTTAATTCCACTCTCGAGAGGGGCTATCTGGAATGAGGAATGAGTCACATACTCAGGTGGCTTCTTGTGAACCTCCCCAGATGAATAAATGGACCAATCACTGGGCGAGTAGTCAGGATGGAGGAAGAGAGGAAGCAGGAGAGAGTTAGGTCCTTTTGGATGGGGACAGAGTGAGGACAAGATGTAGCTACTAGTGTCTCCCAGTTTCAATGGTGGATTCGCCTCCAGAGGATTTAGATTTAATAAGGCTTACAAGATTAGGTTTTAGTTGTTGCGCCCAGCGACTGAGTTACCATTGTTTCTGAACTAAGTTTGTGTGGTGTTTTTCTTCTCGCAGCAATACAGCGGCAAAGTGTGGGTTTGCCAGATGTGCACCACAGAGGCTGTGCGGGTCTTGAAGCATGGGGCTGGCATGGTAGCGACCCGCCAGTGGAAACCTAGGGAGCTGGGTGGAGAGATCGTGGAGCTCTGAGTCAGATTCTCCATGAAATAAAATAGGTTGGCCATTGTCCACCAGAGCAAGGCCGGCCAGCCCACGAGGGCAGAGAGTTGTCTGTCGGCACTAGTTCAGGAAAGTGCTGGTTCATTTTTTAATATTTCCCAAAACATAATATGATTAGAGAAATGGGAAAAAAATGAAAGAAGTGGGAAACGGGGAACTTTTAGGGAAGAAGGATAGAGGTAAATACAAAAGGAGGGAGGTGGGTAAAATAATAATAAAGATGTCTGAAAAAGCCATAAGTAGTCATACTATTAGCTATCTGAAAAAGCTTATAATACATATAATTCTATATATCAATACACATATATTGATATTAAATATATATTAATAAATATATAGATATTAAATATATAGTAACATATATATAATAATTTAAATGAATTTCTCTCATTTGGGATGACAATGCCCCTCCAAGAACCAAAGACTGCCTAATAAAAACACCAATGCCAGACATTAGAAGCTCTTTTGAGTTGTTGGTCAGAGTTTTTCAAGGAACTCCCCAAAATACAGACTATAGCTACTGCCTTTGGTTGCCCTTTGAAGGTAGAAGTTGTTATTGCTGAGGATATCATGAACTTCGGAAACAGAGCCCAGAGACCCCTTAACTGGACCTGACCTGAACACCACCTCCCTGAGGACTAGCTTTCATGGTAACAGAAGGTGCCATGCAAGCTTCCAAAGGAAGGGAGAGAACTATAGTCATACCCAGATGTGATACCTATGAGCCATAACAATGACTAGCAAGGCGTAATGCCCTAAGTGTGCAGTAGTGCCACACATACCTTGGTGATAACCCAGTTAGCTAATGGGTCTTAAGAGACACTCAATAAGAGGGAAACCATGCCTGGTACTGGGCACCTAGCCAACTACTCAGTGCTAGCAAAGTCATTGATCTTAGAGCAAACCTACAGATACCACTTTACTAAGCCAGCACAATCCCTAACAACATTCTAAATATTTGTCTTTATAGCCACAGATAAGTTTGTCTTCACTTCTCATCAAGGAAACTTCTCTTTGCAACAGCTGGAGACCATTACAGAAAAGTGCAACCAGTCAAAATGCAGAGTTGTGGAGTCCAGTCCCAATGGATATGTCTACAAAACATTCCCAAACTTAAGACTCAGGGAACACTGTGGAAAAGGTGGAAAGATTCTAAGAGCCAAAAGATCAAAGAGTTTGCTGTGGGAATGTCTCCTACTGAGGTCAGAAGCTACATCCATACAGTCTCACCAACATGACTGCCTAAACAAGAACTGAACAAGGAGAACACCAACAGACATTGTTGTGGTCTAGGAGTCACTCCACAAACCATACGAACACCAATCTCAGACAGGGATGGTTTATTGAACTCACATCCTAGTACTGGTCAGACCAGGGAGGGACATAGTTCAGATGGGGGGCTGAAACTGTGACATCAAACATTTCTCAGAGCAGGCTTATTATTGGAAAACCCAGATTCAAAAGTTTAAAAGGCACAGAGGGGAGCAATATTACATTTTGGCTCATTAGTTAAAGTATTAGCAACTTACCTTTAAGCTGATTGATCCTGAGTGAGGTAAGAGGAATGGTGGATGGATGTGAACAGGGGAATTTCAGAACATTGAGATAGCAAAGCATGAGTATCATATCATAACTTTTTGGCTTATTAGTAGCATTCTTCAGTGTCAGTCACAAAACCATAGTGAGCTCATACAAAGATGCAAGAAAGGATGCCCAGTGGTCGGCTCTGACTCAAGCCATAACAGTTCATACTGACCTTGAACTTGATGGATTCTACGTAAAGCTTTTTGGAATTTCTTAAGATTAACAAACTTCATACAGAACAGAACAGATATGTGATCAACATGACCTTGCTCTGAGACAAGTTATTTTTCTTTGTCAATGACTGGCAGGCATAGAACAAAATGGCTACAGCTATGCTGGGGTGGGGGTGGGGGGCATCAGACCAAAACAGATATGCCAAAGTGGATGGGAGAAGGCTGATGAGACCTCAATATACATATACACATATGCATGTAAAAACAATTAATGAGAAAAAGGCCATGAATTTGAAAGGAAGCAAGAGTCTTAGTTAGAATTTCCATTGCTGTGAAGAGACACCATGACCAAGGCAACTCTTATAAGGACAACATTTAATTGGGTCTGGCTGACAGGTTCAGAGGTTCAGTCCATTAACATCAAGGTGGGAGCATGGCGGTGTCCAGGCAGGCATGGCACTAAAGGAGCTAAGAGTTCTATATTTTGTTCTGAAGGCAAACAGAAGACTGGCTTCCAGGAAGCTAGGAAGAAGGTCTCAAAGGCCACCCCCACAGTGATACAATTCCTCCAACAAGGCCACATCTACTCCAACAAGGCCACATCTCTTAGTAGTGCCACTCCCTTGGACAAGCATATTCAAACCATCACAGTAAGAAATGTGTATATGGGAGGTCTTGGAGGGAGGAACAGAAGAAAAAAATAATGTAATCATAATCTCAACAAAACAAAACAAAACAAAACAAACCCTCTTCCTACTAAACTAGAGAATCTAAAAGAAGTCAATGGATTTCTAGATACATATGATCTATCAAAGTTCAACCAGGATGAAGTAACTAAAAACACAGTTAACAACCAATGGGATAGGAGAGAAGAAAAAAAAAAGCTCAGGGCCTGATGGATTTAGCATAAAATCTCATCAGACTTTCAAGGAATTAACACCAATACTCCTTAAATTAGTATCTAAAATAAAAATAGTACTATTTTCATAACTTCAGTATTATTATGACACCCAAACCAGATAAAACTCAACAACAACCAAAAGAGTAGCAAAGGCAAATCTCTCAGATGAACAAAGAGGCAAAAACTTTCAATGAAACATTTGAAAACTGAATTCAAGAAGACATCAAAAAGATCATCCACTATGAAGAACCATTCCAGAAATGGTTCAACACATATAAATCAATAAATATAACTTATCACATGAATAGACTCAAAGACAGAAACCACATGGTCATTTAATCATGGTAAAAGTCTTGGAGATTTTAGGGATACGGGGACCATACTTATATAATAAAGTATTATACAGCAAGCCCTCAGCAACATTGTGCTGCATGCAGGAAAAGTCAAGGCGTTTCTCCACCCCCGTTCAATGTAGTGCTTGAAGTCTTACAATAAAGAAAGAGAGAGAGAAAGAAAGAGGGGGAGAAGAGCAAATATGAAAAGAGAACCTGAAGTCATCTAAGTGTCCATTTTTGGAGATGATACCATTCTATACATAAAGGATCTAAAGACCCCCACTAGAAATCTACAGCTGATAAGCACATTTCACAAAGTGTCAGGCTCACAAAAATCAATGCCCTCTCTTTATCTCAACAACAACAGCAGCAACAGCAGCAGCAACAACAAAACCAACAAAAAAGAAATCAGGGAAACAATTATGAGATTGCCTCAAAAAAAAGGGGGGGGGGGATAAATTTAGCCAAGGAAGTGAAAAACCTTTACAATGAAAGCTTTAAGACACCAAAGAAAGAAATGGAAGAAGATATCAGAATATGGAGAGAACGTCTATACTCTTGGATCCATCTGATGAACACTTTGAAAATGGGTATCGCACTAAAAGCAATTTATATATTCAGTGCAACCTCCCTCAAAATTCTAACACAATTCTTCACAGAAGTTGAAAAACAAAGCAAACTTTGTTTTGAATGAAAACGCAAAAGAACAAGGATAGATGTGGTGGTTTGAACATGCTTGGTCCAGGGAGAGGCACGATTAGGAAGTTTGGCCTTGTTGGAGTAGGCGTGGCCTTGTTGGAGTAAGTGTGTCACTGCGGGGGTGGGCTTTGAGACCCTCATCCTTGCAGCCTGAAACAGTTTGCTCCTGGCTTCCTTTGGATGAAGATGCAGAACTCTCAGCTCCTCCAGCACCATGCCTGCCTGGATGCTGCCATGTTCCTGCCTTGGTGATAATGGACTGAACCTCTGAACCTCTAAGCCAGAGTCAACTAAATGTTGTCCTTTGTAAGAGTTATTTTGGTCATGGTGTCTCTCCCCAGCCATGGAAACCATAACTAGCAAAATAGACAAAACAATTATGACCAATAAAAGAATGATTGGTAGTATCACCATATCTGATTTCAATTTAGTAATAACACCAGCACTCAATTTAGTAATAACATCAGCACGGTACTGCAAACCAACAGACACGTTGATCAATGGAATAGAATTGAGAATCCAGACATACTTAAATCTGAGTTATAGATATATTATGCTCCTATAGTCACTTGAATTTTGAAAAAGACAAAAAACAAAGCCAAACAGACAAAAAAACTGGAGAAAAAAAAATAGCATCCTCAACAAATGGGGCTGACCAAACTGGATAGCTACATGTAGAAGAATGAAACTAGATCTCTACCTCTCACCCTGCACAAACTCATCCAAATGAATCAAGTCAAAGACCTCAGCATAAAACCCGAAACTCCAAGTCTGACAGAGAAGAATGTATAGAATCAGTTCAAGTTACAGGGGTGGGAAAGGAGTTTCAGAGCAGGAACCCAGTAAGGCAGGCATTAATACCGACAGCAAAAAAAAAAAAAAAAAAGAACTTCATTAAACTAAAACGCTTCTCTACAGCAAAGGACACCATCATTTGAATGTTAAAGTAGCATAGAGAATGGGGAAAATCTTTATCAGCTATATCTGTCAGAGGTTTGATATTTAGAATATACAAAGAACTTGAAAAACTAACCACCAAGAAAACAAATTACCCAACTTAAAATCGGGGAACTAAACAGAGAGTTCTCAAAAAAAAAAAAAAAAAAAAAATACAAATGGCTGAGAAACATTTTTAAAAAAATGTTCAGCATCTTTAGTCATCAGGAAAATGCAAATTAAATCTACTTTGAGACTTCACCTTAACCCAGTCAGAATGGTTAAGTTTAAAAATGATAACAAATGCCAAGAAATGCTGGCACGCATATGGGGAAAGGGGAACACTTAATCACTGTCGGGGGAGTGCAAGCTGGTGCAGCCACTATGGAAATCAGTGTAGAGTTCCCTCAGAAAGCTATAAATAGATCTACCATATGATTCACGATCATATATGTCAGCTCTGGGCATGTTCCCAAAGGATTCTATATCCTACTGACAGAGATATTTCTTCATCTGTGTTCATTAATTCTATATTCACAATAGTTAGGAAACAAAATCAGCTTAGATGTCCATCAATGGATGAATGGATAATAAAAAATATAGCTCATATACACAATGAAATCTTATTTAGCTGTAAAGAAAATGAAATTATGAAATTTGCAGGTAAATGGGTGGAGTTGGAGTGATCATTTTAAGTGAGGTAACCTTGACCCAAAATGACCACACTGTCTGTTCTCTCTTGTATAGGGACAGTATTTTTTGTTTTTTTGATATTTATTTTTCTTTTATGTGTGTGGGTCTTTTATCTGTGCATCACATACATACAGTACCCTCAGAGTCCAGAGGAAGTTGTCAGATTCCTTAGAAGTGGAGTTGCAGATAGTTGTTAGCTGCCATGTGGGCGCTGGAACTTGAGCCCTGATCTTTTAGAAGAGCAGTGTGTTCTCATAACTGCTGAGCCATCCCTCTAGCCCAGATGCTAGTTCTCAAACACTCTGGATGCATGCGTTAAACTGGAGCATCCATAGATGGCAAGAAGGTACTAAGGGGCCATAGGGGAATTTCAAGGGAATGGGGAGAGAATGAAAGTAGAATGAAAAGGGAAAGAGGAATAAGAGAACAGGAAGTGGGGGTGGGGGTGGGGCTGCAGGGAGGAGGAGGGATGAAGACCCAGCACTCAAGACCTGTCCCGTGAGTTTTTAGCTACTCTGCTTTATGCTCCTGGGGGGTTGCGCTTCTAGCCACCTGTCCAGGGAATCTTTGGATCCGTGAATG
The DNA here is from genome assembly GCA_028551405.1 of Uromys caudimaculatus. Taxonomy (NCBI): domain Eukaryota; kingdom Metazoa; phylum Chordata; class Mammalia; order Rodentia; family Muridae; genus Uromys; species Uromys caudimaculatus. Next base: position 14,755,982 of record CM052713.1, read on the forward strand.
AAAAACACACACACACACACACACACACACACACACACACACACACTAGCTTATTTTTAATATGCCGTGTAGCTCTCAGTGGTTGGGCACTTCTAATCCTCTGCCTGCCACCCTAGGCCCAGTTGGGGAATTGGCCACTTACCCGAAATCTCACATGGCTGGTTGGCTTATCTTCTGCACCTCCTATGTCTATTCGTATCCCAAGGCTTCATGGCGATTTCCCCTTTTCTCCCCCTGAGTCTTAGCCCTCAAAACTCTAAGGGTCCCGCCCTGTATCCCTTTGCCCAACCATTGGCTGCTGGCATCTTTATTGATTGATCAAGAGCCAATTAGGGACAAGGACCTTTAGCATTTGGACATGTAGATTCCCAGTTGAATCAAAGCATTAGAACCAATCTCCACCAAAGACCTTTGAAAAGGTCATATGGAAACCCACTACTACAGACGCTTTCTTAAATAAATACATATATGGATACATATATAAAGTGGATTTAAGTGGGGCTAAACATAGGAGCCCCCTATAATGGGAGGCAGTGCTTCCCTGAAGACACCATAGGCTATCAAATAAAAATCCTCATGACAAATATGTCACCTCTTTTTGAGTTGTTGGTTACTGTAGTTCAGTAGTCACCCCCTCTCCCAAAAATTATGGGTTATTGCCCTTGCTTATTACCATCCAGAATTTGATGTTAAGACTGTTGCTAGAGACACCACATACATAAGTCACAAGACAGGGAAAAATCAAACTCACTAGAAGCTCTATCACTACTAGATAGCTTTCACAGTGCTGGAGGCTTTTATGCATGATATTAAGGCTTCCATCACTCAAGACCTTTGAAAAAGCCATATGGAAACCCACTACTGCAGAAGCTTTCTTAAATAAATACCCATGCATACACATATATGTATACATATAAAATGGAATTAGGTGGGGATTAATATAGGAACCCCCTATAATGGGGGGCAGTGCTTCCCTACAGACACCATAGGCTATCAAATAAAAGTCCATCTGTGAACCCTGTGAGTTACAATAACAGCAAGCTTACCAATATACATTCACTGGTGCAATAGTGGCACTGTGTTGTGGGAATAACCAACCATTCTCTTATTAGACTTAAAGTCCCAGAAGACAAAACTGATGCCAAGCACCTTTGACTGGGCCAAACCCGCATGGCCAGCTAGATTGTAGGCATCATGACAGAACCTGACACATTTATTCTGTTAAATAGATACAGTAATAAAGTATATATGTTCTTATCTTTATACTGTAGATTAATGCATTTTGCCATTCTGATTAGTGAGTCTTTTTTTTTTCTTTTTTGCAGTAGATGGCAATTAATATAGAGCCACAAATATTTAGATCCAGAGAATAAGAAACTGTGGGACATTTATGTCACAATACCCTTCTCTCTAAGGCTCAGGAATCACTGTGGAAGAGGAAGAGTAATGATTGTAAGAGCCAAAGAGAATAGAGACCTGTAGTCTAACAGTATTTTCTGGACATGACAGGGCCCTTGTACACAGGAACTGTGCATCTGGCACACAAGACCTGCACGAATCAGCTAAGATCCCAGCATGGATGGGGAGGGGCTCATGAAGTCACACCCTAGCTGAGAAACTGTTAACAATGGAGAGTTTCTGGGAGAGTCCATTTTCCCTAGGGATGTAGGCCATGCTTCACCAGTTGGCTCCACACCATATACATAGAGACCACCCTTGATTGCCTCAGTGTGTTAAAAATAACAAAACAAACAAACAAACAAAAAAAAACCCACTTGAAGTTGGAGGGGAAAAGTGTACGAAGAACAGGTGAGGGGTTGGAAGGGAGGGAACGGGTGAGGGATTTGATCAAACACATTATATATGCATATATGAAATTCTCAAGGAATAACCTCCCTAAAAACAAACAACCAAAAAAGAAACAAAACCCAAGGTTCCCCAGAATAGCAGTGTATGCCTGCATCATTAGGGAAGTTGTTAGACATGCAAATTCTCAGAGTCTACACTAGAGTTCCTGAATCCCACAATCTCAGGTCACTCCAGCGGCTACCACCAGTCATATACACTAGGTCAGGGTCTAAAGCCAAGTGCTATGGTGGCTCAAAGAAGCAGCTATGTTGTTTGGTCAGGGACGAGGAAAGCCCTAAGAAGTGAGCATGCCTTTGTGAGGAATTGGAAAATTAAGTTAATGGATTGAAGTGAAGATACGTTTGTAGATAATATTTCAATTCCAATGAAGAATTTTGAAAATTCTTTATGCAGGCAAATTAATTGTTTCTTTTCCTTATGGTCCATGAGTCTATAATCATAATTGTTTGGTTTTGGTTTTTGTTTTTTATAACAGCGTTTCTCTGTCTAGACTAGGCTGGCCTCAAATTGAGAGATCCTCCTACCTCTGCCTCCTGAGTGCTAGAACTAAAGGTGAACCATCACTAACATACTTGTTTGTAACTAGCAAAGATTTTCTACTTTGCTTTGTTTTGTTTTTTGTAGTCCTGGTTGGCCTGGAATTGTCTATGTAGACTAGGATGGCCTCAGACACATAGAGATATGCCTGCTTCTGCCTCCTGAGTGCTGGGATCAAAGACATATACCACAAAGCCCAGCTATTACATAAACTCTTTAAACACTTAGAATAAAATTTGGAAAATTTATCCAGGAAAACTTTGAAGTTATCTGTGGGTTTATTATCTTACCTCATAATGACTATCATTGCCTTCTCGACTTTTTCTTATAGAAATCATTTACATAATTGATATAGCAGTGGGCATATATTGTACATATAGACTTATCATGCTAGCACAAGCATCCTTCATTATTGAGCAGTATTTGTTGCCGAGTCCTGATTGGCCATGTGGAAGGGATGGTGTGATATGGTTTCCTGCCCCTGGAACAGAGCCAGCAGGGCATGGTCTCCATGAGTGTTGCTAGGCATAAGACTTGTTTGTATATTTTACTTTATGTTCCTCCTTTGGGGAAATGTCCTCTTTGCCAAAGTCAATGACTCCATGATAAGCAGAGACAGCATGAGTAAGGGAGGTGAGGTGTGTCTATGTTCTTATCAAAAACAGTAAGCGCTGTGACCTTCAAGATGGCCCTTAAGGCTGTGGGAAAAAACTCTGAAAACATGAGTTCAAAAATATATAATTTCTTAACTATGCAAAATATAAGGATGCAATATAAATTATATGAGGGGGCTTCATGAACCTAAAAAAAAATAGAGGCAGCTGCACTATGAACCAGCTTTTCAGAAAGATACAAAATCAGGCAGATTCCTGATTTCAAGGTCAGCCTGGGACTGAGTGAATTTAGGTCCAGCTGTAGTTGGAATGGCAATCTCAGGATGGGATTCCACCTAGCTAGTTTATTGTCTGTGCTTACAAAGGCAGACAGATCTCTGAATTCATTTGCAATGTTTAAAAAAAATGTACTGTCCTTTTCCTAACAGTCAAGGGGCTAAGGTTGTGGATTGCTGGTTTGTGGGATGGTCAAGAGGGAACCTGAAATAAATGACTGAATTGATATGTAAATAAAAGTCTGGGCTTTTGGTCTGCATAAGGTGAACTAGCAGAGAGTGATAACAGTTATTTTTTAGAATTTTTTTTCTAATGCATTTCTGATTTTGGTCAGAAAATCCATGGAGAGTGAACATAGCTCTTTTAGAATTTCTCATGGGTCTTTTAGAATTTTTTTCTAACAGGATTTCTGACCTTGGTTGGAAATCCCAAGAATTACTTAGAGAGCTGACAAAGCTCTTTAGAATTTTTTTAAGCAGCTACCCAGAGAGAACTGCTTGGAGAGTGAACACAGTTCTTTTAGATTTTTTTCTAGAAAATCCAAGAATTTTTTTCTAGTCTTTTTTGACTTTGGTAGGAAAACTCATGAGCTACCCAGATAGCCTTTTAAAATTTTTTTCTAGCATGAGAGAACTGTCTCTAGCAGAGAACTGTCTCAAGCAAAAAGCTATCTCAAGCAGACTATAGAAACCAAGAGCTATCTATAGGGAGCTGTCTAGGAAGCCATCTCGAGCAGACTACAAGGCTGTCAGCTTGCACCCCATCTTTTGACTTTGAGTCATTCTTTTTGCCACTTTCAAACACCCCTTCTCTCAGGAACCCCTCTCCAAGCCAAGGCTGGTCCTTGGCTGTAGCTATAGTTTTCATTATGTACAGGAAGTTAGCCAATAAATTCACCGTGGCTTACTTAGCCAGTGTCTTATTGACTGCTTCTATTTCTAATGTCTGCAGGGTATGGACTGTTTTCCCCTTGTTTTGAGTTAAACCTTTAGCATAGTTTTCCAGAAGTGGAATTTCAGGGTCACAGGATACAAACTGGTTTATGGTTCTCAATACATTTTGCCAAATTCCTTCCAAAAAGTTTTGTACCAGTTTATAATGCCACCAGCAAGTCTGAGACTGCCAGCTCTTCCACACCCTTGGCAATTTTAGAGATTTTAATTAAAATTTTTGCCAGTTTAATAAGCATAGATTTTTACCGTGTTTTAATTTGCATTTTATTACTTTACCTAATATTGCACAATATGTTTTTCCCATGTAGCTTTAAAGTTCTCAATAATCCTTTTATGGTTACCAAGTCCTTTCAGTATAGGGATTTGATGAATGACCGTGAGGACAGAGCCGTCCACTGTAGAGACCACCACAAGGAGGCTATGCAGCAGCCTCTGAAGGGCTCACTCAAAACCTTTTAGGCACAGACATTGTTTTCAGCTCCCTAGCTCACCCACTCAGTAAACAGTACTACCACACTCTCTCCTGGAGGTCAACAGCCAAACCTCCTTGTGGATCTGGTTTCCTTCTAAATCATATTTCAGGTTGCCGGCAGACCTACCATTCTAAGGTCTAAACATAAATCGACTTTTTGCCCCCCCCCCCTTTTTTAACAACTCCTCTACTCTCTCGATGTAGTTCCCAACTCCCAAGTCCATTTTGCAAACCCTCTATCCTTTGGATCCCACCCTGCTCTTAAAGATTTATTTTTATTTTATTTATTTATATTTATAGTATAAATAAATTTTATTTTTATGAATAAATATATATAAAGATTTATTAATTATTTTTATAGTGTATTTGGCCTGCATGTATGTCTGTGAATGTATACTTGCTTGGTGCCCACAGAGGCTAAAAGAAGGTGTCAGATCTCCCGAGACTGGAGTTACAGGTTTTGTGCCACCATGTGGGTGCTGGGAATCCAACCTGGGTCCTCTGGAAGAAGGGTCAGTGCTCTTAACCACTGAGCCATCCTCCAGCCTGCCCTGCCCTGCTCCTATCTGAGTGGCACAGCGCCAGGAGCCTTGTCCCAAAACTTTGAACATCATAGCCACTTTTTTTTTTTTTTGGTTTTTCGAGACAGGGTTTCTCTGTGTAGCCCTGGCTGTCCTGGAACTCACTCTGTAGACCAGGCTGGCCTCGAACTCAGAAATCCGCCTGCCTCTGCCTCTGCCTCTGCCTCCCAAGTGCCACATTTTAAAAATTGTTGACTGAGACTAAGGTTAACTGATGCGGAAATAGTATCTGTTTCTATGAGTGACCTCATTAACGTGCCCCGCCCTGTCTCAAGGATGGTATTTGCTTACCTCTGGCTTGGTCTCTGAAGTATTTGTTTCTGGTACATGACGGGCAGGCGAGTATGGAAATAGGAAGTAGCATTTTAGAAACTGACACAGCAACCGGATAGGATAGTTTTCTGCTTAGGATCTAATAGAAAACTGGGTTTTATTTTGGGTCTAAAATTTTCGTATCTGCTTTTGAATGGCACAGAATAATGAAGGTGCTTGAAATAGATGGGTAACTGTGCTTGTGGAGACCGGAGGACAACATCGGATATTGTTCCTCTTTGGGCCCTATCTACAAGTAATCTAGGTTGGTGAGCCACAAAGGTCTGCCTATCTCTGCTTCCCCAGCTCCGGAGTTACAGATGTGTGCCTCTACACCTGCTGTTTCTACTTTATGTAGGTGTTGGGGATTGAACTCATGTCCTCATGCTTAAAGGCAAACACTTTACCAACTAAGCTATCGACTTGGTCCCAAGTTTTTCAGTGAAGAGAAATGCCAAACACTGATTGATTGATTGTTGTTGTTTTGGTTTAGATTTGGTTTTTGAAGACAGGGTTTCTTTGTGTAGTCCTCGCTGTTCTGGAACTCTCTAGCTAGATCAGGCTCCAGCTCACAGATCCTCCTGACTCTGCCTCCCAGATTCTGGGATTAAAGGATGCACCACCGTTGCCCCGTACATTGAATTATTTTCAACGGTTTTGGTGTTTCACCTCTGACTGGCTGTGTGACTAAGGCTGGGTGTTTTTTACTTGTTTGGACCCCGTGCTTTGTACTGAGGCCAGGATTGCATGGCCAGACTCACTAAAGTGCCACGGGCTACAGAGCAGAACCTAGTGGTACTTCTAAGAGTTTCCCCACTATCAGCCGGATGAGATCTTCTTTTGTGTTTAGAAATGGGCCTCTGTGTAGGATTTTACTAGAAGAAAGATTTCACTGTTATCAAACGACTGGGGAAACTTAGGCTTGCTTCCCTCCCTCCTCCCTTCCTCACTTTTTAAAAAAAATTAAATATATTCTATGACAGTTTCATACATATATACAATGTATCTGGATTTTGTCCACCCCCCCCAACTCCTCCCTCCACTCTGTGTGGACCCACCGCCCTACAGGTGCCCTGTCTCTCTCACCTTGAGCTCTTCCTCCCCTCCTCTTTCAGTTAGTGCTCCCTGTGCAAGCATGGGCCACCAGTGACCACATCTTCAAAAGAAAATGACACCCCCACCCCTCAGCAGCCTTTCTCTGCTAACTCTGTCTAGCATTGTGTCATGTAATAGCAGATGCCTGACTCAGGCATAAGTCAGGGGTGAGGGTTGGATAATTGAATGAGTAAAAGACAGGCATGGTAGGTGAATGGCTACATCCCTAATAGGGAGCAGGTAGACTAGCATATTAGGAAGTGCCCTGTTTAAGGGCTTCTGCCTGCTGCTGCCATGTGGCACAGGAGCCTGTTCATCAGTATATAGAATCTAGAAGCTAAGCATGCCTCATCTGCCTCTGGATTCTGTGGTTCTGAAATTTTTGGATTTTTTTTTTTAATGCTGAATAAGTAGGACATATGAAGTATCAGGTTAGTGGACCAATTGTCTCTGCAGTTGCTTAGCGCTGTGTCTGGCACATGGTGAACAGAGTATGGAGCGGAACTGTCATCCTCATCCTCATTATTACCTAATAATGGTGTAGCCGACTTGGATCTGTCAATAATTGCAATGGAGCTGCAACATAATTATACAATTTTGTGCCATTCAAATTTAATTCCTCTAAAAGCCATACCATAAAACTGGAACATTTGGGAGAATTATTGACAGCAGGAAAAAGATAAATAAAGTCTCAGATGAATTTGGGTCAAGTCCAAGGTGGTTCTTCTTTCAAGCCTGCCCCTTCAGACTCATGACTACTCACAATGAAAGTGTGTGGGTGGCCAGCACCAGAAGATATTTGGATGCATTGTTTCACTTTGTGTCCCCAAATCAGGCCTATCCCAGTGGTTTGCAACATAGTTACCAACAGGTGTCTAGATCTGAGGCTTCTTTGTCCTGCACATGACTTCTGTAGCTTTATGGCCTATTAGTTGTTGGTGGCCAGCTAACTGTGGTAGAAAAAAGATTTCTCATAGTCACAAAAATGAGTAGAGGAGGTTGAGGGGAAAAGAATCTTAGACCTTGTTCTTTTGTGCGGCTGGGAAGCAAACCTACGGTCTTCCATATGCTAGATGCGCAGACTACAGTTGATCTGCTGCTGAAGTCCCAAAGAAGAACTTAAAGCAGATGGAAGAAGAGAAGATGGCCAAGAGATAAGCGTGAAGAGGAAGGGCCAAGCAATAGTGATCAGAAAGTATTGATCCTTGAGATCCCACAGATTCCTTTGAAACTTGCTCTTGGGATGGAGAGAAGGCTTAGGGGTTACTGTTTTCTGCAGAGGGCCAGAGCTTGCTTTTCAGATGGGCAGCTCATAGGCTTGTATTTACTCCAGCTTCAGGGGAATCTGATCCTTTTGGTTTGGAACAAGTTATATAGCCCAGGATGGCCTGGAACTCACAGAGACCTGCTTCCCCCTGCCTCATGAGTATTAGGATTCAAGGTGTGTGCCACCATGCCTCGATATATATTTTTTAAGATTTTTATTTTATCTCAATTATGTGTATGTGTAGGTATGGGGGATAGTATGTGCATAGGAGTGCAAGTGTGTACAGAGTCCTTGGAGCTGGAGTTATGAGTGGTTGTAAACTACCCAGCTTGGATCTTCTGGAAAAGGTAGTGCACTTGACTGGCAAGCCATCTCTACTGCCCCTATATTATTCCTGATAGTTCCTAGACCAGACAGCTGTGTGAAGGTCAGAGAACAACTTGTGAGAATCCATTGTCTGTTCTTTCTTTCCACTCTGTGAGTTCTGGGAATTGAACTCAGTTTGTTAGGCTTGGTTAAATACTTTGACCTTCTGAGCCATCTCACAAGCCCTCCTCATTTCTTTAGAGACAAAAATGCTTCACTGAACTTAAAGCTGAGCTGGGCTGTAAGACTCAGAAATTCTGTGCTGCGTCTCCAGGGCTGGGATTACCGTGGACCACCACACCTGACTTCTTACCTTGGTTAGATCAGAACTAAAGTCCTCTTGCTTGTGTGGCAAGCACTTCTATCTCTCTAGCCCCAATGTTTTAATATGTGCATTCATTGTGGAACAATTTAAACAATACAATTAACATACTTGTCATCTGATGCTTTGATGGGGAATCTGCATGTGAACACTGAAGGTCCTGTTCTCCAATTGGCTTTTGATCGATCAATAAAGATGCTAGCAGTCAATGAGCTGTGTTTTCCCACAGGCAGACTAGCAGATGCCAGGGAGGAGGAAAGATTCACCATACTTTGGAGGGAGAGAGCCACCAGCCATGTGAGATTTAGGGTGGAGTGGCCATTGGCTGCTTCCCTGACTGGGCCTAGGGTAGCAGGTGGGATATTAAAAACATAATTAAACTGATGGTAGATTTAGGGAGCTGGGGCCTGAAGAGATGGCTCAGTGGTTAAGAGCACTGACTGCTCTTCCTGAGGTCCTGAGTTCAATTCCCAGCAACCACATGATGGCTCACAACCACCTGTAATGGGATTGATGCCCTCTTCTCATATGTCTGAAGAGAGCAACAGTGTACTCACATACATAAAATAAATATAATAAATAGGGGACTGAACAAGGGGAAGGTAACTGGGCAAAATTAGAGGTGTTGAGCTGGGAGTGAAAAGAAGGACGCGCTAGCCAAGGAAGGCTTAGAAGAACCTGGCCCTGGAGCTAAAGCACATCAAAAATAAGTTAATGTGTGTGTTTCTTTCATCTGCAGATCCGAGAGAACCTGGGCGGGGCTGGTAGTGCTGTCTGCCTGGAGTTTAAAGCACCGTAGTAGGAACCATACACTACATCATCTCATATTTGTGTGTGTGTGTGTGTGTGTGTGTGTGTGTGTGTGTGTGTGTGTGTGTGTTGAGAATATTTGATTTTTTTTCTCTTACCAGCTTTGAAGTGTACTCAATAGTGGGCCGAGCATGGTGGTGTACATTTTTAATCTCTCAGGAGGCAGAGGCAGGCAGATATCTGTGAGTTCAAGACCAGCCTGATCTACAGAGCAAGTTCCAGGACAGCCAGGACTACACAAAGAAATCTTTGTTTCTTAAAAAACAAAACAAAACAAAAAGATATATACTTAATAGGACTGAAGAGACAGCTCCGTGTTTATGAACACCTCTTGTTCTTCCAGAGGATCCAAATTTAATTCCTGTCACCCACATTGGGTAGTTCACAACCACCTGTAACTCCAGCTCCATGGAACATCTGATGCTTCTGTCTTCCACAAGCACCTGCACTCATATTTGCACACACACACACACTCACACACACTCACACACATACTAAAATAAAGTAAAATAAAATAAAAATAATTTACATTACAACTTCACAGCCTCCCCTTTCTGTGCAATGGCTCTCAAAAGTGATTCGCCCCTTAAGTCAGAAATGGATACTTTGATCTGCGACTCCCTAGCCCTTCTTACCCTGCCTCCCCCCAACCTTTGGTCATTAATTACTACATTCTTGGTTCTATGGGTTTAGCTTTTTGAGATTATAAAGTAAGTGAGATCATTAAGAGTCTTCCTGTAACCATTTTCTGTTTGTTTGTTTGTTTGTTTGTTTTTCAGGGACATTCTACAGTTAGATGCCACCATCTTGAATATCAGATAGGAATTCTGAGTAGAGAGAGGAGCGGTGGACTTCCTTCCTCCCCCAGGCGGAACTGGGGACAGCTCCACAGCTGACCCTGTGGGAGGCCTGACAGCTGGAGAATAGGCCTTCTCTCTGCTTGGGCTTTATCCAGGACACGGGTCCTTTTAGAGGAGCCCCTTGGGGCCTGGGTGGGCAGCTGCTTTGCTTTGGTGCCACTCTCTAGGCAAAAGATTCAGTGTTTGGATTTTTATTAACCAATAAAGTTAAGGGGAAACGCTGGGGGGAAAAAATCCTAGCACCCTGTTGTTACTCTTATGAATGAGTAACACAGCTCGCAACTAGACTATTAATGTCTAAATGGGTTTTCTGTGCTCCAAGCCAAAACACATTTCATAAAGTTACACAGAGATGGACCGCATCCTAGTTAATAAAAACAGTCATGTGCAGAGGATGCCTGGGCCAACCAGAGGGGTGCTGGCTGCCGGAAGGTTGCTACAGTTACTGTTCCAACTGTGATTTGATTTGACTTTTCAAAAACAAAAGATTTCATTAAATACTTGAACTTAAACATTATTACCTAATTCTAACTCCAAAAGTATATTTATTGTGCAGGTTATTGGAAATACATAGATAGTTTTTATTTTTAATTTTTTAAAAAAGATTTATTTATTATATGTAAGTAAGTACACTGTAGTTGTCTTCAGACACCCCGGAAGAGAGCATCAGATCTCATTATCTCATTACGAATGGTTGTGAGCCACCATGTGGTTGCTGGGATTTGAACTCAGGACCTTTGGAAGAGCAGTCAGTGCTCTTAAGCGCTAAGCCATCTCTCCAGCCCCAGTTTTTATTTTTAAATGAATTACTTTGACTAACTCTCTCCCAAGAAGTCCTCTAATTCTCTATGAACAGAGGATGATTTTGAACTTCTGATCTTTTTATCTCTACTTATTAAGTTCTGGGGTCACAAAAGGTGCCACCATGCCCAGTTGATGTGGGTACTGGGATCAAACTCAGGGCACTGTGGTTTAGGCAAGCACCCTCCCAAATGAGCAACACCCCACCCCAATTTTCAATATCATAAAATCAGCCACAACCACTTATTTGTAAATAGACATATTTCTTTTTTCCTTTTGCCCCCTGTACTGGCTAATTTTGTGTGTCAATTTAACACAAGCTGAAGTTATCACAGAGAAAGGTGTTTCAGTTGAGAGAATGCCTCCATGAGATCCAGAGGTAAGGCATTTTCTCAATTAGTGATCAAGGGGGGAGGGCCCCTTGTGAGTGGTACCATCTGTGGGCTGGTAGTCTTGGGCTCTATAAGAAAGCAAGCAAGCAATCCAGTAAGCAGCATTCCTCCATGGCCTCTGCATCAGCTCCTGCTCCTTGACCTGCTTGAGTTCCAGTCCTGTCTTCCTTTCGTGATGAACAGCAGCATGGAAGTGTAAGCCGAATAAACCCTTTCCTCCCCAACTTGCCTCTTGGTCATGATGTTTGCGCAGGAATAGAAACCCTGACTAAGACACCCCCTACTCCTTTTGTTGAGGCAGGGTCTCATTATGTAGCTTTAGCTTGTCTAGAACTCTTTTTGTAGACCAGGCTGGCTTTGAACTCAGAGACCACCTGCCTCTGCCTCCTGAGTGCTGGGATTAAAGGCGTGTGCCACCAGGTCGATTTATGTATGTACATTTTAAATTTTGGAACTGAGGTAGGAAGACCCCTTGAGGCCAGCAAGCACAAGAGCACCCTAGACAGCAGAACATGACCCTATATCAAAATAAAGAAATAAAACTAAGAAAGAAGTGAACCCCAGCAGCTGCGGCCACGTCTCTGTCTGGCTTGGGACCAGTGACTAGGTTTTTCCCTCTTAGCTTTGCCTTTTGCAGTAGGAATCTTTACCTAATGCTGCTTGCTCATTGTGTTCAAACGCAGATCATTTATCTCCTGGTTTCACAGATCCCCAGATGGAGAAAGATTTTGCCCAGGATATTCTATGTCCCAAGTCTCAGCCATCCTGATTTAGAGGATGAAGTTGAAAACTTTCTGAGTTGATATTTACATGAGATTTTGCACTTGCAGTGGATATTGAAATAGCTAAAAAGATCTTGGGATGGGGTGAATGTGTTCTCAGGGTGGGGGATCGTGGGAATTCTGCCTTTGTTTGGTTTTTTGTTTGTTTGTTTTTGTTTTTTTTTGAGACAGATTTTCTTCATATAGCCTTGGCTGTCCTAGAACTTGCTGTATAGACCAGACTGGCCTCAGACTAAGGGATCCCCTTGTCTCTGCTTTCTGGATGCTGGTGTTAAAGGCATGTGCCACCACTGCCCAGCTTCTATCACTTCTAAGTATATCTATTCCAGTTATTCATCTTGGGACTGGAAATGACCACAGGATGACTTTGGGGACCTACTGGACCTACTGTGAGTTGGATTTCGGCCAAAACTCCATTAATCACCTGACCTCAAAAATCTGCAACCCCATACTTTAGCTGGAGGGCTACAATGACTCTTAGGGGTCCCCTGGCATCAGTGTCAATTCTGAACCAGTATCCAATAGACCCCAGAATATCTAACTATTTTCTTTCCCCAAGCACACAGTCACCCTTGTAAAAGGCTGTAGGTCCCTCTGGGAAAGGACTGGAGAAAGGCCAACAGCAAAACCTCTTAGGTATTTATTAAAGTCCTTCCTCAGGAGGACCTGGCATTCCCTTAATTCAAGGGGCTCTGATCTAAAAACTGGCTCAAGTCTGGGAATTGGGTCCTTTTGCAAGAATCCAATATAGCTCTTATTTAATTTATCTGAGAATGTTTCTTACACACATCAAACAAGAATGCAGTAGGCTTCTTATCTATTTCATGCCTAGAAACACCGTATCAGCTGGTACCCAATGACTCTACGAGTCATGCCGCCATAACAATCACTTTGCCTGTGCTAACTATTACAGGTCAGGCCATAATGGACATTGCTTTGTCTATGCTCCCATTATAATAATTACGATCGCCTTGTCTCTGGCGATTCAATGCTGCCACACGGCCATTGCTACTTTGCGGCCAAATTAAACCCATTGCATTTAATTCATCCAACTGAGCAGCAGCATCTCCAACCCTAAAAGGTCTAGCCCAAGGAAAAGGGCAAGAACAAAACTCCTCAAGTGTGCTGGTGCCCCTCTTACCATCTTGTGTCTTACAGGATTGGTAAAGGGCATATTTTCTGGACTTTCCCATTGTGGAGGATTAGGTTTTACAAAACATACCCATTCTAACATTGCAATTTCCGAGCCTCAAAACCCCTTCCTCAACATTAAGACAAAGGATACTAGTTACCTCCTTTTCAATAGGCCATCTTTTTGATAAATGCTTTAGCCAATCATTCAAACAAAATTTTCATCACACCCTCCCCCCACTGTGAAAGCTTCCATGTTAAACCTAGAAGCTCCCCTGAGTGGGCCCATGTCAATCAACTCATCCTGATCCAGCTTTATGTTCCTCCCACTGTTAATCTCACACCCTGAAAAATCCATTCCCACACATAGTCCCCAGACTTCTGCTCAAATGAATTAGCAACCTCATTAAGCTTTTTAGTGGTGCAGTTTTCCTCCTCATGGATCACACTTTCTATCTCTGCTCAAAGAGCCTGCTTAGCCTTATAGGTCTAGAGGCAGCTATTGTCGGACCCTGAGGGACACTGCTATTGTCTTGCCTGTCATCTTCTTCCGGTGGAGAGACCATTTCCCCAGTTGAGATAACCCCCTGAGAACCCAAGGGTTCAAACCTCCAGCCTTATTAGGGTCCTCTCACACACCTCCATCCTAAATTACAAGATGCTCAATTAATATCCTTACTTTAACCACTGACATCCTGAGGCTGGGACTTGAATTTTGCTGCAATTCAGCCAACCTTATAATAAGGACTTCTGTTTGATTTTCTGCAACAGCTCTGTGGCTGTTGGAGAGGAGACTCTCTTCCAGGGCATACTCAGAAATCTTTAGAATGTTTGTGTGCTTCTGGAACTGGTCAATTTTAACACTGAAGTCATTGCTCTCCTTCACTGTATTATGAGATACAAGAAATTGTTTAATTTTATTACGGAGCTCATTCTTTTCCTTTGTCAGTTTATCCAGAGATGCTAGGAGCAACCAACCAGCAGCGTCATGTTCCTTATTTTTCTACAAACTGTCAAAAGTTTGATATACAGAATCACAAAATTCCTTTCCTCTCATAATTGGTGAATCAGGAAAATCAAATGCACTGTCTTGATAAATTTATAAAATAGTTCACACCATGGGCTTTCACTAATCTCCAAGCTTGTAGGAGAGGCTTTAATAATTGTAGGTGTCAGGCTGGAGAGATGGTTCAGTGGTTTAGAGCACAGATTGCTCTAAAGTCCAGCTCTGACTCCAGAGGTCCTGAGTTCAATTCCCAGCAACCATATGGTGGTTCACAACCATCTGTAATGGAATCTGATGCTCTTTCATGGTGCGTCTGAAGACAGCTACAGTGTACTCATAGTCATAAAATAAATAAATCTTTAAAAAAAAATAATTGTAGGTGTCAGCAGATTGGCACACCTACTCCAGATACTTAAAAAAAAAAAAGAAAAAGAAAAAGAAAACTCATCCTATACTTCTGTTATTCCAACCCCACTCTCATTTACCAAAATCTACATTAGTCAGGATTTTCTAGAGGAACAGACTGATAGACAAATAAATATACCTAAATATCTATATAGATACATAAAGGGGATTTATTAAAGTGGCTTACAGGCTGTGGTAGAGTTAGTCCAACAATGGCTGTTTACCAGTGGAGAGTCCATTGTTGTTTAAGAATACAATAGCTATTCAGTCCACAAAATCACTTCATCATTAATAGAATAGATCTTTTGACTAGGAGACATGTCTGCTCCTGACAGTGCCTCTTAGTGCAAAGAAGATACTGAGCATCATAACCTCCATATAGAGGTGTTCCTGTGGCAAGGTAGCCCTGGGGCAAAAATTGCCCAAAATTATCTTCAGACCAAAAAAAAAAAAATACTGTCCAGGAAAGGACACACAATGCGGGCCAGTTGACAGCTTAGCTCTGCTAATACAGGGTAAGCTAGTCCTTCATAATTTCTGCTTCACTTAAGGTTTGTCAGATGGTTCTGGGCCAGAAGGCTGAAGACAAATGATTTCATGTTTTAGGAATATTGAGGACTGTCCAGGCAGTCAGTTGTCTCTACAATTTGTTTAAGTTTTAAAAGCCTTATTTTTATGCTTCTTATATATTCAGATAATGTTTAATTCGTTCTCGGATCTCTGACGGGGTTGAAGACTAGTTACAGTCTCATAATCAAACTTAAGTTGTTTAACATTAAGGAAGATGATCTAGATTTGAAAAGATGGTTTTCAGATGGTAATACAGGTTAAAATCAAAACATAATTCAGGTATAGAATTGTAAACTCTTTAAGTTAGGATCGATGTCAGAGTAATGTACCTAAATTGACAAAATTGATGGACTGTATATTATCAGTGTATATCATACCTTCTAGTTTACATAACTATTATAACTATATATATCTGAGAGAAAAGGCCTTCTTAATGGACAAAAGGGTGAAATATTGTGGATTTGGTATAATGCTTGTATTATGTTAATTGGGTGCCCAAAATTGCACGAGAATCTGCACGTAAATCGTTGAAGGTCCCTGCCCCCAGTTGGTTTTGATTGGTAAACAGTTGCAAGTGACCAATGGCTGGGCAGGGAGACATAGGCAGGACTTTTAGGATTCCTGGACAAGGGACGGGAGGGGGACCAGGGAAGAGGAGGAGGAAAGAGTTAGCTGGGGAGGAAGAAGAAGACACCAGGCCTGAGAGATGCAGAAGAAAGAGCAGAGACATTATGTAAGAGTTGGGGATCGTGACCCAGGAGGGCTACAGGTCTGGGTCTGGGGCAGCCAAGATAAAATATAGGTTCTAGTGAGTGATACATTGAGATTATCAAAAAATACATCAACCACCTGGAGGGTAGGAAGTGGCTCAGCCATGAGCTGTTTAAGGCATATTAAAATATAAGGCTGCATGCCTGTCTTTCATTCAGGAACTCAGAACATAAGGGCAGGTAATGAGGAATGCTGCCGCCCCCAGGGTTGATTTGAGCAGTGACTATTTGGGTTCGACTACACATGAGGCTGGATGTCTTAGCTGGTCTTCAGTATATAGTGGAATCCTAAAGAAGTAGGCTCTAATGCCGATGAAGGGATGGACTTGTCACTGAGCACAAGGGCAAGCAGTCAAAGAGACAAGCTTCCTTCTTCCATGTCCTTTACATAAGCTGCCACCAGAAAGTGTAACCCAGATTAAAGTTGGATCTTCCCACCTCAAAAGATCCAGATTAAAGGAAAGTCTTTCCATTTCAAATGATTTAATTAAGAAAAAATCCCAGGCCAGTGATGGTGGTGCATTGCTTTAATCCCAGCACTTGGAAGGTAGAGGCAAGTGGATCTCTGTGAGTTCGAGGCCAGTCTGGTCTATAGGGCAAATTCCAGGACAGCCAGGGCTACACAGAGAAACCCTGGAGAGAGAGAGAGAGAGAGAGAGAGAGAGAGAGAGAGAGAGAGAGAGAGAGAGAGAGAGAGAGAACAATCCCTCACAGGTATACTCAGCCCTTGGATTTTAGTTCATTCCAGGTGTAGACAAGTTGACAACCAAGAATAGCCATGACATGTATGAATCTTGGGGATCCAGGATCACAAACAGAATTTTCCTCCAAAGACACATTCTTTCTGGAACCTCAGAATGTGATTTACTTGGGAGTAGGTGTGGTTAACGCATAGGTTATGGTCCTATTGGAGTTTGGTAGGCCCTTAGTCCAATGTAACTGGTCTCACAGGAAAAGAAGAAACATAGAAAAACAGAGGGTGCCGGTGAGCCGAGGGTGGATCAGAGTGATTATCTGTGTATACCAGGCAATACCCAAAGCTAAGAGAGAACCACACAGGCCCCATAGTCCACATATACCTTGGCTTTGGACTTCCAACCTTGACTGTGAGACAGTGTGTTTCTGTTGTTTTGAGCCATGCAGACTGTACAGCTGCCCTAAAAAGTGAACAGAAAATGTATATTGATAAGTTATTTCTCTGACAGTGAAATGAGCAAATTCAAATCAGATTAGATTATATTAAATGCATGTTTATTGGGAAGCTGCTCTCAGGAAGGGGAGTTCACTGGTCCCAAAGAAGGAGGCCAGGGAAGTCACCATGGGGGGGGAGAAAGAAAGAAAGAGAGCAAGAGAGTAAGAGCGAGAGTGAGAGAGAGCGAGAGTGAGAGAGAGCGAGAGTGAGAGAGAGCGAGAGTGAGAGAGAGCGAGAGAGCGAGAGTGAGAGAGAGAGAGTAAGAGAGAGAGCGAGAGTCAGAGAGAGCGAGAGAGCGAGAGAGAGAGAGAGAGAGAGAGAGAGAGTAAGAGAGAGAGAGAGAGAGTAAGAGAGAGAGAGAGAGAGAGAGAGAGAGAACGAGAGAGTGAGCACAAAAACATCTGGATTGCCGAACAGTGGTGGCGCACACCTTTAATCCCAGCACTTGGGAGGCAGAGGCAGGTGGATTTCTGAGTTCGAGGCCAGCCTGGTCTACAGAGTGAGTTCCAGGACAGCCAGGGCTACACAGAGAAACCCTGTCTCGAAAAAACAAAACCAAGAACAAAAAGGCCAACATTAAAAAACCTCTCAAAATATTTTATTTTTACTCTTTATTCTTGTGTATGTGTGTGGTGTGTGTGTTATGTGTAAGTGGGGTCTCTGTGTGAGGATGCCTGAGGAGGCCAGGAGAAGGCATTAGATACCTTGGAGTTGGAATTATACGATTGTAATTTGCAAGATGTGGACACTGGGCTGTGTCTTTGCAAGAGCAGTACATGCTCTTAACTGCTGAGCCATCTCTCCAGTCCCTAATAAATTAGTCTTACTTTTTATTAATTTATTAAAATTGCTTACTTATACAAGAAAAGTCTTGAGAATTCTAATGTTGTGCATCTTGTTTGTTTGTTTGTGTGTTTTTGAGGCAGGATCTGGCTATGTGGTTCAGCCTGGCCTGGAATTCATTCTGTCGCCCAGGCTGGGCTGGAAGTCAGGGTGGGTGTCTTAGGGTTTCCATTGCTATGAAGAGACACCATGACCAAGGACAACATACAGTCGGGGCTGGTGCACAGGTTCAGAGGTTCAGTCCGTTGTCATCATGGCAGAAAGCATGGCAGTGTCCAGGCAGGCCTGGTGCTGGAGGAGCTGAGAGTTCTCCATCTCGATCCTGAGGCACTCAGGAGAGACTGACTTCCAGGAAGCGAGGAGGAAGGTCTCAAAGCCCACCCTCATATTGCCACTCCCTGAGCCAAACCTATTCAAACGACCACAGGAAGCCTCCTACCTCAACCTCCTTTGTACTGTTATTACCTGTGTGTGTGTGTGTGTGTGTGTGTGTGTGTGTGTGTGTGTGTGTGTGTATGTGTGTCCATTATGTGCCATTTTAAAATAAACTTTTCATTCTGGAATAACTTCACCTTTATAGAGAAGCTGCAAAGATAGTACAGAGAACTCTCCAGAGCCCTCCCTGCTGTAGGTGGGGCAGATGGCGCCTGCCAGATACACAGACAGCTGTGATTCTGACGAGAGAGCCCTGGCTCACTCTCCACTTAGACGGCAGAATGTCTTATCGATGGTCTCCTACAGCCATCTTTCCGCCTCAGTTTCTCTTTTGAAAACAGGAACAAAATCATTGTGAAGATGGAGAAGGTTCTCGCCCTGTCACGTGTGAGCTAACTGGCCCTGAGAGGATACTCAACTCTGAGAACACAGGCTCCTCACCAGTGAAGAGAGCAATGCCTTCCCTCCGAGGTCTGAGGGAAAGGCGAGTTGCTCAGGGCTTGGCTTCTGCCTTTTCTGCTTTTCCTTTATTTATCTCTCAGCCATGTTTCCTTATGCTGAATTTTATTTGAGGTGTGCAAACGGTAGGTCAAATATCTGCATGGTATGTGCAAACGCTCCATGAGAACATGCTCACAGCTCCTGGCCCTGTGGGGGTGAGGAGATGGGGGAGGGAGTAGAGGAAGAAGGAAAAGGGGAAGAGAGAAAAGGAAGGGGTGAGGAGAAGGAGGAGGGGTAAGAGGGCAGTGATTGGTGACCCTTAAGCGCCTCATAACCTTAAGATTCTCGGCATTAAGAGAAACAGAATGTAAGCTGAATACTTTTCTGCTAGGAGCAGTCCCTCGCTGTTTCTGGAAATTTCCAGGAGGCGGCTTCTCCAGTACATATGTCTGAGAAGAGCCGATTTGTTCTAAAATGAGCCAGTGCGTGGGTTGCTGTGCCCCGCTGCTCTCAGCACCCTCCCCTCGCCCCCACTTCTCCCAGCACCCTCTCTGTTTCAGTTTAGGAACTGTGCTGCCATTGCTCCTTTCCCCAGGCTCCCTGGGACCTTTTCCTCTCCCGTTCCATGATGGCAGAGACCAGGGGGCACCCATTTTAGAGCTGGGTTTCTCAGTCTTGTCTACGTTTTATTTTAGACCCTCTTGGGGGAGAGTTGAAACCCTTGGAAACTCTGGTGGCTTTGAGACAGGCTATCTGTGTATCCCAGGCTGGCCTTGAACTCACCTCAGTCTTTTTTCAGAGTCCTTGGTGCTGGGGTTACAGGCACTGCACTACCAGATCCAGCTAGCAATTCTGATCTAATTGGCCCAGAAAAGACCAAAGCTTTTTTAAAAAGAGCTTTCCTGGTGATTCAAAAGTTCAACCAGGATTGAGAACTACAGCTCCCAGCCTCAAGCTTCCAGATCACTTCCGACAGAAGGCAGAGAGTATCAACGCTTCCCCCAGCAGTTCAGATACTTCTTGGATGAGTGAGCAGATTTGCTCATCAGAGCTCTAGAGAGGCCCGTGAGAGCTATAGAAGGTTGGGGAAGTGATATCATCAATTTTAGGACTCTAGGCTCCATCTTTAGTTCATCTGTTAATAGACATTATTATGGTTTTTTTAAAATAATTTTTATTTGTTTTTCAAGACAGGGTTTCTCTGTGTAGCCCTGGCTGTCCTGGAACTCCCTCTGTTGACCAGGTTGGCCTCGAACTCAGAGATCTGTCTGCCTCTGCCTCCTGAGTGCCGGGATTAAAGATGTGTGCCACCACCACCCAGCTCTGTTAATGTTTTTAAACTGCTTCCAAGAAAGATGTGTCCTATTCTCTGGATCAAATATAGATGCATTTATTAATCACATGGTCCCCAGTGGTGTTTCTGGGAAGTGCTGCTGCCTGTAAGAGATCAGGGCCTGGTGTTGGGGCGGTCTTTCTTTAGACAGGGGGTAATGTGCTTTCAGGGCGTTGAGTGGGTCCTGTCATTTCCTCTTTCTCTTTGCCTCACCAGGAGAGGTTAGCAGATTGTCATGCCACAGGCTTCCTGTCACAGGGGTGCTTCCAGAGGCCTGAATGCAATGGGACTGCCTGATAATGGATCAGAATCTCCAAAACTATGGGCCCAAATAACACTTTTTTATTGTTGTTACTTGTTCTAGGTGTTAGCATTCTGTCTAAACCCCATCCCACAGTTACCTGGCAACGGCCAGGTGGGCCTGGCCCACTATAAAAGGGGCTGCTTGCCCCTCCTCTCTCTCTCATCTCTTGCTTCTCTCTCTTGCATCTCTTATCTCTTACCTCTCCCCATTCCCCCCCCCCCCCAAACGTGGTCATGGCCGGCCTCTACTTCTCTACTCTCTCCCTCTCTCTGCCTTTCTCTGCCTCTACTACCCTCTTAACTCCCCTCCCCATGCCCTGAATAAACTCTATTATTCTATACTATACCTTCGCGTGTGGCTGGTCCCTCAGGGGGGAAGGGGTGCCTCAGCATGGGCCCACTGAGACACACCCTTCCCCCCACACCTCCCCCCATACCCCCATAGAATATATATATCTTTATCTTTTTATAAACACATCACTAGGGACAGGGTGCTGAGCAGCAGCAGGTAGAAGCTGCTGATGTTGAAACAAGGTTGAGCTCCAAGCACTGAGGAAAGGAAGTTTCTTCTCATAAGTTAAAACAGCCCGAAAAAGTCGGAGAAAAATTCAACATATACTAAGTACCAAGTTAAGTCTGGATTTGTTTGTTTGCTTGCTTGCCCTTTGATTTTTGAGAAAGGGGTGCACTGTGTAGCGCTGGACTGCCTGGAACTGTGTAGACCAGACTGGCCTTGAACTCTCAGAGCTCTGACTGCCTCTGCCTCCTGAGTGCTGGGATGAAAGGTATTTGCCACCGTGCCTGGCCCACAAGTTAAGTTTTGTAATTCAAGAATGATTTTGGGGGCTGGAGAGGTGTCTCAGTGGTTAAGAGCACTGGCTGCTCTTCCAGGGGACCTGGGTTTGATTCCCTTATGACTGCTTACAAACTAGCAACCCAGCTCTGTCTTCTGGTCTGTAAGCATCAGGCATGCATGTGGTGCTCAGATATACAGGCAAGCAAAAACACTCATAGATGTAAATAGACCTAGAAAATACTTTGGATAGTAATCTCTGAATTTGGGAGGCTGAGGTAATAGGAGTGCTATGAGTCTTGAGCTAACCTGGGCTACATAGTGAGTGTCAGCCAGGCCAGGCTACAAAAGCACCAGCAAAATAAAAAGGATATATATATATATATATATATATATATATATATATATATATATATATATATATATATATATATAATTATGGACTCAGTGAACCTTACAGCCGTTCCTCCTATTCTCCTAGCATACTTTATTTTTGGAAATTTTTAAATTTATAGACGAATTATGAAGACAGAAAAGGGACTTTCCACATGCCCTTTTCCTAGTTTCCCCTATTACACAGGACACGTTAAACAAATGTCACTGCTGCTGAATCAGTACAGAGCCACTAAGCAAAGTTTGTACTCGTTGTTGTTTGAGAAACAGTCTGCACTCTCTTCGTCTTCTTTTTCAGATGCCTAGAATCATGTATCCATAGGCTCTTCTTCCCGCCCCACCTCTCTCTGATCTCCCCCTCTTTGTGACAGGGTTTGACCCTGTTAGTCCAGGTTGGCCTTGAACTTGAGATCTTCCTTCCTCAGCTTCCCAAGCACCACATGGGATTGCCACCACATGGAACTATACCTTCCTCCCCTCCTTCCCCTGTTCCTTCTCACCCCGTCACCCTCCTGAGTCATTTCTGTAAGTATGGTCTTTGGGTGGTTCTCCTTCCGGCTGTTCCTTAATGCCATTGCCTTTGCTGTATTGGTGTTGGTCCCTGGGGACACTGGCTGGTGAGTTGCCATGTTCTGGGAAGATTACCACCCCTACTTCCTAGCTTGTTGCCACAACAAGATGGCACACACCCATCATATGTATTTTCTGCTATAGATATAACTGTTTAGAAAGACATTTAAATTGTTTATATACTTAAGTTTAGATTAATGTATTTTTTTTCTCAGAATAATTGAAGATTTAAAACAGTTATTGGAGAAGCGTGTTAGGCTGCTGGGGTTTGTATTTCTGGCCAGCTTAAAAGCTTTGTAAGTTTTTGTCATTTGCTTTCTTGGTTGACATAAATACTATTTTATATTCAATCTAGTATTCATGACTTGGAATATTTTTCTTTAATAGAGTCTGCCCGACTGTACCAGCATTAGGCCTTTAGCTTTTCCCTTGGTGAGTTCCCAGTTTCCCCTGGCTGCTTATGTAAATTGAAACATGAAGTCTAGGTCTTCAATGGTGAATTGAGACAAAGGCAAAATTGGAGAAAAACAAAAGTCAGGCCAGCAAGATGGCCCAATGGACAAAGGTGCCAGCTGCGAATCGGGATGCCCTGAGTTTGAGTCTCCAGCCCCACATAGCAGAAGAGGACAATAACTGTAGAAAGTTCTCCTCTGACCTCTACAGCCTCTCTGTGGTGTGTGTACTGACACACACGCACACATGCATGTGTGCGCAC
Source organism: Uromys caudimaculatus (assembly GCA_028551405.1). Taxonomy (NCBI): domain Eukaryota; kingdom Metazoa; phylum Chordata; class Mammalia; order Rodentia; family Muridae; genus Uromys; species Uromys caudimaculatus. The sequence goes on from CM052713.1 coordinate 14,779,191, forward strand.
ACTTCAACATACATACACACACTCATACTTGAACACAAATACACATGTTCACACTCTTGAACACACATACATGCGTGCGCGCGCACACACACACACACACACACACACACACACACACACACACACACACGAAAGAGATCTATCAGTCAATCAATGAAAATTCAAGCATCTAGCCCAGTGTGGGAGTTAGGACTTCTGATAATGACCCTTTGTAAACAGACCTTTGCCAATAGTGTAGCTTCAGTTGTTATAGTTATTTTTAAAGATTTAAAAAATGTATGTGTAGGAGTGTTTGCCTGCACGTACACATCGGAACTATGTATGTGCCTAATGTCTTCAGAGGCCAGAGGAATGCATCATATCCCCTGGAGCTGAGGTACAGTCAGCTGTAAGACATCATGTGGGTGCTGGGAGCCAAACCCAGGTCCTTTGCAAAAGCAGCCAGTGCCCTTAACAGCTGAGCCATCTGTCCAGACCCTTCCATTGTTTTATTTAGTATTTCAACAAGCAGATGCTGTTGGTAGTTCAATCTGCGTCCTCAGTCAGGGCGTTCTACATTATATTCCTCTTCCTGAGCATGGCTGGAACTAAAGCAAAACGAAGTCTCCAACTCCAAGAAGCCTATTCTAGGTAGGATAGCATATAGGTAATTACAAATGGGGAACGGCAGGACTCTGGGTCACTCTTCGGGAGCATCTGCTTCTCTTCCTGGGCACCAGGAAGCCACCACAGAGCAAAGCGTTATTAAATCCTGACAGAGAAGGAGATGTTTGCAACACAGAGAAAAGGTTGTCGTGGCTGGGGAGCAGAGTGGGGCTGCATGAGGCAGGCTTAGGGTTGTAAGCGGTCTTGCCAGGCATGTGAGAAACCACAGGGAGGTCAGGGAGCTGAAAACGTAACTAGGCTTATTTCACTGACCTTCCTTAGACTGTCCTTCCTGTGCCAGATCCCCGTCTGTGTCTATAACTCTCACCTCTGTGCAGTTCATAGCAAATGGGATGAGCATTGGCTGAATGAAGGAACGAAGACACACACCCCTGTTCTAACCTGACTTCTTCAAGTTATGGGATTTTTAAAAGATGTAATTTTATTTATGTGTTTGTGAGTGCAGTCTACAGATATTTTAGTGTTTTATTGCCTCATATGAAGTGATTGTTTCCTTTAACTCTCCTGACAGCCCTAGAAGGTAAGAGTGAGAAAGAAGCATTTGAATATTGGGATCTGTGGCCCAGCCCCCGAGTTCACATGAGTTCACTGGCCGAGTCTGAAGTCATCTGAGGCCTCCGCAATCCATGGACCAGAGTATTTTTCTTTCCTATCCCAGAGATTATCCTGAGGGAGGCAGAGAACCATAATAATATTTCAGGGCTTTTCCCTGTCACCATAGCCTTTGAAAATGATAGTACAAATATCTACCCAAATCCTTAAGTTAAAAAAAAAAAAAAGTGTGTTACAGAAGTCTGCTCTAATGTCAGTAAAAATTCATTGTCTGTGTAAACACATGCAAAATGCATGCACTGCGCTGCGCTGCCAAGCGCACGAAGCCACTCTTTGTAGTAAAGTGTGAAATAAGAATTTGTGTCTTTTAGAAGCTCATGGGCCAGTGAGTCCTGGAGTGCACACAGTGAACTCGAAACAACAGGAGGACCCTGCCTCAAAACGAGGCAGAAAGAGAGCACTGACCTCAGAAGGTTGTCCCCGAACCACTGTGGCACGGCATGTTTGCACACACATGCACATGCGTGAACGCTCTCATACAATCAAGCACACATGCTCACCACTCATGCACACACATACAATTAAAAGTTTGCTGGTTTGTTTTTTTTAATGGAATAATTTTGGGGCTGAAGATGGCTCAGCCGTTTCCAAGAGCTCCAGCTCTGTCCCCAGCACCCAGGTGGCTCACAGCTATCTGTACCTGACACTTGAGCCTCTATCAACTCTTGCCCTCTTTTACACACACCCATGTGTAGGAACGTACACCTATATATAACTAAAACTAATAAAAACTAAGGCAGTTGATAGTGGTGTATGCTATTAGTCCCAGTGCGTGGGAGGCAGAGGCAGGTGGATCTCCATGTTCGAGGCGAACCTGGCCTACAGAGTGAGTTCCAGGACAGCCAGGTCTACACAGAGGAAACCCTGTGTCAAAAAAAAAAAAACCAAAATAAACGAACAAATAATTAAATATAAACTAATAAAAACTGGATGTAATGGATGGCTTTAAACTCAGAATTCAGGAGGCAAAGGCATGTGAATCTCTGTGAGTTTAAGACCAGCCTGGTCCAGTATGTAGCCCTGGCTGGCTTGGAACTCACTGATAGACCAGGCTGGCCTTGAACTCGCAGAGATCTGCCTGCCTCTGCTTGCCCAAGTGCTGGAAATGAAGGCATGTGTCACCAGGCCTAACTTTAAAAGTTTTTTTTTAAAGAAAAGAGTTTGCGTTGGGTGGTGGTGGTGCACACCTTTAGTTCCAGCACTTGGGAGGCAGAGGCAGGCATATTCCTGAATTTGAGGCCAGCCTGGTCTACAGAGTAAGTTCCAGGACAACCAGGGCTACACAGAAAAACCCTCTCTTGGAAAAAAAGAAAACAACACACATACATAAAGAAAAGGAAAGAAAGGAAAAAAAATTTGTATTTGTGCTTATATTTGTATGAGGAAATATTAGGGAAGTACAAAATTCTCAGGCAATATCTTTTTGACATGATTTTTATTTTGAACTATTAAAAAAATTAAGCCAGGCACACCAGTAATCTGAATACTTGGGAGGCTGAGGCAGAAAACTGAGTTTAAATCCAGGGGCCCTAGAACAAAACTCTGTCTCAAACAAACGAGTATCTAATATCGGTTTAAATCCTAAGACTAAAACACTTTAAAATCTAATAAATACTGCAAAATGCTCATTGGGGGGGGGGGGGGGAGTAGTAGGGGACCAGGGATACTTATCCCCTTCTTTTGGCACATAATGTGTTTATAAAAATATAATAAGATATATGTTATATGGGTGTAGGGGAGGTAGGTGTGGGGGGAAGGGTGTGCACACCCAAGCCCAGGCATCCCTTCCCCCAGAGGGACCGGCCACACGCAAAGGTATAGTATAGAAATAAGAGTTTATTTATGGCATGGGGAGGGGAGTTAAGAGGGTAGTAGAGGCAGAGAAAGGCAGAGAGAGGGAGAGAGTAGAGAAGTAGAGAGGTGGAAGCCAGCCATGACCACGTGGAGAGAGGGGGGAAGGGAATGGGGAGAGGTAAGAGATAAAAGAGGTAAGAGAGAGGCAAGAGAAAGAGATAAGATAGAGAGGAGGGGCAAGCAGCCCCTTTTATAGTGGGCCGGCCCACCTGGTTGTTGCCAGGCAACTGTGGGGCGGAGCATACCTGGATGTTGCCAGGCAACTGTGGGACGGAGCTTACCTGGCTGTTGCCAGGTAACTGTGGGGCGGAGTTTAGACAGAATGCTAACAGCACATCTGTGTGTTCTCAAGAGTTTTACATGTGGAAGAAAGGAGTTATTTTGAAACAACTTTCAAGCTCATTAGAGTCTTTCTATTTGTGGTTAGAAAGAGTTGACTGAAATTTCCGAAAGGTTCCAGGACATCTTGTAGGCTCCTGTAAAAAGAAGCCCCGATTTCACCTGAAACTGTTGACTGCAGCTGCCTGCCAAGCTGCAGAGATGCATTCTGGACCTGGTTTCCATTCCCACAATCCCCTCTGGAATTACAGTCCGCACACCACTCCACTCAAAAGTGAAATCTGTTTTCCCATTTCAAGGCCATTCCTCTTCTCCCTCGCGCAGACCAGATAATGCGTTTAAAACAAACAAACAAACAAACAAACAAACAAACGAACAAACCAACCAACCAACTCCGGACACACCTTCCTTAAAGGAAATTGAAGGAGTTCAAAGCCAAAGTCCAGAGTTATTCTCTGGGCTTTTAGCTCTTGAGTGACTGTGAATTTAATGTATTTTTAACTCAATCCAAGCGCTTTTCCCTCAGGAGATGCTTGCCCGGTTTCTCGGCCGAGTTGCCTTGCGTTGTATCCGCGAAATTTGGCTGGGTGTTTGTTGACACATTTTCTGGGCAAGGCTATTTGAGAAAAGCTGACATTTGCCTAACTTCCTCTCCAAGCAGAAGCTGGGTTTGTCTCCCGGGCCCCACTGGGGCTCCAGTTTCTTTCTTGGAAGGGAAGAATCTGCTTTCGTGTTCACAAGCACGTTCCAATTTCTCCTTCCTTTATTTTCCTCTCCTGATTTGACTCAGCCCGTACACTTCCAGCGATGCCGTCTCCCTGGGCACCGACTTCTCTGCGCTCCCATCTGAAAGGGACCGCAGGGGTCTTTTTAGTTTTTGAATCAGGAATCATCTTTGCCACATGGTCACCCAACAACTTCGTCTTCATTTTTCCCCTATATGTCAGTTTTCCATTCATTACAGAGAAAAGCAATTTAAAAAAAACTTTTATTGGCGCACGCCTTTAATTCCAGCACTCGGGAGGCAGAGGCAGGTGGATTTCTGAGTTCGAGGCCAGCCTGGTCTACAGAGTGAGTTCCAGGACAGCCAGGGCTACACAGAGAAACCCTGTCTCGAAAAACCAAAACAAACAAACAAACAAACTTTTATTCTTCTCTCATACGTTTTATCACGACATCACGACCACAGTGTCTCCTCCCTCCGCTCCTCCTAGCCTCACCCCACCCCATCAACTCGTCCTGTTTCCCTGAAAACAAACAAACAAACAAATAATTAGAGCAGGCCTCCCAGGGATAACCACCAAACATGATACAATAAGACTGGGCAGAAACCCACATATCACGGCTGGAGAAAGTAACCCAGCAGGAGGAAAAGCCATGCTACTGAACATTCTAACAAGGGCGCTATATCCCCAGCCTCCTGTCCCGTTGCTCCGTCTGTCAGCCTTACTCTCCTGACTTAAGCATTCTTTCCTCAGTTTGTTTTCCACTGGTATTCATGCATGCTGAAGTTTCTCTCATTAAAAAGCCAAAACCTGACTGAAACCTTTTTCTTGGTTATTTTTGGGTTAGCCGTGGGTTTCAGTGAGATATTTTCACCTGTATCTGTCATCATGTTTTCTTCTTTGTCTCGCTCTGCCCTTCCCTGTCTTTCCTCCCCAAGCCTGCTGTCCCCTCCCTCATTTGCCCCTGTCTACTTTCATGACATCTATATTCCATAACCCTCTCTTGATTCCCCCAAACCAAAATCATTTGAGACCAACTTATTTCTCTCATTACAATAAAGTAATTTAAAATTACATACCAATTTCTTTGTATCTTTAACTTGTTCATAGTTTCATACTTATAGAAATGTACATGAACAAGAGTTCCCACCTATTTCTAACCCTGATTTACCTAATATTTTCATTTTATTGTAAATGCCCCTCCCCTTCTAAAAAGAAACACGCACCTGCGTGCGTGAGTATCCGAGTGTCATTCCTGAGCTGTTGTACACATGCCTCCTCTTTATCCTTAAATACTTCAGAGTAGTTCTTTAAAATTTTTAAAGACTGCCTGAATATGTGTTTGTCTGTGTGTGAGTATGTGCACATGAATCCAGAGAAGGTGTCAGATTCCACGGAAGTGAAGGTACTACAGATGGTTGTGAGCTGCCCCTTGACCCTCCCCTCCTCCCCCGTGCCCTTTGCCCTTCATGGGTCTGGAAAAGGAGCTGGGGTCCTCCGAGGGCAGCAGGTGCTCTTAACCACCTAGCAAGCCCAGCCACCTCTTCAGTCCCGCCCCTCACACGTGATCAGAGTTAAGGAACTTTTTGTCAATATAATATTATCTACCCACAGAAGACTATAAATGGCTTATGAATTTTTCCAGTAACATCATTTACAGCAAAGAAATTATTCTGGATCATGCTCTGTGTTTGGCTGTCATGTTCTGGTTTTTATTTAAAACAGTCCTTAGCTCCTTAGCTTACTTTGTATTTCCTGTTTCTCTCTCTCTCTCTCTCTTCTTTTTTTCTTTGGTGATCTCCCTCCTCCTCATTCTTCTTCCTCTTTTTCTGAGACAGGGTTTCTCTGTGTTTCCTTGGGTGTCTTGGAACTTGCTCTGTAAACCAGACTGGCCCCACAGAGATCCACAGATCTCACGGAAATCCACCTGCCTTTGCCTCCCTAGAGATGGGATTAAAGTCATGGGCTACCACTGACATTGACTTTGTTACAGAATAGAGGCTAAGTTGGCTTTGAACTTATGATTCTTCTGCTTCAGCTTCTATGAGCCCAGTGCTTCTCTTTCGTTTTCTTTTCATCCCCCCCCACACACTCCATCCTTCCCTCAGTTTGAGCATGCCTGATGTTTCCTCATGAGAGGAATGTAATTTGGCTTCATTTTAGTAGAGTCAGGGAACTATACTGTGTTTTCCTCAGTGCTTGTGTTGGAAGGCACGAGATGTTCATTTGTCTTATTTACTGTTTGCGTTATAAATTGAACGCTCCCCACACCTTTCATGTAGACATCCTAACCATCTCTGGTGGTTTGAATGAAAATGGCCCCATAAACTCGTAGAGAGTGGCACTATTAGGAAGTGTTGCCTTGATGAAGGAAGTGTGTCATAGTGGGGTAGGCTTTGAAGTCTCAAATGCTCAGTCCAGGCCCAGGGTCTCTCTCTTTTCCTGTTGCCTTTCTTGCATCATGTCTGCTTGCACGTTGCCATGCTTCCTGCAATGATGACAATGGACTAAACCTCTGAAACTGTAGGTAAGCCAACAATTAAATGTTTGCCTTTTTAAGAGTTGCTGTGGTCATGGTGTCTCTTCAAAGCAATAAAAACCCTAACAGAATTTCGTACCAGGAGTGGGGTATTGTTTTGATAGGCCTGACCATGCTTTTGCTTGGAGGACTGTGAATTTTGGAACTTTGGATTTGGAAAGTAGTTTTAAGTGGAGCTTAATGGGCCATCCTAGTAGGAATATGGAAGACATTGGTGTTGAGGGTGACTTGAACTCTGGGATCCTGGCTCAAGATGTTTCAAAGAAGAAGGCTTGAGTATGTTACTTAGAGATTATTCTTGTGATATTTTGGTGAAAAATGTGGCTGTTTTTTACCCTTGCCTAAAGAGTCTGCCTGAAGCTAAGGTAAAGAGATTTAGATTAATTGCAATCACAAAGGACATTTTAAAAAAGCCTAGTTTAGACTTTGTCCTGCGGTTCACTTTTTTTTTTTTTTTTTTAAGAGATTTTGTTTATTTTATATATATGACGAATATACTGTAGCAGTCCTCAGACACACCAGAAGAGGGCATAGGATCCCTTTGCAGATGGTTCTGAGCCACCATGTGGTTGCTGGGACTTGAACCCAGGACCTTTGGAAGAGCAGTCAGTGCTCTTAACTGCTGAGCCATCCCTCCAGCCCCTATGGTTTACTCTTATGAGGAGTGTTTTGATCAAGCATAGCAATCTTAGAAAGGAAATATACAAAATGTATGGTTCAAAGAGTAAAGGGGCACCAGGACATGCAATGGAGCTGAATCCTGTGTTCAAGGAGAGTAAATGGAATTAATGGAGTGCTGACCTTGGGGCAAGATCCCACCCAGCTAACCCTATTGTTTATGCCTTTGAAGTTGAACAGGGGATAGTTGTACCATGGCGTTTATTATGACCTGGTTATTGTTATTGTTTGGACATAAGGAAATATGATTCTGTATCAAATTGACAAGGTATGGATTGTGATGGCTATTCTCAGTTGTCAGCTTTACTATATCAGGAATGAACTGCAATCCAAAACTTGTAAAGATTTTGATAAAATGTAAAAAAAATAAGCTTAGGTCCAGACATAGTGGTACATGCCTTTAATCCCAGCCTTCAAGAGATAGAGTCATGCAGATCTCTGAGTTCAAGATCAGTCTTCAGAACAAGTTCCAGGACAGCCAAACTTAGTCAGTGAAGGAGTTGGAAAATAGAAAGCTGGTGATAATGTAATAGAACAAGGGGGCCATGTTCCAGCCTCAGCAAGTAGCAGAATTTGGCAGCTTCAGCCATGTGTCTCTGGATTTAGAGTCAAGAGTAGAAGAGACTACTGGGACAACTGATGCTTGTTAGCTGGAGCTAAGAAATTAGAGTTGATTAAGAAGAGACCAGCATCACAGAGGTAAAATCTCCTAGGAAGTGTTTTCTGAGAGCATAAGAAACTGTGTTCCAGAGAGAGATATCATGCCAGACTTTGAAATGTATAAGAATCACCCAGGTGGTACTGGTTTTGAATTGGCCATGGAGAGCAGCTGGGGCTTGGCACTGTGAGAGACCAGGAAGGCCATTGGTGAGGGTGTAGCCTCAGTTGTAGTTGATGGCCCAGGGCTGAAGGGGTCATGCAAAGGAGTTGAGGCTTGGTGCCATGAAGAGAGTCTATGAGAGGCTATTGGTGAATCCCAGTTGCAGCAGAAAACTCCAGCATATTGGAGATGTCAGTACCATGGGATGACCACCAAGAACAGCAGCAACAGTGGAGGAAAGTCAATCAGAGCCCAGAGTACTACCGAGGGCAGAGCTGGAAATGTGACTCAAGCCCTTTGGAGGAGCCCAGAAGATCAGGTGTGGATCCCAGAGATTGGAACAAGAATCTGTACAATTGAAGTTGCCTTGGAGACCCCAAGATGTTAGAAATGCCAGAGCTGAGGGATATCTGTTGAGGAAAGCTACCAACAGGAAGAGGAACAAGCCCAAGAGAAAGAAGTGTGTTGCAGAAGTTTCAGTCAACAAGTTGAAAATAGTTGGACATCAGACATGGAGGTGCAGAGTTTAGAGTTTGCCCAGCTGGTCTTTGGTCTTGTTTTGATCCAGTATTTCCTCACTATGATGGTTTACAATTGTAATGTATATCCTGTGATGTTGGAACTATCTAATCTGTTTTTTGATTTTATAGGGATTACAATTAAGAGATTGCATGAATCTTAGAAGAGACTTTGATCTTTGGACTTTTAACATTGTTGAGACTGTCATGTGGAGACGTTTTAAGTTGGGCTAAATGTATTTTTCATTATGCTATAGCTAGGTATGACCCCCATAGACTCATGTGTGAATAAGCCTTTGGGGGCCAGGGGGTGGAATGTGGTAGTCTGAATATGCTTTGTCCCAGGGAGTGACACTATTAGGAGGTGTCTCCTTGTTGGAGTAGGTGTGGCCTTGTTAGAGGAAGTGTCACTGTGGGTGTGGGCTTTGAGGTCTCTTAATGCTCAAGTTCCATCCAGTGTGGAAGAGAGCCTTCTCCTGGCTGCCTGTGGATCAAGATGCAGAACTCTCAGCTCCTTCTCTAGCACCATGTCTGCCTGCATGCTGCCATGCTTCCTGAAGTGACGATTAATGGACTAAACCTCTGAAACTGTAAGCCTGCCCCCAATTAAATGTTTGCCTTTGTAAGAGTTGCCTCGGTCATAGTGTCTCTTCATAGCAATGAACCCCTAACTAAGACAGTCTGCTTCAGGACAACACAGGAAGAAGCCTTCAGAACACCACCATGGTATACCCTGATCTCATACTTTCAAATTCCTGAACTACATAAATGTCAGCTGTCTGTAATCTACCCAAGTCATAGTGTTTTGCTGTAGCAACGTGAGCTAAGACAACCAGAGATCTTACATTGACTACTTATGGCTACCTCGATTTCCTACTATAAAGACACCGCTCTGTCCTCATAACTGATGAAAATGTTTGGAGAGTGACTTAGAGTTTCTGTCACTGCAATGAAACACCATGGCCAAAAAGCAAGTTGGGGAGGAAAGGATTTATTTAGCTTACACTTTCACAGAGCTGTTCATCACCAAAAGAAGTCAGGACAGGAATTTTCTCAACTGAGGCTCCTTCCTCTCTGATGACTGTAACTTGTGTCAAGTTGACACCCAAAAGCATCCAATACAGAGTTATTCTGAGACTTTAAAAATATCTTGTCAGCCCTCAGACTTTTCCTCAGTGTCTCTTGATGATTCTTACTTTGGGTTAATTCTGTTATAATAGTGACTTTAAATTTATTTACAAATACTTCACAATATTTAATTTATGTGTATGAATATTTTGCCTGTATGCACATACGTGCACCATATGGCAGTAGAGGTCAGAAAAGGGTATGTGTGCCCTGAACTGGAGTTACAGACAGTATCCAGTTACGATATGGGTGCTGGGAATAGGATCTGGGTCTTCAGGAAGAGCAGCCAGTGCTCTTAATTGCTTATTAGTGACTTAAATATTTGTTCTCTAAATTTAATTAAGTGCTTGTTTAGCATCTATAAAGACGATGATATTATGTTTCCATTGATATGTTTATTCACATTAGCTTGGCATACAGAGTAACCGGCTCGCCTCTCATGCACTGCCGCCCCTCCCCCGCTCTCTACCCACTCCTCTGACTCCCTTTCTTTTCCTATTTAGTTCCCCCACACCCCCCTTCTTTCCTATGATACGTATTTTATTGCCCTATTTCCTACTCCTTTTAAGGTCTCTCCTTTCCTCCCACAATCACCTTTCTAGTTTTCTAGTTTTGTGAGCTACAAACACCTATGATTAGGTGTTTTTATATACCTTGAAACTCAGGTATCCCATATGAGAAAAAAAAAAGTGTGGTATTTGTCTTTCTATGACTGGCTTATTTTACTGAAGATAATGACTGTGAGTTCCGTCCATTTTCCTGCATATATCATGGTTTCATTTTTCTTTAGGGCTACATAACCTGTTTTTCTTCTTTCTTTATTATCGATATGTAAATTAGGATATGGACTGAATGTGATGTAGACTCTGGCTTCACTCCCTAGCCCACCATCTTAGCCTTTTAAATGACCTAAGAGATGCTTAAACATTTTAATGGACTAATCCATTGTAGTAGACATCTGTTGGGTTTGCCTCTTACCTCCCATCCCATTCTCCATTTTAGTCCAAAGTGTCCTTGTGTACATCCTCTTGCACCAGCCTCCTAAATGCTGGCATGATAGGTGTGTGACACCACACCAGCTCAAGTCTTCCCTTAACAGCACCTCTTCTTTTGCCTTGGGAAACACTACTCAGCCCATAGGGTCGGTTTGGATCTGATCCTACTTTTGTTTCAGGATTGAGCATGTAAATAAACGCTGGCATCATTTCCATAACCACAGTGATTGGTTTAGGGGTGGGCGGTAAGTCGAGTTAAGCCAATCAGAGTCAAGGAGCCTCAGCTCTAGCACCTTTATTGCCACGTTTCGGAAGAGGTAGTCTTTTTCTGTGGGATTGGAGCTGTGACAGTGTGAGCCCGTGTTTTCTGGACCCATTGCTATGTATAGCTCAGGCAGACACCAGTACAGTGAGAGGCAGAGACTTCTGTGATAGAGACACCAAGTTCTGGTAGTTATCAAAGCCTCTGCTGCTGAGACTGTCTCTCATCTCAAGCAATACGTCCTACTCCCAGAAGACTCCAAAAAACAAGCCACGCCCCCACAAGCCCTAAGCTAATTATTTGAAACAACGCTTTTGTTATAGGTAACATTCTGATGTGAGTTTGTCTTTGCAGGAGCAGCTGTCAACACTGCTACCCAGTGCTGTAGTGACGGTGACACATTCATTATTCAGGCAGAATATATCAGAGGTTGATTAAAAACCTTCGGGTGATATTTAGTTGAGGAATGGGCTTTTATTAAGCCCATGGGAGAAAAGTTATTTTATTCATTTATTTTTGCTATTTTTAGAAGTGGCCAGAAAAAAAACAGTTCATCTGCATGGGTATGGTGTGCTGTCTCAGCATGTTAATATCCTGTGTATGACTCAAGCGCGGAGGCTGTCCGGCGTCTCCAACAGTTAACGTCTTTGTGATTTGAATGTTCAAAAATCTTCTCCTAGCTATTTTAAATAGCTATAGTGCTTGTGACTAGAGTCACTTTTCAGTGGGGTAGAATACCAGAATGTTCCCCTTATCTGGCTACAAGTTTGCAAGTGTTTAACACTTACCTGCCCTCACTGGTCTCTGATAGGGACTGTTTCACCCTCTCTGTATCTATGAGTTCAGCTTCTCAGAGGCCACATTGTTAGTGAAAATCCTGTGTCATTTGACTTTCTGTCTTGGGCTAATGTAGGTAACATTGTGATTTCCAGGTCCTAACGAAGTAGAAAAAAAAATACAAAATTTCTTTTTTTTTTTTTTTAAATGGCTGGAGCTGGTCAGGTGACCCACAGGGTAAAGGTGCTTGCTACAAAGCTTGATGACCAGGGTATGATGCCTGGGACCCACATGATGGAGATAGCCAGCTCCTATAAGTTGTCTGACATCTACACACGCACACCCATACACATGTACAAACACATACACACACAAGAAATACTTGAAAACTTGTTTAGATAGTATTATATTATGCATCTGTATAATATATGTATGCATTTTAAAAACAGCCTGTTCATCTGTTGCTGGGCACCTCAGTTGAATTAATAGGAACAGGTTCTTACATAGCCAAAACCAAGGTCATCAATGCCAGCATTCACAATAGTGATGCCGTCTGTACCAGTCGGAGTGGAGTGATGGGAAGCAAGCACTGACTCTTCTGTAGTATCCCTGGCCAAAAGAGCTGACCCTGAATCCCAGCATGAGAGCATATCAGACAAGCCCAGCATAAGACTGTCTACGCAACAGTAAGCCTGGGAGTGTCTTCACATCTGGGAGCTGAACTTCTTTAAAGAGCAGATAAGAGCTTAGAAGAATTTCAGCAGAGTGTTTATTAGTGCTATTTATTATTCTGCTACTTTTTCGGCTTTTCAGGGCTTTGAAGTTGTTACAAGTCTGTAAGCAAAATGAAATATCCTTTATTCATGCAAACAAAGTACATGCTAGCTGGCATATCATGTGATCACACATGTGGTGTGTAGCATTCAGTTACAACCCTTTCTATCGGCTCATATTAGGAAATGTCTGTTATAATTACAGTTGATAGTCATTTCAGACTATAATAAGATTCTGCACCTCCTATTAACAAAAAATAAGATTATATGCTAGCTGCTTGGCTAGTTAGTTTCAGCAGCATATACCTTTCTTTTTCATTAAATGCATGGAAAATTTAATCACAATGTCTGATGAAATTAAAGGGCTATTTTGGCTTTTTAAATGAATAACTTAATTGCATTATTCCCAAAAGCTCATCACCAGAATTCACAACCCATGGGAACACCCATCAGTCAGAGAGATACCTTCCCTTTGGCCTCACCAGTCACATTAATAATAACCCACAGCCCAAAAGGCTGGAGATACAGCTCAGGTTAAGTTCTCTGGTGGTTCTTCCAGAAGACTAGGGTTCAAATCCCAGCACTTATGTATGGCTCATAACCGTTTGTAACTCCAAGTCTAAAGGATCCAATATATTTTTCTGACCATTGAAGTCAAAACATCCATACACATAAAATAAATTTTTAAAAAAAAATATAAAAATAACCCATAGCTTGAGTCAGTTTTACAGTTTGGGTAATTGTAATGAGGCACCCCCATTGTCATCTTGCGTTGGTAACTTGATAGATTAATTATATTCTATCTGAATGGGGTTTGTCTGCTTTAGTAATTTTATTTATTTATAATGTCTGCGTGTTCTCTGAGCTCATTCATGATCCTCCTGCCTCATCTGCCTCCTGAAGGCTGGCATTATGTGAGTGCATGATGGTGCCCCACTCCTTTATAATATTTCCTGTGACGGGTGACACAAAGCACACCATCCCACCTGACAGCTCTACCCTCAGCTTTCTCTCTTTCTCCATCTCCTCATTGTGTTCTCTCCTCTTCCTGTGGGGCTCTCTCTAATTGGTCTTCCTGCTTACCCAGAACACCCCCCCACACACACACACACACACTTGTTCAGGAACTTCAAGAGTTTAGGAAACTAGGGAGAAAGTTACCCCTATCCCTCAGAGAACATTCTTCCTGTTTGTGAGGTGGCCAGAGGGGGCCTGCCTACAAATGGGTAAGCATCCCTGTCTTAGTCAGGGTTTCTATGCCTGCACAAACACCATGACCAAGAAACAAGTTGGGGAGGAAAGGGTTTATTGAGCTTACACTTCCATGCTGCTGTTCATCACCAAAGGAAGTCAGGACTGGAACTCAAGCAGGACAGGAAGCAGGAGCTGATGCAGAGGCCATGGAGGGATGTAACTTACTGGCTTGCTTGCTTCTCCAGGCTTGCTCAGTAGGCTTTCTTATAGAACCCAAGACTACCAGCCCAGGGAATGGCACCACCCACAAGGGGCCCTCCCCCCTTGATCACTAACTGAGAAAATGCCTTACAGCTGGATCTCATGGAGGCATTTTCTCAACTGAAGCTCCTTTCTCTGTGATAACTCCAGCCTGTGTCACGTTGACACACAACCAGCCAGTACAATCCCCTGTAAAACACAAATGTTGTGGGCCCAGACTGCCACCAAATAGACCGTCCAGTCTTCTATCCAGCTCGTTCCGCTGGACACTTGTTTCCCTTTGAGTCTCAGGAAAAGTAGCTATTGGCTGTCTAGCAGCTAGCCTGGGCTAACATATAAAGAGTTTCATCTCTGTGCCTTTCCTTTCCTTTTGTTTAAACTAAAACAATGCATAGTCCAAGGCCATTCATTACCAGAAACTCTTGTGGAAATTTAACACTGGAACTCTCAGACTCTTGTGAGACACACACACACACACACACACACACACACACAAACATACACACACACATACACACATACACATATACACATACACACACATACACACACACATACACACACACACACACACACACACACACACACACACACACACACATACACACACATACACAAAGAGACTTTTTTAAAAATCCAAGGGGCAGTGAAGTCTGCCTAAGACACTAAGACAGGAACATAACAGTTTGACAATGTGAGCAAGCCATCTTAGGTTGTCATAAATATAATTTAGATTCAACTTTTAAAAGATGACCATAGATTTGCTGTGGCTGTCTTACTATCAGTCTCCTTGAGGAAGGAAATAAAGTTAAAAAGAGCAGGAGGAAGGAGAGAGAGATCAGAAGGATATGAGGATGTATTTTCAGGAAGAAAGGTTAGAAGGGAAAAGCATTTTGGGGTAGGAAAGGCTTTTGCAGGCGGGTGTGGTACTACATGCCTTTAGTCCTAGCCCTCATGAGGCAGAAGCAGTGGATTCAGATGCAGTTACAAGCCAGATAAAGCTGCAGTGAGAGCCTGCAAAGGAGTAATAACCAATGAGGAAAGAACAGACAGCAAGAAGGAAGGGAGGGAGGGAGGGAGGGAGGGAGGGAGGGAGGGAGGGAGGGAGGAAGGAAGGAAGGAAGGAAGGAAGGAAGGAAGGAAGGAAGGAAGGAAGGAAGGAAGGAAGGAAGGGAAATTATGTGGTAGAATAGATTTTTATCCTGAGGTGACTGTTTTTTTGGTCCCCACACACAGTGGAAAAGTAAGATGACAAACCGGAAGTCCCAGCACAGCACAGAAGGTTTGGCATGAGTAAAGGTGACTAAAATCCCCAAGGTCAAATTCAGCCTGAGGTTATAAACCTAAAATCAACTTCTCTGTTTAAACAATGAAGTTTTCTCAGAGTTTGTCCTTGGTAATGTTTATAAGAATTGGCTTTAAAATAGAGTTTATATTTATCAAGGTAATTATTTATATTTCTAATAAGCTTGTCAGGCTGGGGAAACTGAGTCTTAACAGAATCAGTATTTAATTAAAATTGCCTTTGTTTTTTTGTCTGAGCTTTGCCTAAATGTTATATAAAAGTTAAAACTAAAATTCATTTCCTCCTCCATACTGGTAGAACTACCCTGGGTATTGAACAGTCAACACTTGGAGGTCTTAGTCAAAAATAGACAAGACTTTGGCTTTTAAACTCCAAAGTCACCCAGGAATCTCCAGATGATGAATCTCCTACAACAGAACTCGAAGCTCCAGTAAGCCATCTGCCCTCTTCCTCAGAGAGCCATGGAGACCCTTGAGGCCTTACAAAGAAGAGAGTCCTTAGAGGAAACTGTCCCCTGAGCCTCTAGGAAAGCCACACCTTCCAGCAAGATGGCACAACTGGTGGAGAGAGCTGAGGAGCCTGGGAGATCCTCACTTAGTTATACAAGAAATATGGATGTCCATCTTGCTTGTCCCAGATCAACGGTCTTAGGTAAGACCAGTACAACACTCCTGCCAGGTCCAGTGTCTCCCTAGAGTTTCTGGTTCCTCATGTCCGGGATGGGGCCTGAGGGTCTGCCTTTCTAATGAGTTGTCTTGGGTGTTGATGGGACCTGCCTGGCATCTACCCTTTGACAACCAAACATATAGAGCCATGTAACTAAGTCCTGGTGAAGACTCTTTGGTGGGCTTCCCAGAATTACAGCTTTTTGTTTCATCAGAAATGAAAGAGGATCTGAAAGAGTTAAGAACTGGTGCATCACTAAAAGCAGTATCTGAGGCTAGAGATACAGGTCAGTGATAGAGCACTTGTCCAGTATGTGGGAAGTTTGGTTCCATCCCCAAGGCAAAATAAATAAATAAATAAAATTTATATGTGAATTTTGGCGTATAACTTGAGGCGACATCCAATCCTAAAGTAGCATTACTACTAAGCTTATACACAATGGGGCTGAAGATATGGTTGGGTTAGCAGCTAAGAGTGCTGGCTGCTCTCACAGAGGACCTGGGTACAGTTCCCAGCACCCAGATGGTGGCTCACAGCTGTAATTCTAGTTCAAGATCTGATGTCCTCTTCTGACCTCTGTAGGCACCAGGTTCACAGACATACATGAAGGCAACAGACACACACACACACACACACACACACACAGGGGGTGACACTATTAGGGGGTGTGGCTTTGTTAGAA
The DNA here is from genome assembly GCA_028551405.1 of Uromys caudimaculatus. Classification (NCBI taxonomy): domain Eukaryota; kingdom Metazoa; phylum Chordata; class Mammalia; order Rodentia; family Muridae; genus Uromys; species Uromys caudimaculatus. The sequence continues at coordinate 14,795,986 of CM052713.1, forward strand.
TAGGAGTAGCCTTGTTGGAGGAAGGGTATCACTGTGGGGGTGGGCTTTGAGGTCCTATGCTTAAGCTTAACCACTCAGGGCAGAAGTGCCGGTCTGCTCCTAGCTGCCTTTGGATCAAGATGTAGAACTCAGCCCCTCCCCTACCATGCCTACCTAGATGCTTCCGTGCTCACCTTGATGATAATGGAAACCCTAAGAGATGAGAGAGAGAGAGAGAGAGAGAGAGAGGGAGACTTTATGTTCCTCAGTACTTATTTAACTGAACAAATGTGTTAGATAGGGTGAGCTGAACTGCTGTTATTTCTTAATTGGCTCTTGAGCATGTGGTGAATGAGAAGCCCAGACTTCTTCCATCTCAGGGCTCCACCAAGCTTGGGGTCTAGCCATCATCTAAGTCCAAATGGAAAGACATATGGAGGAAGCTCACTTGCATCTTAATAGCCCTCTACCATAGATAACACATCTTGTTTTTGCTTATCTTTAATTAGAGAGAAGGGGATTACATGACCACTGTATCCATCTGGGTCCAAACTGGAGAAACCACAAAGTAACTTTCACAGATAAAGTTTCATATGAAGACTTACTAAGCTCCCAGGGACCTGAGAAGCAGAAGTGACAGTCTACAAGCCTAGGAAAAGCAGGGCTCAGAAGAGCTCAGCAGGGTGCTTGAGGAGAGTCTCCACATTGTTTTTCAAGACCCAGACTTTAATGGAGACATATTTTTGAGGGTTAAAGGTCATCAATAGGTTCTGTGATTTATGAGAAGGACTCAAAAAACAGAGAAAAGCTGTAACAGGCAAGGTTGGGCTTATTAAACTAAAAAAATACAGACTGAAAGCCAGTAAAAGGGACAGGCAGAGGGCACATGTCTTGGGAACCAGGTACAAGGTTGTCCATCTGTCCTCTCCCTGGGGGTCAAACTTAACTCTTTCAGCAACAATGTGTAGAAACAGTAATGAAGTGCTGTCCATCACAGAAGTCTAGTGAGACATGATGTTCTGGGGGAGATTGGAGTTAATCACGTAGACATGGCTGACTGTCCATATAACTGGCTTTAGATATTGGTCTCTATCTCCTCCAGAGACAGATTCTCAGCACACAGTTTAAAGACCCCACCATACTGTTAGTAGAGATTCTTTGGTACAGCCCGAGGTCTCCCATGACTAAAGCCTGTCTTATCACACAGGATATCCCAGGGGCTTAAAGGTTATTTTCCAGGAGCCAGGTAGGGGCCAAACCTTTGTGGAATGTGCCATGTTTAGACAATGAAGACTGAGTTAATCCTTTACTGACAAGAGGGCATGACTGAAGGCCAAAAGTGCTTTGCTAGTGGAATTTGCTAGCAATCTACCATGTTGGATATTGGGGGAAGCTGATCAGTGACCTCTTGTTCTAAAACTGCCAGAGAGAGAAGTTTTGGGAGCTTCCGGACACTGTGCATGGCAGAAGGCAGGCACTTGAGAAGTCGTGAGCCCTGCAGGAGTCAGAAGCACTCTGTTGCTCAAAGTCTGTTGCCTTCTGGGCTCTGCAGCAGCTAGGTCTTGGTGGAGCTGGACTACGGCAGGCTCGTGCACAAAGGAAGTAATCCTTTTCTCTAATATCACTCTGACATCTTCTACTGACAGAGCCAGTCACTAAAGGAAAATGTTTGAAGGACTCAGAACAATTTCAGAGATGGAAAAAAAAAAAAAGATGGTGAATTTGAGTTGAGAAGCCATATATTAATAATAGGCACAGCTGCATTGCAAAGGATGCTGGGAAGTATATTGCAGTCATGTATCTGGCTACAGTCCTACTACTAAATGAACAGAAGAAAAATAATCATGGCAGGTGGCTATCCCCCTTTGGATATTTTCATGACTTCACTCAAAATTGCTAATAGGAATAGAACTAATCCTAAGTCCAGTTTCATCCTTGCAACAGACGAATGAAGAATTAACTTTCCCATTAATCTCACTGAAAGATTCACTTATGACATTTTTGTTTAATAACTGTATGTCAGAGTTGGGTTTTTTGTTTTTGTTTTTATAAATGTGAACATATGATCATAAGTACTCAATACAACAGGATTTTAAAACTATAAAACCTTGTCAAATAAATATATTTAATTCTTAAAAAGATTTACTTTAAAAAAATGTTATTCCTGTGTGTAAGTGTGTGTGTGCCACATGTGTACAGATGTTTGATGAAACCAGAAGAGGCAAGCCCCTGAATTAACACACCCCCAACATCTGTGTGAACAACGGAACTCATTTACCAGGTTCACCAAGTTAGATATTTTGAAAAATATCTTTGGACACTTAATTTATTTACCGAGTGTATGGGTAATTTGCCTGCATCTGTCTGCATGCCACGTGTGTGCAGAACAGAGTATCAGACCCCTGAGACTAGAGCTGCAGACAGTTGTAGGTGCTGCGAGTTGAACCCAACCAAGTCCTCTGGAAGAGCAGCAAGTGCTCGGACCTGCCGAGTCATCTCTTCAGCCTCTCAGTTAGGAATTTCTGTTTTGGAGATAACACAGTTAGCCAGACAGATCCTTTCTGCATTCATGGAGTTTATTCTTTGTTGGGAAAAACAATCAGCTAATCTTGCAAATGGGTGAATAATTAAACAGTGAGGACTTCTACTTTAAAAAGCAGTAACCATTGAGAGCCGCAAACATGGGGTTGATAATTAGTGTTTGAAAGAGTGATGGAGCATCTTCTCCTTGGGTGAGGTGTGGTCACATGGAGGCTATGGTACTTGGGGGTCAGGGATGGAGGGATCATAGCACTGCAGGGCTAGGGAGTATCCAGGCTGGAGCAGGACAGCTAAGACAGACTCTGCGTGCTCAGTTCAGTGAATGCTGACAGTGAGCATGTAACAATCACCCAAACCAGAATACGGACCATTACCCTTTAGTCCCATTGTGGCTTTCTGATTTCTATCATTATGGCTTTAGTTCCGTCTATTTAAGATTTCACATAAACAGAATTACACAATATTGTTGCCATTTATGTCTTTAGCTCGCTCCATTTTTAAGATCAACACAGTCCTCTATGTGGTCTCTACCTACATTCTGTAGACTGAGCATCGTTTGGCTGTGCAACCACAGCTTCTGTGTCCACAGGGATGCCTTGAGCTTGAAAAAAAAATCACTCAGTACATTTTGGAAAAGAAGTTTGGGTGAGACAAGAGAGGGGGAAATGGGACCTGCTAAGTGCTGGCCCTACTAGTCCAGGACACTGAGTAATCAGGCTGATCATGGAGACAGGGCTGAGAGTCTCCAGGGGTAACATTAACAGATGTCGGTTCCTGTTGCTTAGTCTTGGCAGGTGTTGTACCTGGCTTCATTTTGTGTCACCTTTATCCCCAGCAAGTGCGGCGGCTCCTTAAGCGTGTTCTGTGGAACAGTATGCAGTCATTAAAAATGGAATTGTACAGCGATATATTTTAAAATTTTTTAAAAAAGATTTATCTATTTATTCTATGTGTATGAGAAGAGGGCATCACAGATGGTCGTGAGCTTATGGTTGCTGGGCATTGAACTCAGGACAATTAGAAGAGCAGCTAGTGCTCTTAATCGCTGAGCCATCTCTCCGCCCTATACTTTTAAGTCTTTACATGTATGTCTGTATGTATCTATAGGTGTGCACGAGGGCACATGTGTGGAAGTCAAAGGATAGCCCTGAGTGTTGGTGTTCAAACCTCTACCCTGCTTGTGACTATCTTACACTGCCCACTCCCGTCCCCTGGTTTTTATGTCAGATTTGCTGGCCCATGAGCTTCCAGAGATTTCCTGTCTCTGCTGAGATTACAGAAGCATGCGATTCTATACCCAACCTTTCATGATTTCTGGGGATTTGAACTCAGGTTTCAAGATTGTATGAGAGCCGTCTCCCCGTCTATATTTTTGATATAGAAGGATTTTAAAATATTTTATTTAAGAAACGAGCTGCAAAACTCTGTACAATGTAGTAATGGTCAATTTTTGTATCTTAAAAGGTTAATTAGTCAGTTAATCAATGTGCAAATGTGGAGGTAAGCACATTCTACAGCACACAGTGGGGGGCAGTGGAAAACCTTTTGGAAGGTGATTCTCTCCTACCAGGTGGCTTTTGGGAATTAACTCAGGTGAGCAGGCTTGGCAGCAAATGCCTTTCCTCCCGAGCCATCTTGCCAGCCCGATTTTGTGTATTTTAAAAATGGCACCTAGAAAGAAGCGCACTGTGTTAAATGTAATGCCTAATTTGAATATTCAAAGTAGTTTTAAATTTTGGTTATAGATTTTTCAAAATTTCCACAAAGAACATACGCTAATTATAAAATACGAAGAAGGTAATTACAAACATTTAATGTTCCAAAAATAGGA
>CM052713.1:14800436-14877746 GCA_028551405.1 Uromys caudimaculatus
CCCCCCCCCCCCCCCCCCCCCCGTCTTAATGCCAACTCTGAATCCCAGTAGTCCTGAGCGGTTAGGTCTGCCACCCTAATCATGGAGTAGCTCTTGCAAGTCAACCCAGACTACTCTTGATACTCCAGCCCTGGTCCTCTCCACCACACCGAAGCATGTGGATACCCACACTTCCCAGCCCCTAAGTTTTCAGTCTCCTTTTCGGATTCTTGTTTCTCCAAACGTCTTGGAGTCATGGAATATCTAAAGGTCCAGATCTCTATTCATGCTCCTTCCCCGGTGATTTCATTCTGCCTCAGATCTTTTTCTTCCAACAAAATATTTTTATTGATTATTTGAGAATTTCACGTAATGCACCCCATCATACATCCCAGTGCACACAGGTCTACTCTCCACCCTTGTGACCTCCTTCCCCTCCCCCCACAAAAGAAAGAAAGACAGACCACATGTCCAATTTGCATTGCCCTGCTAGAACATGGTTAAACCCCCAATGGCCAGCCCCTTAAAGAAAACTGAGTCCTTCCCTACCCACACTCCTGCTAGAAGCCATCAGCTGGTAGAGCTTCCTTCAGTGTCCCTATCACAGTTTTTGAGAGTTCTTGTCGATGGCTCCTGCCTAGGCTGTAGGGTCAGGGTAGGGGTTGACACAGAAGCTTTCTATGACTCTATTTCTCAGCTGTGAGTCTGCACTCATGAATAGTACTGCAAAAGTGGCTTCTTTGACTTTTACAGGCAGTGGAAGCATAGATCATGGACTTCTAAATGGTTTCTGGCAAAAGCATGGATCACAGATATTCATCTGGCCTCCAGCCTCGGTGCATGCCAGTCTCAGCTATTAACACTCCGTACACACACACCTCCTTCCTCTGTCCCTCTTTCCCTCCCTCCCTCCTCTTCTTCCTCTTCTTCTTCTGGGTTTTTGAGACAGGGTTTCTCTGTGCAGCCCTCGCTGTCCTGGAACTCACTCTGTAGACCAGGCTGGCCTCGAACTCTCAGAGATCCACTTGCCTCTGCCTCCCAAGTGGGGGGTTAAAGCTGTGTGCCACCATGTCTGGCTTAGACTTCTAATTTCTGTCCCCAGCCTGGAGTTCCTCCAAACTCCAGACCCAGCATCTCGGCTGATGTCCAGCTGATATTTTTTTCTAATTTAATGATCTTGTGTGTGTTTTGCCTGTATGTATGTATGTATGCATGCATGCATGTACACTCTGTGCATGCCTGGTACCAGACCCTTGCAACTGGAGTTAGAGACAGTTGCTAGGCACCACATGAGTGCTGGGAACTGAACTCAGGTGCTCTGCAAGAGTAACAAGTGCTCTTCACCACTGAGCCAACTCAGTTCCCCACCTCATTTCTAACGGTTGTGTAAGTTAAATATGCCTTGGGTGAAGGCCTGTTTTTCCCCAATCACAAATCATTTCTGTTCAGGGTTCTTTCTTAGTTTTAGTTCACAGCAATGTCAACTTTCCTTGGTCCCCGAGCCTTGCAGCTGTAATCAAATCCCTTGTCTTAACAACTGCCCAAAACATACTGGGTCCAACTTAACCCTGCATCTAGACATGGCTCCCTTGGCATGGTACCTGGATTTTGGCAGCAGCCTAGGCTTGGTTTTCTTGTTTTCTTCCTTGCCCTCTCCCGTTCCTTTCAATTTTAGAAGTCAAAAGAACAGTGAAGTAAGTATCAGATGAGGTCACCTCTCAGCTCAGAAAAGTTTCAACAGTTAACCCAGAACAAAGTAGATCCTGGAGTCCCGAGAGCCTGAGCTGCCTATGGCGGTATCAGCCTTCCTCTGCGGTCTTGGCCCTTCCACAGACGCCCAGCCAGCTTCAGTGAGCCGGTTTCAGACTGTAAACTGACTCTAGTTTCTGATAAGTTATTTCTCGGCTGGTAAAATGAGAGAGAGAGAGAGAGAGAGAGAGAGAGAGAGAGAGAGAGAGAGAGAGAGAATGAACGGATCTAGGCTTAACCTTGAAAACATATACTTTGATTATTAAATATACCTTATTTTTAGTTTTAGTTTTTAAGCATGAACACATGGAGGTGTGATTTTGATACCTCATTAAATAAATCTAGTGGCTAGAAAGTCCAAAGGTAAATTCTGAGTCCAGGCCGCTGGTGGCAGGAGAAAGAAACATTTTTTCCCCCCTCACTTTAGATAGAAACAAGCATGCAGTGACCACTTGACATTCATACCTTTGCAAGAGACACAGAGCCGGGCAGTGGTGGCGCACGCCTTTAATCCCAAGGCGGATTTCTGAGTTTGAAGCCTGCCTGGTCTACGGAGTGAGTTCCAGGACAGCCAGGGCTACACAGAGAAACCCTGTCTCAAAAAACAAAACAAAACAAACAAACAAACAAAAAAATTAAGAGACACAGACGTAGAGGGGTAAACTTAAAGCTGCGGTAAAAATACAACTTTCCCATAACAAAGATGGCCGCCAGTCACGTGACTATACTTACCCACCGAGAGTTTTTTCAAGTCTTTGCTTAACTGGCTCAACTGTGAGACCTTCTTTAACCTCAAGATTTAAAGCTGCACCCTCAACCCGTCTCCTCTCACTCCTTCCGAGGTAGCTAGCATCTTCTGGCAAATGCCAGCACTTGTCTATTCCTTTTGTTCTTCTGGTTTCTTTGGCCACATAAGGTCCAGAGCATAAAGATTTGTATTTGTTTTCTTTCCCTCAGCTACACATCCCAGAGCAGCTGTTACTTGCCAGACTGCGACAGTCAGCGTGTTATGTGTCTAGTCTAGAGAAATGTTTTGTCAGTAGCCTGAGAGCTGCTTAGGGGCTGGGTGGGCTCCACTGTGATTCTCCCCATAGCTAAGTTGTCTTTTGCGTAAGTGACAGCTGACACCTGACTGAGTGAGGGAAACAGGACTGTCCAGGCGAGGCCTGCTCAGTGTTAGAGCCATGCCACGGATGTTCTGAGACCACCTGAGTGAGCTGCGTCTGCCAACAGCACCCAGCACACCAACCCCTGTACCTGCCTTCTCCTCTTGTCCCTGGCAGAGAGTACACCAGAGTTAATTAACATCCTCGGGTTAACATTCAACTAATAGGGGTAAAGGTTTAGTCGGTAACCACACGGCATCTCGTCAAGGTGGTCCGAATAAGATGGTCCAGCAGTGTTTTAAGTGTTATCTGGGAAGTGGACCACCAAACATTTGAGGGGTCATCTTAAGAATCACCATGCCACAAAGCAACCTTTAATTTGAAAATGCTGTTTCTAAAGCCTTCAGCAGTGACTGGTGTCCAATAGGTACTCAGTGGATGCTTAGAAAATGGACAACATATGCTCAAACGGAGAAATGTACTGTACAAGGGAGAAAGTGGTATTTTTAACTCTTCTACTTGCCCTCAGCCGCAAGTGCACATACACACAACTTCCATTCCCTGGGAAGTGCCTCTACCTTTTAGGGCACCTAGGAAGTGGCACCTTACCTCACTGACTCAGGATGCTCTCCAAGATCCTATAGCCGGGGTCAGAACCCACACACCCAGCCTCCCGGAGTCTAGGCTCATTTGTATGGTAGCCACTATGACCATTCTGAAGGGAATAATTTTGGAGGGTGAAAGACGTTTTTTTTTTTGTTTGTTTTTTGAGACAGGGTTTCTCTGTGTAGCCCTGGCTGTCCTGGAACTCACTCTGTAGACCAGGCTGGCCTCGAACTCAGAAATCCGCCTGCCTCTGCCTCTCAAGTGCTGGGATTAAAGGTGTGCGCCACCACTGCCCGGCTGAAAGTCGTATTTTCAGATTTGATTTCCACCAAGTATTCTCATTTAAGAAAGCCGTGTTCTGCAAACTGTAAAGTGCTATCAAATGGTTAGCTGAGGATCACTGCCAAGGTCAACAAATTGAAGGCTGGCTTGTAAGTGCCAGCAACTGGAAGGGCTACGGGAAGGCTAGATGACACTCAAGGGTTCCTTTCTAAATAAGGGTCTATGTATTTGCCAGAACCAGGACACACTGCTTGTCCATGGCCCACCATGGATCCCTGTATTTGTATGAAGCACATACATTTACGACAGAGAGCCAGTGCTTATTTTGCATTTGTATCAGAATGGATTTTCAGGACCCCCGCCCCCACCTGCTTTGGCTTGCACTTTTAGACACATTGTGCTCCAACTACCTGACTGCTCAACTGTCTTTCACTCTACCCAAGCCCCAGATGTGAGCTCTGGCTTTCAAAACCAATCTTTTGTCCTTCTACTTCTTTGTCAACGAACAGCTGAATGGGCATTGTTCCCCTAACCTGGCTTGTGAAAGAGGACACCATGAAGAAGAAACTTCACATTCTCTGGCTTCCTTACTCCAGCACCCGACACTAGCCAGGCAACAGTGTCAGGTGACCTCTGGGTCTGAGCCTAGGCTACATAATGAGCCTGAGAATAATGGGGAGCTGTCAGTCTTATCGTCAGGAACCTGAGAGGAGCCTCTTTGTCCCACACACCCTGCCTGTTCCACCCCCACCCCCCCAGCATCCTTTCATCTGTCGAAGCTATTGGAGTTTATGTGGCCTTCACTCATCCCCACGTTCCCATTCAAGTGGCTGTGTACTAATTCAGTCTTGGATGTTTCTACACTTCAGGGCTTGTAAAACAGTGAAAGACAGACAGCAGATATCTTACAGAAAGCCTTCTGTTCTAGGCCCTAAAAGGCTCTACTTTGTTTCTCTTCTGCAATAGGAGTCCTGAAAGCCCCAAGTTAAAAAGTGTAACAAAGATGAAACAGGAAGCCAGCACACGGGATGCTACACAACTCTGCCAATGGCTTCCGTCCATGTGTGTGTGCTATAAATTCTCCCCAAGAGCGGTGGACATGGAGGGAAGATTATCTACTGCTACATGACCAGGAAAAAAGGAAAAGGAAGAAAGAAACAAAGAAAAAGAGAAACTTGCACTCTTTTGAGGGACCATCAAAAGTATTTCACTTGTCCAAAGCAAAACCTATCAGGAGAAAAACTCGGAAATGGTCTTTGTGTTTAGCAGTTTTCAAATTATCAACCAAAGAGGCTGAGTTAGAAGAAATGGACTGAAAAAAGGTCTTGCCTAGTTAATCTTTCCAGAGAATCCAAGGTTCAAACAAAATCATGCTTTAAGGGGAGTGTGCTGTGTGTGTGTGTGTGTGTGTGTGTGTACACACGCGCGTGCACGCAGTAACGGCTCACCTTGGATTGGGGTACTATCTCTCTCTGCCTTTAATCCCTTGGATCAGATTTTTACCCTTAACTCCATCACTCATTAGTTAGGCTCAATAGCTGAAGATGGGGGTGGGGGTTGGGGGGAAGGTTTACTGGCTCTCGCTTACTTGAAAATTAAAACACCGAGGGCAAGAAAGAGGCAGGTGTCAGGAGAGTGTAAAGGAAAGCAATCTTCTTTATTGTACACAGTACAGAATAAAACGCAGCTCAGCGGGATGTACACAGCCCTGTGCAGGGGGAAGAAGTTCAAATCAACTGGCAGGCTAAAGCCTTTCTGCACTGTAGACTTTCCACACTCTGGAAAAGAAGCAAATGAATGAAAGAAGCCCCACACCTTGACAGGGGATGGCTCTGCTGGAGGTACATGAGTCCGGTGGGAATGCAAAGTGTCGCTACTGTCCAGCGTCCCTCAATGGCATGTGCCCTCACAACAGAGAGGGGCAGCTCAAAATACAGAAGATTCTTTTCAAACCCCCCAAAACAGCATAAATTCATTAAAGAAAACTAAAACAAACCCCAAACCAGTATAAGTAAAGAGAGGAAAACCAAAAAGAAAGAACCCCAAAAATCTATACAGCATTTACAACAAATAAATCTCTAGCCAGCTGGGGTAAAATACGCCATCTATGTATATAGACTGTGTAGATTAGAATGCTATAAATATACTTATGAAAAGAGTCCTTTCCTTAGAGTGCAGTGCTAATTAAGGCCCAAGCTTCGGGTTTGACACCTCTGTGGGCTGACTAGCTTTTGAGAGGAAAACCTTAGGTTCTCAGAGCTCTAAAATGTACCCCTCATTCCTGTGAACCTCTTTTCACAGGTCATGAGAAGGCTGTGGAGTGCCTTACTCATGGGACAGCAAAGAATGTCCCACACAAAGTCAGCTCTGTGTCCCGCACATGAAGAACACGTGTGGAGTGTCAAAGACAGCCAACTCCGGCCAACAAGGAGCCAGGCAGCGAAGCACCGGCGCTTTTTGATGACTTTTCCACCACTCCAAACCCAATTTTTATACAGCTTTAGTTTGGTTTAGAACATTCCCAATATAATACAGCAATCAGAATAAAAAATTAAAAAAAAAAAAAAAAAAGTAGCAGGAAGCCAGAATGCTAGCTTGCACTGTTTTGCTTGTAAGTGACAGGTAAGTTTCAGACCCCAGGGAACCACTGTGCAGGGTTGAAAGTCCAAAAGAAAGACAAAGGAAAACAAGGCAGGCGCCTGGGTTCCCACCAGGTGACCAGTTGTTAACCGGACATGACACATATGCGGTTATGTACATCTGCTTCCCAGAGGAGGAGTTAGTGAGCATGGAGAACTATACACATAGAATCAGCTGTGTCCAGGCTGCCCTGCACACTTCAAAAATGTACAAAGCAGGTTAAACGTCTCAATAGGCTGTCTGGTGCAGAAAGCACCAAGCAGGCTCCTAAGTGGCTAAGGGGAAGCCCCAGCAGAGCCCCTCTCAGGCTGCAGCGTCTTCTGAAGTGGGTACCACCCCACTTAAGGGGTGCAGTTACCAAAAAGGTTTTGTTTTTTGGTTTGTTTTTTTTTTTTTTTTTTTTTTTGCTTTAAATACCAAAACTACAAAAATCAGTTTATATAAACTGTTTTCCCCCCTAAACAACCACCAAAAGCAAAATGATTCCCCCACCCCCAAATCAAAGCAAAACAAAATACTGTCATTTTAATCATCTTTCTAAAACAGGCCATCTGAGCTCAGCCATAACTGGGAGGAGGGGACTTGATTTACTTATGGTGACCGCTCAGCTGGAAGGCCCAAGAGGAGTGTGGTCTGAGAACCATGGAGTGACAGCTCCCCTGGCCTCCCTGGACTACAGGGGAAAGATTTCAGAATGAGCTACAAGAGTTTTGCAAATTTCAAACCTCAAGGGTCTGAGCCTCCCCAACCCAGCCTTATCGACTTTCCTATGGGTGTGCAGTTTCTTTCCAAAGAATTGTGCAAGTCAAAGCTTCCTGTGGGAAGGCATTTAGTAGTCCATGATCAATGCAGATTGTCATACACTCGGTCCCCTTTCACGGGCGCTAACCTGGACACACGGCTTATACTGCTCTGCACATACTGGCAGGGAGGATCCACTTCCATGGCTCCCTAGGAATTGAATCAGAATCACCAGCCATGTGGTGTTTTTTTCTGTCTCTCCCTGTTCCCACTCCCTAGCCAAGGTATTTGTCTTTAAGGGTGTCGAATCCAGAGACAGCTTGGGTTCTCCAGATAATACTCAAAGGGCAAGCTTTAGGAACAGCCAAGAACACAAACAAAACCACTGCCCTTGTTTGCCTGAATGAGGACTGCTAGCTCTAGGGTTTGGCTACTCAGCCACTCAGAAACTTAGTAAGCGAAGCCTTCAGCGTAGGGGAGGCTGCTGCAGCGATCCATGTCCAGGAGGTAAGCAGGGTTGTCTTCAAAGTGAGTCAGTGGCAGGGTGTCTTCCTCATTGAGGGGGCATTCTGACTCTGCCTTCAGGAACGGGCGCTGATTGTCCGGGAAGGCCATGGAGAAAAGTGCATCCGGGTCACAGACAAATTTGTAGACGTACCGTTCCCCAGCCACCTGTGTGAGAACACATTATCACTCAAGACTCAGCTGGAACAAGGCATGGGACTCCAGTGAAGAAAAAACGAGAACTTTTCAAACGCCAACCTCTCAGGGACTCAGGCACCAAAGGGCTAATTAGGAGCTGATTATTCTAATCCCATCGTAGGGACCTATTCCCTGCCAAGGGTTTTGTTGACACCATAGCTCAGTATTTTAAAAGACCACATTTGAATTTTTGAATTTCAAATGCATGCCGGGTTAGGCGCCTTCAGCAGCAAGCCTCATTCTGCCTATCCTGACAGTTTAGGCAGCCTGGTTGCCATGGGGCTTGGTGTGGCACTTAAGTCACAACGCAGATGCCAGACCACATTTCCAGTGACCTCCTTATGGTTTTCCCAGGATGGATGTGCTATTCCGAAGGGTTCAGAACCTTCTTTCTTCTTCATGCGCATGATTGAGCATGCACATATATGCACGTAGGTAGAGGCCCATGGTTGAGATCAAGAATCTTCCATCACGTTTGCACCTTTGAGGCGGGAACCCTTCAGTCAAACCAGAACTTGCTGAAATAGTTTTAGGGATTGAAATCACCTGATTTCCCAGGCTAGAATTACTTGGGTTTTGGGGAGCTGAATTCCAGCCCTCTTGTATGGAAGGAGCTTTAATCAGAGTCATCTCCCAAGCCCAGGTTAAGAATTTGATGAAGCCAGTGTAGCTTCTGTGGACTTCAGTCTGTTGCAGGCCCCAGACTCCGCCTCTGCCGTACCTGTCACTTTCGCTTAGTGCATGGGTCTGCTGAACTGGAACTCACTGTGTAGCTAAGGTTAGTCCTGAACTTAAAATCCTCCTCAAGCCTCAATGGTCTGAGCCTCCCCAACCTGGCCTATGGACTCTCCTTTGGGTGTGCAGTTTCTTCCCAAAGAATTGTGCAAGTCAAAGCTTCCTGTAGGAAGGCATTTAGTGGAGCGAGACAGGATTGCTTGGCACCAATCCAAGAGCAGCATGGCGCCCAACACTGACGTCATCACTAGGTCTTAACTCTATTCCATTCAGGGACTCAGGGCACGAACCACCTTTGGCACGACAAGCTATTTTCCCTTTTAACCATCTCATTCAGCCACGGTCACAATTAAGCAACGGGCACCACAGTAGTACTACTTGGACATTTTCAGATGAATCACCGAGATTACGACAGAGGACAGCATTTGCTCTGTAAGGGATAGAAGAGGTCACATGACCACACTAGACTGTTAAGATCTGAACCCCCTACAGCCACAATTCTGGGTTTTCCTATGCTCAGATTTGGAGTCAGTAAGAGGGACAGCCCTTTCTCCTTAGTCCTGAGCCTCTGTGCCTTGAACTGCACTCTTTCATATTTGACCTGGATCTGGGAATAACACAGGAATGATGACACTTGTAGGAGTGTAGAGAAATGCCCCTACACTCTCAGAGCATTTGCACACTTAAGTCTCCAGTTAGTGGCAGTGTTTGTGGAGGCTTAGGAGATGTGGCCTTGTGGGGGAAGGGCTTTGAGGCCTCAACACCTCATGCCAGTTCGAGTTTAACTGTCTCAGCTTCCTGCTTATGGTTCAAGATGTGTGATTAACTAAAGTCTATGCAAATACTCCAAAAAAATTGATAATCTTCAAAATATTAACTGCTTCTTGTCCCAAGCATTCTGGGGAAGGGAACACAACCTGTGCACATAGGCTTCCCCTCTGTGTAAATGCTAGAGTCTGGGGTGCATAGCCTATGTACGGTATTTAAGAAATACCATCTTCCATCTATCAATGGGAACTTAAGGTTGAAGTCCCTTAACCCCTCACTCTAATAAGGACTCGACAGTGGCTTTTTCAAAAATATACTTTATCTTCTATTTTGTAAAGAAAGACTTCTTACTGAATGACGTGGTATACTGTCTGACAAATTTAGGGTCTCTTAAGTTCTAGGCTGTATAGGTTTAAAGGAGAAATAGATTTTCTTATTCTTCTAACCCTTGAGATGCTGCACCCTAAATGTTTAACAACTAAAGGTTTCAAGCTGTACGGAAAGAGACTGTTCACGTCTTCCTTTACATCCACAGCAGAAGCTGACCTAAGGCTTCGGGTCTTTTGTAACTGGAGGGAGCCCAAGAAAAGCAGAAGCCAATTTCCTCTTGTGTTCTCCACAGCCGCGCCTGTCAGCATGTACTCAACAACACTAAAAGCACGTTTTACAGAAAGCTTTTTGGTTAATGTGTACACCTGTGAGTCTGATGTATGTTTGCCTACCATGTGTGTACAGTGTCTGTGGAGGCTATTGGATGGCATCAGATCTCCAGGAGCTGGAGTTACAGAAGGCTGCCTAGAATTTGATAGATAGGTGAAACAGGCCTTGACTTCCTGAGCCTGTTTCTACCTTCCCAGTGCTGGATTACACGTGTGCCACTCTGTCTTGCAATTCGTCTGTTTGTTGTGTTTTCCAGGTTCTTTCCTACCACAGATTCACTTAGGAGGCTCAAGTTTTCGTCTAGTCACTGTAAGTGACCTTATTACAGAGGCTAGGGACATGCTTCTGGAAAGCGGTGGAGCGTTCTAAGCATCTGCAGGTGCTTACCTTCTGCATGATGCCTTTTTCATAGTAATAGCGGAGAGAACGGCTCAGCTTGTCATAGTTCATGGCTGGCCGATTCTTCTGAATACCCCAACGCCGAGCAACCTGGAGGGACAAGATAGCCAAGATCCAAACATGTTCCCGGGATATTTTGTAACTCAACAGCTCTGGCTAATGATCAGTCTAACTTGGAAAGGGAAGCGTTTAACTCTCTCAAGATCAAATATTTTAAGTAAAGGTGATGATTCGGCCACAGTTCCTCGGAGGTGAGACCTGAGGTAGAAGACTTGTAACACTGTAAGACTGAAGAGGGCTTGGTTGGCATCCCAGAGGATACAGGCTCTCTACTATTTCTCCATTTATGAATTATTGACCAATACTCACGGACCATTAACATATTGCCATTAAGTGCTATGGTTTCTGTAGCAGTCAATAAGGAATAATTAGAATGGTCATTCCTGAAACATTAGGAACATGTTAGTGAGCTGCTAATGGGCCTGCAGAGCCGAAGTTCAATTCTAATAAGATTGGAGAGGGGCTGGGAGATGTTTACTTCTGCAGCTCACGGACTAAGGGGGATTCAGATCATTATAGCCTATTCCATCCAGCTCCTCGCTCCCAGCAGACCCGCAGAACGGACAGCAAAGCACATAGCACCATTATCCATTTAATGAAAAATTAACAGGGCTTCTCACGCAGTTCCAAAGTGCATTATAGCAACCTGGTCCACTTGAGGTGCAGGGATCAAGACATGTAATTGGAGCTCTGGGCAAAAAGGCATTGTAGTAGGGAAATTTCCTACTAGAGACTACTAGATTATCCGAGCAGCTGACCAAGTTCTGTTTCCAGCATATAAACATCCGTACTCCTGCTTATGAGAGGGACTGTCAGGGTGAATCCGCTGTGGAAATGTAAGCTGTCTGAGGTCTTCATTTTAGTCACCTTTAGAAACTTTGGCTGGGCATAGTCATGCACACCTTTAATCAAGTGGCAGAGGCAGGTGGATCTCGGGAGTCTCAGGCCAGCCTGGTCTACAGAGTGAGTTCCTGGGCAGCCACGGCTACACAGAGAAACCCTGTCTCAAAAATCAAATGGAACCAAACCAAACCAAAAGAAAACCAAAACCAAAACAAACAAACCCCAAACAAAACAAACCAAACCAACCAACCAACAAAAACTCCCACCATACTTCGAAAAAGCCAATCTAACTGCATCCCTTTAATGTTTTTCTACATTTTGTGTTATTTAGAGGCAGGATCTCTATACAGCCCAGACTTGCTTCTCCTTGTAATCTTCCTAGCTCTGTTTCCCAGGTGTTTGACCATAGGCACGCACCACCAACCCCAACTCGCTCTTTTGAGATGCACACATGCACACACACACTGCCAAAAAAAGCCAAAGGTTAAATGTGGAGGTATGTGGAAAGACAACAGCAGTCGACATCAACTATTTGGGTACAGTGACAGAAACTCCTCCTGATTTCAGGACCCTTGAAAGATTTCTGGCAAATACCGGAGATAACCCGAGAGGGAAGGACACATCTGGCCTCATTGTACCAGAGCAACCCAGCAGCCAGGTTTCTACTTTGTCCTTCGAGAAATTCCACGCAACTTTTCCATTTGTTTTTAGTGTCTCTCAGCTAACCACAAATCTTGGGTCTCCCCAAGTTCCGTTTTTCATCAATTCAAGTCTGTCTTCAAGAAAGGCCCAAAAGGCAAAACCTCACAAAAACTAAATCCTGGTTAGATTTATTTGTGAACCTGTAGCTGGCCTGGAACTTACTGTGCAGCCCAGGCAGGTCTTAGGTAGCCCACTCTTAGCCTCTGGGGTGCTGGGATTAAAGGTGTGCACCAACTTGCCACTTGAAGGTAAATATTTCAAATCAATGGGAATATACTGCTAAGAAGAGAAACCTGTCAAGCAATCACAAGTGCAGTCAGGGTCGACAGCAACCACACTCAGAAACTCACTGCCAACCTGTCTGCCCCAAGGGACAGGGAACGCCAAAGCAGCTGACAGTCTCTTTACTCCACTCAGTGGCAGAGAGCAATCTGCCTAGTCTTCGGCTTGAGCGGTGACCTCTCTCTGCTGTTAGCGCATGCAATAGCTTACTGGAGAGGTTTTGTGTATGTGCAGATCTCAAAGCTGCTCTGGTAGCTATGGTTACTGACTCATCCACCAGGCCAGTGCCCTGTGATTCAGCGGCCTCACCACAGCGCTCCTCTATAGCAATGTGTGATGAGCTAGAGACTCAGGCAGTCCCTATTTAGCGGTAGAAGGAGCAGGCGAGAGCTTGTTGCCAGCTCACCCCTTTCTGCTTTCTAAGTTAGGAGACTGTACATTTTGGGATCTGAGGCTGGGGGGGGGGGGGGAATGAGGGACAGGGGACTCACCTATTCCTCTTCAAAGAGCAAGCAAGCGGTCGTCACTGAACAAGGAGAGGCTCTTTCTAGCAACCCCGCCTTTAAAACCTCCCACGGTATCACTGATCTGCCACACACAACCCCACCCCCACTCTTCATATTGATGCAGATTCTCAGTTAAAATGGCTCCAGATTAAAGCCGAGTCCGTCATAATTGAGAGGGTGCTAAGCTGGATGACTATCAAAAGACATTTGATTAGGGGGCCTGCCAAAACGCAGTTCTAAAACCACAATTTCCATGCACAGTGTAATGGATATTATGGATAATTACCCAGAGTGCACCACTCAGCCACACAGCTGCCTACAATTACACCCTCAACAGCTTCCTCCTCGGCTTCACCCTTGAAGCTCCCGCATGACAACTTCTTATAGCTTTTCCCAGGAGTTGGTGGTATCTTCCTGATATTAACAAAGGCAGGGTCCTCACAGTTACACAAAGAGCATCAGAAGAAAGCGCACGCATTGCGCAGGCCACGGCTAAGTGCTCCAAAGATTGCAAAGGGCCCTTTATGATGGAGCTTAAAAGTGAATCTCAGGGCACAGAGAAAAAAGCAACTTGTAAAGAAACAAGGCTTGGGGGGGGGGGGGGTGGCTCAGTGGGCAAAGGAACCAGGAGGCATCTCCTGGACCATGGTAGAAAGAGAAAATCTCTCCTGGGTTGCAGTACATGCAAACTTATTGAGCCACTCTTACAATAAAAATGCATGATGACGATGACGCTAACAACAACAATAATAATGCTACTCAATCAACAGAGAGGCTCAGGGCCATCGTAGCGTCACACACGTATGTGACTTGGAGCTGCTTGGTATTTATGAGCATTCTGGGTTAATATCAGCTCCTTCATTAAGTAAGAAGGCAGGAGCCCTCTGCCATATGTTCACCCTCTTCCTTACCGCTGGCAGGAGAGTGGAAGATTCAATAACAGCCTTACAGAGGCTCATAACCAGGTTTACCTGCAGCTGGACAGCCTGCGCTCAGGCCCGAGGCGGTGGCAATAAAGTCATAAAAGCTCCTGTTTGTGGAATGAGATGAATCAATAAGGGCTGCCCACAAGACAGGCTTACTTTCCTTTCAAAAAGCCTCGATGAGTCAGGGTGCTATCCTACCACCCAGCCTCACAGAAACCAGGCCATGCTATTGGGAAGGCAGGGAGGGAGGAATGGGCCTGTGAGGGCAGTAGCCCTCCACAGGACAGGAGGCTGAGCCTCTGTCTCTACACAACCGAGCCCAATCAGAGGCTGTCCGCCGCATTACATGTTGACAGCATTTCTGTGAATAAACAGGAGACAGGGAATACCTACCGTATTTGTATGTGTACGCGAGTGGGTACGTGGTGTTATGTTCACATGGAGGCCAGAGAGCCAAGCTGGGTTTCCTTCTCAGCCGTTCCCTACTTTATTCTTTGAGATCAGCCCTCTCTCTAAACCTGGAATTCATCCATTTGATTAGGCTGGACAGCCAACGAGCTCCAGGGATCCGCCTGTCTTGACTCCCTGACTTGGCATTACAGATCCGGGGGTTGGAGATACACGCTGGAGCCTTCATTTTGTTGTGGCTGGCGTTTTACTGACTCTTCCCCTGCCCCCCACCCTCATCACTGTATGTTTTACACCACTTTAAATGACGCCTGCCATTTTGAACTAGTGCAAGGTCACCCCACCCCACCCCACCCCCACCCCCCAGTTCCTAGTCCATTTTTTTCTCCTCTTTCTCCTATCAACTTTCAGACCATGTCCTTCTTCCAAACAGAGTGTCAGGGTGTCGCCTCCTGCTGCTAACTCTGCAGTCCTTAATGGGACACTTCCCAAGGACGCTGTCCCCATTTTATTGTATCCAACTCCCGGATAGCGGTTGTGTGACCACACACTATTAAAAGAAGGGTATGTCAGCCAGTGAGAGCGTGGATGTCTGTGTATCTTTTCTATCTTTAACTTTTTAAACTCTAAGCCAAATAGAAATTAAAAATACTCCCTTTGAAATGGGTTACACTAATAACCTGCTTAAATCCTCTATGCTATACGTGCTCAGGTAGGGGACCTACAGTGGCGTCTTCTTCACTGACAACAAGGAGGTGGTTCTGGCTTAGGTCTTTCAGTTAACAGCTCTGGGCAAAAAAGATGGCAACAAAGTTTCTTTTTCTGTTAAATAATGGAAGTTTGTACCCTTTAACTACTGTTCTATGCCAACTTTACACAAGTTAGTCATGGAGGAGAGATGGAGAAAATGCCTCCATAAAAATAAGGCTGCAGGCAAGCCCGCTGAGCAGTGGTTCTTAGCCTGGTGTACGACCCTTCAGAGGGGTTGCCTAAGACCATCTGCATTTCAGATATTGACATTGTGACTCAGAAGAGTAGCAAAATTATAGTTATGAAGTAGTAACAAAAATAATTTTATGGTTGGGGGGGTCACCACAAGAGAAGTATTGTATTAGGGGGTTGCAGCAGGCTGAGGGCTTTTCTTAATTGGTGTGCAGAAAACCCATTCTAGATTACCAGCACCCACACAGTAAAACAACCACCTGTAACTCCGGTTCCATGGGATCCAATGCCTTTTTCTGGCTTCTGTGAGCACTGTATACACATGGCACACCTACATATAGTCAGGTGCACGCACATACTCTCACACATGCGCGCGCACACACACACGCACTACTTCAACATTTTTAGGTTTCTAAGACTTATCTTTGGTAATTCTATTTCTCTAAGTCAGAGGCATTTGAAGTATGCAGTAAGGTCGGTGTGATGGCTCAGCGGGTAAAGGCACTTGCTGACACTACCAATCCTGGCAACCTGAGTTTGAGAGCCACATACAGGAGAGAACTGATCTCCACAAGGGGTCCTCTGCCTTTCATTTGCACGCCATGAATTTATTGCACGTGCATGCAAACACACATTAAACCAATGAATGTTAAAAAAAAGAAATATATAGTAACGTAAGTGCATTATGGAACTGCCACACAGTACTTCAGACAGCCTCCGCCACAGGTTGGAACAGACCAGGGCTGAGGGCAAGGCAAGTCTGTTATAGAAACTGCACTTTTCAAAACTTTAAGAGGAAGATCACATCTTGTATCAGTGCAACAGTTCATGGCTCCATCCCTCATCTCCCCGCCCCAGGATTCTCAAAATACTTGTGATGTTTTCTACCATGAAGAACTCTGCAGCAACATGCAGAAGACTGTCTTGCTGACTGAAGAGCAAGCGATCCATCCCCAGTGCTTGTTCTTTTGCCGCACGCCAGTGCTCGAGCTGTGAGCTCTCAGTCTCTGTCTCCCGTTGATGTGCCCACAGCTTGCTGCCCTGCCTCCCCGCCATGACAGACTCTTAACCCCTCTGAAACTTATATCTACAGGAAAGTAAGAGAGACATCGGACTCACCTCTTCCGGTTCTATGAGCTTAAATTCCATGCCTCGGCCAGTCCAGGCGATGAAGTGGGCATTGGCTGGGTCATCCAGAAGGGTGACGAGGAACTGCCACAGCTGCAGAGAGCCTCGCCTCTGATAAGGGGGGCCCTCTCGGTACATGGTGGGCTCCTGCTTGACTTTGCCTGTGGGACAGGGGTATGCGTGCACATTCAGGCTCAAGCTTCTCAGGGATTTGTAGGGGAAGCACTGGCTGCTGGTGATGGAGTCACAGAACAAACGTGGTGGGACTGAGGTGCTCTGACGTCAGCAACCCTCCCACTTAGCATGGAGTCTCAGATGGGCATCTTACCTTCCAGTCTTTCGGGCACCACACAAGTGTCATCAAAGTATAGCCTGGGATCCTTTTCATATGTGAATCCTGAAAGAGTTTAAAGAGAAGGACCATACTGCTTAACACATGCTGTGCTGTACTAAAAACTAAGGACTGTAGTGGCATTCTTTAACTTAAATAAAAATAAAAAAATAAAAATAAATAAAAAATAAAAAAAACCCAGCCAACTTTTTATTATTATCCTGTGTGCACAATGTGTTTGTGGGCACACACACACATGGGGGTCAGAGGATACTCTCTGGGGTCAGTTCTCTTTTCCCTTTCACAGGGGCTCAGAGGACTCGAACTTAGGATGTAAGGCTTTCACCACAGGTGCTTCTACCTGTGGAACCCTCTCACCTGTCCAGATTGTTTCATTTTTGGTTCTATAGTCCTACTGTTGTACCTGCACCAGGCAGAACTTTCGGAGACTTCCAAAGGACTCAAATATTTGAGTTCTGATGTCACTGCCTTGACCTCAGTGAGGGCGGAATCAGTTCTGGCTAAAAGGGCTCTGGCAGAAGGAACCACTGAGTCACAGTAGGCTCCCTTACAGCTTATGCAATTTGCAAGGCCAGTGTCTGCTCTGGTTAGCCTAGCTTGCTAGCTTTGCTCCATTTGTGGAGAGTGCTGGCATTTCCCCCTCAGCCTTCCTCTGACTTGTTCACATATTCCATGGGCTACGACGGAAGCACAGAAGGAGAAGAAAGCGGGCAAAGATACAGCCCACAGAAGACTGCTAAGGGCAGCACATACCAAACAAGTTGGAGCACCGTCCCCAGACACAGTGGAAAGAACCAAAGCCTTACCCGGGGTCAAAAAGTGGGAACTGAGGCCAGGTGGCAGTGTGCGTGCCTTTAATCCTGGGGAATCAGAGGTAGGTGGATCTGAGTTCAAGGCCTGTCTGGTCTACATAGCAAGTTCCAGGACAGCCAGGGTTACACAGAGAAACCCTGTCTTATAAAAACCAAAGTGGCAGAGAGAGAAAGAGAAGAGAAAAAAAGAAGTGGGAACTGAATGGTCCAGGACACATAAAACTAAATGTCTAAAGCACAAGGTAAACAGGCCATGAGAAAGGATGGCCACACATCCGCCACACACAAGTTGTGGGCAGGTGTGACTGTGGGCCACCAAATGGCCAGGCTCCCACTCAACAGATTAGTGGTTCAGGCCCCAAGGCAGCTAACAGCTCCCGCTGGGGAGTCCCTGCCACAAAGCTGTCACATTTCGCACAGTCCTTCATCCCTGGCTGTATTCTCTGGCTGGTGGGTACTGTCTGCATGTGCTGAGTACGCAGAGGGGACAGGGGACTCTTGAGTGACATGAAAACTCACAAGTCGGCGAGCCCGGATGTGATCCCTCCCACTCTTGCTATCGGCAGGCCCGGCACCATGGGGATGTGCCCGGGCCTAGAAAGCTCAGTGCAATGGAGGAGGCAGAATCTTTTGATGTTATGTCATTCGTCTTTCTGTCTCTAGTCCCAGGCATGGTCTTCTTTTTAAATTAACTACACCATAATATGGGCTGGAGAAATGGTTCAATTGTTAAGAGCGAGGACCCAGGTTTGATTCCCAGCACCCACATGGCAGCTCAGCAACCGTCTGTAACTCTAATTCCTGGGGAATCCACTGCCCTCTTCTGGCTGCTGCTTGCACTGCATGCACACAACCGTATATGCAGGCAAAGCACCCAGACACAGACACACAATTTAAGAAAGTATATTTAATCGACACTTTTTCCTTATCAAGTCCAGTAAATATTTAGGCCTCACTGTGTGTCAATGTGGATAGATAGAATCTTGTTCTTACATCTCAACTTAAAGAAGGAAGCAGATAATAAAGCAAATGGCAGTTTAGCATTGGAATTAACGCGTGCAGGCTCTAGATTGAGCCAGACAGGTTGACCCCAATTAGTTCTGTGATTCTGAACAAATTAATCTGAGTGTTCAGGTTTCCTTATTGGTACTGTTGTGAGGAGTTAACGATACTGTGCAGGCTGTTCCACTGATCCATTGCTCTTTCTTTACAACAGAGCTTTTGGTACAAGTGTGCAATAAATAACACTTAAAGAAAACAAACAAGTGTAGATTGCGTGCAAGCAGTGTCACAGAAGTTGAATGATCATGTGCTGCGTCTGACGGCTCACACCTTCAGTCCCCAGCACTGAGTTCCAGGCAGCCTGGTCTACACACGAGTAGTGAGACCCTGCCTCAAAACCAAACAACCCGAATGAGTCTGAGAACTGTAATCTTGAAGTCCCCCAGCCGCAGAAGGGACCTCTCAAGGGTAAGGGTCACATCACACCCTAAGGATCATAGTGTTTTCTCAACACCTTGCATACAATAAGCGCTCAATTAGTGTATGAGAGATTACAATAACTGACAACTGAGGCAAAGAATGTTGACTTTTTTTTCCCCTTCAAGACAGGGTCTCATGTAGCACGAGCTACCCTGAACTTGACAAATACTTGAGGAGAACCTTAAACTCCCCATCTTCCTGACCCGCCTCCCAAGTGCTAGGACCACATAGGTGTGTGTACAACACCTGGCAAACTGATTTTTATGACAACCTGGTGCACTTCACTTTATCAGTAAGACATAATTCCTTCTGCGTCATGCTCTATTTCCCACCTTCCATATGTGTTTTGATATTCCAGCATTGTTTTAAATGGTCTTGCTATAAAGTCATTGTAAGTGAACTGCTTTAAAGTTTACACACCTGTCAACTGTGCTGTGTTAACTTTTGGCTTAACCCCCCCCCCCACACACACACCCAAGGTAAAGATAATTCATCCACAGCCCCACAAGACTAGATTAAATTCTCATTTTGGTTTTCAAAGGATTATAAGGAACGCCCTTTGGGACATTTTGCGGTTTCTAGTTATTGCCACGCACGGACCTCTGAAACACCTGGAAGATGCTTCTGGTAATCAGTTGGGTTTGCATCAACAGTTATTTCTGTTGTGGCCATACACCATCTGATAGAACAAATGAAAGTGTAGGAAGGAAGAGCAAAGTGAGACGCAAAGACTCAAAATATCACACAAGGGTCCCAGGTGAGGACCTGAGGCGGCATGGCTATCTTAGCAATCAGAGATGCCAATCAGAAACACTTGTTTTGATAACTGTTTCCTAGGCATCTGTGGGTTCAAGACTGGAAAGGAAGGAGAGAGAAACCAGGCCAAGATAATTTAGAGCAGTTTAAAGTGCTGGCTTCTTTGAAATTTACTTTTTCGGTGTGTGTGGTCAACTGGGCAAAGCAATAGGATGGAGGGCGGAGGTCTCTGTGTAGTAAGCAACCCAAAATCTTACTAAAAATATTTCCCTTAAGAGCATGCTCTTTGCTAAATGTTATAATTATACAAAATGTTTGCCCCCCTCTCTGGTCTGCTCCCTCCTCATGTGCCTGCTGCAGACAGACATCATCAACTGCCTCTAGGAATCTGGAAGCAGCCCTGCACAGCTGTGTCTACACAGCCAGCAGTCCAGTAGACAGCCCGCCTGCTCATGTCTGGACACTCTGAGAATATCACAGGGCACACAGCGGGGTAAGCGGCACTGGTCTTGTGCAGCTGGAGTAAGCTGCCTACCCAAGAAAGCATTCTGGACAGCTAGTCACTTGTAAGGAACAATCAATGCTTCCTGAGAATCTAAAACACGGCAGTTAGGTGCTCTCAGCCTCAGGTGCGTTAAGACCTCAGTCTGGAATTCGGGACTCTTAACCAATTCTGGCAGTGGCTCTCATCATTCAAGGGTCAAACGACCCTCTCGCAGGGGTCACCTGAGATCATCAGGAAGCAAGTATTTACATTACAATTTATAATAGTAGCAAAATCATAGTTACAAAGTAGCAACAAAAATAATTTTATGGCTGGGGGGGGTCACCATAACATGAGGAACTGTATTAAAGGGTCTCAGCATTAGGAAGGTTGAGAACCACTGTCTTAGGGTGAAGCCTCAGCATCAAAAGTTTAAAAACCTCCCTCAGTGGTCTAAGGTACAGCTGAGATGGAGGGTGGTTTTCAAACTTGGAAAGAGAGACTTCTGGGCTCCATGTTGGAGCTTTTGATTCAGCAGCTCTTGAGAATCTGTCATCCGAGTTCCAAGAGAAGTCTGTGTCACTGGTTTCGGGGAGTCAGACCGATGGTAAGAGTTTGATAGAAAGTATATCATATTTCTGGGAATCCACTCTGAGGAAAAGCACTTCCCAGTCTTGCATTGGGAAAGGCGGTCCTGACCCTACCACACTGTCTCACAGAGAGCCTACCTCTCAAGGCTTTTCAGATCACAAACATCCTCCGAGACCCCAAGAGGCTCCTGCCCATCAAACAGACTGACTGCTTTGCCGACATCATCCATTCACATAGAGGCTGTTGTTCTGCAAATGCTCTCTGCAGCTGATAGTTCAACTACCTTCCTCCCACACCATGTCAACCCTGATGATCAAACTTACGTGGGCAGGCCTGGCAGCACCTTCACCTTCTAAGCCATCTTGCTAACTCTGTTTTTGATAGGGTATGATGTAGCCCAGGCTAGGCAAGGGATGGCCTTGAACTCCTGATCATCCTGCCTCCACCTCCTGAGCACGGTGCCTGGTTATGTACTATGCTGAGAAGCTATCCCAGGGCTTCCCGATTGACAGGCAGGCACTCTACCAGGCAAGCCCCACTCACAGCCCAGCACTGTGAGTGTTTTAAATTACTCTTAGTCCAGTTAGGATTGTTAGGAAAGATAAGGTCACAGGTCCAACTGTGCCCACTGCTCTTGCTCCTAAGTACCTCAGATGTTTGATTGATTAGTTGATTCTAAAGGAACTCATACAACGCTCATCTTTTGTGTGTAAGATTGCACTGTATGCAACCTCATTCGTGCATGTCGGAGGTCAATTGCAGGCGGTTTTTTACCACCTTCACCTTAGTTTTTGAGACAAGGTCTCAAACTGGAGTCAGCGTTCACTAACTGGATAGACCGGCTAGCTAGCAAGTCCCAGGATCTTCCTGTCTTCCTTCCAGTGCTGAGATGACAGGCAGGCACTGCCACACCTAACGTTTCCTATGGTGTAGGGATCTGACGTCAGAGGCCCATTATATACTACTGATATATAAATACTTTAATATAAGTATTTTAATACTTTATAATACTGAGCCTTCTCATCTATCCCTAAAACTTTTTTTGTGGTTCCCAACCTTCCTAGTGCTGTGATCCTCATGTTTTAGTGACCCCTAACCATATAATTATTTCACTGCTACTTCATGACTTTCATCTTGCCACTGTTACGAGTCATGATGTAAATATCTGCTACGCAGCACCCATGGGGTCACGGCCCACAGGTTGAGAACCTCTGCCTTTTGTACACGTTCAGTAAACATTAAGACATTAGTTAATGTTTGTATTTTTCCTCATAGCTGCTTAGTTTATTGTCTGTCTCGTCCTGTAGTGTTGTGTTCTGTGAATGGCTCACTTCTACAGTTTTACCGACCTTCCTATCCCCACCCGTCCTCCGCCACCCACCCTCCTCGACAGCCATCTTCCTCTCCAGCGCTCTCAAGGCCAGTGAAGAACTCCAGAGAGACTTCTCCCTCACTTTAAACTGACAACCACTCATTACATAATCATTACAATGGAGCGCTACCCACCCAGACTAAGTGAAAACCAGAAACTTGGTTATAATTTCTTTCCTAAGATGTCCCTGGACCCACGTAAACCTTCCTGATGTGAGCCCTAAGGCTCAGTTTAGGCTGACATAGCTGGAAGTATAGCAGCCAAGTTCCTCTTTTCTTCACATTGTCCTACGAACTCTGCAAAGTTAGGGCCATTGCCATGAGTGGATTTCTCAAGTGCTTAAAAGCTCATGTACAAAGTAACTCACTTGGATCTCATATATACACTATGGAAAGTCTAACCACTGACCTTACAGCTCAGCTTAGAAGCAGTAATCCTAAATTAAACATGTGTATTACCAAAAAACAAAAAAACAAAAAAAAAAAAAAAAAAGAGTAAGGAGGAGATTCTTCCTTCCACGAGTGCTGTACATTCAGCCCAACTCCCCAGGTAAGTTCATTTTTAAAGGACAAAGCAAGCTCCTTACCTTCGTGGTTGCTGGAGAAATACCCGCCTCTCAGGTAGGATGACTGGCAGTTAGGCACTTCTGGAAGGGAACAC
Source organism: Uromys caudimaculatus (assembly GCA_028551405.1). NCBI lineage: Eukaryota > Metazoa > Chordata > Mammalia > Rodentia > Muridae > Uromys > Uromys caudimaculatus. The sequence continues at coordinate 14,823,110 of CM052713.1, forward strand.
AGCATGCTTAGCAATGGTTCCTTCCCTCAGAGCAGCAGAGGCCACGCTGGGCAGCCACGGTCCTAAACCTCACAACTAAGGACGTGCTGCTACATTCTTGTCAACGTGACCCAAGTCAGAGTTCCTTGGGAAGAGAGACCTTCCACTGAGCAACTGTCTCTAAGACTGGCTGGTGAGTATACTTAGGTGGTATTTTATTGATTAATCTTTGGAAGAAGGGCCGGGGCCTGGCCTACTGTGGGAAGTGCCTGCCTAACGCAGGTGGTTCTGAAGCGTGTATGAAAGTAGGCTGAGTAAGCCATGGAAAAATCAAGCCAGTACGTGCCACTCCCCCATGGTCTCTGCAGCAGCTCCTGCCTTGGCATCCCTTGGCGATGATGGTCCGTAATCTGTAAGCCAAATACTCCAGTCCCACCCCCTGCACCAACAGGTTGCTTTTGGTGAGTGTTTTATTACAGCAACTAAGAATCAACCCAAGACAAAAGTCAAGTGTTTAGGGCCTTGTGGAAATGGAGGAGCTAATAAACAATAGGTAAACACTACAAATCACCACCTGCAGATAAGACCCTTCTCATCAAGAGGCGTAGGACACAGAGAGAACGCTCTCACTCAGAATCAGCTATTAATGTACTTGGTGGGCAAGCTGATGGTAACACAAGAAACTGACTTTCAAAAGGGCTTTTGGACCGGGAGGGGAAGGGCAGCTGCCCCAGATCTTTCTCAATCTGCCCCTCTGGCCATTGATGGTCACATCCAATTCTGCTGCCAGGAGTGAAGGCATTTAAGGCCAAAGGGATTAGTTTGCAGCCAGGATGACAACTGGCTGGTGGGTACTGTAGTTTAGCAAGCACGTTTTCGCCATGTTGGATCGGTTATGCTGAAACTAACACTCAAGTGATCTCTTCTTCAGGTCCCATGAGAGGAAAGTGACCGGGGTGCACTCTGGGAATGTTTCTGAGGTGAACCTTTGTTGATGGCCTTTCAAGTGAATGGGAGGAGATTAAAAAGGGTTGGCCAAAGTAAAATGTCAATGCCAGCGGGCTGGAGAGAGGGCTCAGTGGTTAACAGAACACACTGCTCTCTTCCAGGGGACCTGAGCTTTCAATTCCTAACACAACCATCTGTAGCTCCAGTTCCAGAGGGCTAGATTTGGAGGCACTCACGTACGTGTAACTAAGCTAATAGCATATAATATCTATTATACATACTAAAGCCAATGCCAATCCTAAAGAAAAAAATATTGCCATCATGACTTCTGAGAAAAAGAATTCAGTGACAATTTATTTGCATAAGCTATCAGCAGCAATTTTTTTTCCCTATTGTAACGTGGTAAATTTCTTCATTGGCCTACCTTCTCAGATTTCCCAAAATTAGTTTCTATCCAAGAGCAGATTCTATGCCTCTCTCCACCCACAAGATCCATTCAGCTTCTGTTTGCTCAAACCTTCCAAAGGGGCTTAAGAAGAGTCCACAGTGAATGGCAGAAAACCCATCAACTACTCTCAGGTGATTTTAGTCCTGACTGTAAGGAAAGAGTGAGAACACTGCAGCAAAGTTTACAATCTCCAGCCTGCAAACTCCAAGGGCTGCTTTCCTCCAGGGGTCTCATCTAATGGGTCTGGCCCACAAGACACAGAGGAAGGAGATCAACCAGCCTCAACTTCTTCATATGCTGAAGCTCCTAGGTCGAACAGCAGGGACTGTCACAGATTACACATCAGCCCCTGCAGGACACATGCACCAGCCCAAGGTAAACGGTGCCTCAGAGATCTAGCCCAGCACCCAGCACATTTGTGGGCAGCAGGTGCTTCTCAGAACGTTTATTTCAATCACAGAACTGTGTCTGAGAGGTGAATGAACTCTTTCCTTATGATTATAGTGTCTGCTGTATTGAAAACAAAGCCACAAAGCTAAAACACACAAATTGTGTTCCTTGTGCCCAGTACACTTAAGGGTAGGGCACCACCCAATTGTGGGCCCAGCAGGCTTCAGATTCGCCTCAGACACGTGTATTTTACACATTTCTGAATACCGTTAACTAATTCATTAAGCTCTTTGAGGGTAGTTTTTTGGTTTTGGAAGTGCCGGGCATGAACTCTAGGATACTGTGTTGCTACCACCTCAGTCCCTGAAGGCAATTCTTATAGAACGATTCCCAGAAGCAGTGCAGATGGCAGATCAACACTCTTCTGACAGCCAAATGAGAATATAGAGGCCAATGCAGCGAGCTTATGCTAACCTGAGTCAGCACAGTAATCTCGGGGCTCCTGCTTGATTCCCACGGGTGACTGGAACCCATGTGCTGGGGGGCCAGGCATCCCAGGGACCCCATGTTCATAGAGTGGGTCATGGTATTCCTGCTTGAATCCCTGAAGGGGTGGCGGAGCTGCGGGGACAATGGGCTCTGACATCTGCCGGTGGTAGCTGGGGCGATTATCTCCAGGAACTCCTGACTGAGGAGGGAAGGGGTGGCTGGGCTCAGACAGCTGTCGCTGAAATCTGGAAGAAAGAAGAAAAAAAAAATCATATTGTTTGATAGAACACTCACTATGATTCAGCACTGGGGATTAGTCACATCTGGTTTTTAAAAGATAAATTAATTTCTAAATAAAAAAGTTGCTTATTACTGATGTAAAATGTTTATTATCAATGTGTGCTCAAGCATGTGGGTGGGTACTTATGGCGCGACTCACACATGACAATCAGAGGATAACTTTGTGCAGTCAGTTCTCTCTTCCACTTTTACATAGCTTCTGGGGATTGAACTCATGTTAGACTCACATAGCAAGCACCTTTAATGCTGAGCCATCTCACTGGCCCACGAACCAACGACTTACTTGGTTTTGATACAATATCATAATACACACAGACAGAATCAAAGTGGGAGGGAATCTGTAAAAACTGGAGAACGCCAGAAGTGGAATCGTGCAAAAGTGGAGATGCTGTGACATTGATCAGCTTTTATTTTTGAGTGAGGCTCAGGATGACCCCAGATCCTCCTTTTGAATGCTAGGATTGCAGGTGAGGTATCTCCATAGCTTTTTAAAGAGTAACAGCGGGGCAGCATTTTAGTGCGGCAGTTTGAATAAGAATGGCCCTCACGGGCTCCCGGATTTGAATGCTTAGTAACCAGGGAGTGGCAAAGGCTCCATTTGGAGAGAATTAAGAGGTGTGGCCTCCGCGAGGCCTAGTTGGTGCATGCCTTTAATCTCAGCACTGAGGATGCAGAGGCAGGTGGCCTCTGTGAGGCTAGCCTGGTCTACAGAGTGAGTTCTAGGACAGAGAAACCACGTCTGGAAAAACAAAAACAAAGAAGTTAACAAACAAAAGCAAAAAGGAGGTGTGGCCTTGATGGCGGAAGTGTGTCACTGGGGGTGGGCTCTGAGGTTTCACAAGCTCAGGCTAAGCCCAGAGTCTAGGCCTATGGTCAGGATGTAGCTCCCAGCACTCTGCCTGCCACCATGCTCCCTGCCACAAAGATAATGGACCTCTAAAACTATAAGCAGCCCCAATTAAATGCTTTGCTTTGTAAGAGTTGCCCTGGCTATGGTGTCTCTTCACATATAGAACAATGACTAAGACAAACAGGAAAATCAGTAAAGAAATACTAGCATATATACTAGTAAACATAAAATGTTTTCAAGTTAGACATAAGTAGTAAAAACCAGCATGTTAATAGACTAAAAAGACACTTATTTAATGGCATAGAATGAAGGACCCTTGATTAAGTCCCTGTTCCTATAGTACCTGAATTTTGACAAAGATTAAAAAACAAAACAAACAAACAAAAAAACCCACACACGGGAGAAAAAACAACATCTTCAACAAATAAACGGTGCTAGTCAAATCAGAAATAAAACATTTCCCTTCCCTCTCACCCTGCAACCAAATCAACTCCAAATGGATCCAAGATCCCAATGTCGGATCCAAAACTCTAAACTTCTAGAAGAAAAAGTAGGGAGTACACGTCAGGATTCAGGCTTAGGTAAGGACTTTCTGAATAGGACTTAAGTCATCCAGGAGATCAGGCCACCGATCAAAGTGGGACTCCATAAAATTCAAGTTCCTGTACTGCAGAAAGCTCTTGTTGACTGAGGAGGCCACCTGCTAAGTTTTATCTGACAGAGGAATAGTATATAGACCATCAAAGAACAAAAACTAAGCGAAACACCAAGAAAACAAATGATCCCATTAAATGTGGACCACGTGCAGCTAGGAGAGCTTCAAACGTGTTGGCTCGCCTTCGCTATCAGTGAAAGGCAAACTAAATTACTGAGAGATGCCATCTCACACACTCCAGTCAGAACTGCTAAGATTAAGAAAACAAAAGACACAGTTCCTATTAATAGATTTAACCAAGTAGTTGGACTTAGATTCGAATCAATCTGTGTCAACAGGTGCTAACAGATTTCTAGAACATCAAGACTTAAACCAGAGATTGGGCACAGATAAAACTGTCCTGAACTCGCTGCTCCTGGGTGAGGTTTACTATCCTCCTGCAAGAAGCACCATAAAAATCACATTTTAACACATCCCCGAGTAACTTGACACTCAGGTGTCCCTTTGTCCCAGACACAAAAGCATTCTCATTTACCAGCCCCACATTCTGAATACATTCCACCACAGTGAAGGTCTTAGCTGGTGCAGATGTTATCACTTCAGCAGAAATCTGGGTTTAAAGTCACTGCTATTTAAAATGACACTTTCAAGGGTCTCTCAACAAGTATACATTTGCAACTTAGGCTTGGGCTTGACATTTCCAATACAGGCATCAGGCACAGGCTCACAAGCTGAAGGAGAACCTTCCCTTCCAGAGGCTTTACTCTTATTAGCTGTCCAAACCCCTGTGCCACCATGTTAGCACCTTCAAAGGTGACCCGCACCACTCGGTACTGTAACAAGAGCCTCGGCAGCTGGCACGACCAGTGGTCTCCTGCTTCTGCTTCCTGTTCGCCTTCTCACCTTCCAGAATGTAACTCTAGAGTTGGCCTGGGATGGCCTCGTTAGGAAAGGATGCTTCTACAAGAGTCCTAGCCAGCACCGAACCACCCCCTCTCATCCCCCCTCCCCCCAGTGTTCCCCTATGGCACAGTGAGTCCTAGGATTCATGAAGCCAGAGCCTGGTTGCATCTCAAAGACCAGGACAGACTCTTTAACCAGTGTTGCTCTGCACTGCATGCTGGGGAGTGGCAAAGGAGGTCCCGGGTAGGTCACAAGACCAACCTATCTGGAAAAAAAAATGGCTCGGAGCCTGCTGCTGTGTTTGCTATTTGCAGAGATTAATAAAGTAATTCAGCACTGTCCTCAAAATACATCCAGTGAACTTTACTCACTGGCCTCCAACTGAACCTCATTCTCCTCTCCGCTATCTTTTTGAAGTATCTAAGAATGTGTGGTCCACATAAAACACCATCAGCAAGACGCCGCTGGGACCATTCCCAAAAGAGCGGCAGCTTAAGCTGACCAGTCTCTCTCCCTCCACCCCACCCTCAACCCCAGTGCCGCTCACAAGTAATGAACTCACATATGGAGAGCAAAGAGAGACTGACTACAGAGCAAGGCTTCTGAGAGCCAGTTTATTTAAAGGAAAAAATTATTTATTTATCTGTCAGATTTATATAGCTAGCGCCTTTCCTCTCAAGAGCACGCCCACGCCACCAACATTTGGTTTACGTTATGAAAACTGTTAGATTCTTTTTCTGCATTTCCTTTTTGGTCTCAGCTGCCAACACACAGCGTAAACACAATGGTAACAGAAATAAAAGGGGAAACGGGGGACACTCAAGGTAGGGCACATGGTGTGTATGCCTGGCAGGTCAAACAGTGATAGTTCAGAGGTAGCCTTCGAGACGATCTGTAGGTTTAACGAGAACCACACCACACACTTAAATCTCACTGTTCCGGCTAAGAGAACATGACGCAAACCAGAAAAACAGTAGAGGCAAATCCAGAGCCTGGTTCTGAGATCAGAACAAGCTGAGCCAAAAGCCAGTCTTTACCACGGACTCCCCTCGTGACTTTTTACATAACAGCTCTGAGCCTTTATTTTTCTCACCGGCAGAATACGGATGACCAGGACACCTGCCCTAAGGTCGGTTATAAAGATGAGCTATGATAGTGCACGTAGCTGGACATAGCAGCACATCAAGTTCTCAAGACACAAGACTTTCAGGCTCCCAGCTAAAGTCACAAGCTGTGCAATTATAAAGACCTCCTGGAGCCCGGCAGCGGTGGCGCACGCCTTTAATCCCAGCACTTGGGAGGCAGAGGCAGGTGGATTTCTGAGTTCGAGGCTAGCGTGGTCTACAAAGTGAGTTCCAGGACAGCCAGGGCTACACACAGAAACCCTGTCTGGGGGTTGTAGGGGGGGTTGGGAAACCCCCTGGGATCAGAAGATTACCATATACACCAATCAAAGTATGATCCCCCAGCTGAGGACAGATTATTGGGTTTTATTCTTGAGTGACTCAGTCATGCCTGCCTGAAAGGTGTTGTGGCCTCAGCAGGCTGCAAGGGCACCAGCTGGGACAGCAGCCACAAACAAGCCTAAGTCCAACTGTAAAGGGATCTGAAGGCCTTCACACTGTAAAAAAATGAAGCAACTGGAGTTTCTAAGTTATGTTTTAAAAAATTATCCAGTATTATGTGGGCATGTACGACATCACGGGAGCAGAGCTGGGAGGGCAAATTTCAGGATCTACCCCAGCCTTTCTTGTGGTTTCCCGGGATAGACACTCAGGTTGTGAGGCTTGGGTAGCACACACTTGATGTTTAAAAATTAAAATGCAGGCAGTGAACCGGCCAGGAAGTACAAACATTTGCCAAGTCCTTGACTGTCTGAGAGGCCTAACTCTGTTGGCTTCTGAGATACAGAAGCACTCCCCACCTCCCCAAAATAAAATTTAAAAAGTGTGAAGGAAAAAAAATGGCGAATAAAATACAGCTAGACATGGAGAACTGTGGCGCATGGGAAGCACAAGCACCCCTGAATAGCAGAATTGGGGTTCAACTTCAGGGCTTTCAATCTGTATGAGAGCCACAAGCCAACAGTTGAAAATATAGATAAAATATCTTTCCTTGTGTGTAGGTGCCATTGCAGGCTCTAAGAGGGCATCAGATGCCCTGGAGCTGGAGCTATGGACAATTATGAGCTGCCTGTCTTGAGTGCTGGGACCGGAACTCTGCTTCTCTCAAGAGCAGCAACCACAGCCACCTCTCCCGCCTCCCCGAAACCGTTCCTACGACCACTTTAATACTCTATCGATGACACCTAAGAACAGCTTACACTAGTCCCTGTACCAAAATAGAAAAAAAATTGTAAAAAAGTTTGAAAGCAATGATAGCAAACACTTAGGATGAGGAAAACACCACAAAGCGTAACTCAGGCTAGCCATCTCCAGGAGGGTTGTGCACGTAACTGGGACTAAGGTAGCTGGCTGTCTAAATGGGTGGACATTTACAGAAAACAGATCCACACAGGCCAGCCAGCAGGAGCGAAACTAAGACCGAGAACTGCTTCGTGAGACTAGATGTTGTTTGCTAGGACGTCTGCAGTATCTGCCAAGGCTTCAAAGTTCTAAATAGCCCCAACAGGAAGACACCCTCTACTCATCTGATGAACACACCACCTCCATGCTCAACCCAACGAAGTCTGTGTCAGAAAGCAAGCCACCTCATTCTCAATCACAAATTTGATGCAGGGGTCTTGCACCAAGCCTGACAGACAACTTGAATTGACCCCTCCCCATGGTGGAAGGAGCCCACTGACTTTGGCAAGTTGGCCTTTGACCTCTGACCTCCATATACATTCTGTGTCACACAAGCACAAAACCCCACACATTAAAAAAACAAACAAATAAAAATAAGATACTAAGCAACATATTGTCAGAAGAATACAAGGACAGTTTCATTTAAATTAGTGTAATATACATTATTAAAGGTAAAAAATAATTTGATCATTTAATAGACAAAAGCATCCTCTTGACAAATTTCAATTCTGATTCATTGGTAACTTTTCATGAAGGGTAGAAGGAAATCTCCATTAGTTTGACAAAGGAAATACATACATACACATACATACACACACATACATACATACATAAACAGTGAAATGCTGGAAACTAGCTTTCAGAGTCAGCATACTCTCTATTTCAACTGTCAGGAGAAAGTTTCTCAGTCTGTCAAAGAAAGTTTCATTAAGAATCCAAGCAATTTGGTTTTAGACCCCAAAATGGACCCACACAAAGCATGCTATCAGCCAGACACGTGATGAGGACACGCAGTCTGTATGCAGTCTGTGTTCCAAGCTGAGTTACACTGACTCAGTCAACCCTTCCTGTAACCACACAAGACCTGGAGGGCAATGGTGAATGACAGTTTGTCAGGGATGGACTCCAAGAGGAAGTCAGCCAAGCATCATCAATCAATCAATCAAAAGCTCAAGAAAATCAGTCAATCAAAGTTTGAGAAAACCGCCCAGGCCAGGCTTTAGGCCCAGATCACGCAGCAGGAGACTGCCCTTTTGGTATTTTCCTCTTTCAAAAAGTCCTGACTAACATGGCTGTGCTGACCTCTTGGTGCCTAGGCATTTCTTTCGGTGACCATAATACGGATGCTCTCGTGTGTGCCACCCAAAAGCGGTTTTGTTTTCTTCTACAGGGACATTCTCTTACGTTTTGTCTTTAGTTTTTGTTTTTCTTGATGTCAAGTGTGGGAGATGGCACAGTATTTCAAAATTCCTGTATGGAGGATTTATTTTTTTTTTCTGTGAAGCCTCTTTTAAGTTGTGAGTTTCTTCAATTGAGATACAAGGAAAGGAAAAAACAAAACACCCCACATGTGGGTAGGATACAGCTTCTAAGTTCGTAGCACATATGTCCATCAAAACTGGTCTGGCCAAAGGAAAAGCATAGAGTTCCAACAAGTATAAATGGAACAGGCACGCCAAATACATGATATGCCCTCCCACACCACGTGGGAGGAACCACCAATATAAATCACTGCTTTCAAATACAGTATTTATCTTCCAAAAATAAACTGAGTTGTGAAGAGGTATATAGGCGGGTTATATGAAACACAAGAATATGCTTTGACTATGCTATATTTTAGCTGTTTAAAGCTGACCACAGCAAATGGCCACCACTATCAACAAACGTACTGAAGGGATTAATCCCGTCTAAGTCGCAGACTCTGAACAGGTCGGGCCTCTCCTGAACAAAACAAAAGACATCTTGTCCCAAGGGCTTAGAGGAGATAAAGCAGAACTCCAAAGACACAGCTATTTAAGAGAGGAGCAAAGTTCAAGGACCAAATGGTGTCACCAAGGGCACTCAGTTCTCCAAGGATCCAGTGGACATTTGTAATTCAAAGACAAGTCATAGGCAGAGCAGAAGGTATTTCAAGCTTTGCATTCTCACTGTAAAATTAACATACAATGACAACTAACTTATCCCTTTATCCTACAAAGTCACCTACACTTAACAAGGGCACTGGGACAAGGTGAGGCAGAGAAGAGCCTCTTCACAGTGTGTCTAAGTGTACGATGGTCACACCTAAGGTCTACCAACTCAGTCTCCAGTGGAACGCGGGACGTGTACGCCTACATGCCCAAGTACACACAGCGTGGGTGGACAGAGAAGGTCAACTTCAGGCGTTGTCCTCCAGGCTCTGTCCACTTTGTTTTTTGAGGCAGGGTCTCTGACTAGACCTGGACCTCACCAAGTGGGCTAGGCTGGCTGGCCAGCAAGCCCCAGGGATCCCCTTGTCTCTGCCTCCTCAGCAGGATGATTAAAAGCAGGAAACTCCATTCCTGCCTTTTCACCGGGGGTCTGAGAATCCAACTCAGGGTCTCATGCTTTCACAGAAAATAATCCCTCCCTGCTGGAACTGGCATTTTTATCTCCATATCCTTTTTTTTTTTTTTTTTTTGGTTTTTCGAGACAGGGTTTCTCTGTGTAGCCCTGGCTGTCCTGGAACTCACTCTGTAGACCAGGCTGGCCTCGAACTCAGAAATCCGCCTGTCTCTGCCTCCCCAGTGCTGGGATTAAAGGTGTGCGCCACCACTGCCCGGCTCCACATCCTTATATGCCCACACACTCAGTGCTCTAGGGGAGCCCCAAGCACCCCAGTACTGCTCTTATTCTGTTGTTTTAGAAGCCTACACGCAACCTCACCTTTCACCCCAAGTTTCTAGAGTCTCTGTCACTTCATGAGGTCTTGAACCATCATTACTACAGGCCAAGGGAAAAGAAGCAGGAAGTTCAAGATAGATAGGCCACTTCATAAAAGACTCATCTGGGAAAGATACCTATGCGCTTTCCCTCTGGACCTGAGGGCTGATAGTCATAAATCCCGGGGACCTGAATCTCCTCCTTTCTCGAGGGTAGGCAGCTAGAAGACTTGTCTATTCTACAACTGATACTTGGTCTCTTCAGTCAGCTAGCGTTACAGTGTTACAAGACAAAGACACCAGTGAGGTAGTTCTCCTTCAACTCTGACCAATACATATAAGCCGTCACATTGCACAGGATAAGGAACCAGGGCTGAGAAGAAAGTGCTAATCAAACAGATCTAACAAAGCAATTTCCATATGTCTGCATTTACCAGGCATTTCAAATATTGGACAAATTCACTACAGTACCCTCCCCTCCCCCATTAACACCCCCTGAAGGAAATCAGCGAGCCACTGTTTAAAACACAACACCCAAACCAGTAAAATAAAAACAGTAAAAGTCCACCAACTTTTGACCCAAAAATCTTGGTTTTTTTTTTTCCCTCCCATAAAAATATCAATTGTCCTGAAAAAGAACAAGGCTATGATAGTGCCAAAGTCTGGTGGTAGCTGTTTCCTTTCAGATGTGCCCTCTCTGGCAAGAGAAACTCATGAACCAGTGTCTCTGGTATCACAAATCTCAGGCACCCCCAAATTGTCGATCATCTTGGGGGCCCTATATAGTACAATTTTGTCTCTGTGGCTCTTGGCTTGACCTTGGGAAAGGCCATTATAGCCAGCTGTATCATGCAGGTTAGAAGAAGTGGGGTCAGGACCATAACCAAGCAAAATAACCTCCAGACAGACACTGGGTAGAAGCATCTTCCCCCCTTCCCTTCTCCATGCCAACCCCCCCCCCAGCACGTGCAGAGTGGTGGGTTCCATCCTGCCGTCCTTGGTTAGTCACCGTATCTCACTATCAACACAGATGAAGAACATCTGACATGCAATGAGTAAGTCCACACCTGGCCGATTTTCCTGAATATCACAGTGAACATAGAAGACCGGATTCCTCTCTACCTTTACCTTAGACGAACAAAGACTCCAGATAACCATGATGTTTCAACTGTTAGAAATATTAAACCACCTACAGGGAAGCCGGGAAGTTTCTAACTCAAAAGCAGATGCTATCACTAATATCCTTAGCTCAGTCTATTGTAAGAAATATGGTAAAATGTGAATAGTAACGGCTCCTGGAACTCAGAATCTTCCCTGGATGCAAACAGATAATACCAGGATTAGGAGTTCACTTTTACAGGCAGTATCTCATGAGCCGCCCAGAAACTTTGTGAGTTGATTGTGCATCTGGGCAAGCCACCCCTCCAGCCTGGCCAGAGGCAGTGGACAGGCTTCCTAAGGAGGCTACGCTCCTAGAAACCATTCTGAGAACCTCCGCGACAGCCCATACCCACAGTCCACACATAGACTTACTTCACTGATGCCAGTGGAGTGAGAACTTTATAGGTACCACATGACTGCTCTCTCTCCCGAAGAGAAAAGGACATGAGAGAGGAAGCTAACCCTAGTTCAGAGAGGTACCCACCTCTGTTCTGGTGGATACTGGCTTTCAGGCATCATCTTTGGCATTTGCAGGGGCTGATGTGGTGGCCGGGGGACCACAAATGTTTGTTGCTGTGATCCAGGTTCTGGAAGCGAGTGAGGAGTTGGGGCAGGACCCACCCCTTGAACTGGGCGGGCTCCAGGGGCAAGAGCTGAGGTGGGCAGAGTTGCCTGAGGTGGGGGAAATAGGGAATTCTGATGGTTGGGTGACAAAGGAGTGGCGGGTGGGGTTAATGGCTTGAACCCAGAGGGAGGCTTCCTATCGTAGGCACTGTGAAAAGAAAGACAGAGGATCCATTAAGCTGCAGTGAAGCATTTGCATAGTAACCAGCCCAGCAGAACACCAGTTTGCAGCCCATTGTTGCCAGGAAATGACATCATTAACACGATGAAATCGCTACAGCCCAGGGGAAAATTTGTACCTTTGAAAAGTGACAAACGCGGGGCGTCAAAGGACTTGTTTAACACTTCGTGTGATTTTTCTCCAAGATAATTTTAGCTTCTGCTTCCGGTTTCCTTTTTCCCTCCTTCTAAAAGAATTCTCTGTGTATGTGTGTGCAGGGGTGGATGGGGAAAGTTGGGAATTTATGGGCCTTCTCTGGTCCCCTCTCCAAAATATTCCAGGGTCCCCAGCAACTGGTCAAAATTCTTTGTGGAAGGTAACAGTGCTTAAATTAAAGAAGCCTTCGCTGGTTCCAGGCAGATCTGTGTTTACCTTTAAGTGCAAAGAATGATTAAAATTAAAGCTTCATTCCTGGGGCCTGGATATTCTTAAGTAAAGGGCACAATCGTGGGGGCCTTTTTGTTTATTCTGATTTTAAGATTATTTCCTTGCTGCTTAAAGTTCACATTAACATATATGATAGACAGGAAGACGGTGTCTATCACCTGCCTCAAAGCCACAGATCAAATGGCATTCCAGGCTCTTGCCTTAGCTGGTCTCTCTATGGCTCCCTGCGGAGCCACAGCATTTTAATGAAAGTTTTGCCTTTCGTGCATAGCATACAATGGGCCCAGCAGAATGGGCTACACCTAGAAGATGACACCACAGGGCAGCCATGCTCTACCCCAGGGCATGCTAGATCCTATCTGCTGCAGCTGCAGAGCCTTTCGGTGTAGCTCTCCATTCTACCCATCCCCTCCCCACCCTGGGTCCCGACTCCAACACTTACCAATAGTTGTAGAGGCACTTTTCTCCATACTTAGCACCGAGAGCCTGCTCGTGGCTACAGGAGGACAACTCGGAGGAGGGGCTGTGCAGCTCCCGTTTGATCTTGGTGGGAGGTGGAGCATGAAGCACCACTGAAATCAGAAGGGAGGGAGGGAGGGAGACAGGTGGCATTTATTTACTAAACCACTCTTCTTTCCACAAACTTCCCCAGCTGATTTGCCCTTACAGCTCAAGGTCAAGGAAATCTGCCCCACCCAAATATGCAACCTTTTGTCAAAAACTAATTAAAGTTCCTTAGGTGGTACACACCTGCAACCTCAGCACTTAGGGTGAGCTTGTGGCTAGCCTGGGATACATAGTGAAACTCATCAGAAATCACCCCTGACATTTTAAATGAGCAACAGCCCCCCCCGCCCACCCCCCACCCCCATTCCCATTTCTTTAGTTGTGGGTCTTGTTTCCCAGTTTCTTTTCTTTTTTTGGTTTCTTCGAGACAGGGTTTCTCTGTGTAGCCCTGGCTGTCCTGGAACTCACTCTGTAGACCAGGCTGACCTCGAACTCAGAAATCCACCTGCCTCTGCCTCCCAAGTGCTGGGATTAAAGGCATGCGCCACCACTGCCCGGCATCCCAGTTTCTTAAGTCTTTAAAAATCCCAAAACTGTGGGTGGGTGAAGTAAAAGACAACAACAGAGCCCTAAGAAGTGTGGACACCCAGAATCCTGTCTCCAAGAGGAGAAAACAGCCCGAGCTGTGATGGCAGCCATCACATACTAGCTTCTCAAGACTTCAAATGGCTGTGGCAACACTTTTTTCTTTCTTTGCCTCCCCCCACCCCCCCAAAAAGGGTTTCTTTTTGTTGCCCTGGCTGTTCTGGAATTCACTCTGTAGACCAGTCTAGCCTCGAACTCAAATATCTACCTGCCTCTGCCTCCCTAAAGCATGTACCATCAACATCTGGCTGAAATATTATTCAGAAGCATCTTTCCAAATTAAATATGATTTTTGAAATCTTTTAGGTATCACTAAATAGAAGATCTGAGTAAGAACCACTCAGGTTTAGGGGAATTACAAAACACTTCAAAGTGAAGAACTAAAACAACTTAGTGGCCCTCGGGGCGGAGGCTAACTACCTAGGAAGTCTGTGGAGGACTTTGTGTCCACAGTATCTGCTCCCAGCCTTTCCCAGCAATTTCCATAAGCAGTCCTTCAGTCCATGGTACCCAGCGATGGTTTGTTCCCCCTGAAATTCACATTACAATCTGTTTCCCAGTGTAATAAATGGTGCTTAAGGAAGGTGTTTGGGTCATGAAAGTTCCACTTGGGAAAAAGAATGAAGCATATTCTCCACTTTTCTGTTTTAAGATATATTTATTTATATAAGTACACTGTAGCTGTCTTCAGACACACCAGAAGAGGGCATTGGATCCCGTTTCAGATGGTTGAGAGCCACCATGTGGTCGCTAGGAATTGGACTCAGGACCTCTGGAAGAGCAGTCAGTGCTTTTAACCGCTGAGCCATCTCTCCAGCCCCCACCCCTTTTAATTTCATGTGCATTGGTGTTTTGCCCAAATGTCTGTGTGAGGGTGTCAGACCCCACAAAACTGGAGTTACAGACATCTTAAGCTGCCACGTGGGTACTGGGAATTGAATTCAGGATCTCTAGAAGAGCAGCCAGTGCTCTTCTTAACCGCTGGAGAACCATCTCTCCAGCCCGTTCTCCACACCTCTACAGTGTGCTTCAGATTCTGGTCTCTTCCCATGTACTTCCCTTTCCCTCTGTTTTGCATAAAGACTTCACGAGCTGGGTAGTGGTGGCACATGCCTTTAATCCCAGCACTTGGGAGGCAGAGGCAGGTGGAGTTCTGAGTTCGAGGCCAGCCTGGTCTACAGAGTGAGTTCCAGGACAGCCAGAGCTACACAGAGAAACCCTGTCTCAGAAAAAAAAAAAAAAAAGACTTCATGAGATGCTCCTCAGTGTCCAGAACCATAACCAGAATAAACTTTACAAACTACATAGGTATACACATATATTTATGTATTCTTAATAAGTGACCCAGTCTGGGTTATTCTGTTACAGCAACAGAAAATGGACTAAGACAATGCTAATGGCTTCTCCTGAATTCATGAGGTAAGTCCATGTGGCTAGGGCTGTGTTTAGAAGCCCACTACAGATTCCTCGAGGGCAGAGAAACAAGATTTCTCAACATAAAAGATTTACAGTGCCTCCACACTCCCGAGCACAGAAAGCTAAGTCTGCCCTTATCTAGATACTAAATTGCTTCAGAGAGGCCCCTTTCCCCAAAGCAGAACAAGCAGTAACAGACACTGAACCATGAGGGCTGCCCCTTCTGGCAAGGATATTAAAGTGGCTACTCTCTGCCATCTCCCCGGCTGCAGGGTGTGGGCTAACTTCTCTGAGTACTTCTCAACCACCTCATCACAAGGCTCACGTCATAGCCAGAGGAGGCAGTGCTCTGGTGACCCCCTTCCCCCCCAAAATCTTCCTTGACTTAATGTTTACTCCTAAAATACTTGTAAGATTCTGGCTGAGATCTGGTGATGTTACTAGTCAGGCTCAGCCACACAGGCTCAGCCACACAGGCTCAGCCACACAGGCTCAGCCACACAGACTCAGCCACACAGGCATCCTTTTCTATCTAGGAACAACTCTCTCGACAACTGGTTTCTCTTACAGCTTCAAATCTGATGAACTGACCCCCACTTCTCAAAGTTGCCCCCGATCTCCACACAAATGCCATCATATACGCCGCGCGCACACGTATTCACACCCCCTGTGTGTACTCCAAGCCCCCAACATTTGTATGCACCCCACACGTGCGTACAGTCTACCCCCACCCCATATATATATATATAAAAAGTTGTCTTGCAAACAGACTGGAGAAGACTGGTTTTCATAATTCCTTTCTTACATAATACCAACTGTGTTTTCCTGAATCCATGAAATAAGTTGAGAACTAGCAGATTATATTTAGAAGTCTAATATTAGAGTCTCTGTCATGAGTTTTTGATGGTGACATCATGGCAGCCGAGAGTCAATTGTTATCAAATGTTCTCAGATACTCAGACATAAAAAGTAGCTAAGCTTCTGCATTTGTGTTTTGTTAGTGAGAAATTCTGGCAGCCCAGGATAGCCCCTTGGTCACGACCTCTTCTTTTATTACTCTCCTGCTGTCAAAAGTTTTTACCAAATCAGAACATTATCCAAACTCCACTTTAAACAAAAATTATCTGTAGCCGTTAAAGCCTAACTTCTTTTTGTCTAAAAATTGTCATTTATAATCACTGCTTTACCTAAATTTGGAAAGTAAATGATAAAGGCAATATTCAATTTTCTCATTTCAGGCTTTAGGTCTGTCTTCATCTTTACAATCTTATTGTTAAAATTACCAGTTTCCCTGACAAGGCGAACTTATCTACGCCGCATGCTGTCTCTACCTCAGTCAGTGTCTTCTACACCTGGTTGTCTTGTAATGGAATCGCACTTTCTCTATCTATAAATTTCAAGAAATTTGATGAATAGCCAGGCACAGGTGGCACACTCCTATGATCCCAGGACTCAGAAGGTTCAGGTAGGAGGATTAGAAGTTTCTGCCCAGATTGGGCTACACAGCAAAACCTCTCAAAACCAAAACAACCCCCCTAAAATTAAAAAACCATACTACCCTCATCATAATAAATTATAAATTCTACACAGAGAAACCCTGTCTCGACAAACCAAAATAAATAAATAAATAAAATAAATAAAAAAATAAATAAATAGATTATATTATATTACAAAGCAGCTTTTAACACTGAAGGCATGGTCCATATTTACTTTTTAATTCTAGGTATAGTTTAGCTATAAATGTCCATTGCCCCATCAATCATCTGAAGAGATCGCAGATCTTTGTTGACAGGAGAGAGCGGTAAGGCCTGAGAGCAATGAGAAGAAGCCCCATTCCCCACAGTTCTGCTGGGTGTCAGTCAGTCAGAGACCAGGCAACTTAATCAGGAGTTCCAAAGCCAAGCCAAGGAATGCACCTTGCTCTTGCTTTTGTGTTTCCTCAAAAGAAAGATCAAGCATGCCCTGCTGCCCTGAGAGTAACGGAAACCTCTCGGATGGAAAGAAGATGTTTTGGAATTTTAACAGAATGCTTGACTTTCCACAGCAGACTACGTAAACAATGACAGACACCTGTGGCTGTAAAGGATAGAAGTGGCTTAGACCGGGGAAGGATCTCGAACCCCAGAAGTCTGAAATGTTCAAAGGGTTGGCTATTTGAGTTCATAAGCACCTACCGTTAGAAAGCTTTGTGTTCAGAGGATGGAAGATGGGCCCACAAAGTCAGTCACCTCCACAGTAACTCCCAACGAATGTGGACCACCTTCACCATCACCAGTACCTCATCCCTGCCTTCCCTTCTCGGTTCTTGTGAGACCATATTCTCTCAGCGCTAACAAGGTGAGCCAACAGGAAGATCCTGTCCTCTGGTACACACACGCTGGTTAGACTGGACTTTCATAGTGTTCTTCTCATAGAAGGAGTTGAGAGGTTGGTTGCTGGGGCCTTGGCCCATCTTGTCCAATCCTCTACACATAGAACCCTGAGACCCAAAGGAGTTGAGGGAATCGCTCAGGGTCTTAAAGAGTCCCTGGCAAAAGCTCCATGTTCTTCTATCGGCCTCCTACCACAGGGCCAGAAATGGGAGACATTCCAACCACCTGCTTTGCCCGTTAGAAAGAAATAGAAGACAAACTTTTTTTTTCCAACTTAAAAACAATAAAAATATCACATCATACCAGGCTGAAAGGACTTGCGTGTGCGCTCACACATGTGTGGGTATGTGAGGAGTAGAGAGAGAGGACATCAGGCATCCTGCTCTATCCATCACTCTGCCTTATTTCTCTGAGGTTCTTGAGTCAGAATCTCTCATTGGGCCGGGAGGAGGCCGGCAGTCAGCAACTCCCACCCCCGCCCCTCCACACACACCCAACCCTGGGGTTACAGGCACACACAGTCACACCTGGCTTTTTACTTGAGTGCTGGAGGTTTGAATTTGGGTCCTAACGCTTGCTCAGTAAGTGCTGAGCCCCCACCCCCCAAGTACTCTTGAACAAAGGAAAATAGGCAGGAGGAAGCAGTGATTCTGGAAAAGAATAAAGGAGACAGATCAAGAAAGAGACAACCAGGCAGGCTCCTAGCCCTCCCTCTGTGGCAGAGGCCTGAGCTCACTTCATTTCCTTCAGTCTTTCCAATGGAAAATGTTATTTGCACTCTTTCCATTTAGATAGGAAAACAAAGCTCTTGAAGTTAGCTACGGTCTCTCAGCTAATAAGTTTCCAGGACTTCTAACCAAGACGTTTCTAAGCATCCTATTAGAGTCTCAGAGGTAATCAGGGAAAAAAAAACAGACTATTTAGCCAAAGGGACGGAGTGGGCATAGTGGCTCATATGTATAATACCAGCGCTTGTGAGGTGGAAGCAGCAAGATCAGGAGTTCAAGGCCATCCTCAGTCACATAGCAAGTTTGAGACTAGCTTGGGCTATATGAAACCATGGAGGGGGGACAGATGGTGAGAGTGAGAGGAGAGAGAGAGAAAGAGAGGGGGGGGGGTATGTGTTGGTGAAGAAAGCCAGTCATGTAGTCAGCCATGGTGGCGGGCATGGTGGGATGTGCCTATAGTCCTAGCACCAGAAGGTTAAGAGGACAGGGTTCAAGGTCACCACGGGCTGAAGAGCGAGATCACACTTCCAGAGAGGCAGATGAAAAGAAGAGATGGTAAAGAAAACCAAATCAGAAACCATGCAAAAAGTATTTGCCAAATCACAAAGCTGCAGCCTTGTGTTTACCGTGCACTTCCCGGGCGGGGCACACCTGACACCTCACCCATGAGGGGACGGACACCTTCCCCCGCCACTGCCACACAAAAAGTTCGGGATCCTCCTTCGAGCCCACTGGCAGCTAAGCCTCCCCATCCCACGGTCTTGGTTCTTTGCAGTCCATGCCTCCTGTTCTAGTGCTCCTCCTACTGGGTCTCATTCTCCCTCCTACGGTCCAGTTGGCCAAAGCCTTCTGCTCGTCTAGACACCTGCCAGCACACTGGAAGACGTGCATCCCGACTACCCTCTCTTAAAGCCACCTCGGAGGCAAGAACACTCAGTCCGCACTCCAGCTTCCTCTTTGACTACAACAGCTCTAATAAAGATCTATGCCCAAACACAGATAAAAATGAGATGGCGGCATTTAATTAAGCTCACACTTGGGCATACATTACAGTTCAGCACTGTCTCCAGCCCACCACAACCCCATTTTAAATTTAAATACTGTGTTTACCTATCAGCCAACTTAACCTCATAGCTTCTTGTCCTATCAGACTAGGAAACTCCTTGCAAGGGACACAGGATTAACAAACCAGCTGGTCCTCAACAACGGAGGAAGGGAAAACAACAAAAAGCCAAACATACAGAGAAGAATTCAACTGCCGTTCCTCACGGATGAACTGGCTGAGTACACAGACAACATAAACATACTCATAAAGAACAAAATGTGATGTGCTCACCGGGCACGGACATTTGTTACAAGCTCAATGTACAAAAAGAACTGTTTCTACAGCCAGTATCCAGAGCAGTGTGAAATAAGAAAATATACTTAGGGGGCTAGAGAGACGGCTCTGCTGTTAAGAGCACTTGTTCCTCTTGCAGAGGACCTGGGTTTGATTCCCAGCACCCACATGGTGGTTCACGACCCTCTGTAACTCCAGTTTCCGGGGGTCTAATACCCTCTTCTACCCTTCAAGGGCACCAAGCACACATGTGGTACACATACACACATACAAGTAAAACATACATAAAAAGGAATAAAATTAATAAAAATTAAAGAAACTATATTCAGGGCCAGTGAAAAGGCTCACTAGGTAAAGCTGTCAGCCAACTAGCCTGAAACTCTCAATTTGATCCCTGAAAGCCATGGGGTAGGAGAGACCAGACTCCTAAGAGTGCCACATTCATGTTATAGCACATGTGCACCCCCACAGACAATTAAGATGCAATGAAAATTTCAATAGCAACAGAAATATCAATTACTTAAATACAATCTAATGAAAGATTCTCATAAACCACCAGCAAAAATTAAAGAATAAATAAACAGATGTATCATGGACTGAAAAGCTTAGTATTATAAAGACATCAATTCTCAAATTTCTCTATGCATTCAATGTAACCCTAGGCAAAACCTTAGCTCTGTACAGAGATTAGAATGAATACATAACAATTACATTTATTCAGAGATGAATTTCACAAATATGCTAAACAAAATAAGCCTGGCATAAAGGTAGACATACTGTATCAATCTACATACAAAGAATCTTAGAAGACAAAGCCAACCTATGGAGCTTACTGTCAGAAAGGAGACACAAGTCACATCGCTAATTAGCAGAGTTAGGTTTGTTTCTCAGCTACATTACCAGAAAGGTCAGAAATATTTCTCCATTTTAGGAATGAGCAGATGAGAAACTTATCTCAGACATTACACCTAGGTGTGCGCGCCCCCGTCTCTCTCTCTCCCTCCCCCCCCCAACTTCATAGGTACAATGCATGCAACTTGAGCATACCCTACCTTTAATTCCCTGCCACCCCTCCCACTATCCCCCCCCATGTGCCTCCACATCCTCATGCTTTGCTTTCTAATGACCCATGAAATCCAGTTAGTGCTTCCTGTGTGAGGGTCTGTACCCTACCGGCAGCTACACCTCCAAGGGAAATCTCTCTCCCTGCCAAAGATCCTCACGTAACAGTGAGGCCTCATGAGCCTCTCCGTTATCTAGGCCAGAACTACTGTCTGGCTTGATCTTACGCAGGTCTTAGGCAGATATCCAGAGTTCCAGAGTGCAATGGCTCTCCATAGCACACACTAATGTCACTTCTACACACTTTGCATTGGCTGCAGCAGCACCAGTAGATGGTAGACAGTGGGTCACACCCTGCACTGGAAGATGAGCTAAGTGGACAGGTTCTGTTCCTTGAAGGGCATATTTGGAAAAGGTGGCATCTAAGAGTCCCAAACGCAGCGAGAGGCATTTTCAGATGGGCAGAGTGGCTGATGCCCATTCTGTCTGGCAACTGTCTCAAAAAATAAAAGCTAGGGGCATTACCAGTTGCAGTTAGGAAGCACAAGGTCAAAGGGCAGAACTGGAGGAGGTACACGGCAGTGTACCATTTCCATATCTAATATAGCTAACCTCTGTAAGCACAAGCCCTTAAATTTAACATAGTGAAGACAATGATTGGATGAGCTATGCTAAACTTTTAAAAACCGATTTTGTTGATTTCTTATGCATGTGTGATATCTACGCATGAGTGTATACAGAACCCCCAATGGGGAAGCTAGAGATGGACACCGGGGATCCTGCTCTGTTATTCTTCACCTTATTTTATTCCTTTGAGACAGACTCTCTCACTGTCTGGAGCTAGACTAGCAGCCAACAAGCCCAGCCATCCTCTGTCTCAACGTTGGGGTTACAGGCACTCGTGTTCACACCTGGCTTTTTACATGGGTGCTGGGGATTTGATCTCAGGTCCTCATGCTCCCAGAGCAAGCTGAGCAATGTCTTCAGCCTTGTGCTGAAATCTGTCATGAGTTTCTCAAAAGTCCTCTCCTCAAGCACACACAAGCTCTTTCTGATGGGATTACCAACATCTAATGCTATTCTTCTAAGTTTACCACAGTAACGGGAGTACAGGAGACTTCCGAACCCGAGACGAGCATTTCCGCAGGCTATTTTCAGTTCTACACACTCTTTTTTAAATACACCCTTAGCCGGGTCAGCAACTCTACAGCAACTTAAGTCACTCTGCTGTGGCATACACCTACAGTTCTAGCACTTGGGAGGTTTAGTCAAGAGGATCGTGAACTTGAGACCAGCCTAGGATACAGAACAAGAGCCTGTCATTTAAAGATTCGGTGTTATAGGGGGAAATATGGGTGGGTCAAGATACACGAGACCCTGCCTCAAAAATAAATAAGTAAATAATTAAATAAATAATAAATAAATCAGAGAGACTTTTCCAGGTTAAATAGTCAAAGGAGGCACACACAAATGCAAAGGATGGGTGGTGCTTAATCTCTTAATCCTAAATCAGAAGTAGTGTTAATATTAACTAAAAAAATCCTTGGGGACAACTGGAGAGTTTAGAATAGGACACTACTTTCCTTAGATTATAGGGAAGAATTTCCCTAATTTTTTTAGAAATTACTAAAGTATTTAGAGGGGAAAATGTCAGTTTTTACAAACTGCTTCTAAACAATTCATGTGGGGGGGCGGGGGGAGGGAGAGGGAGGGAAAAAGAGAAAAAGAGAGGGGTACAGAAAGAGGAGCGTGAGCGCATGCAATGAAACAAATGTAGAAATGGAGTGATCTGCTTTTAAAATAAATCTTTTTTCCCCACAGAAAGGGACAGAGTCAATCTTTTATCTGTGGTTGGCTAACAGGCCAAGGGTTAAGAACTTCAAACCTGGAGACAGGGAGATGCTTACTAGGTAAAAAGGCTGCGTGCTGTACCCCTGGGAGGATCTGAGCTGAGATCCCCAGCACCCATTTAAAAGGCCAGGCGTGGCAGTACGCACCTGCAATCCCAGCTCTAGCCAACTGCTGAGGTCCAGCTTCTTCAGTGAGAGAGCCTGTCTCAAGAGAAATAAATAAATAAGGTGCCAAGCAGTAGAGGAAGATAGCCCGTGCTGAAGTCTGTTTTTCCGTCCATGTATGTGTGGACGTGCACACCTGCACACACAGCACACATCCAGGACCATGTCCACACAGGGAGGAAACAAAAAAACCTTGAAGCTCATGCATTTACTCATGAAGAAAACCAACCTTGGTGTGTAACCTTGGGAATCTAAAACCACACAAGAACAAACGATGGTCATATTCTAATGCTTAAGACTCTGGTTCCCAAATATTTTGTTGGCTCCGACCCACTTAGAAAAAAAGTAAGGCCAGGCAGTGGTGGTGCATGCCTTTGATCCCAGCACTTGGGAGGCAGAGGCAGGTGGATTTCTGAGTTCAAGGCCAGCCTGGTCTACAGAGTGAGTTCCAGGACAGCCAGGGCTACACAGAGAAACCCTGTCTCCACCTCCACCCCACCCCCAAAAAAGTAAGGAAGATATCCTAGAGAGGACAAGATGAAAACTGCCACTGCCACCACTACTCTCTGCTGCCCTGGTGCAGAGTATAGAATGACTGAAATAAAACCTATCGGTGATTTCATCCACATATGGAAGCACACAGAGCAGGAACTAAAGCATATGTCCAACTCAGAAGCACAAACATTCACAAGAATCTCCTCTCCTTGTGAAGATAGATATATATACAACAGACATCCACCACTGCCAGACCAGCTGGACAGCCCATGAGATTTCATGCCCACAGACCAAGAGAGCACAAAGCAGCCACCGTCAGCCTGTGATAAGTAAAAAGACTTCAAAAACTCAGAATCTCTTCCTTGAAGCTCTCCTCGACTCTTTCCAAGTAGCCGGCTTGGCCCCTTCTGCTCACAAAGGCTGAACAGGGCCAGGACCAGGAGAAGAGCAAGGAGAGGAAGCTTGAGTCAGGTCTACGCATTACTGAGGACCCGGGTTAACCTAGCCTAATGCACCAGGCTAGGGAATCAGAAAAAGATGTGAAGCCAAAGCTCTGTATTTAACAACTCCAGCACATGGAAGGCTGAGGCAAGAAAGTGAAGTGCAAATTGGGGACTGCCTGGGCTACATAGAGAATTCTAAGCAAGGCAATCCCACAAGGTGAGAGTTTTGTCTCAGCACCCTCACACCAAAAAAATAGGTATGACACCTTAGGGAGTCTTTACATCTTGGGAAACAGGATGGCAGTGGGTTCCTGGCATGACAGCAAGGCTCCATACAACTAACAGGAGACAGGACAACCACCCGGTCCAGTCAGCACTGAGGTGGGCATATGTCACAGGAGGGCTGAGATTTGAAACTCAGATATATTTATCCCACATGAAAGAGAAGCACAGATTCTGCTCTGGGACAGAATTTGTTATCTGTGTGCATTGGGAAAGGCTGCTTCAGGATTGGGTGCATTATTCAGGAATTTAGATTGGTGATCAACCATGGTGCATATTCATATTCTCGGTATGTTTCTCTCCCTCTCCATCTTTGAAGCTCCCCTCTTCGCTCTCCTTCCCAAAACAGGTCTCACTACGTAGTCTTGGTTGGCCTATAGCTATAAAGCTGTGTCTGGCCTCAAATTTTCTATGATCCTGCTGCATCTGCCTCCTCAATGCTGAGATGACAGGTGTTTGCCACCATGGCTAGATGGGTTATTTGTCCTATATGCCATTTCAGCAAGGGCCACAGAACTCACTGTCACCCCCTGCTATGGTTCAGGATTTCATGATATAGGATAAATCATAAGGAAGTAGAATTCATCAATGAACAACTGCAGAAGATCCTGTGATATGGACCCTCCGTACAATCAATAACATAATAGCCAAATCAAGAACCCATAAAGTTCCTGGAACATTTGATTGACTTTGAGAGTCAGATTTCTCTGCTGCAGAGGAAACACTACAGTCAGCAGAGGCAGCTTCGGTAATTAGTGTATGGGCAGAAAACAAATAGAATGTTGCAGGGTCATTGGTGGTACATGTCTTTATCCCAGCACTGGGGATGCGGTTGGGGAGAGAGGCAGGCAGATCTCTCAGTTCAAGGCCAGCCTGGTGTACAGAGCGAGTTCCTGGACAGCCAGAACCACACAGAGAAACCCTTCTTGAAACAAAACACAATAAAACAGTGGAAGTCCAAAAATGTCAGGATTCAGACCTAGAAACCAGGTAATAAAAATCAGCTAAAGAAAGGCTTTGAATGTAAAAACATGGGTTACGGAAAAGGTAACAAATTGAGCCTAGGCTACATAGGTACAGGAACAAGACCCACCAAAGACTAAGAAGGTCAACCAGAGGGAAGCAACCAAAGCCACTAGAGCCAGATCCTGCAACAGGAGGAACCAAGTGAGAATATCATCTCTGTCTCATAAGAGCATATGGGGCTATACCAAATTTTTGTAAATATAAGAGCCAGGGCCTTTTGGGGCAGCATTTTGGGGATAAAAGGCCAGGAATCTTGGTGCACTACCTAAAAATGCTAGGCATCTTGAAAAATTCTGGGGAGATGTAGGAGCAGGGCAGAGAAGTTACTCTGATCCTAAGTGGGATGGTAGAAACACACCAAGTGTCCAGCCAGTGAGAGACTGCTTCAGCATTCTGAAAATGGACACCTGATGTCTCTTAATGCACGAGTTAGAACTCTGAAGAAGAAAAAATGAGCTGATAAAAGAACTGATCCAGCCCTATTAGGTCAGCAGAACAGTCCGAGACAGTCCCATGACGCTGCCTGGGGTAAGGGCTTTCTCCTAAGACACAGGAATTAACAGCTGATAGACCTTCCTCCACCTGGCTTAATAGCCAATACCATAGTCAAGAGCAAGACACTAAGCTACGGCGTCAACCTTCCTCTCATTGTCTGCTTATCTCTGATAACCTTAGATTTAGGCCGAGGACTCCAGGCTACAACAGTGGTTCTAAGCTGTAACATGTATGATGTACTGGGCTCATAGAGCACACTTTCTCCGGGGACGTGCTGCATGGGTTTGGAGTTAAGCCTCAGTGACACGAGGCTGTAGCATGAGCCTGGGCTGGGGACAGCATTTCCAGCTTTGGTTTTTATGGACGCCATGTTGTACTATTTTGCGTTCTTACTGCCTCCTGAAGTATGGACAATTACAGAGACACAGACAGGGCTAACAGTGATGTCCAGTCTGAAGCTGCAGAAGGACATGGAATCCAGGGTATTGTGAGGTGGAGCTGGCATCTGACTCCCAGATCAACTTCCTGGCTATGATCAAAGCAGGAATAGATAAAAACGGGGGCTTTCCAGTCACACAGCAATGCCCATTTCTTTCTGAGTAGGGACACTGGCATGACAAGGGGGCTTTAGATGGGTACTGGTACCCTCTAGGACTTTTAATGTTTATTCTAGCTCATGACTACATATAAATGGGGGGGGGGGTTTAGAAGTTTGCTTCTGGTAGGCTCGGCTCAACAATTTAATATCTAGTAGGAAAATTCTTCTCCCCCATCGACAGTCATGGTAGCAGCTGGCTAGAGCACCTGACATAATATAAATCAACTCAGAAGGTAGAAACAAAATGCTGCCCATGAAAGTCAACTGAGGAGGCCCCTGCATGACGCACAACCCATTAGAAGGGACAGTACTATGCAGGCTGACCAGGAAAAATGTGGTGGCTCCAGGCTCAAGATTTTCCCCAACCCCTTTATTCCCCTCAAGAGAGCAAGAAACATGGCCAAGGACACAATGATTTCCATGTTCTAAAGAACACAAGGAGAAGAAAAGCACAGTTAGGAAGAGTAACAGTGGTCCTCAAAGCTACCCACCTCATCTACTGCAGGAGACGGGGCGGTCCCTCCAAGGGATGAGGAGGGCTCAGGGAAGAACTGGACTTAATGAGCCATATTAATGAGCCATGTATAGGGAAGCCCAGACAGGCCTGTTTTAGACCTTCATTCAAAGCGGAAGTCTTCAAAGGGAAGGTACAGTGACACGTACCTGTGCTCTCACTAGTTCCAGATCAGCCTGGAGACTCCATTTGATGGGGGAAAAGTCTTGGATGAGGGGCTCAGTGATCCAGGACTTGGCGTGTGTGATACTCTGGTTCAATAGGTACAGCAGCCATGGTAGAAAAACCGGCCACTCTTGTGCGTGGCCATCTACTAGAAGTCGCTATGGATGGGGGAACACTGGCTTTGCCCTCTCTTTGACTCGATCACTACTAACAACGACAGAGATTTTCAAAGAAAGCCCATCATATTAATTAATGTTTCCTCTCTTCTCTTCCTCACAGTTGGTCTTGGAAGTGAGAGGAGCCCACCTTGGGCACAGGCACCAAATCAAGCACCTCTTGAATCAAGCACGTCTTGACTCAGACCACATCTTGACTCAGACCACATCGGTCAACACCAAAGACTGCCTCTGGCTCTTGGTATCAAATTGCAGCATTTATAACTCCAGGCGGAAAACCTGTCATCAAATAAGGAAGTAACTGAATGACAAGGGCTACAATTGCCCAAGCCAGGGATGGCTGGACCCAGATGAGCTGGTTTCAGATTCTGTCTTCTATCAGCACAGCTGGGCATCACGCTCAGGATATCATGGACCCGTGAGGTTCCTTTTCTTCAAAGGCTGTGTTTACAACAACGATGTAGTCTAAAAGTGGGAATCCAAGGACCTCACATCTGAAAGTCACACTTAAAGGGAGGAAAGGAACTTGATTGAGGTAGGGTAGACACCAGGCTCTTACTCTGTAGGCTGGAGAGATGGCTCAGTGGTTAAGAGAGCTGCTGTTCTAGAGAACCTTCCCAGCACCTAAGTCAAGGGAGCTCACGACCTCTTGGTCAGCCCCCAGGGATCCCATGCCGTCTCTTGGCCTCAACACACACACACACATACACACACACAAATAAACATCTTTAAGAAATACTCTGTGCAGATAAGAGTCACCTACTAGAACATATAGGACGTTAAAAAACCCAAAGTACTTTAATAGTAAAGGAAAGACAAGAAAAGCTTCTTGTCCTGAAGCGTCTGGACCTAAGGCACAGCACTGACACCCAGTAGACTGTCTGCAGAGAGAGCATCAATGTGACTCGAGTTTTACCTTCCGAGGAGGATCTGAGTGGCCTTCAGACTACTTTATTACTTTCCCTCAGCAACTATGCCCAGAATTTTCATATTCAACCTCTACCAGCATGAGATACAGCCAGAAAAGGACCAAAGAGTGTCCTGTTCTCCAGGCTCTGGTGTGTCTGAGTCAGAGACAACAGTGTGGCTGCACCGACCACAGCAAGCCAGGCGGTGAAGCTGTTCACAGCGGAGTGCCCCAGCAGGGTCAGGGCGTAGCATAGTATGTTGGGGGTGTCGGGGGCTCAAACAGAGCCTTTAGCTTGAGCCTCAAGCTTTACCGTCTTGATAATTTTCTCTCAATTTACACAGTTCTCATCTAAACTGAGATAATGTGTTAGAAATATTAAA
The DNA here is from genome assembly GCA_028551405.1 of Uromys caudimaculatus. NCBI lineage: Eukaryota > Metazoa > Chordata > Mammalia > Rodentia > Muridae > Uromys > Uromys caudimaculatus. The sequence continues at coordinate 14,851,238 of CM052713.1, forward strand.
ATTAGGCTATGTGGAGAGACCCTGTCTCAATTAAAAAAAAAAAGAAAAAAATGCTTATAAGTATTTGAAATGCATTACCTAAGGCCTGTATAAACATTTAAGTCTCCAACCTTGTATTTAAATTCACCTTTAGGAAAGTGGTCTCTCCCCAGAGCCATTCCTTTGTGTCAACTTGCACTTTCTCCCATAGGCAGGGCACCTAGGCACCTATGCCGGGCCTGCTGTGAGCACATGCAGATTTCCTGAGAGGCCCAGAAATCAGCTGCTCAATCTAAACCACCGAGGAACACCTCACTTCATGCATCCAAAAGATTAAACGGAAAATAAGAAATAGATCTAATTCCTTTTCCCTAAGGTCATCACTGGAACAGAGAATTTGGGAGCACGCAGTTCCTCGGTGAGGAATCCGGAAGTGGGAGGAGGGCGGGGAGAGAACGCAGTGGAGACTCTTGCTTGAGTGCCAAGTGTCTGGCCAGGTACCACTGACCCTGCGGAGTATGGACTTCGGTCTGTGGCTGCAGAACAAGTCAAGAAACACTACAGCGCTTCTCTGCTGCGGGAGGCACTGAGACTAAAGGAAATTCCAGTTTGAACAGGAATGGAAAATGGGAAGCAGGGACTGAGATTAATATTCATAAAAATAAAGGACAAGTTACCCCCCCCCCAATGTTTTCTCAACATCTCTCAAGAACTAAAATTAATTCTAGACCTGGAGAGGGAGGAAGGGGGTGACAAAGGGCCTGAGGACAACGGGAATGTGTCAGGATATCCAGGTACCACAGGCCTCGTAACTGCCTTCCATTAAGATTCAGACTAGGAGATTTGGGCAGGCTCCAGAATCTGGTCTACAATGCAGGGGACTTTGTACCAGAGACACTCACCCTCTCTTTGCCATACATATACATATATATGATATATATACCACATGTGTACGTACACATACATATATATTACATATAGTGTGCATTTATATACTATGTTATATATAATATATAATTTGTGTATGTATATATCTCCTTGGGAATTGCTCTTCGGACCATTAGAACGTATTTCCAGGCCTGCAGCTGAACTGCTGATGTCCACAGCATCTGAAAGGTTTCAACTCTGTCAATCTACCAACAACAACCTACCCAGGTCTGTTCTCCTAGGAGAAAGGAGATACCCTGCAGGGCCAGCGGTCAGGGAAGCACCTGGGGTAAAGAGCCCTAAAACAAAACATGAAGAACTTTATTTTGGTTGTGAGGACAACAAGGCAAATGCTTAGGTGAGCATTTTAAAATCCCAAGGAAACCACACTGATCATTACTGGTTAGGTTTTGTCCTTTAACTGTGTGCTCTCTGACACTAAGCTTGCTCTTTGGAGATGTCCTGGGAGCTGGCTGTTAGCCAGGATGCTGGAGGATATTTAAGGGTGCACAGTATTGAGCTGGGTACTGCTGAAGCCCCAAGTACTTCCTGCAGGAAGAGGTTCCTCTGGCTTTGGAGCAGTTCCCCAGCCTAGTTCTTTCTGGTACTTCCTGGGTGTTCATCTGGGGAGGTCATTCCTTTCCTTGGAGTTTGGGAAGTGGGGGAAAGTCACAGTGAGGGTAGCCTGCAGCCAGGTGCTGAATTTTGGGAAACATCACCTTTTTTTGTTTGTTTTGTTTTACTTTTGGTTTTTCGAGACAGGGTTTCTCTGTGTAGCCCTGGCTGTCCTGGAACTCACTCTGTAGACCAGGCTGGCCTCGAACTCAGAAATCCACCTGCCTCTGCCTCCCAAGTGCTGGGATTAAAGGCATGCGCCACCACTGCCCGGCTGGGAAACAACATTTTAAAGTAATACTTTCTTAGCAAAGACAAGAATAAGAGAGGCCAAGGGGTAGAAAGCAGTACATTTTTATTGGCTCTTGGGAAAGATTTAGCAAGATATAACTGCTTGTGACTTGGCAACACCTACGACCCTCCACACCTGGAATAAAGAATTGAGTCTGGAAGAGCTGGCAGCCATCTTGGGGTGGAGTAGAGGCAGGGGTGGGGTGGGAAAGACTGACTACACAGCTAAAGTAACAGCACCAGAGGAAATAAAAAGATGAATCCTCAAATCAAGTCTCTCTGGAGATGCTAGCCCGCCCTTGACTCTACCACCACTGCCTTTAGACAGCTACACTAGAAAATGGCAGGCAAATTGAGGGGGGGAGGGGAGACTCGGGGCCTCCAGGATCCACTGGAACCAGTTCTCTCAGCCCAGGTCATCAGCCTGGTAGGGAGAGAGTTAAAAGACAGCCCTCAAAAGAAAACTCATACTCCATTAAAGCCCAGGCTTGGAGAGCAGAGAGCAGTTAGGAAGCCAAAGGAAACTAATTCTGGAGGCTCTCCAAGCTGCCAATCACACGCAGATCTCTAACAGTCACGGTGTTGTTGGAGATGGTTGTTTTTCCACAAGCTGCACAATGGGGTCTGGTTATTCATTGAAAAAGTCTGCCAGTGGGCCCCGCCCTCCATTCACAACCAATTTGGAATGCTCCATTCCGGCAAGAGGGGGACTCAGTCTGCAGCCTAGCTAACTGGGACAGACCTACTACTAGTGCCCAGGGCTCAGCTGTGGCCACCGAGAAGCTTGCTCGCCCAGTATGCTGTATTTATGTAAGAAATTCAGACGCAGTAGGGGGCGCTGGCTGGGTCTGCACCCTCACAGGGATCCAAATGGCTAGCATTACTGCTGCAATATGCAAGGTTGGGTGAATCTGCTAAAGAAGAGGTGCAGGGAAGTGCCCTCGGGCAAAGAGTAAAGGAATAAACAGGACTTCTGAGCTGCGGGTTAGAATCGCTGTATCTTCCCGGGAACAATTCCTATTTCTGCTTCCTTGGTAAACTGGTTTAGATTAAGGGGCAGCTCTATTTCTCTCTGAGAGCTGTCCCTAACAAGACTTCTTTCCCCCCATTTATTCCTGGTAGCCAACAAGGAGAGCCCAATGGCTTCCTCTCCAGGGTAGAGAGACTTGGGAGACACTAGGAATGTCAACAATTTGTTGGCTTCTGAGTGGCCCTGAAGCGTTTAGCTGCCCTCCTGGATGTCCAGGCAGCAAGAAGGGAAGAATGTGCAGATCTGGACTGCAGGACAAAATCTCTCCAGACTTCACAGGATACTGAAAACTGGTTTGGTGTCTTTGGCTTTTTTTCCCCCCTAAACACTCAGTAGTTACCCTGAGGGCGAGTGGATGGAACCTGTCTGACAACCAAACTAGATTGCAAGGAAAAGGGTATTTCTTCAGGAAACTTGAATAAGATAATTTTGAGTTTGTAGACTGCTTTCTTCAAAGCATATGTATTTTCAAACATCTTATGTTTACTGTTTTTGTTTCAACTTCTCTCGAGATCTTTCTGGGTATCAAACTTACAAACCAAGCCTGGTCTGTTTGGGAGGAGTCTGGAACTCCTGGTCTAGATCTTAGCCTATCTAGAGCTCCTCTCCCTGGTGCAGCCATCAATCAACTGTCACTTGGTGGGCAGGGCCTTTTATGGGGGGCTTTTCTCCAGGTAAAGTCTGACCACCAGTCTACTCTCACCTTATGCGCCTGGCTCCCAAATGGACTTTGAGTTATGATGTGCCCACACACACATGCTGTTCTCACACCAAAGGCCCTAGTGTTTGCTATTCTTTCAAAAGAAGCCTGGAGAAGGGACAATATAGGCACTGACGACCGAGGCCTCTGGTAAATGAGCTCGATGAGGTTCACAAAATGAATTTTTTAAAAAGCAACCTAATCCGGTAATGGCATTAGCAAGCCTGGCGGCCGTCCAAGAGCTGGGAGCCGCAACATGACGAGACTCTGAGCTCTCTGGATTCCAAATGGAGAAGCAGTGAGTGCCAGGGCACATATGGGGCCCAAGCTGCTCAAGGGTAGCCTATGCCCAAGAGGGGGATGTCAGCCTGAGGCTGCTTCTTCACTACCATTAAAACTCAAGAAATGCACGAGGAACCGTCTCTCACACCCCCGAACCTACCTCACCCGGAGGGCTATGCTTTACTGGGGCCTGTAACACAATGATAGTATGAGCCAGAAGCAGCAGCAGATAGCTGAGGTCTCTCTCGGCTTTATAGTCCCTGCCTCTTCATCTTATAAAACAGAAGGATGCTGGAGAGCAGGGGCTAAATAAATGACGACCTCTTGATGGATGCCAGGATTTTGTTACTCCTGGCACCCAGAGGGCTGATCTGCCTATCGGGCAGATTAATTTCCCCCTCTCAGGGCTTTTTCACTAAATACAAAGGACTGCAATAGCTTCCGGGCTCTACTGGACAAGAGTAAGAGAAAAACCACTGTTTTAAATACCATATGGCCCTCATTTACATCAATGGTCTCAGGTCACTAACATCCCCCCCCCCCCATGCTAGAGGCTATGAAACTAGGAATGAACACTAATCGTTTAGGGCCGACTTTCTACGCCTGGGGGTCAGTCATCTCCCCTCCGTGTTTTATGTTTTCCTTTACGCTTCTCCATCACTCCATCAACTCCCCCTCCCCCAGCTTCAGTACCATTGCCTCCTGAAAGACACAAGGACAGTCTTGACTCTGCCAAGCAGCCTCTTCCTTGGGCACCCACAGTTTCCTTTCTTACCTTCCATCAACACATACAAGACTCCTTTTCACTCCAAATGGCCTCACTCCACAGAGCAAGAGCTGCCACCAGTACCCTGTCCCCACAGGTCAAGGCTAGACCACTGCAGTAAGGGCCCCAGTGTCACTTCCCTATCTGCAGTTTCGGCCCCAGGGCTAAGATAAGTGTTAACTATACTTCCCAGCCATCCACAGCACTGTACTTAGGAAAAGCTGATTTTCAACAGTTAATTAGCTGGTCCTTGGGAAATTACTTGTACTTCAGAAGTCATACCCTTCCTTCCCCCCCTTTTTAATTCAAGGGTAAAATGGGGTCATCTGAATTTTAACACAAAGTTTGTGAATTTGGTACAGAGCTATGACTCTACAATGAGATTTAACATTCTCCCTCCTTAGCAAAAACCATTTCAGTTATTCAAGATGCTGGTAAGTATTACAATGCCACTATTGAAACAAATGAGATGTTAAAAAAAAAAAAAAAAATTCAGACTTAAAACCTGCATTGAAAAAACACTCATTAGTACCCAGGAAGTCAGCTCAGAGAAAGGACGGTTCGGTCCCGGCTTTCTCATGTCCACAGCAGAGTACCAAAGTACCTCGGGTGGTCAATCCTGTCTGTGGCTTTGACTGAATTCTGGGAAAATATGTAGGAAACGGGTGGGGATCTACAGAGACTCCAGAGCTCAAGGGGTGGCGTAACATAACATGTGGTCTGTGACATTCTCTCTCTCTCTCTCTCTCTCTCTCTCTCTCTCTCTCTCTCTCTCACACACACACACACACACACACACACACACACACACACACACACACACACGACCAGCAGGTTTACACCTGTCCATATACTAACACATCTTTAAGGAACTATGTCAGTTTTAACAATGTTTTGTGTCTCTTCCAAGCCCTGAATGGAGAACCTCCATTTGGTCATCTGTTCATCGGCCTTCTCTGAAGCGTGGGCAGGATGGCCAGTGGCCTCCCCAGCTCTTTGGTGAAACCCACCTAGGTACACCTTAACTAAACACAACTGCAGCTTTCCTTGAGGACTAGATTAATATTTTTACTGCTTGTCTCACCAAATTCTTCCATTTTTCACCCAAACTACACGTCGGTATTTTCAAACTATCCCTTCAAGGGATTTGCAGCTCAATCTTGGATCTTCATGTCACATCTCAGGAACAATGGATTATTATGGGGGAGGGGGACTGACAGCTTCCAGGCCCTAGATCAGCAGTTCTTAACCTGAGGGTCACAACCCCTTGGGGGGGGGGGGTTACATACCACATAGCTTGCATATCAGATATTACATCACAATTCAAGACAGTAGTAAAATTACAGTTACAAAGTAGCAACGAAATGATTTTATGGTGGGGGGTGGGTCGCCGTAACATGAGGGAAGAACTGTGTGCTACAGGACGCGCTTTCGGTCCTCTTGATTTTAATTTTTAAATTTTCCCACAAGGAGCTAGCAAGATGGCTCAGAGGATAAAAGTGCTTGTCACCACTTGTCATCGACCTTGATGACCCACACACAGGATGAAGAGAACCAAACCCCACAAATTATCCTCTAGCCTCCATAAGAAAGCTCGCCATATGGACACTCCACAACAGGCACACACGCTAAGCAAACAAATAAATAAAATATAAGGGTGCCTTTCTAGGTAAGGCATCCTTTACTGAGTGTGCATTCATGAGACAGAGGTAAATTCGGCACAGCTAGAGGTAACCTGGGCGTTTCTGTCAACTTACAATGGATCTATTTCTTTAAATCCATGTACAGGTAAATGTCTATAGGCATGTTACCCAAATCTAGAAGTGTTAATATAATCTCTTAGAAATTTAGCCTATAACTCTCCCAACGTGGCTTTCCTAGAAGACAGCTGGGAGAGCTGGTTCCCCACACAAGAACATGGAGAGTGCTCACAGGGAAGGGAAGGGTGCAGTCTGACACCTGTGGGCTCTACCAGCTCCTCCAGGGGTCCCGGTTCAGTGTGAACCTCAAGTGTAATCAAACATAACAGCCTGAATGAGGGGCTCCAGGCCCCAGACCATCCTGCGGGCTCCTGCCTCAAATCAAAGCCTATGTGACCGCACCCTCCCCAAGCTTTACCTCAGGAAGAGGGAGGGAATTACTAAGAGGCTTCTTTGGTTTTTTGGTTTTTCGAAACAGGGTTTCTCTGTGTAGCCCTGGCTGTCCTGGAACTCACTCTGTAGACCAGGCTGGCCTCGAACTCAGAAATCCACCTGCCTCTGCCTCCCAAGTGCTGGGACTAAAGGCGTGCGCCACCACTGCCCGGCTACTAAGAGGCTTCTTAAGGCTACTCAACCATCCATTTTATCCTTAAAATACAAACTCAACCTTAAGCAGTTATGACCCCCAAAAAAAAAAAAAAGCAAGCAAACAAAACAAATAACAGAAACAAACAAATAAGCCAACCCCGCCATGTTTGGTAGGCAAGGAGAGCTCCTAAAGCACCTGCATGTACGGTAATTTTAATTAAAGAACCTAGCACATTCTATCTGCTGAGCAGGAATTATTTCTAGAGCACCAAGACACATTTATTGATTTCTTTGCTCTCACTTATTCCCACAGATAAGGATCTCTGCAGATAAACTCTGCTCGCTGACACCCCCCCCTCCTTGAAGAACGGGCAAAGAGTGCAATCAATCTAAGCCTAGCTGCCTCACCTCCCCTTTTAACTGTGGGCCACAGAGAAACAAATAATGTAATAAAAGCATTTCAAAGACCCTCTGCCATGAAAACCACCTCCCAGGCAGGCTGCAGCTTACCACGGCTCTGGGTAAGAACTGAAAAGGCAGAGACAAACTGCCAAGACAGAAACAAGTTTGAGTTCAGATTCGGTCATCATCCAAACGCCCCCTACCCCCACCCTCACCCCGGCCACTTGGAGTTATCGCTATTTAGCCTTTCAATGGCAAGCCAATCACTCGAAAGCAATCAAAGGGCAATAATAAGCATTTTCTTTTGTACAGACAATCTCTACAGCAAGCTAAGATAGCCGTTCATCTTCCGTTACAGCCTATTTTGTTTTTTTCAAGTTTCATGGCATTCCGCCTTGAACACGAGAATTACAGAATGCTTAGCTGGTACCTCTGTTCTTTTAGAAAACCCTGCTTTAAACATACCCAGACACTCCCTCTCTCCCGGGGACATTTTTCTGCACACATGCACACATACACCCCAGGGACAAAACAAAGCTGACAAGAATCTGTTGGTGCAAAATGAGAAATCAAATCCCAGCCTGGCTCAGGTGCTTGCTATTATAAACTATGACTAAGAGACATGAATTTCTCTATGATGCAACTCTCAAGAGAGGCAGCGTTCTCCAGACCGCTCTTAAACCTGCTCATTCGCCGGTGACTAATGCTCTCTAGAGCAGCTCTGTGCTGCTCCAATTTCATCAGCCGGCTTTGTCCTTGGTAGCTGTGCCTGGACCATAAAGCTCCTGAATGTGTTGGGGACAGCCCAGAAAGAGCAGGGCAAAGCTAACTACTCCCTGCCAGCCTCGTAAGCCATCTGTGGGACTCTTGCATTCATTACCTATCGCAAGGAAAGAGCACCCAAAGGCGATTAAGAAAAAGGCTTTACTCAACAATGAGGTCCCAACAACCACATGAAAAATGAGAGCAAATCACGTCATTCTGTGCCCACCCTTCATTAGCTTAGAAGAAACAAGACCGACATATTGGGTGGAACCACAATCCACAGGAATTCTCCAGGAAGTACGTGCTGTACTGTACAAAGGGGGAAAAACTGTCAGATTCCTCACTGGCTTTGCCGTAATTTATAACTCTTCTTTTGCAGTGCTAGTGGGCTGAGCTAGGAACGCTCACTGCACATGGGAGGCAGGTTCTATACCAATGAGCTATATATCCTTAGCCCAAAGACTTAATTTAGGAAACAAAATGAAAAACGGACTTGAAGAAATTGTTGATGTATAGGCACTTGGGGCTGGAGACATGGCTCAGTAGTTGAGAGCACTTGCTGCTCTGGTTCCAGAGGACCAGAGTTCAGTTCCCAGCACCCACAAAAGGCCGCTCATAATCTCCTGTAACTCGTGTTCCTGGGGACCCGATACCCTCTTCTGGGCTCTGCAAGAAACGAAACCCCATACAGTACTCTGTGTGTGTGTGTGTCTCCCTCACCCAGACAAATCTAAAAACACGCAGATGTTTGACACAGAATCTTAGCTAGTATCCAAACTTAAAATCCTGGGGTTCAAGTTGTTAAGGTAAAAAAAAAAAAAAATTTACTGAAATTATGTCGAGTAAGTCGTGCATTCAACAGAGCCAGAAATTGTATCAATAAAAAATGAGACAAGTCTACAGGACTAACCCTGAATTATTAAAATGCATGCATAACGCTGTCCAAATCTCCTGGCTATCGCTGAAGAATGAATGTATTCAAGATGGAAATAATCCAAGACCAAACAATTTCAGAACAAATGTGTCACCAACACAAAGGTACTTACAGTTATCGGACTGAAAATCTGGGACAAATTGCTCATCATCAGGAACTTGAGCTGGAAAGAGAGCTCTGTTTTAGATCTTTGCATTTTACTAAAAGGCACAGTGAAATGGTTTCCACGAAAAACAGGACAGTCAAGAAACTTGCCTTCAGCTAACCAAGCCTCTTGAAGTTGGCTAAGATCCTGAAACAACTCTGTAAACAAAGAAAAAAAGACTCAACACGGGGCTATTTCTTGTGCTAAGGAGCATCCAGGAGTCTGCACATCAGTGACCTGTGCGATTTGAGGAAGCCACGAGGCACAGGGAAAGCTCCGCTACCTTCAGAATCGTGAGCCAGATCTGTGTCCACAAACTTCCTCTTTCTGTCAATCACAGGTCGCCCTCGACAGTCCTCTGATCGAGATTTCTGAAAGAGGCCAAAAATGACGATTCAAATGCAGGAAAGAGGTGCAGAGAGGGTCCACCCACTTCTCCAGGGAGAAGATGCACACCACAGAGGTCAAGGACAAAACAGCACAGAAGCCAACTCACCCCTGGGACCATAAAGGGGACTTGCTGATCACAAAACCCATCCATGGTGCTTCCAAAGTCTTTGATATCACTTTGAAAGGCTTCAGCATTGAGTAGTTTCTTGGGGGTGGCAAAGAGATCCTCCTATAACATGGATTCAGAGATTTAAACTGTGGTGGGGGTGAAGCAATTTTATCCAATTCTTTCCTTCTTGCTTGTGTAGCTACCTCACCTCTCTGAGGTCTCTAAACAATACCTACACACACACACACACACACACACACACACACACACACACACGTACTGCGTGCCTGTCTACCACAAAAGCCAAAACCAACCAACCAACAAAATCCCTCAACTTACTTGCACTGAAAAATGACCTTCCAAGACATCTATTGCAGGGATTTTGTTTTGTTCTTTTAAGGTAAGCTTTTAATTAAGATTTGCCACTTTATGTGACAAGAACTAGAGAAATTGGGTGTTAAGTATCCCAAATTATTGGTAATTTAAGAAACTAACATGCCTGGTGTCTCTTAAAACATTTTGTAGGTCTTTTTGTAGGTCTATGATAAAAAATACTTGGTACAGCTCCAGGAACAAACTGATCAAAAGTATACTTTCCTCACACTCACAATTCTTTATTTAAACCCAAACCGTCTGTCCAAACAGGTGTGTATACCTGAAATGACATAGCATCTCCATGGCAACCTACAAAGATTAGCTGCCATCTACTCAACTTCTAAAAATAAAACATCTATAAAGGTGAGAGATAGCCGGGCAGTGGTGGCGCACACCTTTGATCCCAGCACTTGGGAGGCAGAGGCAGGTGTCTTTCTGAGTTCAAGGCCAGCCGGGTCTACAGAGTGAGTTCCAGGACAGCCAAGGCTACACAGAGAAACCCTGTCTTGAAAAACCAAAAAAAAAAAAAAAAAAAAAAAAAAGTGAGAGATAAAGGAAATTCAATTCCACTGAACATATTTAAACATCTCTACCAAAAGGTAAATAAATAAGAAAAAAATTAAAACAACACCATAAAAACCTTTCAATACAGAAACACCAATGAAAAGAAAATTCCCTGTTCTCGAATGACCTCAAATCTTCAACAAAACAGTCAAACACTGGTAAGAGCTGGGCTTGGAAGAGGGGAACTAAATCAAGAGAGGAGACAGCTTTCTAACGTGGGAGGAATTAGCTAGCAAGTTTAGGTGTCACCGTCCTGAACACTCGATTTTCCAAGTAAAAATTCAGGCCAAAATAATGGGGGCGTAACAAGAATCCATTCACCTTAGTTCTCAATAATAGCCAGGCCGAACTGGCATTCTTTTAAGTTGTACACAAACTAGGGAACTTTTTCACAGTAACCATTTTCCATCTGACTTGTTTTTCACGCTGTGAGCACCATATCAAATTTTCACAGCCAGCACTTGGCCCAAGTAATCAGATATTTTCAAAGTCAAAGGAAAGAGAGTTCACAACTTCCTAGAAAAACACTCCTGCCAGCTTGCCTTCCACACAGTGCAAACATCGTTCAGAATGAGGCCTCTCTTGAATGTCACCAACCAGTACCCAAATCTGAGAAACCTTAGTAGACGGTGGAGAAGCATGAAAGAGTTCTGTGTTGTATTTTTTAAAAATCTTGCCTACGTTGTGGCCTCAGAAATTCTTAAATGTCTGTTGTGGGTTAAGAGAACAACGTGTAGGAAACCAGAGGGTAAAATATTTTTAGAATCTCATGATGCGCAAAAATATCCATTGAAAAAATTTGGTTAAAAAAACTGCCCCAAGAGAGTCCAAGAGCAGCATCGAGGATCTTCTAAGCAGTCCTTCGAGTTCAAGATCTGGAAACATCGTGTTCAAAGTATCTTTTAAAAGCCTGCAGGGAAGGCTTCGGTTCATCCTGGAGTTTAAACCACTTCCTTTGTGTCGTCGTAGTCGCTCCCCCCCCCCCAGCCCCCAAATCCCGGGTTCCCCCAGGAAAACTTTAACTGGGCGCAGCGACCGGATCGAGGCCCCTCCCCGTGGCGCGCAGAGAGCCTGGTTTTATGAATGGGAGAACAAGCCGCGGCCGCCACCGCAGGTAGAGGCTGTAACTGGATCCCTCGCGCCGGGCCCCATTCACAAAACAAAACACACTTCCACCCAATTCCCAGCCTTCCCATTCATGAAAACTCCTTCAGCTGCGCCCCTGCCCCCACTCCCAACGCACACGCTTAGCCTCCGACGCAGGCCCCTCACCCCAGCGTTTTAGGAAGAAAGCTCAATGCTTCATTCACAAAAAAGGGAGGAGGAAAAAAAAGCCCCAGAGCGCAGAGCCCAAGAAAGAAACCTGCTTCATTCATAAAGTCACCCACATTCAGAAAACCAAGGTTTTCAGAAAACAGCACTGGGCGATACCAGCCGCCTCTAATTTACTTACTCGCGATCCCACACGCCTCCTCCCCTCATCACCCCCCTACTCAATCACTACCCCCTCTGCGAGGCAGACCCCGAATCATGCACGAGGCTCCAACATCACTCTCGGCCGGCTCGAAACCGGTTCCCTCCTCCCCAGGCCGTGGCTCAGGCGGCCCCAACACCCTCAGCCCTCAGAGGAGGGAGTGGGGGGCTGCGGGCCTGCTGCCCAGTCTCTAACTTGCTGGGCCTGCAGAAGTTCGAGCAGATCCTGCACCCGCAGGCTGCACATGTCGGTGTCATTTAACTCCCTGGGTTCTGAAGCAGCACCCCTGAAACTGCCGCTCGCCCCCCTCCCACATAAGAGTCGCGGAGCGTTTCTTCTCGCGAGCCTCCCACGGCCCTCGGGGCCCCACAACTCCGCGCCCCGCACCCCGTTTTTGCATCCCGCTTCTGTAGCCTGCGCCCCGCACCCTGCTCCGTGCACCCGCTCCCAGCACCCCGGGTGCCTCCTCTGCGACGTGCGGAAACCCGTTCTCCGCTCGCTCCGGAACCGCTAGCCGCCCCCGCCCGATGGATGTCTCCCAGGAACCGAACCGAACCGGGCCTCGGGGGGAGGGGGCGGCTAGCTCCGAGAGTCAACCCAAGCACGCCCAACTGAGGACCCGGAACCAGCCCGCACCTGAGCGGCCACTCCGCGCGCCCGCCTGCGCGCCTCGGTGGCGGGCTGGGCCACAGCGATCGAGGCTGAGGACCGCTCCGCACGCCGGCCTCCGGACTCTGCGCCGCCCTGCAACTCGCTGCAGCACTGGCCCGGCCCTCGCCGGCTCCGCCCGCCGCCATTGGCCCGCGGCCCAGAGCACACACGTCCCCATTGGTCCGCGGCCGTCCCCGCGGCTGCCCATCACCTCTTGTTTACCCTGTCTTCAGGCAAATCCAGCTGGGCCGCCCCATCAACTGTGGCGCTCATTGGCTAACGGTCGGCCTCCCTCAACGCCCTCAGAGGTCTTTTTTACATAATTTATGCGCTGGGCGCCATTGACCAATCAGCACCGGCTTGTTTATATAATGAATGTAAGGACGTTTTTCATTCATAAAAAACGCGACCTGAGGGGGAGCTTAGCTGAGTCAGTGAAGCTCTTAAAGGGGCCACTCGCGAAGTTCCCCCTGGCCTCGGCCTGCGCCGCTCCTCCCGCCACCCCCGCGCGGGGCCGCTTGGCGCCGGGCGTTCGCAGCTGCAGCAGCGAGCTAAGTTATCATTTTAGAACTCAGGCGAGAGGAATTCGTCATTCCACACACAGAAACTCGCTGACCCGCCTGGGCGTTCGGCCCATAGAAACACAGAAAACGGAAACCGAGCCCTCTAATCTTAGCTACCTTGAAGAGAGGCCTTAATTTTTTTTTAACCAGGTTTCCAGTGGAAAGAATAAGCAGTTATCTTCCTTTAAAAACCTGAGCTTTTCCAGATCTTAGTTGATGTTTCATGTTGGCAAAGCCTAAGGCCCGACCGGATCGCTTCTCCTCGAGCTAATTGGTTCTGAGCTATGCAGGCAAGAGGCTACAGCCAGAAATCTGGCTCGTGGACCGCACTGGACCGGTAGAGGGCCTTGGAAGCACAAATCCCTTTGAATCGTGCGTGCAGTTAGACCGCTTGCTTCCCTCCCGGGCTGCTTGTTTTCCATTTAAGTGTTGAATGCAAGATGGTGTGTTTGCGAATTAGATCCCGTGCAGCTGGGAACCGGGAGAAGCAGCGTTGCTTGCCAAAGGACCGGGCATTGACTGCAATTGCTGGGATTCTTAACAGGGTGTTCCAGGAAACAAATAAAACAATCTTCTACCCCTTTCACCTCCTCGTCCTGCCCCTGCCACCGACATCGGCCTTTCTCTTCTTTTCACAAGGATGCTAGGGTGCTTATGAGCGAGTTCTGTTCTCTACAAGCGCGAGAGCAGGGTGTCAAAGTTTGGAGAGCCTCAGCAAAGCGGGTCCCAAGTTGTTACCCTACAGGTACCCAGTGTCCCACAGTAGAACACGCAGTGTGGATTTCTAGTGTCCGCGGTCTCCCCCCCCCCCCCCTACCCCAAGCTTGTGTATCAGAGCTGGCACTTGGTGTGTTGATTACGGTCCTTGACCAGTTTGAATGCTGGAATCAGCGGTCTGAGTTATCGGTTTTGCTGGAGACAAGGAGGGGCACCAGCTGAAGTGTGGGCAGGTGCTTTGAGCTTTTTACGAGCAGTTCCTTGATATTTAATTTCCTGTTTAAGCACTGTGCTTCCCTTAGCTCCTATTCTAGTTGGTGGCCGAGCGTTTGCCCCCTAGTACCCGTGCTCCCAGCTTGTTTCTGACGTCCCTGAAGGCTTTCAATCCAGCTTCTTGCAAGGCCCACACTAGTTCCAGACCCTCCCTCACCAGCTTGGTCTACTTCCCACCGCCATCCCTCCCTTTCTCATCCCAGGCCAACCTCCTGTCTGATTGAAATTTCTTCAAAGGTTTCCTACTCTCCTTTGCTTAATTGTCTTGGGTCCCAGTTCTCTAAAAGCTCATGGCTCGCTCAATAAGTTCCAGTGCAGGCTACTTCACAGTGCTTCCTTCACATTCCTACACTCGATGCCTGGAGTGTAGCTCTTGTGACCTTTGCCTCAGACCAAAGCTCTCTATTCCTCCTTGGGAAGAGAACTTTGGAAATTTTAGAGTGTGTAGCAACAAACAGGGGCTAACTGGAATGAGGGCAAGTATTGTGTGTCATCCTTGATTTATTTATTTGTTACTTTTTCAGACAGGGCCTTGATATGTAGCCAGCTTGGCCTGGAACTCACTATGTAGCCCAAACTCAACTCCAATTCTCGATTCTTCCCTTCCTCCTAAGTGTTGGTAACGCAGTCCTGTGCCAGCAGTCCTGGGTGGTTGTGGTAGTTTGGGAAGATCATTGAGAACTTGCCTAGAAGGCACAAGGTCTTGGGTTGTAGCCCCAGCGCCATAGAAAAGAGAGAAGTTCATATCTATAGTATCATATGTGGGGAAATATGCTTCATTAAAGCTATTGGTAATTAATAACTTAGTCAGCAAACATTTAAGTTGTATCAAATATTCAGCCAGGTCCTGTGCTAGGCCATAAATAAATAAATAAATAAATAAATAAATAAATAAATAAATAAATAAATAAGTTATAAAGATGAATGAGATCCAGGGATTGCTTTGGACAGCCCATAGTCACACAATCCCCCACAGATTATGTTTCCCTGCAACGAGGTAGTGAGAACTATTAATATCTCCATTCTACAAATGAGAAACTAAGTCGAGGCACTAGTCTGTCCATTGTTGAAACTAGATAAGAAGAGGTCATACTCCAGAGCCCCCCACAGGAGTCCCGCCTGTAACTAGGTTAAGCTAGCCACCCAGCAAGGACATCTGAACAGAGTCCAGAGGCCGAAATAGGTTCCACTCCTCTCTGGCGTCCCCATCCCCATGTCCACCCCACTCTCTCTTGTTATCTCTGCCAGATATGAGAGTTAAGGTTAGTTAGTATTGAGAAGTTTCTTGTCTTGTGCGCTGGATCTTTGCGCCTAAGAACATATTCACATAGGGGGATTTGCAGGACAAGTGCTCCAATTATCATTCTTCCCCTCCAGGAGAGAAACAGAATTGGAAAAGGAAACAAAAAGAGACCTGCCCCCTGGGACATTCTTCTTGTGTCAATCTAGCCTTTGTCCTTGGGCAGTAGCAAAACTCGGTCACAAAGAGAAACTAGACTCCTGTTCTTCCCATTCGGTTTGCCATGTCAGTTAAAGGAGACACTGAGGGCGAGGGGAAGGGAGGAGAGGAGGCCCGAAGCCTGGCTGCTTGCTTCCTTTTAGAGATCTGCTTTTTACATGGTCCCCTGCAAAATGCCAAAGCAAGCTGGAGCGTAAGGCGTGCAACACATCTTTAAGCTGGCATCCAAACTGACGGAAGTGCTCCTGTTGTCCCCTTATCCCCTGTTTTGCTATGGCGAGTGTGGCCCTGGGGTGCAGGCACATAACCCCAAGTTTCTTTCTTCTTTTATAGTATAGAGGAAAGGATTTGAAGACAAGCACTAAATGGTGCAGAGATGTTTTCTTCAAGGGAAAGGTCAAGAATTCAGTCTTTCTTTCTAAGATTTAGGAAGAAGTGCCCTGAGACCCAGGGGAAGTAAATAAAATATTCTATGTCTCTTTAAATAAGTAGGGGTTCTGTTGCTCCTTCCAGCCAGGGGATAGTGAGATCCCACAGTTACTAGGAGCTTCCTCTCTTCAGTTCCACTTAAGTGGCATTATTTCAGTCTATACACCTTCCCTCTAAGGTGGGGTACACTGTAATGATCACCTCCACTTTCTGTAGGTAAAGAAACTGAGGCACAGAAATATCACAGAGCTGGCACAGAGCAGGATAGTGTTATGAATAAGTGGCTTGTGTCTTAACAAGTAGTCTCAGCTAGTGCTTCTATTTTGAGGGCAGCAAAATCTTTAGGAGGTGGTGGAAGTAGGTCCTGGGGGTGGGGGAGACGGGCCTTTAAAGGTTACAGAGTAGCCCCTGGCTTCAGACATCCTCACCACTTCTTGGTGTGTGCTCTGCCTCTGCCATGGACAGAGCTGCCCTTCCTGCTCAGTCAGACCAGAACTCACTAAGCCAAAGGCCAAAATAAATCTTCCCTCCCTTCAATAGTTTCAGCTAAGGAAATTTGGTCACAGCGACCCCCACATTAACTAATACAGAGAGTGTACCACACTGGGGTTCCCTAGAGCCTGCCATTTAATCACTAGGCTGGGCAGCCCAGTCGCTTAGAAGCTGTATGCTTAAAGACAGCAGCCCGCTTTGGACGCTCCAGGCTCCATTTGGAGGCTTTGCCAAATTAACCCGTTTGGTCCTTCTATCAACCCTACAGTAGGCATACCATCAGTATCCCATTTGCTAGATGTGGAAACTAAGGCACAAAAGTTGGGGAATTTTTTTCAAGGGCGTGTAGCTAGTAAGAGTTAGACTTGGGAGCCAAATGTAGATCCTAGACAAGGCCTTGTTCTCTGGTACTCTTCTGTGTTAGGTCCCATCTTGCCTCTGGGGTTCTGGCTCTTCATCTGTTTCTCTGGAAATTTGCTCCAGAAATCCCACCTAGACTTGGGAATTATCCTGGGCCAGCAAGACACACCTTCATGAAACCCACATCAGAAAAAGAAATTGTATTTCGTTAGCGTCTTCGATGTCCTAGACACTCCACATGAATTCTCATTCAGTGTCCCCAGCCCCTCTCACAGACATCACCAAAGCACAGTTTGCTACTAAAAAACCTGAGATTCAGGGTGAGATGTCTAAAAACATGCCTGAAATCTGGGCCCTGTGTTGCAAACCTGTATTCCTGGTGCTGAGGGGGTGAGACAGAGGGCTCCCTGGGGCTCTCTGAGAGGTGAGCTTAGCCTGCTGCTGAGTTCCAGGCCAGAGACCATGTCCTAAACAAACAAACAAACAACAACAATGAAAGAGAGAGAAAGAAAAGAAAAAAGAAAGGTCTATATCATGCCTAAACAATGATACTGATAAATGCCCGCTAGTCTCCACACATTCGTACACACATGTACACACATTTGCACACACATGCATGATGCACACACACTTGCACCCACACTGGAACATGCACACATGCATGTCTGTGATTTATCATGTGAAGCAGCAAGCCAGCTTGACTGCATGGTCCTGACCACGTGACTGGAACCCTGGGATGAGCCCATCTCCCTCTCCTGGCTTATTTCCTGAGACAGTCTCCCTCCTGTCTTCTGCTAAGACTCCAGTCTTAGATGTCAGGAACAATCATCCTCAGGGAAACCTGAAGGAACAAGAGAAGTTAAGACTTCTGACGGGGGGAGAATACCTTCCTTAAGCCCCACCCCTCCACCAATAAATAAACACATACACACACATGCACACATATGTTTATGTACAGAAATACATAAATAGTTTCACATTGCTGTTCATAAACAGGTCCCACTCTGAAACAGGATCTGCAGATCAGCAATCCCATGAGTTTCTTTTGAGCCCATCCCCCACTTCTAGCTACAGAGATGCCTACTTGTGGAACCAGTCACATGCCAAGCTTCTCCCTCCCCCCCTCTGACGGTCACAAGAATTGCCTGCCCCACGTGAGGGACCCTCAGGCTAGCAGGCTTTGAAGGGAACCTATGTCTGCTCTTTAGAGTTTGGCTACTGCTTCTCCACCTCCTAGCAGCAGCCAGAACTTGTAGCGAGTCAGAGAGGGAGTCTCCAGCCCCTTGGTGCCTTATGTCCGTCTTAGTTTTCTGTCTCTGAGCTGGCAGCCGAGAGACCCCAAACCAAGCTAGGTGAGGTAGCTCATGGTTGGAAACCTTCAAATGAGTTTGAAGTGGGCATGGAGAAAGACTTGATGGGTTCCCAGCGAGGTCCGATGTGCCTGCTCGAGTGATTCTGTAGAGGAACTTGATGTGTGGACTTGGCAGATTCTATTTTGACTGACCTAGAGTCTGCTTTCTGCTTCCTTTTATGCCCTTGGTGGTGAGTTTCATATGAGCGGAAGTTAGGCCTTGCTGTGACCACTTTATTCCCAACTCAAGAGCAGGGTATCTCACTTTTTTTTTTTGTTTTTTTGTTTTGTTTTGTCTGCCTGGAGCTATGAAAGGTCTTGCTTTAGTACTACTGGAAGACTGGAGCTAAGGGATGAAGGAGCTGACCTGCCTCAGCGTTGCAGTTGGGGCGAGGGGGCAAGGCAGGCTGTCCTCTGGATCTTGGCTTGGTCTGTAGGCACCCACTGACACTGACGTTCTGTGGGATCTACTGAGTGGGCTGTGTGTATTTTGAGTGAACAATGGAGAAATGAACAATGACTGACTGGTAGAGGATACAATTCTCCATCAGTGGATTTGATTACTTGAGCCGACATGGGACATCCAGGCTGTCCTGAGTCAGGCTCCCATCTAACTCCATGTGAGACCAAACCACCATAGGAAGTATTAGAAACAAATAAACATCTTCTTCCCTCACTGCCTCCTGCTAGCCATCTGTCTGGTGTGCTTTAGCTCTGAGGGGAAGGTAGCATTGATTAAATCGGGAGCCACCCCAAAGGTCTCCTTTCTTCTTGCTCCTGCCCCTTCTGTGCACCCATTCCCATCAAGAAGCTAAACCAGGCCTGGTGTGGCCTCCACCTTTAACCTCAGTGTTTGGCAAGCAAGGACAGGCAGGTCTCTGTGAGTCTGAGGCCAGCCCAGGCCTAAAGATTCAAAACACTATAGAAATCCACCCTGGGCCAGTCCTGGGGTCTAGAACTGTGGATGTGCTCAGCCTGTCCCCACTTCCCTGTTCCCTGGCTATGTCTCATGGCAGGAACCAGGTGCCCACTGCACCGAGGATCCATACTTAACCTCCACGGTAGGGCGTTGCTGGATGGGAGGCTGAGTGGTTGGCGTCTGACTCCCAGGTGGGATTTTCAGAGGTTTAGACATTAGAGAGGTGGTCTGTTTGATCTATTTGCTTTTTTATTATGTATAGCATGTACAGGAAAGTGCATGAATTGTCAAGTGTGGACGAAATAAGTTTTCCCAAAGTAGGGACCTCTGTGTCTGCATTCTCTGCGTGTCTTAGGTAGGTTTCTATCACTGAGATAAAACCCCCATGACCCCAATAGACCCAGGGAGGAAAACACTTATTTGACTTACAAATCCTGAGTCATAGTCCATTGAGGGAAGCCAAGGCAGGATCAGAAGCAGGGACCATAGAGGAATCCTCCTTATTGGCTTCCTCCTCTGGCTGCTCAGCCAGCTTTCTTACACCACGTAGGACTGCCTGCCCAGGGGTGACACCACCCCAGTGAACTAAGCCCTCTCATATCAATGACTAATCAAGAACATGTCCTACAGACTCGCATACAGGCCAGTCTGATAGAGGCATTTTCTCATACAGGCCAGTCTGATGGAGGCATTTTCTCAGTTGAGGTTCCTCTTCCCAGATGACTCTAGATTACATCATGTTAATACCACACACCTCCCCCAAAAAACCCAACAAAATAACACCTAACTGGGGCAGCAGACTAAGAAACAAAACTTCACTAGCTTACCTCCTCACACTAACAGAAAGCACTCCACCTCTAGGCAGTAAACACCCCTCCTCCCTTCCTTCTGTCTCAGTAGCTACCATCTTAGCTTCTAAAAATCTATAGAAAAGTTGTATCTATTTTTATATGTCCTATAAACAGAATGACCCATCACATTTTTTATGTTTGGCTTCTTGACACTGTGTCTAGGAGAGTCATCAATCTGTAGCTGTCCTTTGTTCTTTTTTCTTTGTTGTGCAATATTCCATTGTATAAATGCCTAGTTCCTTTTCTTTGTTATGTAATATCAATATCCCATTGTACAACTAGCTTGTAGTTGGCCTAACCATTTTACTATTGTTGATGGAAGAATGGGTAGTTGCTATGAACGTTCTAGCGAGACTCTTGCATGTGTGTTTTGGTTAACATCAACCCAATTTTAATTGGTTCAAGTAAGGTCTATTTATATGATTCATTTTTATTTCTTATCTCTTTGAAATAACAGGGACTCCTGACAATATTGATTATTAAAAGGTATAGAATAGAAAGAAAAGCCCCCAGTGTTACTTCCTTGCCTGCATCCAGTTTCCCATAATCATTCACTACTAACAGCTTATTCTATAGTATCATGGGTATTTTCTGTTGTACAGACAATCACAATTACATTTATTCATTACAACTATCACCAAAACCACATGTTAGATTTTATTGTGCTGTATTCATGTCCTCTGGTCTCCCTTCCACACTGACCATCCACTATAGAGCTCCAGCAGTAAGGGACAAGGAGTATCTGGTCATGGCAGTTGAATAGTCCCTCCTCTGACAGAGGCTGCCAGGCTATCACTGTTACAGGCTCTTCCTAAGGTAAGTGTGTGGTTTGAATATGCTTGGCCCAGGGGAAGTGCCACTGTTAAAAGGTGTGGCCTTGTTGGAATAGGTGTGGCCTTGGGAAGAGCCTCACTGTGGGGGTGGGCTTTGAGGTCCTATGCCCAAGCTCCACCCAACATAGAAGAAAACCTCTTCCTGGCTTCCTGCCAAAGACAGTCCCCCTCTGCTGCCTATGGATCAAGTTGTAGAACTCTCAGCTCCTCCGGCACCTTGTCTGCCTGTCTGCTGCCATGCTTCCTGCCATGATGATAATGGACTGAACCTCCGAAACTGTAAGCCAGCCCGAATTAAATGTTGTCTTTATAAGAGTTGCCTTGGTCATGGTGTCTCTTCATAACAATGGAAACCCTAGTAAGGCAGGGGAGTACATAGAGAAGTGAATTTTATTTCCTCTCACATAAACATTTGTTGAGCTGGCATCCTCAGCCTGGGGCTTGACTAAGAAGAGCCAGCAGTCTTCTGGGAGGTGGGAGAAAGGCACAGGACCGACTAGCTCTTGTGCACTGGCTACAGGTAGTATAAGAAATGGGTTCTCAATACAATGAAATACTTCCAGTAAGGGTCCGGGAAGACTCTGGAGACTGCTAGCATACAGGCCAGCCCTGGAACTGATTAGTTACTAGAAGTTTACTGGACAGAGCAAGGCAGAAAGGGCCCTCCATGTAGAGGCAATAGCACACACTAGCAGACCTAGGCTTGGCAGTAGCCTCTCTATCTCCAGACTGCCAACTGATTGCTCATGCATGTCTACACTTACTAGTAAGATTGTAGGGCTAGGAGGAGCCATGTCTGAGACAGGGCTAGATGGGAGTGGAAGGCAGTACATCAGATGTCTTGGATGGCTATTGGTAGGAGGATTATTTACATTTTTAAATAATGGGCTTCATCTCATAGGTAAAAACAGTCACCAAAACCCAGAAAGGGCTCTAAAGACATCTTCCGTCATGTGTCTGATTAAAATACAGATCACACCATCCATGTAGCCATGGTGCTCATGGTACACATTCCTCCAACAGGGACCCTCTTAAAATTTTGTCTGAACCTCTCAACTCCACCACACTTTGAGGGTGGTCACCAAAGATTGAATGACTTTATGAATGACCAAGTGGTTTCTGCTACAACAAAACACTGTCCCCGAGAAAGAAGGCAGTGGCCGCCCTTTGAGGACCTGCGTTTAGCATGTGCCTTTGTGTCCTGCCCACAGAGTGGGAAAGGGAAAAGTACTGGTAATGGGGCCTTTCAAAAGTTCGATATATGTACCCAGGGGACCGTTTTACTTCCTTGCAGCAAGATGTGGGTCCTGAGAAAGTGAAATTTGTTTTGGTCACAGCTGAGATGAAATGGAGCTTGGTAAGACTGTAAGACCTCAGCCTTAGGAGAATCCATATCATACCTCAGTGCTATTTGAAAGGACTGACTCAGTTTCCTGGTGGACTCATCCAACCTGGGTCTCCCACCTCCCCATCCAGGGCTTGGCAAAAGTGAAAAGGTAGGAGAACCACCCTCCAGTGCTCTTACCTGGAGAGAGGAGGAGGCTGTGGAGACCCCTGGCTTGCCTGGTCTTCACCCATGTCTCTGGTTTCCCTCAGGTAGTCCCCAGTGCACCTGGAGCATACAGCGTGCAAGATGAGTGTCCTAAGCTATTGCATCCTACCCATCCATCAAGTTACATCCTGGCTGGTAGAGTTCTACAAGCACTCTGACTGGAACACCCTCTGGCTCTTCCTCCACCTTCGTGTTCCTTCATAACCTAATTGTTCAATATATTTATCTGAGTTTCATCTGGACTTTCCTCTTAGGAATGTTTACCTTGACTGTGGAGGCTGACCCCAGGGCCTGCTCTGACAGAGCCTGCCTGTGTGGTGATAGGATATAAACTCTAAATATGGCCTTCCTTCCTCCCTACATGTTACACTGCTTTTAATGACAAGATGTAGGTTTTCATTACACGATCCATGTTTTACCTGTTCCGGCCCACGCATTCCTGACTAGAACGTGGGTAGCGTTCACTTACACCCGTGTGTACACCTTGTAAATGTGAATGGTAACTGAGTAATCCATATGGCAATGTGGTAATAGCTCCAGACTGAAGTCTGGAGGATGGCGCCTGCCGGCATAGCGGGCTGTCCCTCACAGCGTGACACTTCCTGCAGAGAGCGTTATCTCAGGGTTTTCCTCTCCTAATGCTTTGTTTTCTTCATCGGCACAGACTGCCAAAGACCTGCAAAGAGTTCTGTAGGATCCACACAAGGGCAGAAGACCCTTGGGTGATGGGATCCTGCAGAATGCTGGAGTGTTCTTTGGCAGGAAGGAGCATGGTGACAGGGATAGAATGTGTGATAAAGAGCACAACTGTGTATTAGTGTGTGACATGTTTCGGGGAAAGAGCTGTAGTGTGTCTGACACAATTGTTGGCAATGCTTTGGCTCAGAGCAATCATGGTTTTCTAAGCAGAGCACCGTGATTTTTTTTTTTTTTTTTTTTAAAGATTATCATTGAGGGCTGGAAAGATGACTCAGAGGTTAAGAACACTAGCTGTTCTTCCAGAGGACTGGAGTTCAGTTCCCAGCACCCACATCAGTCAGCTTACAACTGCCCATAATTCCAGCTCCAGGCAGGGATCTGACACCTCTTCTGGCCTCTACAGTCAGGCGCCCAAGCATACACGCTATACTCACACACGCATATACATGCAATTAAATTAAATATTCTAAGAAGAAATAAAAAGACTATCCTGAAGGTATGTGACATGTATTACATGAACCAAGACAACTGAATTAGTAGGAAACGAGAAAGTATGTGACCTAAACCATGCACACATGTTTATGAAATTCATGGGCTGTCCCCAAGGCTTTTCGTGATTAGCCACTTGGGACTTGTTTACTTGCTACCTGTGAGTTCTCCCAGGAGATAGGCAAAGCTGTTGGTAACAAAATTTAACAAAAATTGTTGGGAAAAACTTTAACATTGAGAAAATTGTATCTTTGTGCACAGCTTGGACTAGATTCTATTATTCTATTTTTAGGGAAGAAACATTTCTTTCCAGCCTAGGGGACTTGTAAGGGCTACTCAAGAACTATCTGCTGGACCAGGAGGGCTGGGTTGGCCTGTGCTAGGTAGCTAAGGTGGGCTGGGATAATAGGACAGGCAGGGGAAGGGGTGCTGGGCAGGAACCTTGTGCTGGAGAGCTGGAAGATTCAGAACCCTCTGAGCAAAGAGCCTCAGGAAGCTCTGGAGCTGTGACAAAAGAGAGGGGACTCTGCTGCACTGGGGAAAGAAAAACAGACCCACTGACTGTGCAGGGTGTTAAGTACCTCAGAGCAGAGTGTGAGAGAAGAGCACGGATCTGACTTGGATGGAGAGACGGGCAGACAGAGAAACCACTCTTCCGTCCCAGAACTCACTCTGTAGACCAGGTTGGTCTCCAGCTCAGATCTGCCCGCCTCTGCCTCCAGAGCGATGGGATTAAAGATGTGCACCACTACTGCCCCAGGAGGGCAACAACAAAGGAACCACTCTAAAGTGGTCTCCTTGAGTTAGACCAGGACTGGGCCCAAAAGAGGAACAGAGGGGGCTGTCTAGGCCTGGCAGGGGGTGGGACTGGCCCGGCAGATTCCACTGCTGCCTCTGTACCAGCTAGTTCTGTAGGACTTGGGCAACAGGACTTTCAAATGCCTGGGGGAGTTCCACAGGGGTGGGGTGGGGGCGGGCAGAGGCCAGAGTTGCTCCTTCCAAGGTCCCCAGTAGAGATTTACTGGGACTAGTTGTGGAGGGAGGGCAGACACCCATTTGAGCCATTCTGAGCCTGAGCCTGAATCCAAACCCACACAGAGCAGTAACTGAACTGCAGGCTGTTAGCTATTTAACAAGTTCTGATGCATACCTTGTAAGGGTGTGAGATCTGAAGCAAAGAATGTTCTTTCAGCTGGCATACTCCCTATCTATGAGGACTCTATTTTTTTTTTTTTTTAATTTGTGGCCTAATCCCAATCAACAAGGCTTCTGGTATTTAATAACCTCACTTTTTAAAGATGGGAGATAACTCCAAAACTATTTGTTATTGTCAGATTTATTTATTTACATTGCAGTACTGGACCTTAGACGAAGGGCCATGGGTGTGGTAGGCAAGCCCAGACCATGTTCTCCAATCTTCTGAACCCAGTCAGGACATATTGAAAAGCTTAACATAATTTGCAATATAAATACAAATTATAATACAATGGTAATTGCAAGATACATATTATTGTATACAATTAGGAAGACTCGTTAAAAAGGTTAAAAATAAATCAGCAAGCATCCATCATCTTAGAAATGAATACAGTTAACATTTGCACATATTTTCTCCCTTTTTTTCAATGTGACTTTACATAATGGAGACATTTTGTAATATATATCTTTGCATTTTGCCTCACATTTTACCAGGCACATCTCCAGAATATTAAACATTCTTTATAAACTTTATTTTAAAGATTTACCTACTATGTCTTCTATTATGTCATCCTCCTGCTGTTCCTCCTCCTCTTCTTCTTCCTCCTCCTCCTCCTTTTGTTTTTTTTCAGACAGGGTTTCTCTGTGTAGCACTAGCTGTCCTGGAACTTGCTCTGTAGACCAGGGTGGTCTTGAACTCACAGAGATCCACCTGGCTCTGGCTCTGGCTCTGGCTCTGGCTCTGGCTCTGCCTCTGGCTCTGCCTCTGCCTCTGCCTCTGCCTCTCTGCCTCTGCCTCTCTGCATCTCTGCCTCTGGCTCTGGCTCTGCCTCTGGCTCTGGCTCTGCCTCTGCCTCTGCCTCTGCCTCTGCCTCTGCCTCTGCCTCTGCCTCTGCCTCTCATGGCTGGGATTAAAGATGTGCTTCACCACTGCCGGGCTGGTTATATTTTTCTTAGTTGTTCTCCAGTGTGGAGGATTAGTTTTGCTGCCATGGACCTCTCCCTCTGTCTTCTCTCTCTGCACATGTTCAAGTATGTTAGTATAAATATGGGGCAGATCTGGCCAGACCTTGTTGCCCATTTTCAATGAAGGTAAGCTTGTCCTCTTGCCATTGTGAATGGATGCTGTCAGTCAAAGAGAAGACTGCACTAGAAACGTTCAATGTGGCTTTTGGGGGCGGGGATAGCACAGGGAGTAGAAACACTAGGGACATATTAGAGGGGTCTTACAATTCTATGTTGTAATGACATAATCTAAGAGACCCTCTATTTTCAGAAACATGCTTTCCAGACCATTTATTTATTGTTTATCTATTTATTTATAATGAGAGAGAGAGAGAGAGAGAGAGAGAGAGAGAGAGAGAGAGAGAGAGAGAGAGAACATACAAGTGCAAATGTAGAGGTCAAAGGGAGTGGATCTTTTCCTTCCAGCTGTGTGGACGGGACCCAGGTCATCATTGGCATCAAGTGTCCCTTCCTGATGAACCATCTCACTGGTCTTCCAATGTTTTTTGAATTGTCCAGATTAGTAGTTGTCCAGATTGGTAGTATTGTAGAATTCCCTACGAGGGAACAAATAAAACCTAAAGATCTTCCTAGCCATCTGTGCCTGGGAATTATTTCTTCTTCCTGACTTGTGCA
>CM052713.1:14877846-14909830 GCA_028551405.1 Uromys caudimaculatus
GTGTGTGTGTGTGTGTGTGTGTGTGTGTGTGTGTGTGATCAAACTGCAGCTTTGACATTTCTGAATGTGTAGAATGATGGGAAAGGGGGAGCTTGTGGTGCCTGAGGTCCCAACAGGCCTACAGCAGGCATTATTTACAGTTGGCCATAGGGACATTTATCATCCAGCCTTGGTTTGCTCTTTTTTTCTGAGGAGAGAAGCACATTTCCCTTCCCCACGGCGAACTTTCTATTTCCACAGTTATTTGAAGTGCCCTCGAGATCTAAGTGGCGGCCTGAAAGCAGCACTGTGTATCTTTGCAACAGATTAGAACATATTCACATTTTATTTGCTCCCAGAACAAATATTTCCCTTGGAATGAGGCCGAGGTAGCAGAACAGGATCAGACAAGGCCAGACATGTAGGATGGCCTCATGGCCCCTAAGGCCACATGGAACTATTCTCCGTGATCACTTCATTGAGTCCTGTAGACACGTGTGGGTTGATGAACCGAGCCATTCATTCCCTTTGAAATGGATACTGAGCTCAGGCTACGTACAGAACACTCTGCAGGTCAGAAGCAAAAATGCGAGTAGCCTGTCCTGAAGGGGCTTAGGGTCAAGTAGGGGATAAGCATGTTTGGTGTTAATGACTCTAACCAAGGCAGCAGAGTCTACAAAACTCAGGAGAAAAAGGTGTTTCGAGGTGGGTAATAATTCAGTTTGTGTTTGTGGGCACAGTATGAGATGTAATATGGGGTGAATTTGACTCTGTGAGGGATGTGTGTATGGGGGTGGTGGTAGTGTGTTTCTGAAAACAGTAAGTCTTGATGGTGAGTGAGTGTGTAGTGACTGTGGAAGGGGTGTGTGTGTGTGTGTGTGCATATCTGGACTAGCACAGTTAGAAATGAGGTGGGGGAATCTTAGTGGTGACGCTGGGCAAGGATAGCCCAATAGGTTTGTTGTGTGGTAGATAGAGGTGTGTGTGTGCCCATGCACACATGTATGTGTGCATGGGTGTGTGCACACACACTCACAGGGAAGTATGGAGCCAGCAGGGTGGGAGGAGGACCCAGCAGGCAGAGGGACTGCGGCAGCTAAGGTCCACAGGCAAAGGAAAACTATCTCTCTCTCTCTCTCTCTCTCTCTCTCTCTCTCTCTCTCTCTCTCTCTCTCTTTCTCTCTCTCTCTGCATCAAAGCCCAGTGTGGAACATTTACTAGACCTTTCTCAACCCAGGCTTCTATACCTGGCTTGGTTTGGAGAGCTTCCAGCCTCTATGGCTCTTAGAAAAGCACAGACAGACTCCATCAGACGTGGGGCAGAGACATTCACAAGGCAGAATCTCAGAGGTCAGAAGC
Organism: Uromys caudimaculatus; assembly: GCA_028551405.1. NCBI lineage: Eukaryota > Metazoa > Chordata > Mammalia > Rodentia > Muridae > Uromys > Uromys caudimaculatus. The sequence goes on from CM052713.1 coordinate 14,879,185, forward strand.
AGCTCCAGTATGCCTCTGGCTTAGGTGCTAGGCGTGGCTGCCCTGGGTCCGTCAGCACGCCATGGAAGCAGCTGTCAGGACTGGCTCCTGGCTCCCATTTTGGTTTGCTTTATGTGACTAGATTGGCTCAAAACTGTCTCGCAATCAAACCTTGGTCATATAAAAATGATTTATTTGGTTTATTAGACACAGAGAGGAAAGCAACATTAATAGTTGGTATGTTTGCAAGATATTGAACTGGTCATATCATTTCATGTCCGACTTTGTAGTTCCCTTTAGGAAACATATCATCTTAATTTATAAATACAGGTACTCAGGTTAAGGGAGATAATGTAGCCAAATTTCTCTAAAAACCCTTCCAGTAAATTCTCTATCACTGATCACTCACCGAAGTATGAACCCAACTCTATTTGCCCTAAAGGTCATGCCCTTTCTTTCCATAAGGTTGTGGGGAATTCAGGACAGGAAAAGGAGAAAGGGTTTTTTTATCATCAGTCAGGCTGAGGATGTCACTGGGTGGGCCTCTTGCTTCCATGTCAAGCTTTATGAGAACCTGGACCCGCTAACTGTCCCTGCCCTTCAGGGCCAGTGTGATGGATCACACAGATGGGGAAGCAGCACAGTTCACTGCAAAGTACTTCGACAAGAAAGCCCTCGCCCATGCCAGGGCATCCTCTCTAGGTGACCTCATTCCAACCATGGGCTAGCACTGCAAGCGTCAGTTCAGGCTAGGTTTAAAGACCTACTACAAAACCAATAATGCCACGTCTCACTAACATTTTATATTGGTCACATATTGAAATGACAGTATTTAAGATATGTTGCTTCAAAATTCTTTATAAACATTAATTTCATCTGTTCTAGTTTACTCTTTGTATGTGGTTATCAGACATTTTAAATTTACACATTGGATCATATTATGTTTCTATGGGACAGCGCCGATCCAGAACCATGAGAACGTGGTCTGTTGTACTATGGTGCACTGACCAAAGAATGTTGATCCTATGACCCCCACAGGAAAGCACACAAGAATACTTAATGTCATTAAAAAAAAAAAAAAGCTTGTTTCCATTTTCAAAAAGAAAAGACACTGAATGTGCAGTAGTTTCTTTTACTGCACACATCTTTTAAGTGGCTACTACTGAGAAGACTGAGTGAGCTCCATCTTTGCTACAGTAGAGAAGGTATGACATAGCAGGGTCGCAGAGCTCAGGCCGACTGAAAGGTCCTTACTGTCTCGCCCCACCTTACATTAGGGGATTTTGTTCTCAGTGTAGCAGTGATAAGGCTGTGGCTTCAGAGGTGGGGTCCAGTGGGAGGTGGTTAAAGTGTTGGGCTTGCTGCCAATCACATCTGCAGGGTCCTCTACAGAAGGGTCTTCTCCTTCCTGATTATTGAAAAGGGGCCCTCAGAGCCTTGTAAGTTCTGTGAGTTCCCCTAACCTCCTCGGCAACATGCACTCTTTGGGTTTTGGTCGCTTCTCACTTCCCAGAACTCCAATGTAGAGGAAATCATACACTGTGATTCCCAAGAAGAAATTAAGGAAAATCTGGGGCTGGTTTGTTCCTGAATAAGAGAGTTGTTTATACGAGAGGGACCTTGATCCTGGAATTTTTCTCTGAAATCTGTGTCACCAGGTGATGTCCTACCATTGCATTGCCATTGTCCGTGAGATTCTAAGAGAGGCTGGTGGCACACTGTTGACCATCCAGAACTGTTTGACATCAAAGACCATGTATTTTCTTTGTAAGTAGTCAGTTTGAATTTTATTACAGCAATGGAAAATGGATTAAGACATCAGTGACAGTTGTTACCGTTCATAAGAGGCTAAGAGATTTTGTCGTAGTGGGATCAAGGTGAATCGGGTCATGTGATTGCTCCAAAAAAGCTAAAGCAGTAATCCAGGCAAAGGGCACAACACTATGCTTGCTCACATGTTTCTAGGGTACCACATGGTCTGCAGTTCTGAGGTCATTGTAAGAAGGACTTTGACCAACTATGGCTGTTTCAGAAAAAGATACAAGAACAATAGAGATTGAGATTCATAATATATAAGGCTTGATTTAAGAATCTGGAGGATGTTTCACACAGAGGCAAAATATATGCACGCATGCATACATAACATACATACATGCATAGATGTACACATACATAGTTAGCTATGATGAAAGTACTTTGCAAACATCCGAAAGCTGTCCTTCATAAGGGAAGGAGTTTTATTCTATGTTTCAATGGTAAGAGTTCCTGAGAGGTTTTGGGTACAACTGGATCCTATCTGAGGGTCCTGGGAAAGCTTTCAGGGGGATTTACCTGAGAAGGTAGCTGTCCATCAGCAGGTATCACCAAGCAGAGGCAGCCACCCATGGGTGGCTGTTTAAAGAAGCCTCCCTTTGGGTCAAATACTCTCTGTGATACCTTCACTTCCGTGGCTCCAAGGAGCTCCCTCTGATCTACCTCTCTCTGGCACCTTTGTTCACTTTCTGTTCCTTCTACAAATGACTGTAGGGTTTTTAGATGCAGAACTATTTCCGTAATAATTGATAGTTTGACTTAATGGAAAGTAGGAGGGAGGGGCGTTTGGAAACAAAGGCTATTTTGTTGCTTAGAAGGGCACACAGTAACCTGTTCAGAGGGGGAGGGACGGGAATGTAGTTGTCTGTGGTAGAGCCGTAAATGCTTAGCCCAAGTAGACAGGCACCATTTGTTCTTGGCTCTAGTTGAAAATGCAAGCACAATAGCTAACAAGCCTTTGTTCTTCAATGGACCATTGTTTCCCTTGTTTGCACAGGTTTGGGTAGCTACTCAGATTCAAGAAAATTCCCACTTTAACTTTTTTTTTTTTTTTTTTGAGAGCAAGTTTTTCAGATTTCTAATTGAAGCAATTTGGTGAGTTGTTTATGTCAAATTCTGTCCAGGGATTTGACTTCAGAAAGCCATTTTCTGCAGGAAAATATTTTTCATGCATACGTTGTATTGTCCCCAGAGAAGAAGGTAGCTAAGCCTCTGCTGGAGTGGGCTGCCTAGTTATTTCTAGCTTCCGGTTTCTGCCCTGGAGTAGTAATTATGTATCTGTCTCACGGTGAGCCACCTCAGACGTCCCAACGTTCATTTCAGAAATCCCCACCTAGGCTCCGAGGCACAAAATAGAAATGGGCAGATCCAGGAGGAAGAGGACAGGAATGGGTGTCACAGAGTCCTATCTTGATCAATGTCCTTGCTCTGTCTGAGAACGACAGAGGGGACACGGAATAGCCTCAGGATTCAGAGCATGACTTCTGGGGCTACAGACTTGCTGCTCAGTTGCAGCATCCAGAGCTTGGAGACCAACTACTGTGGCTCCGCAGATCCAGGACTGGCTAGTTAGGCCAGGGAGGTGGGGTGGCAGCTATGAAGCATCTATGCCCCGCCCCCAACACCCATCTAACTGTTGTTCCACTGCAGGACTGTCCCTACATCTACACCTTCTGTGTAGTCCCATGCCGGTATGAACTTGAACCTTTGGCTCAGGACAGACTCAACCTAGACATTGATATACATTTATTTCCAGGTCTGGATTCGGGGGCAAAGGACCAGCCAACTCTGAAGTGAAGCCCATAGCTTTGTGCGCGCCTCTTCTTCCTGCTTCCGGTACCAGCTCTTCGTTTCCTCAGCGAGCTCATTTACAGGCTCTGGGTAGAGCTACTTTGAAGCCCTCCTGGTCTCTGGTCTGCCAAGTGGCCCTGCCCTCCAGGATGGGGCAATCCAATAGTCTCCCAACTTCCAGGAGCATGGGAGTCCATCTGCAGCTACAGCTTGTAAACTATCAGATTTCATAGTTGGGCTCTTGGAGACCGTGAACCAGGAGGTCTGTGTGGGGTTCAGGATCTGGAGTCTAGCTATTTTGGACATAAACAGCATATGGGCCATGACTGGAAAAAAAATACTAGTTTCAAGAAAAGAATTGGGAGAATGGGAGGGATAGGACTGGATTACTTCCTGTGTTACTTTTTGATTAACTACTATTTTTGAGCCTTCTGTTTAATTGTCTATAAAACATCACTTTTAGACTCAAGTAAATAATGTATATAATATGTTGGGTTGGGCTGGGTGTAATAAATAGGGTTTTTGGATTCTCCTTCCTCTCCTTCAAAATCAGGCAACTGAGAAAAGAGAATTTCAATTCCTCCCAGCCCTACCTATCAGGTACCTTCCTGGCAGTAGGTAACTTCAGAAAAGTTCCAGAAGATTCTAATGGAAACTACATATTCCCCAGTGCTACACGGCTGATCAGACCACCCAAATTCTTCAGTAGTGACATAGAAACTACCAGAAAGTCATGCTTCAGTCAGTCACCAGTCGCCATTTTTATTTGCAATAAGTTACAGAGCCAGGGGACACACACGAGAGAGGAGAGGAGAGGAGAGGGGAGGGGAGGGGAGGGGAGGGGAGGGGAGGGGAGAGATAGAGAAACAGTGCATTATAGAACAAGTCCCCAGCATCCTACCCTCTTTCTGGAGGGAAACAGGAAAGAGTCGCATGGCCAAGACAAGGCAGATGCAAGCGTGCAGAGATCCAGCCTGCCATCAGAGCCGGTGAGAACTGCCAAGGGCACCTGCCTAAGAGCCAGTGTGCTCAGTTTTCAGGGCCCCGGTGAGGCTGGAGGAGGGAGCTTGGAAGAGACGCTCTCTTCCAGAGAGGGCGATCCTGGAGGAAGATAGGCGCCTACATTAAGAATGCTGAAAGCAAATTTCATCTGTGTGCTAGTCATCAAAGGCCCACATCCCTCAGGCACCAGGTAACAGTAAGGAAAAGGTGATGCTCGGTCTTGGGAACCCCGTGGTATGGGGGAGGGGCGACTGGTGTTTAATGACTCAAAGCTATGCTTTTGTGCACTCGGAGTGTGGACTGGAACTCTTTCCTCGTGATCTATGAGCAGCTACACGGCTGCTGAGTTAGATCCACTAGACACAGCCCAGGAACCCGTCGTTGATATCCAGTTATCACTAAGTAGGTTGAGTCAAATGGGAGACTCCTCGAGCTTATTGACTGTGACAGACTGAATCTTCTGGAGCCTTCTCATTCACTTCGTCTATTTGCTTTTTGTGTGGCTCACACCAGTAGACTAGTAGACCTTCACAAGCAAACCGTCCTATCTGTCATATACTGCACCTGCGGTTAGCCCCTGTGGTCAGCCCCTGAGGTTAGCCCCTGTGGTCAGCACCTGCGGTCAGCCCCTGCTGCACTCCCAGTCCCGGCAAAAACAAATGGAGGATGGTGCTGTTCTTCCATTTTAATCATTGAAAAACAGTCTCTTGCCCCACAGAAGTGAGAGCCAACGCTCTTCAGTCAGCCTTCCCAGACGTTCTCTCAGGGGCTGACACACTTCCAGGTTAGCTGGGTCTCGGTGGAGCTGGAGGCACTGTCTGTGTATCGCAGTAGCCTGTCCCCTCCCCAAGTCTGGTTTCATATTCTTCACGAGATTGGGCAATAACTGTGTTTTTTATATGAATGTGTAAATCTTCAAACATGATTGATGTTCTATTACTTTTACCTCTTCAAAATAATATTCCCAGCTTCTCTATAATTAATTCTTTAAACATTTTCTGTTTGTTTCAAAAGTAAGAACATGATTTTTTTTCAGACAGATTTCTAATTCTTCCCAGGATTTTGCATCTTTTTCTTAGTATCCTTGGTCAATATAACACCCCCAATTTAATGTCATCTGAGACTACTGTTTGCTTTCCTCTTTCCAGATTGACCAGAAATGCTTTGAATATAGCAAAGACCTTTGGTTTCAGTCAAAAATGTCTCTTTGTGGGTGATAGATAGCAGTGAAGTCTCATTAATTTTTATCTGGAGAGTAACTGGATTTATTCATCTGAAAAACAATGGAGTTCATTTGTATGTACAGTGTCTCGAGTCTTCTGGCACTGTGGATGACGTCTAGGATCTGTTCTTAAGGCCCCCTGATGATATGTGCTTAAGTGTTTGGCTTTATGATGTCGCAACACCTACAGCCTTAAGAGATTTCAGGCCCTGCGTATGGCTAGGGCAGAATATTAACATTATTAAGCCTAGATGAAAGGCCCACGCTTGCACACTGCACTCGTGGCTAACGTGTATTTGAACATTTTCATAGAGGATGAAATGATTCTCGAATGTTCTAATTCCAAGAAGTGTGATCAACCTGTGAGACCTTCAGGAGGGCAGAGAGGGCAGGTGGAGGGGACTCGCCTAAGTCTCCGTTTCGATTTGGGTTTTAGGGACAGGCTTTCTCTGTGCAGCCCTGGTTGTCCTGGAACTTGCTCTGTAAAGCAGGCTGGCCTCGAACTCAGAGATCCTCTGCCTCTGCCTCTGCCTCTGCCTCTGCCTCCTGGGTGCTGGGATTAAAGGCGTGTGCCACCATTGCCTGGCTTTGGTCTAACCACCACCCTCCAAAAAACCCAAAACAAACAAAACCACCATTTACCACACTCTTTACCTTGTACCACGTGCCAAGAGGATGCGCTGATCCACAGGTCCGTGGCTTACCATTATCTGTGTTAATGCCTCCTGAGTTGAGATCTAGTGTTCCATCTCATTTACCTCAGGGATGCTGAGGAGAGAGGAAATACTGCGGAAACTGTCTTTATTTTGTTTCTTGAGACAAAACCTCACCATGCAACCCAGGATGGCCTTGAACTGTGTTTCCCCTGCTTAACCTGGTAAGGCAGGATGATGGACGTGCACGAAGCTGAGCTACTGTTCCTTGCCTCAAGATCGTGCAGTTTTATGGCTTCCAATTGCTGAATCCATCCATCCATCTATCTATCGATCTCTATCTTCTATCAATCATCTATCAATCATCTATCAATTTATCTATCTTCATCTATTATTTTCTTTCAAAAAGGAAATAAAAAAGAGGAAAAAAACCCAAGTTCAGTCCTTACTTAAAAGTGCTTCTGTGTAGTTTTACAACAGGAAACACAGACTTTATGGACTTTTATTGATCCCTGCTTATATGGAGGAATTGCAAAATTCCTTTTCTCTTCTGCTGTCACCTTGTAATTCTTCCTAAAATCCCATCTCAGAAATAATTTTATGTTATGGAAAGGAAAAAGCTCAGCCTCTTCCATCATCTAAATTCTGATTTACCCAATAGATTTTTTTAAAATGACACTTTGATTCTCCATCCTTTCAATTATTGATCTCCAGAACCTGGCCTTGTTTCTCCTGTCTTTGTCTTTACCTCAGTCTCTGCCTCTTTTATACCGACCTTTAGTACGACATGAGGACTCTGATCTGGTTGAGTTCTTTACCATTCTGGCTGCTTCTTTTCCTGGATTAGAGTCTTAGCACAAAGTCCCACAGGTTGTCTAGGAGGAAGGACCTGAGGAGGTGGTGGAGGAGGAGAAGGTGTGTGTGGGCTGGCCTGCCCCACTGTCCTGTGCCCACACACTCCAGATCTACAGCTAATGCGGGGTAGTGAGTCACCATCATAGAGAAGCTCTAAGGAGCTCTCAGTGATGCAGTCAGCAGGTTTTGAGGGCAGCTGCTGAGAAATCCAAGTCCTAGACTTACTACGGTGACATTTGCTGCTCCTTAGTTTCCTCATTGTCAAGAGATGGACTAACTTTGTAAGGTCCTCAGGAAGTTCAAAAGGAATAGACTTTGAACTAAATAGAAAAGGTAGCCACTGTTTAGAAACGATTTCATGAATACCTAGATACTTCTGTCAACCAGACCTCTCTCCATCTTTCCCTCCCTAGCTTCAGTACTTCTAAGCCCTTTACTCCAGTTTTGGAGACATGGCCTGGGCCGATTGTCTGAAAAGTCTAGTTCTTTTTCTCTTCGCATCACAAATCTGTATTTTAGTCTACTGATCTCTTCCTGCTTTGTAAGTTTACCTCTGTGTTGTCCTTTGCCTTCGATCACTTCCAATTCGATCTCCAAGAAGTAGATTGCAAGTATTTATGCCCCTCTGCACAAGCTGAATTTCATATTTTCTGAATCACGAAGTTGCCCTCCGTGTGACCCAGCAAGCCCTTTGATGATCCATATTTAGCTGTATCCATCACTCAACAGATGTCTGGGTAAAGGCCCCATGAGCTCCCCTCTACATCCTGTGGTTTCAAATTCCTGAGCTGTTGGTGAGAAAGCTTTCATCCCCCTTCCCCCTACCCACTCCAGAACCAAAGGACAAATACCTACGTTAGCCAGTCACTTAGTCATTGAAAACTATCCACTCGTTACCTACGGTGAGCTTGATGCTGAAAAGTTTCTCTTTGCTTCCAGATTTCGTCCCTTGACACATTCACGTACTCTACATTCTGATGATTCTTCTAGAATTACACCTCTCATTTCATCCATAGCTCCTAGCTACAGTCTTCTTGGACCCCCTTGAGACTTGGAGTCATACTGGTAAGCAGTATGACTTGCTTTTGAACCTGCATAGTTCAGGATAGAACAGGTTCATCATGGCTCTAAGGGAATCGGGTTAGAAGACGAGGCTGCAGGGCTCTGTTGTCCTGTACAACATATGAAGAAGGAGGTGGTAGCAATAGTAAAATGCCCAGTAGGTTAAATAGGTAACTTCCCAACCCCCTTGGCTTTCTGGATCCCTTCCTCCTTTAAAGATGCCCACAAAGAACGATATTTCTCTGCCCTCTGAGCATTTTGGATCTTCCCGTTAGATCTCTTGGCATCTGAGAGGCAGCCTGCCATTCCATTTCTGTGGAACACAGATGGCTCAGCACACACCTACCACTAGTGAGGATCGTCGGCAGAGCCTCTTTTTAGGAGGCTCCCCTAACAACCCCAGCACGTTTCCCCCATTTCCCTGTGCTGACTGGCCACTGTTGACAGCGACACTTGAGCCTGAAAAGACTCTGATGTTCTCCACTCACAGAGCAGAACAAAAGTGTATTAGGCGAGTCCTGGGTCCCACCTGAAGACACTGAGAATTAATGGGTGACTCCCAGTTAGATAGCAAAGAAGTTTGGAGGATCTAGCTGTCCACGGAGGCTGTTAGGTTTGAAGGTGCAATGAGTCCGTTGCACGTGATTATGTGGCCATACAAAGGTTGGCTAGCTAGGACGTCAGTCTTTCAACATCACGTTGCTTGACTCAGAACACTAGTGAAAGCACTTTGGGAAGAATGATGGGCCAGAATCCTGTGGGGAAGCAGGGGTTTTGATGGAGACAGATATGCGTCAACTCCTTGCTCTGCTGCTATGCGTGCAATGAAGTGTTTTCCCTTCCTACACACTAGCTCTCTAGTCTGTGAAATAAGTCCACCGTCTACATTCCAGACGACTTTGAGGGTTTAAAGGAACATCAGTGAAGACCTTGATGTAGTTACAGGCAGCAAAACTAAAAAACAAACAAACACCCAGGAAGTTGACTCCGTGGGTAAAAGTCTTTGCCATGTAAGCCCTATAATATGAGTTTGATCCCTAGATCCCAAGGTGGTGGTAGAGAATGGACCCCCGAAAGCTTCACGATTTGCCCCTATTATATACAGAACAGAATAGCAGCTTTCCCTGTTATTACAGTCTGACATGGGTCTTACCAGGATACATTCAAACTATTGACTTGGGTCCAATGAGAATATGACAGCAAGCCTTCATTCGTCTTGTCTGTCTGCCTGTCAATCCATCTGTCCGTCTGTCTCTCTTTCTTTCTCTGATTTGTTTTTTTTTGAAACAGGGTCTCAAAGTGTAGCCTTGACTGGCCTTGAACTCACAGACTTCTGCTGAGTCTGTGTGCACCAACCACACTTGGCAGTCTTCTTTGGCCTTCATGATAAAGTCCACTCCTAATGGACTATCAGAATTGCTAGGGAGTACCCACGGTCACCACCAGCTGTCCTTGAATTGGGACATGGGTTAGACTAGTTTATCATGAATAAGTCTGGTCTGACTGGTTAGTGCCCATTGATCTAGAAATATCTCTTGGGATCAGTTTTCATTCTTTTAGAAAATAAGAGATTCTAAGAAATGATTATCAAGAAGGGCTCAATAGATCTACTGCCTTTTTCTCTCTTTTTTTTTCACCCTCATCTTCTCTTCTCAACCCTACCTAGAACTGATTTAACATTGCTGCCTACCAAACAGCTCCAGCAGCTTTTAGGGGGAAAGTAAAGGGCTTACAGCTTGCCTCTCACTCACCCAGAGCCAGGGTTTTCTCTAAGAACGGGTATATGGTCACTGCCCCCCAAGGCAGCTCTGTCTGGCGTCGTTTCCTCTCTCCACGGCCAGTCTTTAGAGGTGCTTTGGTCCTCTGAGCTCCACAGATGCCGGCGTCTCTTTTTGACTTGTCCCCATCTTTAAATCTCCTTTCTAGTCCCTTCTACACTTGAGAGGCAAAGAGTGCAGACTCTTGATTCTTGCTTAAAGATGTGTAGATAATAACAGGAAAGATGGAAACTACCATAAAAGAAACAAGGATTCTTACCTGGTGCCCTGTCCTCCTAGCTCCTCAGGAGACTGAGTCGGGAGGATCACTTGAGCCAGGTTCAAGGCCAGGTTTGGCAACATGGAAAGAACCATCCTATGCACACCCTCCCATGTGAAAAGGCAAAAACTGTTCATCAGCAAACAAACATACAAAAAAAAAAAAAAACATTTTAAAGACAGAGCTTCTTTTCTTAGAAAAGCATTTTGGGGGCTATTATTTCAGAGACTGGTTACTTCCATGTTCACTTGAGAACAGTAAAAACTGGTTTTTTAGGGGAACAGAAACTCCATGGTTTATTGTTTGCTTGTTTATTTATATTTATTTTATATATAATATATAAATATATATTTATAATATACTTATTTATAAATATATATTTATATAAATATATATATTAAAATATTATATATATTAATTATATGTAATTATATGTGGTGGTTTGAATGAGAATGGCCCCCCTAGGCTCACATGCTTGGATGCTCAGCCCACAGTTGGTAGAAGTTTGAGAAGAATTAGGAGGTATGGTTTTGCTGGAGGAAGTGTGTCACTTGGGGTGGGCTTTGAGGTTTCAAAGCCCACCTCAACCCCAATCTGTGTGTCTGTCTGTCTCTGTCAGTCAGTCTCTCTGCCTCCAACTTGCAGGTCAGATGTAAGCACTCAGCTACTGCTCCAATACCATGCCTGCCTCTTGCCATGTTCCTGCCATTGGCTTATAGACTTTCCCTCTGAAACTGTAAGCAAGCCCTCAATGAAATGCTCTCTTCTGTAACTTGCTTTTATCATGGTATCTCTTCACAGGACTAGAAAAGTAACCAAGACAAATGTGTTGCCTGCATGGGTACCACATTCACAATTAGTGCCCTCAGGGGCAGCAGCAGAGGGAGCAGGAGCCTCTAGAGCCCGGGGTATGGATAGTTGTGAGCTGCTGGGAACTGAACCTGGATCCTCTGCAGGAGTAGCAAGTGTTTGTAACTGCCGAGTCATCTCTCCAGCCCTCCATATTTCCCCCCTGTAATCTCTCTCAGCCTCTTCATGTAGTTCTTAGAAGGCATTTAGTGTTTGAACAGAGAATTCTTTTTTTTTTTCACAGAACATTAAAATAATAATTATTATTGTGTATATTTGTGTGATGTGTGTGTGCATGCATGCCACAGTGTTCACACGGAGGGGTCGGGGGTCAACCCTGCCCGGTCAACTCTCTTCTCTTACCTTTAGGTGGGTTCCAGAGCTCTACCTGGGGGGTCTGGCTTACAGGGCAAGTGTTTTTATTCCCACTGAGCAATTTCCGCAGCCCTTTCGTGCAACATTTTAGGAATACTAGTGTTTTGTGAGATATTCTAGAAAGTTACAGTTTCAGATAGGGTGTCAAGTCTTAGATTAGATATGTGAGATCATTTTAATTTGAACTAAACACTTGGAGCTATGTTCTCACTGATTCCTGTTGGAGCCTAGAGCTAGGAACTGAGCATGCCTGTATGGTTTTCCTCCTCAGGGCTGGCAGGGTCCTTCCGCCTTCCCTTCCTGTTCCTCTACCTTCCTTTAATGTTGACATCAGACACCCTCCTGCTTCAGAATGTCGAGGTGTAAGCCTTTGACAGAGGGAATCTGCGAGCCTCGATCCTGCTTACCCTTAGGATTCTGTATTTTTGTGGATCCTGATCATGGTAGTCTTAAGGAAGGCACAACCTTGCTGGGACAGAAGGCAACTGAGAGTTTTGGGTAAGAGAAAAGGCTAGAGATGGGGAAAGTTGATGTAATTATTTTTGGCAGGAGTTGGAACCAAAACAGCAGGAGAGAGTAAGTTTTAAGACTCTCTGGCAAAGCCACTTTCTAATCTGTCACTGAGTATGTGTAAAAAAGTGATTAGTAGGTCTCTATATTTATCATGATTACTCACAAATATGTGATTTACATAATATATACAGCACATTAAGTACTATGTCACCTTATATAATGTGCATATGTATAATATATATAGTCATGTTATATAATGCCAGTCTGGAGGCTCTGTAAGGTTCTGCCAAGTATTTCCTAATTTATTTGGCAATTTAACATATTTTTTCCATCTGTAGAATGAACTCTCTCGAGAGGAGTTGGTCTGTGACCTAAATACAATCATCCTACAAATTCTGTCTTCATTCGCAACTCACTGGGGAAACCCCATGAAAACCACACCACACTAAGCCACAGTTCCTAACCCATCAACCCAGCGACAAGGTGCACCAAGGGTTTCCAGTTTCATTGTTTTTATTGCTAGTGGGGCGGAAGCATGAAGGCGAGTGAGAACACGTCTGCAGCGTGGAGAGAATCCGAGCAGAAGGCATAAAGGACCAGGCTCTTCCTTGACCATGTAGCTTTAAGAAGCTACTAAACACCAGTCGTTCCCACTCTCCTCTGTAGGGTGGAGATAATACTTTGTTGGCTAACCTTAGAGCTTGGTGTGGGGGTCACTTGGATAATGCACTACACAATAAGAAACCACAGTCATGGTGTTTAAAAGATGATTTGTAAGGTAAGATTAAACAGCAACACGGGACTTACTAAGATTAGCAAAAGAAGTGCAATGCCGTGAAGTTTTATACTCTGTGCCTCTGAAAAGGACTGGGCCGTGTCTCTCAAGGAACATTTAACCTCTGCAGGGCCTCATCGAGAGACTTGTGAGTCTCTAGGAATCTGTTTCATCTACTGATGGTACTGTCTCAACATCTGGAACCTTGGGAGATCAGAGCTGAAACATATACAAACATTTCTGTGAAGTTTTTAGAATCTGTGACCTTGAAGTTAAACCTGCCTCAGTTTCTGAATCAAGTGGCTTCCAGGGTAGTACTTGCTGTCACTTGGGAGCTGGTTGGTCAAATCTCCAAGCACCCTACCAGTATGCTCTTTATGTGGTTTCCCTGGGGTTTTCCTTGTTCAGTAGAAGCATGTTTGTTGAGGAGGGTTCGAAGCCTCAGCCCTGATGATGAGATTCTGTCAGAGGTGGGCTCAGTTTGTACCGATTCTTCATATTCCCTTCCTTGGCAATGGCAAGACTGGAGGCAGCTTAGTGGAGTGAGGTCAACTGGGCCCAGATTTCCTCTTGAGAAATTTGAGACGGAAATGAAGGTCCAGGCGAGCCAGGGGGCTGAGGCAAAGGTTGCTTTCTGCCAGTGATGCTGTGTAGAGTTGCCCTCCAGATAGGAGGAAGATGGTGGCACCAGCTGACTGAAGCCCACTGGGAATGACAAGACTGTTCTGTCCTTGTTGACAGCATCTTACAGAATTCACGTATGTAGTCAGAAATGTATCCAAGGCAAGAAGATCTGGTGACCATGATGAGGTGCCATGGTAGTTAGTTCAATCAATTGATCTGTCTGGTGCCTTCAACATCGGGCCAACTTCTCTCCATGTAGGACAAGCCAGAAAGAACCTGGAAATTAGCCTATTTCTCGACTTCCTATTTTCTTGTGTGGGCTTGCTCCATCCATACACAGGCTATATGATGGTTCCTCCCTAGGAACCTGGATCCAAGGGCAACCAATCCTCAGTGACGAGAAATAACTCTCTTCTCAGATGCGGGTTCTCCTGTCTATTAGTGACCTTCTTAGTAACATTTACAGGTAAACCTCCTTAGCCAAGATACAATAGAGGAGTCTTTTGACTTTTCCACAACTCAGTTTCCTTATCAACCAATGGGGGAATGAGGTTTGAACAGCATGTGTTTCATGGTTGCTCCCCGGATGTAGATAATTCTCGGAAACCTTGAAACCAGCCAGAGAAATGTGTCTCTACAAGCAAATGACAGTGGGAGAGTAAGGGCCTTCTTTTTTTTTTCTTTCCCATGTTCTGTTCCCACACTATCTATGTTTATTTCTAATCAGGAAAAGTTCGGCAGTAAATAAATATATATTATATATAAACATATACACTACATATTACATATAGAAGACATTCAGAAGGCCCTTCTGTCACACTGTGAGAGTGGGATGTGCAAACAGGGAATCCCCTGACAGACTGTCTCCTGTTCTCCCAGCAAGCCCCCCAGCCCCCCTCCCCCCATTGTCTCTGTCACCAGGGCTTGGGATTCAAAGAGACACTTTGGCTTATATGGTAGTGAGGAGTGGGGAGTACTAGGAGTGGGCTTTTTTTCTTTTTTCTTTCCTTTTTACACAATATTATGGCATCAATTTGAAAAATAAAGTTCACTTTTCTCAGCTCTCCCTCCCAAGTGTTCACAGAAACTACGAAAATAAATACCACATCTAAAGTACGCTGCCTGGGCAGCTTTGTTTGCTCTCTAAGCAAAACAGCCACCAAGAGATGCTTCAGGAAGCGAACAAGTACCCACGGACAGCAGAGGGAACCAAGAATGGAACCGGCTTTCCACAGCTTCTTGGCTTTCCTCTGCAAGTTAAGGGAGGGGTTGCTGCTTGAAGGACAGCAAAGAAACCATCCTGCGCTCGCTGAGCCCTGCCAAGGATTTTGCTTGGAGAGCCGTCGGCTGTTTTGTTTTTGTACAGAAGGACTTTTGTGCAAGTGTTCTGGGCTGGAGCTCTCTTTCCCTTGACCACATCCGATCTCGCTGTAGGCAGGAAACCTACAGCCTGGAGCCTTACAGGAGTGTGGTGCCGAAAAAGAGAGATTTCTCCTTCAGGCTCAAAGTCTACCCGAAGCCTGTGGGAATGTGCAAAGTTTCCGTATGAACCAAGCCATCTTCGTGGGCCCTGAGTCCATTCGGAATATTTCATGGGTATTGGCTCTGTTAAGAGTGGATCCATTTTCAAAATAGGTAGACTGCATGGCAGGGTTACACTTTCCTCTGGAAGGTGGCTTTGCTTCCTCTGGTTACAGGTGTGTGTGTGTGTGTGTGTGTGTGTGTGTGTGTGTGTGTGTGTGTGTGTGTGTGTAGATTCTTCTTTCCATTCTCGATAGAGCTGGTGTTTGGCATATTGTTTAGTCTTTTGAGCGACTTTTCCTCCTCAGAGAAAAGAAGCTGCTCTTCTGGGGAGGCCCCATCATCATAGGTGCTTGGTTTTTGTGAGTGATTTTAATCTGAAAAAGAAACCAGAGATCAATTAGTGGTAACGCACAGTCCAGTAACTTAAGGCAGAGTGAGTTGCCAAGTAGAAAGAAGGCCAGTTTGGGCTCAAAGGAGCCCCACGCAGAAGGACAACTGTCCTTGAACAGGTTCAAAATTGGCAACTTGACCCTGACTGGGCCTGGAGTTTGGCACTGCTGGAAGCAAGGGGCGGAAACACCGGGGAGAGACAGGTGTGAGCTTCCCACGTGGTAATCAGCTTGCACCTGTCTTGTGTCCTTGCTATTCATAGACTGTCAGAATGTCACAGCCAGAGGAAACCTCAGGAACCTTCCCGTTCACCACTCTATAGGATGGATAAAGAAGAGGAGCCCAGAGCTCTGTCAGGGACTTATCTTAGTCAGAGGCCACGATGCCAGTCCAGGCAGCAGACATATATCAACCAGCTGACCTGGCCAAAACCTCTCATTGGACAGTTTCCAAATGAGTCCTTAGATGCATACCCTCTTCTTAGACTCTAAGTCAACCTGGTTTTCTTAGATAAGTTTTTATTATATATATTTATTTTTTAAGTTTTAAGTTTTTGACTTTATCCTGTAAACATTCCATTAATTATATACATGGTTTCAAAATACTTAATCCTCAGTTGAATGTGGCCTGGTGATGCTCCCGCACTAATAATCCGCATTGTCATTCTGTCGCCATTTATCAAGTATGATAGACGTTCAGAGTGGGTGGTTGACAGGAGAACAGGAAGTACTTAGGACTCAAAGACTCGGGTGTGGGGCCGTGTACTTCTGTTTCCTTGGTTCAGAACTTTGGACAAATAATTCATCATTCAGAGAACAGTGCTTGTCAGACTTCAAAGTGAGGGTAACATTGATACTATTTCTTTACACAGAGATCACGTGACAGACTGTCAATGAAACCCCACTGTAAACTGTAACAGGGAAGGAAATGGCTAGGTTTATACTGGAGAGAAAGAGAGCAGATGCCGAAGGAAACACAACCTGGCAGTTGTCACTTTGTAGTTTTGCCATACTATTGAAAGGGACGATGTGACCACAGAGAAAAAGAAGAATTACTGAAGAGAAAACCCATCATCTATTACGAATTAATGTAAGATTAGCCGAGGGGTCTAAAAAAAACCCATAAGAATCTAGGAAGGTCTGATGAAAACCGGGAGGCCCCTTACGATCTGAAGGCGAGGAAAAGAAGAGAAGGCATGGGGCAGAGGAACTGTGTATGAACAGGCTGAGCTGAGAGCACAGACGAGGGAGGAGGGAGACTGGACAGTTGACTGATACAGGGCTTTCAAAGGGAACAATGAGGTTGGGTTTCTGGGAGGTAATGAGAACCTCAAAACATGGCCGAAGAACAAGAGGAGAAAAGGGGTGAGGGTAATTACTTAACAGCTGTCAGCAGAGCGAGCTGGAGCCAACTGAAAGCCAACGGGACTGTCCCTTCAGCTTGGAGACGGGGACGAGAACGGATCAAGAACCCACCAAACCTCATTCCATGTTGTGCGCCATATTGCTGCTGTTAAGTTTGCCCTAGCATAGATGGAGGTGAGCCATAGATGGGGACTCTAACTGTACCACTCCATGGCCTGACACTCTGGTATGATAAAATGGTAGAGATCTGTGACATTGGCTTTGGGACACATCTTTCAATCCTGAGCTCACACAATGGTTTGAGGAAGACTTTTCTGCCTCTTCACTTTGGTATTCCTGAACCAATCAGATGCTTGCCTGGAGAATGTGCTGGGGAAGAGGAACCAGCCCAGAGGAAAAAAAGCATTTCCCTCCCGAAATGGCCGTGTTTGGGGAAGTGAGTGGCAGCTGTGTGACAGCTGCATTACGATAGAAGGTCCTTGTCTCCTTTTCTCTCTCTGCCTCCAGCTGAACTAAGTACTTGTCTGTTAGCACCTCCATTGCTAACAAAGTGAAACTCAAATCTGTTTTTCAACTTTTTTGGTTTGTTTTTTAAAGACAGGCTCACTGTGTAGCCCTGGCTGACCTAGAACTCTCTTATGCAACCCAGGTTGGCCTCAAATTCAGGGTGATCCTCCTTCATCCTGAGAGCTGGGATTCTAAGTGGTCTCTGCCACACTCAGGTAGGTATCTCTGCAATGTAAACAAATGTGCCTATAGCATGGGTGTTTGGAATGTCTCTTTTATATGATAATTTGGTCATGTTTGAGGATTTTATTACTACAGGTAACTGAGAGGCATATTTTGACTCATTTTGAGTCAAAAAGATATCAGCCTTCTATCCCTAAGTTAGGAGGGTATATGGTTAAAGTAGTCAAGAGTCCACTGAAGAGATAGTTTGGTGTACTTAGACCCACCTTTTCAACCCTGACTTTAACTACATTTCTGTAGTTAAAGCTCAAACTAAACTCACTGGTAACTGGGCTGGAAATTCTGTCTCTGTGATTCACAACAAGATAGAGATGGGCTCCACTGTGAGGTGTTCTGATCTGTCACACAGAGAATTGATCCAGTATTTCTGTCATAGTTCAAAGTTAATGAGACTACCATAGCTTGTGATTTCTCCTTCAATGGAGCAAAATTCTAAATCTCACTCATGTTAGAGATTGGCTTTACAGCCCCAGTCTCTGAAAAGTCGTCACATTTTGTGACTTCAAAGGAAACAGTGAACCTTCGGTTGTCCATCCTGGACCTTTCCATCCGAGAGCAATGGAGTGTGACCCTGCCGTAAATCACACGGGAGGCGCCCCAGGCCTGTCCTGGTCAGCTGGAGAGCACAAGGGCATGAACCTGAAAGGTCTGAAATGGTTTCTTCGACATTCGAGAAGATAAGGTAATTTTCCTTCTTAAAGCAATCATAGAAGGGGGTGGGGGCTGTCAGAGTTTGTATAATCATTTTTAAAACCTTAGATATTTCTCAGTTCTCCAAGATCTTGAAATCCTTTTTCAGAAGAGTTTCCTAGCATGAGAGGCCTTTGAGACAGGTACAGTCAATGATCAACTTGGCAGAATCTAGAATCAAGTTTCCTGATTATGTTAATTAAGGAGACAAGACCTGCACATGGGGGGGGGGGGGGCAGGGCACCATAGCCGGTCTGGGATCCTGGACTGTGTAAACGGAGAAAGGAAGTAGCTGGGCAGGGCAGCACGTTTCTCTCTTTCTCCTGACTGTAGATGCTGTATGAATAGTTGTTTCATGTTCCTGTTTCCTTGACTGTACTCTTAAACTCTGAACCAGAATAAACCCATTCTCCCTGAAGATGATCTCCTTAAAATATTTCATAGTAACAAAAAAAGGAATTAAGACAGGCTTCAGATGTAGTAGGGGCAAGCCAGGCTATGCAGAGAGAGGCTTACTGATATGTGGGAAAGTTTCATTTCATCGTAGTTCTCAAGCTTTGGTCCCTGAACCTGCAGTAAACACCATCTCCCTGGAATTTGCCAGAAAGTCCAATTCTTGGGTATTAAGACCTTCTCGGTTAGAACTCTGAGAGATGTTCCAGTCACATGAATTTTAGCCTCCATCCCAGTAATTCACACACGCACTCAAGTTTGGAAGCTACTGGGTTGAAGAACTGTGGCCATTTTAACTTAATGATTTAACTGTTATCCAGCTGTAGAAGGAGATTCTTTTTAAATTTTGCCTTTTGAGACAGAGTCTCGTGCATCCTAGGCTAGCCTCAAACCCATTATGTAGCTAGCTGGCAATTACCTGGAACTTGTGATCCTCCTGCCTCCACATCCCCAGTGCTGGGATTATAGCGTGAGCAATGAAACCACCTAACTGGGAGTGAAGCGCGAGACACCATTTTACAGCACTGTGTAAGGCAAACGTTCTTAATAAATACATATTTTATGTGTGTATATGTGTTTGTGGTGGTTTGAATATGCTTGGCCCATTGGGAAGTAGCAGCATTAGGAGGTGTGGCCTTGTTGAAGGAAGTGTGTCATTGTGTAGGCGGGCTTTGAGGGCTATTCCTATGCTCAGGCTCCACCCACTGTGGATGAGACCCTCCTCCTGGTTGCCTACAGTGGAGACTGTCCTGCTGCTCCCTTGGGATCAAGATGTAGAACTCAGCTCCTGGATGCTGCCATGTTGATAAAGGACTGAATCTCTGAAACTGTAAGCCAGCCCCAATTAAATGTTATCCTTTAAAAAAGTTGCCTTGATCATGGTGTCTTTTCACAGCAACAAAACCCCAACTAAGATAATATTTCTCTATATAAACAGATACCTGTTCATTTTTAAGAATTTATAAAACAAAAGTTTAAAAATCACACAGATAACAACTTATTTTCTTGGTACACTTCTTCAGTTTATTTCTACACTTGCATGTTTTAACGAAAATTGAAATCAGCCTCTAAATCTACTGTGCTTTGAAATTATTTTGCTAGTGCTTTAATGTCCTCAATACTTAATTTAGAATTAAAAATTTACCTTTAATTAATTAGCTTATCTTGATGCTGGAGAGTGAGTCTGGGCCTTGCATATGTTAGGAAAACATTTGCCCACTGCACTATACTCCCAGACCTTAAAATTTTATGAAACTGGCTTCCGGTCTGGGCTGGTGCCCTGAGCAGACCTTGGGCAGGAACTCCTCAGCCAGTCCCACAACACCCAGAGGAAGCTCCACTCCCAGGCGCTCTAACACGCCCATGATCATAGGATCAGAGGTGAGGGGGACACAACATCTGTCCCAACACTGGGAGTAACTGGGACCAGCAGAATCCAGGGACCCAGGAACCCCACCGGACCAGTGGCATAGGCTCCTTCTGCTCTGGGCCTGTGCCCTGAATAGACCGTGGGTGCGAACTCCTCAGCCAGTCCCATAACACCCAGAGGAAGCTCAACTCCCAGGTGCTCTAACACACCCAGGATCACAGAATCCCAGGATCCCAGGAGCTTGGTCACACCAGGATCTCAGGATCCCAGGATCCCAGAGACAGCTGGTTTCTGAGGAGTTCTGACACAACCAGGAACACAGGAAGGACAGGCTCCAGTCAGATAAAGGGAGGGCAGGTAGCACTAGAGATAACCAGATGGCAGGAGGCAAGCACAAGAACCTAAGCAACAGAAACGAAGGTTACCTGGCATCATCAGAACCCAATTCTCCCACCATAGCAAGTCCTGGATACACCATCACACCGGAAAAGCAAGATTCAGATCTAAAATCACTTCTCATGATGATGATAGAGGACTTTAAAAGGGACATAAATAACTCCCTTAAAGAAATACAGGAGAACACAGGTAAACAGCTAGAAGCTCTTAAAGAAAAAACACAAAAACCCCTTAAAGAATTACAGGAAAACAACCAAACAGGTGAAGGAATTGAACAAAAACCATCCAGGATCTAAAAATGGAAACAGAAACAACAGAGAAAGCACAAAAGGAGACAACCCAGGAGTCAGAAAACCTAGGAAAGAGATCAGGGGTCATAGATGCAAACATCACTAACAGAACAGAAGAGATAGAAGAAAGAATCTCAGGTGTAGAAGATACCATAGAAAACATTAACACAACAGTCAAAGAAAATACAAAATGCAAAAAGCTCCTAACACAAAACACCCAGGAAATCCAGGACACAATGAGAAGTTTTTACAAAGTGATTTATTTTAATCATATTTATAATGTGAAAGTATAAGATGATGATAATATTGCCTTCTAAAGTTTTAGCCTAGAAAATAGCATTTTAATTATTATAGAAATGTCTACAAGTAATTTTATAATTTATTAATTCTGTATTTAATTTTTACATATTTCTCATAATTCACCATTGTATATAATACTGTGATAGATACCCCACAGTATGTACGTATTTTTGTCAGCATAAATTCCTAGAAATAACTTTATTAGATAAAATTTTATGCACAATTTTAAAAAATATAAATTGTATTTCCAGTATCTAAAAATTATTCCACTTGGTGAATATTATGTAGCTTATTTAAAACTTTTCAGTAGAGTTGGAGAGATGGCCCTGTGGCATGAACATTTGCTACTCTTGCAGAGGACCTGGGTTCAGCTTTTCGCACCCACATGGCAGCCCACAGTTCTCCATAACTCCAGTTCCAGGTGATCTGGTATCATTTCCTGTCCTCTGAAGGTACCAGGCATGCACACAATGCACATACATACATGCAGATGAAATATTGAAACCCATAAATTCAATTCTATACCTCCTCACTAATGGTTGGACTTCCATGAAAATTCCACTTTTTGTTATGCTGCATGAAGTAAAAATTGCTATTCTTAGGCATCTGTGTCTATATTTTTAAGATTTATATATTTTGATTGTATGTTTATGAGTATTTTGCCTGTGTGTCTGTGCAAAATGTGCATGCAGTACCCACAAAGGCACATAGAAGGCATTGGATCTCCAGGAACTGGAGTTATAGATGGTTGGAAGCCACCATGTGGGTGCTGGGAACCAAACCTGAGTCCACTGCATAACAGCAAGTGCTCTTAACTACTGAGCCAGCCATGGTTCTTCCTGATATGTGGTTCAAGTTACATTCCAGAAAAGCTGATGGATCGGCTGGATCAGCTTGGTATGTGAAAGAGTGTCTGATAAACAGAGTTGGGAAGCCCTGCCCACTGTGGGTGGCACCATTCCCCAGGCCAGGGGTCTTGGTAAGCTGAGCACTAGTTTGCCTATCCTCTGCCCTTAACAGCAGATGCAGTGTGACCACTTTGCTTAAGCTCTTGCCTCTGTGACTTCCCCACTAGGATGGACTGGATCCTGGAACTGTGAGAGGAAATAAACCCTTTCTCCCTTAAGTTGCTCTTGTCAGGGTGTTTTATCATCGCAACAGGAAAAGAAACTAAGAAGGTTTACATATTCAATATCTAAAATTGTTTACAACTTATACGTATCTTCATTCATTACCCACAATTCAGCTGTATATCTTATAACTCAAATTGCTACTCTTATAATATTTTTTTTCTAGTAGATTCATTGGATTGGTTGGTGCTGGTATATAGGAAAGCTATTATTTTTGTCTTCTTTCCTATAGGACTTTGCTGAAATAATTTACGTTATGAGGTTTCCCATTGATTTCTTGAGCTCTCTGTGGTCACAATCCCTAACAATAATGACAGTTTTGATTGTTTCTCAAATATTTATATTTATTTTATATTTTGCACATATTGTAATGGCTAGACCTGTCAAGCAGTGTTAGCATTTATTTCTTGTCTATGATTTTAATGGGAATTTTTCTGAAGTTTTTGTATTTAGTAAAATATTTATTATTGGTTTGCCAGAACATTTTTATTATTTTGATGGAGTTTCTTTCTAGTTCTAGTATTCTTTTTTTTTTTTTTTTGAGACAGAGTCTGTGTAACCCTGTCTGTCCTGGAACTCGTTCTATAGATCAGGTTGGCCCCAAACTCAGAGGTCCTCTGGCCTCTGGAGTGCTAGGATTAAAGGTGTGGGCCACCACACTATCTAGCTAGTCCTAGTATTCTATGAATCTCTATTTTAAAAAATGTTGCCAGAGGCTGGAGAGATGGCTCAGCGGTTAAGAGCACTGACTGCTCTTCCAAAGGTCTTGAGTTCAATTCCCAGCAACCACATGGTGGCTCGCAACCATCTGTAATGGGATCTGATGCCCTCTTCTGGTGTCTGAAGACAGAGACAGTGTACTCATATACATAAAATAAATAAATCTTTAAAAATAAATCATGCCAGGCATGACAACTCATCCCTTTAATCCCTGCATTTAGGAGGCAGGCGGACTTCAGTGAGTTTGAGGCCAGACTCCTCTACCTAGCTGTTCTGGACCATCCATGGCTACACAGGGAGACCCTATCTCAAGACAAAACAAACAAACAAACAAACAAACAAAAATGCTGAGCTGAAGAGATGCCTTATTGTTCTTGCAGAGGAGCCCAGTTCAGTGCCCAGCACCCATATACAGCTCACAACCACCTGTAACTCCAGCCCCAGGAAATCCAATGCCTTCTTCTGGCCTGTGTGGATACCTGCACTCACATATGCATGCACACGCCTGCACACACCCGCGCGCACACACAGACACACAGACACACAGACACAGACACACACACACACACACACACAGACACACACACACACACTTAAAATTAATCTTTCTTAAAAGAAATGTAATTGAATGCTTTTGGTCATCTATTTATATTATGAAAATTCTCTCTCTAAACCAATGATAGCAAGTTTCCTTTTTCATTCCTAAAAATGTGTCCTCAGAGTTGAATGATCCTTTAGATATATTTTACTGACCTACCTATACTTTGGCTTGAATTTTTACATCATATTCTTTTTGAGTCATATTGCTTTATAGTTTCCTATTTTTAGGTATAACCTTTCAGTCACTTTAGTTCGTTTGTGTTCGTGGGGTATATGTATGTAAGAGGTAAAGCACACATGTGTGTACATATGCTTGTAGTGTGCATGCATGTGTGTGCTCATGTCTGTGAAGGTCCAGGGTTGATATCAGTATTTTCTGTCACTCTCTATCCTATCTTTTTGAGACAGAGTCTGTCACTGAGTCCACAGCTTACTGTTTGGTTGGCTGGGCTGGCAACTGGGTTACAGATATTCATGATAATAAATAGCAGGCTGTTATAGGTGCCCGGGATCTAAACTCGGGGTGCGATGCTGTGCGCTTGACTGAGTGCTGTCCCCAGCCCCTCGTTATGACATGTCCATACATACATTGATTATATTCACCCCACAATGCTCTCTTGTCCTCTCTCGGTTCCAAAGATCTTCTTCTAACTGGTTTCCCTTCTACTTCCGTGCCTTTTGTTTGGTTGGACCACTGAGACTAACAGGACTCCTTACAGGGCAGAGTGAGCATTATCGACAGGAGCACAGGCAACTTTCCACTGACTAAGCACAATATCTTGCCTTCCACCAGAAACCACCACCTGCACCTTGATCCTCAGGGAGGGGTAGAGCCTCCTGAGCCCCCTCCCTGATAAGTTCATTTGTTTTGAGGTCATTTTGTGTATAAGTCTTTGTAAGCATTTTCTATTTCATTAATGGTTGGATTTTTTTCAACTTTTGTTCATTGATTTGAATCAAAATTACATACTATTTTATAATTAAATAATGCCATCACCCATATGCCTTAAAATTTTATATTACATTAGCTAGATTTTTTGTACGCTTTCATATTCCTTATACCAGCTTTTCTCTTCTAAAATGAGATTTGCCTTCTTGAGAGAACCAGTCCTAGATTTTACTGTGTTTAACATTATTTACTTTATCTATTATCATTATTATTATTATCATTATTATTATTATTCATTTGATTTCTTATGCTTGGTAAAGGATAGTATATAGCACCAGTGTATAATAAAATTATATATGTGCACCTCTGCCTCTGCCTCCTCTGCCTCTGCCTCTGCCTCCGCCTCTGGCCCCTGGCCCCTGGCCTCTGGCCCCTTACCCTTACCCCCTTCCCCCTTTCCCCTGCCCCCCACCACCTGCCCCCTGCCCCTGCCCCTGCCTGCCTCCAGCCTGCTGGGGCTCTAGCACACAATGAATATATAACACATAACATATAACATGTACATAATATATAACACATATGTATATAACATATAACATATATAATATATATTCCTTTGTTTTAGGTGTTTTAAGAAACGTCTAACTTGCAGCCAACTTGATACCTTCCCATTATATTGTTGCAAGATTGTCCCTCTGTGTATGTGTGCTCCGTGGCTCTTCCTCTATGTCTAAGGATAGTAGTTTCAGTGGATTCAGGCCACACCAGAAACCAGCCTTGCTAATACTTTGATTTGGGGTTTTAGCCTCCAGAAAGGCTAAAAAATATACTTCAGATGTTTAAATCACCAGTATGGACTCACGATGTGGTAGCATTGGCAACTTATGCCTAGAGCCCCAGCAGGCTGGAGGCAGGCAGGGGCAGGGGCAGGGGGCAGGTGGTGGGGGGCAGGGGGAAGGGGGAAGGGGGTAAGGGTAAGGGGCCAGAGGCCAGGGGCCAGGGGCCAGAGGCGGAGGCAGAGGCAGAGGAGGCAGAGGCAGAGGCGCACAGAGGCAAAGGCAACTATGAGCTCATGGTCAACGTAAGCTACACAGCATGACCTTGTTTCAAGAAAACCCCAAAGACTGAGCATTACTAAGTGGTAGGGAGCCTGCCCTGCACCCTGAGCTCAGTCCTCAGAGGGAAACCAAACCAATGAAAAGCATCTCCTCCCAGCTGGCTGATTGTAATGTTTTGCTACATCCACACAGGCTAATACCTCCTTAACATACGAGTTTTTGGAGTTCACAGTATTTTTCAGAGTGAGCTGTAGTTTTTGCAGAGTAAGCCCGAGGGAGGGTGCGCTGAGGATGTGGGAAAGATTTACTTATTCAAAAATCAGTGTTTGCATTTAAATGAATGGCAGCCCCTGTCTTTGGATATCACTGAGCCACATGGGAAAAGTATTTGATTTCTTCCAGTCATTTAAAAAAATTACCTACAATTAAAGTGCGTGCACACGCACATGCACTCGTGCACGGGTGTGCACATGAACACATGAGTGTGGGTGCCCAAGGAAGCTGTCGAATCCCCTGGAAGTTGGCGTTGCAGACAGTCCTGAGCCACCTGATGCATGTGGGTAGGAACCTAACTCAAGAGTCCTCTGCAAGAGCAGTGGAGCTTGTGAATGCTGGCCATTGCTGTCCTGTCCTGGACAACTGATTTTAGACACAGGACAAGACTGGATGGATTTTCCTCAACCCAGGCTCATCAGAGTCATAAGCAGTAGAGACTTCCTCCATCCTGCTTAATTCCAGCGATTATTGGTTTTTAACGTTGAGATGCGGTGATTTTATATCAAGTCAGTGTGCTCAAGGGGAAAACAAAACCATACTCTCACACAAGGCTGGCTAACTTACCATGCAACGTGGTTGCATCCAGGGCTCTCCATCCACTTGCATCGGAAGAAGCTTGTTAGTCCTAGAACCCCCAAACCAAAGAAACCACGGTGAGATCCTCAGAGTTGGAGAGCCATCATCACTCCCACCACAGAGAAAGAAGTAAGCAGACATCCTGTGGTTCATGGAGACCACAGGAACTTCTAAAAATAGCATCTTCAACCTATCTCAGGGACTGGACATGGCCGGTCTAGAACCAGGTCTAGGGACCTGTGCATTCATAGTTACCATAGGCATTTATTGCTCTGCTTTCTGTCTTCAGACCTCACTTTGAGAAACTGTCGTGGGCATACTGAGAGCCACACCTACTGGGAAAACTAGTCAGTAAACATGGCAGCCCCGCTGCTGAGAAGTCCCATCTCAGTCCAACGACCAGCCAGAGGGAAAGAGGCTCATGCTGAGCTCTACTCTGGAGTAGGAAAAGACCTACCTTCCCCATTAAATGAGTGGCTGCAACATATCCAAGAGTTAATGTCTCTAAGCTATGGAGGACATCATCATACGCACTGAACTCCCAGAAGCAGGCTACTCTGGGTTTGCATGTACTGTGTGCCTTGCTTGCAAAGTGACATATAGGACTAGTGACCCCAAGTGCAGAGGGAGAGGTTAAGGAGAAAGCACTGCTCTCGTGCTTGGGAAAGGCTCCTTTGGCATGTGGACTCTGCAGAACTCTAGCTTGTCCTTTGATGCCTTATGAGGAGGGCAGTCCTTTAGAGGCCTCTGGCCAAGGGCATGTGAACAGTCACCACCCTCCGGACAGGAAGCCCTTACCCGAGCTTGGCAGCGTCCCTATTTTGAAAATTACAAAACGAGTGGGGAAAGCACTATTTTGAGACAATAATTCTCTGGTGGATTTTGAGTATATGTCATAATAAAAGCAAGACATTTAATAATCAAAACAAAAATGAGCAGAAAGGAGGCCTTGGCGAACTTATGGAGAGAGAAGCATCTGAGGTGTGCTAGCAGGGTGAGACTTTTAGCTCATCCCTCTGTTTCCATCTGGTAAGAGATCTGCTGGCTGCTGGGAAAAGCCCCCTGGATACCTAACTTTTTAGATTCCTTGGCAGCCAGAACACTGTTCTCTGACATTCTATGGACAAACTGGCCCTGTCAGTTTTGGAATTCTGGATGAGGGCTGCAGATGTCAATCTGGAAAACAAGGGTCCTACCACAGCAATGGCTCTGAGAGAAAGGAGATATGGTGTTGGGGATATAAAAGATAGAGAATCCAGAGATAGGATCTGCCAAGGGGACTATGGAGTAGACCCTTGGGGAACCTCAGGAAAGATCTGGCCGAGGGATGATGGAGGGACCAAGAACAGATTCCTCAACTGTGCCCTCGCTGACACTTGCTCAGGGTTTCTGGGAGAAAAGATTCTTTAGTCGAATGCCTCAGGGAAACCCTTTACCAGAAGCATCCCCTCTAGAAGATCCCCCAGGCAAACCAACAGATATGATCTGTAACAAGAGAGAGAAGCAAAGGAATGAAGGCTTCTCAAACAGTCAGGTGGGTAAGAAGCAGAGAAAAAATGTAACTAGAGGGAACTAAAATTAGAGACACCCCACCAGACCCCACACTGTCTAGAACTGTAGTGGCAGGCCAGGTCATCCGTGTCCCAAAGCCTGTTACTCTCTTGGTCAGTACATGAAGTTTGTTGATGTTGATGGTTTAGCGTATGAAGGCATGCGGGGTCTATCATCCGTGTACAGAAGAGCAGCTCTGACCCCTGGCATACATGGAATATTTTGAAACTATAAAGAGAAAAGGACAAAGAAGTGGACCTCTGGGGCCCTGGACTTTACAGTATGCACTGTTTACCTCACCAGGTAATGTGTAGAGGAGAGGCTATGGCGGACCCTCTAGTTGATGAGCGCATTGTATCCTGTTTAAATAGTGCCAACGCTATTTAAACCATTCCTCCACCTGAGGCTCAGGGGTCATGGAGGAAGAGGGAGCAGAATGACTGCAAGAGCCAGAGGAACATGGATTTGCTGTGGAGATCATATCTCTTGGAAATGACAGAAAAGCAGCACCCAGGACTTCAACAGGGACGGCACCAATGGTCATGCTGATGTGGCTGGGGGTGGGGTGGGGGCAGGGGGAAGCCCCTGGGGCATAAACCCTACACTAAGGACTGCCACGAAGGAATCCTGAGAGCAGGAAAATAGACTTCCCTAGGGAAGAGCACACCAACTGCTTATCCAATACCAAATGGTTATCCCTGGAATCATAGACATATAGATAATCACAAGGGCCAAGCAGATATTTGGGGAAAATACATATACAACAACAATGAAAGAATATCATCAAAGTATTCTTTATAACTACTGCCAAGCTTCTTTTCCCAACTTGCCTTAGCCTGACATCCAAAGGTAGCTTTCTAGTTATTTTTTTATCTGCCTGAATGTTCAAGGAGGAAGGGGAGACCCAGAAGATGCTAAGTAATAAGAAGACTTACCTAATGGTGACAGAGGAGCACTGGGCCAGCCTCCTGCCTGCACTCTTCAGGCCAGTGTAGATCTGTCCCATCTCCATGGCTCCCTCCAGACCCACCACTTCAAGGAGCTGGTCACCGAGGTCTGCAGAGTGAACAGCAAAGATCATGCACACTCATCTCTCTTACTCAGGATAGTCTGTCTAGAAGGTCTGGTCTCTGGATGGCCAACCCAGGTCATCTGCAGCCTCTCATCTCCCATCCAAGAGTGCTTTCATAGACTGAGTCAGACATTTTTGTGAGCAGACCCCAGGTTATAGTTTTTTTTAAAGCTTTGATTTAGAAGATTAATATGTATCCAATGAATAGGCTGACATCAAGAAGCCCCTTCTAGGCTATCATAAATGACAAATCAGCTATTTCTGAAATACACAATGGAGCAGCTAGAGACATACTGAGTTGAGACTAGGACAGGATAGGAATGAACGTCGAAGAATCTGTAATCTGTTATTCTTAACGTCAGAGCAACATTTTAGCTCTGCCAATGATGACTGATAAGTAACCTTGAATTTGGCTGGTGCTTGGCTGCTGGTAAACCACCCTCCGTGGACATCTTCAGGAAGTGTAAGGGCCTCTTTTAGGATACCCCATCATAAGCCAAGCAAAGAAGAAGCATATTTCACCTACCTCAGGCCATTGTGCGTCACAGTAGAAAAACAGGTAGAAAAACCCAAATCCCAGGCTCCATGCTACAGGGTCAATTGCCTACAGCGGTGGCAATGGCTTTTGGTTTCCAGCCTGGGAGGAGCGATCCATTTTGCTTGGGTTTCTGCCTCCATTTTCCACTGTGAGAATGATGGCAGGGGTAATGTTGGGTGCTGGGTCCAATACTCACCTTAAAAAGTAACTATTTGTGTAGTTAGAGCAGAAGCAAAATTAAGACTCAGAGTTTAAAGAAAAGTCTAGTCCCTTTGCCAATGGAAGAAGAGTGCATTTTCTCAGATTGAGGCTAACCACTACTATCTCATTCATAGACACAAGTGAGGCTAGCCACTACTATTGCATTCATAGACGTAAGTGAAAAAACTCTGTCAAGACTTTTTGTTTATCAAATGACTTCTGTCCTCTAAAGATGTGTGTTTAACATTAGTGAGGAATTTCTTTGTATAGAAGATGGCTGTTTAAAAAACACTCCATTGATGACTGATGAAGACAGTTAACCAAAGCCCTGGACTGACCGTGAACATGTCAACCCTGAAGTCTAAACTGATGATACCGAGAGCCATTAGCTGCCAAGTGACAGACAAGCTGGATCATCTGTGAAAAGCCCACAGCTTCCCCCTCTGCATCATTCACACTCCATTCTCCTTACGTCCACCTTTCTTCACATCCCTGAAAACACCCTCTCCTTAAGTTCTCCTTTTCGTTTTGGACTCGGGACAAGAAGCCATAAAAGAGTAAGGTTTGTTTAGGACGATGCTCGAGGCTCTCTGAAGGAGTTTGGAGCTAATCAACAATGAATGTCTAAATCTCCAGTCACTTAATTAGCTCCCTTACCACAGAGGCTTGAATAATCATTGCAGAGCCTTAGCTTCTTGTGCTGGTCTAATAATGTCTATGAAAATGGCACAGGCTATGGGAGGTGTGGGAGGCAGGGTGGGAGGACGCAAGAGAGGAGGATGCAGGTGATGAGGGAGGAGGAGGGGGAGAAATGTAATAGAGTACTTCCAGGGGTGGGGAGGCCAGGGGAGATGTGCTGTGATGGGAGAGCGGAGGGGAGGGGAGGGGAGAGGGGAGAGGAGAGGGGAGGGAAGGGAGGGGAGGAGAGGGGAGGGGAAGGAAAGGAAGAAGAGGGGAGAG
>CM052713.1:14910330-14945356 GCA_028551405.1 Uromys caudimaculatus
AGTCTTTTGTGCCTCTACTCTCTACTGTCTTCCCACCTTTTATCTCAACGCCATTTTGCTTTTCTTTAATTAGTCCTAACAACTTTCAGGAAGCGGGGGGGGGGGGGAGGGGGGGAGCAGAACTCAATAATGACAGGTAGAAGCCGGCAGAACTCTGGTATCCAAGGGGACACAACTTCAGACCTGCCGGGCGCTCTGGAAGCCAGAGGGACCACACCCCTGTCTAAAGTCAAGGCAGCAGCAAGGTTGGCTTGCTTTGAGGCCTTTCCTTGGCTTACAGGCCATTGCTGTCTTGACCACACAGATATACTTCTGTGTACACACATCCCTGTTACAGCCACAGCTCCAAAATATATATCATATAAAGACAGCAAGAGATTAGATCATGGTTCATCCTAACAGCCTCGTTTCACTTCATCACGCCCTTGAAGGCTCCGTTTCTAGAATGTAAACCCATGCATGTTTGATAGCACTTGCAGGTATATATACCCAAAGGATGCTAGGTCAACATGCTACAGACATAGAAGGCATACCCATGGTCTTAGTGGCTCTTCACTACAGCTAAGAAATGAAACCCGGTCTAGATGTCTATCAACAGACAAATGGATAAAGAAAACATGGTCCATACACACAATGCAATTTATTTAGCTTTACATATGAATGAAATTATGCTGTTTGCTGGAGAATGAATGAAACTAGAGGCCATTTGGTTAAGGCAAATAGGCCAGACGCAGGAAAACAAATCACACATGGACTCTAGGTTTAAATTCATGTATGTGTGTGTGTGTGTGTGTGTGTGTGTGTGTGTGTGTGTGTGTGCGTGTTCATGCACAGGTCATGAAAGTAGAAAGGAGAGGAAGGGAAGGAAAAGAGCAATGATTACATATGACATGAAGAGGGAGGGAACAATTTAAGGCCAGCAAGAAGTGGCAGGATGACAGGCGAGGAGGCAAACAAGACTATTAACTTATATCGTAACTTTACAAAAGAAAGTCTGCATCAGATTTTAATCACATTCTTAGGTATCACAGTTTAGAGCTTCAACTTAGGAGTTTAGAAGATGATCAATTGTGCCTGTGAAAGGGGTAATAAATACACCTTGATGTATTGAGCGAATACGAAGGTATTCTATAAACAGTAACCACGCCTTGTCGCCGTGCTCCAAAGAAGCCAATGTATGCTGGTAGGTACATGAGCCCTTCTTACCTCTGCAAAAAGGAAAGGCAGCCTATCTCTGCTTGGCAGTGGGACCAGGCCAGTGGAAGCTGGCAGGCTTTCCTATAGACTTGATCACTGAGGCTGAGGCAGGCATTACTTTGTGCTCCTCTCTCGCCTCCTCGTCGCCATAGAGATGGTCTGTGTGCTCTTGGTAGCTCAGTGCTAAAGCTGAGCACTGACTGAGTGCAGATGCTGCACAGCTCCTGGCAGAGGCGTTTCAAAGCACGCATACACGTACAGCAGCCTGAAAGGTGGGGCTCAACCTGGAAAAACCCACGGTGGCACTGCTGTGCACAGAAAGCCCTCACAGTCCGTCTTGGCAGGGCAGCCAGTGCTCTGTACAAATCCCATCTTATTGGAAAGAAGCCCTCAGGAAGCAGTTGCTGTCACTGTGACTTTATGTTTCCTTAGAAAGGATTTGCTCAGATCTTGGCAAGAGATGCGTCCCCATAAAATGGACACTCGGGTATCCAAACTACAACTGCAGTGTCTTGTGTGTGCACATGCATGAGAGAGAGAGAGACAGAGACAGACAGAGAGACAGAGACAGACAGAGAGACACAGAAAGACACACAGAGGGAGACAAAGTAAACAAGCGAGCAATCTACCTTGCTTTCTCTTGCTCCTGGGGCTCTACAAGCGTAAAGACATAGACTTGACATCCATTCCTGCAGGGTACCCTTT
Organism: Uromys caudimaculatus; assembly: GCA_028551405.1. NCBI lineage: Eukaryota > Metazoa > Chordata > Mammalia > Rodentia > Muridae > Uromys > Uromys caudimaculatus. Next base: position 14,912,233 of record CM052713.1, read on the forward strand.
TGTGCCATGTGCCTGTCACATTGGTTCCTAGATTTCAAGCCTCACACCTGTCAAGCTTCATCAAGGCACAAAGATAGGCAGAAGGCAACAAATCAGTGTTGAGCCTTGCTGAGGCAAGAAAGGGGTAGGAAGGAGAAGCTAGGTCCAAGAAGAACGAAATGGCAGGCTGTCAGGGAGGGAAGATGCAGGTCTGACAGGTGGGAGATGGGATGTCGTTTGGTTTGGGCCCTGCCTAGTAGCATGACCAGAGGTGAATCACATCCCATGCCAGGGCCTCAGTTTCCCTCAAAGTTTCCCCCAATTAGGGTGATACATCCTATCCCTAAGCAGGTTTGAGCCCTCCTGCCAAGGTGAAGGTCAGTTTCTTGACTGGTCAAAAGCAGAGAGGCCTTGGTCTGTCACCACCATGCAGGAGACAGAATATTCAGTACGAGCATTGTCAATGCAAGAGAAAGCATAGAAAGAGGGCTGCACATGGCTGCCTCTGGGGCCTGCAGGCCTGTGTAAGGAGCAGGGTGAGAAAATGGCTCCCTTCATTCTGTGGCTGTGTCTTGGGGGTTAACCAGGGTTTTGAAGAAGGTGCTGCATGGGAGAAGGAGGGCTTGTAAACCTCTGTGTTTTAGAAGGTAGGGGAGAGAAACCATGTATAAGCAGAAGTGGGAAAGAACAGGGCGGGGAAGATTTCTCAGGAAGAAAGTCCTGGAAAAAATTTCAAGATCTGGTATCACCAAGCCGCTAAGGTGAGGCTGGAAGTACTCATCCTTCCATTTTGGATATCGTGAGCTGTGGTCTGTGGCAGTGTGTCACAGCTGAAGAAAATGGACCAAGGCAGGAGCTCTATAGGGAGCTAAAAGGAGATGACGAATGGAAAATATTTTTAGCATATGGTGCTAAATATAACTAGATGCTTAACAAATGGTGGGTGAATTGACCTGGACATGGGAAGAAGTGAGTTGGCTGTGTGCTGGGTGTAGTACAGGTCTCTGCTTACAGTATCCATTTTGCCAACAGAAGCATCTGCTCAGGAAGAGGCTGGGACGGGGAAGAGACAGGCAGGTGAAGGTTGAGTTTGTGCATGGAATCGCAGGAACTGGGGTCGTCTGGGGAGGACTCACCTATGTGGTAGCATTCTCTTTGTTCTCACCACTACTCCTGGTTCCGCCCATTATTTCTCTGCAGCCACTGTCTCCCAAATCAAGGCCTAACAGTTGCAACCACACATTCTGTCTTAGCTTAGGTTCTCTCTCTCATTCTCCTTGCCGGAGTCTGGGGCCGGCACACATATGTTTTATCTTGTTTGCTTATTCATTCATTCGGTTGATCCCCTGCTAGGTGCGTGGCACAGTGCTGAACAGCTGAGGATCAGGTTCTGAAGGAGAAACCTTCTTTCTCTTTTGTCTCACACTTTTGTGGTACCCAGGACTCTGGGACTCCATGGTGCTTGCCTGTTATGCTAGTGTTGATATGGTTGCTAGGTTACCTCTTGACCCATCCTATGGCAAAACATCATGCTGGTGGCCTTGTGGATTGAGGGCTGCACTACACTGTCTTTTTATTGCAGCCTCGGCCGTGCCTGGACCTCCTTAAGTCCTTGAAGCCAGGTGTGAGTCCTGCTTGACTATTCATTGTTGACATGATTTCAGCCTAGTGTTTTAACGCCACCAGGTCTCAGCTTCCTCAGACATAAAATTAAGTCGTAAAATATACGACCTTTTGTCTCCTCAATAGGTATTCACTAAGTGACATACTAACGTCATTTATTAGTTAATTACAATTTAACACTAAGGGCTGAGAGCTCATGACAGTAATCCTAGCATTTAGAGAATATCCTGGGCCAGCCTAGGTTATACAGTGAGACAAACAAACAAAAACCTAAGAAACTCAAATACTTCTACAGATTGTTTGTGTCTGTCCCCACTCCCCAATTCATATGTTGAAGCCCCAACACTCAGTTTGATAGTAGGCATTGGGGGCATCATGAGGGTAATTTTTTTTTTTTAAAAAAAAAAAAAAAAGAAGAAGAAGTATAATGAGAGGAACTTGGCGCACGAATGACGATGTAGCAAGAATTCCCCATCTACGGGTCAGGATGTGGCCCTCGCCAGGAAACAAACTGCCTGGCATCTTGGGGTTGGACTTCCCAGCATCCAGAAGTGTGAGAAATAAATTTTTGCTGTTTAATCCACTCAGCCTGTGGTCTTCTATTACAGCAGCCCCAACTGACTAAGACATACACATCCTTGCACAAAATAGAAACTGGCCAAGACTTCTGAACAACAGTGTCTGGGCATGTGGCCAGCAGGGTGCTTTGCCGAGGGGGTGGATCTCAGGAAGCATCCGGTACTGAATGGCTTAAAAGTTGTGGTGGAGAACAGGGGCAGGTTTGGAAACCAAAATGGTGCATGCAAGCTGTAGAACAATAGTTGACACAAAGCAACAAGGTGTTTTAGTTCTATCAAAGAGCCTGGACTAGTTGTTGCTTCTGCATGTAGAAAGTGAAGTTTGCCTGGCCTCTCTCTTATTTGGAGCGGCATACCTCCGCGGGCAGGAGTGAAGCTAGAGTTCAACTCCAGCTTGCCGCCTTGAGAGCAGGTTTCCCTCTGCAGATGGTAACCCGCCTCCTGGCTCTTTTCCATCTCACCAGCCCCTCCTGGGTTCCCGGAGATGGGGGCGGGGAGGAGACCCAGCTGGAGTCCTCCTCTGCTCCAAAGTCAGCCACCGGAGAAGGACTGGTTGCTTCCCTTTGGATTTCCAGTGAATTTGACTGGATCAGGGGCCAACCCAAAGTGGTGGGGCTGGATGGGTCTTTGATGTGTGTACAAAGAATTCCATGTTTGGAATGCTAGAACTTGGACTCTAGTTCTAGACCCAGCAATTGAGCCGTGTAACTTCCCCACACCTCATTTTCTAGTATACACGACTTCATCATGACATTCTTGGGGGGGGGGGGGAGTGGAGGAGCCAGTCCAACCAGCAGAGTCCTTCATATACATCACTGGAGAGGGTGCTAGGGCTGCAGATTCTGATCTAGCATGTCTGTGTGGTCCTTGACAGTCTGCACTGCACTCAAGTGATGCCCGTTCTCTTGGGTCATGGAACATTTGAGGTTCCAGAGCACAGACTAGCTAGCCCTGGCATGAGGGCCAAATACAGCCCGCTATATGTTTTTGTTAATAAAGTTTTATTGGAACTCAGACCCACAACTCATTCAGTTATTCTCCAGGGCTACTTTTACGGCTAAGTGAACTGAGTTGGGAAGTTGCATTGGAAACTCTGGCACACAAAGCCTAGTTACATGTCTTAATATAGAAAATATTTTCTGCCCCCTAGGAGACTGAGGAGGAGTGAAGACTGTTCTCTGTGGACCAGAAGACCTATATTTCAATCCAGGTTTGACCAAGGGCAAGCCACTCCACCTTGCTGTTTCTTTCTCCTCATCTAGAAGATAAAATAATCACTAAAATTTGAAGAGACCTATGATTCCAGAGTTTCAGTACTACACAGAAGTCTGTTTTTACTGAAGCAGGCATCTAAGAACCGTATTGTGCAGCCTTCATCTGGAAGCTACAAAAAAGGGGGAGGGGGGCTGGCCTTACCTGCAGAATCCAGAAGGGCAATTCCTGCTGGTCACTGTGAGTTTCCATAGACCACAGTTCTTTCCCGACAGAGTCAGTTGGAAATAGAGAGGAGTTTAGAGGCAGGCTTTCTCAAGATGCAATAGGAGCTGTCACTGTCAGAGAGGTCCTGGGACCCTGAGTGCTGGCATCATTTACAAAAATTCCATTTTCCTGATAGTCCAACTTAAAAACAGCCCTCTAGCTCACTGTGACTCTATGTGTCCCCACTCATGTGACCAACCAGTACTCAGAAGGCCATCTGAGGCCTCAGAGACTCTACCAGGCACAGGGACTGTAGCATCTGGAGCTCCTTAGGGAGCCACCAGTCAGTGAGTGAGATGCCCAGCAAAGAAGGGCTCATAGGAGAGTTCGACTAGGAAGCTTTAAGGGGGTTGGGGGGGATGCAGGACTCTGGGTATCTGGCTTGGGAAACAGGTAAGACACTAACCAGGCAGGGAACATGTGTTTGTGGAGAGGCAGTGGGCTTTGGGAGAGGAGAAGGAGATGGGTAGAAGGGGGAGATAATGACTAGTTTGGGGCTTGTTGATGCCAGCGTGGGCTGCTGAAAGACTGAATGGCAGAGCTGTGATTTCCTGTGCACAGCAAAGTAAAGGCTTTCGGTAGGCCTGCAAACATTTAACAAGATGACACATGTTGCCATGGTAATTTTCCACTGCTGAGAAGAGTCCCACTGCACACACCTAGAACTCCTGAGGCCCTTCAGAGCTCACATGCCTCCTTCTGTGCCAGCAACCCACAGGAGAGATCTTTCTGCTACTGGTTAGTTTTTGTCAACTAGTCACAAACTAGAGTTACCAGGGAAGAGAGAGCCTCAGTTGAGGAATTTCCTTCATTAGCCTGGGCCTTTGGGTGCTCCCCCACAGCCCTGACAGGTGGTCCTGGGTTTTATGACAAAGCAAACTGAACAAGACTTGGGGAGCAAGCCAGCAAGCAGCTTTCCCATAGTTCCTGCCTCTAGGTTCCTGCCATGGTTTCACTTGGGATGGACTGTAATCTGTCAGTCAAATGAACCCTTTCCTCCCTAAAATGGTTTTTGGGCAGCGTTTTATCACAGAAACAGAAGGTAAGTACTATATCCCTGTTAAGTGTACAATCTTTAGGATAATTAAGAAAAGTCTTGGCCAACACTGAACCTATCAGGCCCTGCCCTGTTATGACTTTATATAAACCTGGAAAGAAAGTCACAAGAAACTATAAACCTATGCTCACTAGTATTTTTGAGTCTCAACTGAATGTGGTTTCCCAGTTGGGAGTATGAACATTTGAGACTGCTGAAGGATACCTGTGTCCTGGCTTTAGAACTCAGGGCCCAGTTCATACGATTGGTGAAAACCCACAAGGCACCATGCTCAGGTGAGCAATCCATCTATGTTTGCAGAGTAGCTGAGTCAGGAGCAGAGGGACCCTGGGAGCTTGCATACCGGAGGTGGGGGGATTGCACTATGGCTTGCTTCCCTTTCCTAGAGAGAGCCTCTGAATCTGGGAGAGCAGAGTGATGAGGATGGGCGTGTGCTTCTGACATCATGCTTGAGCACCTGGCTCTTGAGGCCTCGGGTGTACCTATGTTAGTCACACTGGTTGGCTGGCTGGACTTATCTGTACCTGGGAGCCATGGATGACTCTTAGCACTTATCACAGTTCCTATGTCTCTTTGTGGGTTTGTCTTATTGAGGCCATGCTGTGCTAGTCCCCTCATGGCTGGGCAAGTCTTTATTCCCCATCATGCTCTAGGGCCTGATGCGTGATAGGTACATTTGCACGTATGTTGGATGATCTGACAGAAAGCCTATCTGTAATGCTGTAAGAACGACTCAAAACTCTCTACCAGAAATATCTGACCCTTGTTCTCTTTACCAAGAATGGCAGAAATTATTATCTGATGAGAGTCTAGAGAGATTTTGGTTTAGAACTTTCTAGAAAACTCTATTTGTGGCTCAAGGGGTACTGATAGAGAAAGCACGTGTGAGCTAGCCAGAGGGTCCAGTGGAGGTAACTGATCCCAGGCTGAAGACTGGATTGAGGGTTAGAGAGAGTGCATAGGAAGTCTCTCATTTATATCTTGGGCTGGTGCCAGATGGAATGGCAGACCTCCAAGGACTCTGCTTTCCAGCCTCACTCCACCATCCATATTTCTGCTGCACTTGGAGACTGGACCCCTGTCCTTCCTCTGCATCTCTGGATGGCAGTCTGCTCCTCCTATGCCCTCAGCAACAGCCAGATGGACTTTAAGCATAGTTACAATGATAACCCAAGAAGCTCTGACTGTTAGAGCCATGGGTGATTTAAAGGAACTCTTGGCCAGAATTCTGAAGAAGTGAAGAGAAAGGTTCTCAACTGTCCCTTTCATATTACGTAACGCCAAGCGGTGATGATGACGACTGTTAACCGAGGCCTCAGCGAGCTCTAGGTGCAGCTATGTGTCCACAAGGATGATGTAATTCAACTCTCACGACGGTCGTAAGGGAAGGAGTTGTCACTGTTCTGTTTGGTGACATGCTGAAATGGAGGCTTGGAGAGGGTCACTAAGGGCACACGGGTGGTGATGACAAGGCCTGAGTTGTTTTTAAATTCTCCTTCGGGGCATCCCTCTATTCCACACAGACTCTCAGCTACTAGTTCTCTAAGCTGCGCTTGGATGACTCACTTAAAGATGGCCAGCACATCTCACTTCTCAAACGAACGTTCACCAGTTCCCATGTTCCCTCCCGTGTAACACTTTCTAAGACTTTTTCTCTTTCAATTTCCCTTGATGCCTGATTCTGTCCTGTAGAATCTATTATCCGCTGTGCTTACTGAAGGCAGGATTCCTTCCTCCCTCTCCTTACAGAGACCTTTTCTGTAGAAGGTTCTACACCCTCCTGGGTAGCAGGCTGGGAAAAGGACAGAAAGGTTGTCAGAACACAGTCCAAGAACGGAGTTGGGTGAGAACTCTGATCACTTGTGAGAACACTCCAAGACAACCAGAATCTTGTGACAGATTCTTCAAAACACAATTGCTCTTGGAATGTGTTTTCGTGCTCTTTCCCAGGTGTAGCAGATAGGAGTGAGTTTTCCCCAGCTGTTGTTACTCATGTGTCTCTATGGAAAACATGTTTTTGCCGTGTGCAGCTTGTCCTTGTGACTGTATATAGCTTGAACTCCTGAGTACTTTACTCAAGTGATCTTTCTTCACCCTCAGGGTACGAATTCTCTGAGGCTCTGAAGAAAGTTGGCTGTTTCAGCAGACTTCAGTCTACCTCAAGTTTCAGGCCTCACTCTCCCAAGCTCACACCAACTGGAGCAGTAAAGAAAGGGTCACTGGGGAACATATGCCCCCCTTGCTTTCCAGGACAGACAGGGAAAGAGATGATACGGGCATGGAACCCACGATTCAGGGCAACCTACAACCGGTGTTCTGATGGGACCGAGGGAGAGCTCAGTGCCCAGGGAGTTCAGAGCTGATCTCTCCGTAGAGGGCTCTAGAGAAGGGAGTGATCAGCAGGGAGGAGCTGGGTGTTACCAAGTAGACTGGATCCTCTCCTTGGACTGTATCTACATGTCGCCTATGTTGTGACAGCCTGGCTTGAACAACATGCACAGAAGTCTCTTCAGCACATTTTCTAGATGGACACTATCCTGGGGGAGGGGATGATTTGGAATCACGGGCACAAGTCTTGGCTCCAATGCTACTTCTGGACATAAACAGATCCAGTCCCCCCCCCCCCCAAACTATGAAGTAGGCATATCTGGCTAGGTACATAATCTTTTTCATGGGTTTTTGGTTAGGCTTATATTAGTTCATATAAAATCACTTGCAAGCTATAATAGGGTGTAAAAAAAATTATTTCTGACTGTTCTTGTTACCACTAGTAAAGATAACTGTTGCTAGGTGCTTCTTGTTTGTTGGATGCTTTTCTTTTTTTATACATTTTATTTTCTTATTATTTCTAAGTGTGTGTCTGTATCTGTGTGAGGTGAGTACTGGAGCCTGCGGAGGCTAGAGGTATCAAGTCTCCTGGAACTGGAGATACTTGATATGAGTCTGGGACTTGAACTCGGGTCCTCTGAAAAAACATCATTATGTGCTCTTAATTGCTGAGTCATCTGGCCAGCCCCTTATTTTTTAGACTCTGATACTTGGGGACAGATAGTAGGGCTTCATAATCTCTGTTGCTAGAATCCGAGAAGCCTAGGAGGCAGTAGGTACAGTTGCTTGTCCGAGGTTTCTGTACTGGGCCAAGGCTGAGCTGAAGGCTCAGTAGCTTGCTTTGCTCTTTCTCATTGTGGGTCCATGCTGAAGACAAGTGTTCAAACCAGACCCCTACTTGCTTGTGAGGTGTAGAAGAGGACAGAGGGTGGTTATTTTAAGTCTGAGCTCATACTGAGTTCAGGTAGTTTTCCACCCACTGTCTTCTTAACACAGTAAGGGCACTAGGTATTATTATGTCAAATTTATAATGAGGGAGCTGAGGTGGTGGAATCATTTTCAGGTTGTTATAAAACTGAGAAATATAAAGCCCAAATTTAAGCCTGGGTTATCCTCCTGTGAGATCCCTCACACCCACCCTTGTTCTCCTTCAGTAGACTGCATCCTGACAGAACCCACCCCAAGGTAATCCTGTCATCCCTCTTACTTGCGTCGATCTTCTGAGAAGGAAGGTTGATGTCTGGTGAGAGGTTTGGTAGTAAGCCTTCTACTGTATTTCCTATGATGAGATCCTTCTCCCTGTACTCTGCCCTGACTTCTCCTCCCACCCCCAAGTCCCAGGGAAAGACCAAGGAGTCAAGAACCTCAACAAATGAAGAGCCTGCAGAGAGAGCTCCCAGCCCTTAGCTACTGACCGGGAAATCCTGGGACAAAACACACAGAAGAAAAAAATGTACAGATAACTCTGCTCAAAGAGGTCACACAGACCAAAATAGGACTGTCATTTTTTTTTTTTTTTTTTGGAGCTGTTAGAAGTCTCAAGATATGATTTCCAGATTGCTTGTTTTATAGGTAAGAAAAATGGAGCACCAAGCTGAAAGGACCTACCCCAGGCCACATTCTAGTGAGAGGCAGAGCCTGGGCTGGAGCCTGGGCACTAAATGAATGAACAAGTAAATGTGTTTCCTCAGCTTCCCTGCTGCCAACTTAACTCTTACAGGATGGTGGCTCTCTGAGGAGGAAGGCTCAAAGGTGAGATCTATGCAAAGCCCAGAAGCCAGGGCCCCTCCCGGGCCTCTGCTTTGGTCAGATCCTGTTAAAGAACAGAAAGTGCTTCATCTTTCATCTCTGACAGTGCACTTTGGGGACAGGAAAAGAGGGGTGTAGAAAAGAGCTAAGAGTGATCAACAGTATTCCTGCTTAACGAATACGAAATGTAAGATCAGACCTTTAAGGAAAAGATGCAAGATGGCATTGAGCCTTGAGGCAGAATGTGATCCCAGGAAGAGCTTCCTCAACCCCAGGGAGAATATGGGGGAGGGCTCTTTTTGCCAGTTCCTGCTCTGTTCTGATAGAGGAGGATGCCAGGGAGGCGAGAGTGGGCCGGAGTGGCAGCATGGTGGTGGGGTGTCGGGAACTTTATAAAACCTCCAATGTTTCCCTCCCTCTGCTAGTACCTACAGCTTCCCCTGCTACAGGAGGAAAGAGCAATGCATTATTCGGTTTAATAATTCATACAAATTGCAAAGTTTACTGTGTGAAATAAAGGAGCCTTAAGAGGGCAAAAGAGAAATATTCCTGAGTCTGCTTTAAAAGTGGTATGAAGTTGATGATTCTTGATTCCCTTTCTCTAGAATACAGAGTGAAAATAAGCAAGTAACCACTCTCTTCAACGGTAGGTGGGTCCCTCCCTTCCATGGTAGGTAGCTTGGAGTCCAGAAATCTTCTTTTTCACAAAACAAGTCTAGTTTAGGAATCAATCTTCTTGTTCTGCCCCATCCACCCAACTAACAAGATTTTTCCTAAAAAGCCGGTTTTACAGCAATAAAAACTGAGGTGTCAAAAAATGGGCTGTTAGCAATACCTGTACTAGAATCCAGTCCTCTCCTGCTGGCACAGTACACATGGCAGTGACCTCAGCCCAGCTTCTTGCCCCTCCACCCTCCTGGTAAATGAGATACCAAGAAAGGTGACCACTCAGAATCAGTAGCCAGGAGCTTTGACTGAGTCCTTGGCTGGTAAGGGGTTGGGATGAAAGTCATTTAGGGGCATCTCAGAAGGCTTTCCTGTATCCTTGTGCGTTTCAAGCTGAGGGCCTCTGAGACATACTGAAGGCTAGACCCCATGAGGAGCTAGCTGAAGGCTAGACCCCATGAAGCTCCAGACCACACTGAACATTTGGTGTTTTACTTGGAGTCAGTACTGGATTTGGTCCATGTCATAAACTGACCTTTTTCTCAGGGGTCTTTCTGTGGTTGTAAGAACAGATTGCTTTGGAGGGTTATTCTAGGTGTATAGCCTAAGCTGCCTTCATGTCCTGCCTCTTGAGTCCTGGTATGACAGACACACACTACCACACTTGCTGAGTACACATTATATATAGCACAACTAGAAGAAAGAACTCCAGAGAGAAAGATTTCTAGTAATTCAGAAGAAAGAAGATAGTGGCTTAGATCCAGGTGTTCAGGAAGCAAGTGGGAAGAAACTGTTGGATTCTGGGCATTTTTAAAAGACAGTGAACTGGGCCTGGAAAGATGGCTCAGTGGTTAGGAACTCTTGCCACTCTTCTGAGAACACCCAGATTCAGCTCCTAGCAGCCACATGGCAGCTCACGACTGTCTGTAACTCTAGTCCTACAGGATCTGATACCCTCTTCTGGCCTCCATCCACACTTGAATACAAATGTTGTGCAGATACATATGCAGGCAAAATATCCATCTACATAACATCAATAATAATAATAAACTAAAAAGTCATTAACTAATAGGTTTTCTTATGGACTGAATGTAAGAAGACATGAAAGGGAACTGAGGATGAAACCGATGTTTGGGTTTGAGTCCTGGGGAAGGCTGGGGAAGCTTCGGGGAAGGGGCAGCAGCCTTGGACATGCTGAGATGGCAACGTCTGTTACTTATACCAAGGAAATGTGGCACAGACTGCTGGACGCTTGAGCCTGAGGTATGAGGTGGTGCAAGCAGGGCAGGTTTGGTAGCATCACAACCTTACACACAGGCTTATGACTGGAGGAGGCCATCCGTGAAGTACAGACAGAATAGAGAAGGCCAAAGACCTGTGTGGGAACCCTGTAGCATCAGGAGGCCAGAGAAAAGAGAAGCAGTAGAGTGACCAAGAAAACGTGGGACAAAGAGAATTCTAGAAGCCATTTGGATGAAGGGCTTCCAGGGCAGGAGTGGTGGGCGGAGTCTAATGTTGCTCTGGGAGGTGAGAACAGGTTGAGGACTATTGGTTGTAGACACTGGAAGACATTGGTACCCAAGGCAGGAGTAGCACTTGACCCCGACCTCCTGGAGCCTGGATTTTACTACAGACTGTTGTGTAGGGTTCCTTCATTGCGAATCCTGCCTTCACAATTAGATTGTAAACTTTGTAACAGCAGGGCAGATGAGTCAGCTTGTTCCCAGAGCACTGGGTCCTTGGCAGCTGTGGGACCTTATCAAGCTTGATGTAGGTTCTGTTGTGGCTTGCCAGCTCACTCTCACCCGGCAATGGCTGGTGCTTGCTTACCTTGGACACAGCATTTCAGCTCCTTTGGGTCTGTGACACTCTTCCTGCTTTCCCGGATCACAGCCCGGTTCTTCTTGGTTTCTCCCCAGAGATTGGTGCCCCCGTACATGCTGGGAATGTTAAGAATGGCAATGCCTTCCAGGAAGATGTTGCTCAGGTCCACCTCAACTCCATCACACTGCAAAGCAGAAAGAAAAACAGATCACGGTGGGGCCATGTGTGCTCACCGAGCTTCTGAAAGGGTGTGACAGGTCCCAAGCCACCTCAGAAACTAAATATCTGGCAGCTTCTTAGACTCAAGGCTCTAGCCATCACGGTGAGATGGAGTCATCCAGTACTGATTTCCAAAGGGCTAGAAATACTTATGGATGTAATTTAGAGAAGGTAGTGGCTGAACTGTCCTTCAGTCCATCCTTATACCCCCCGCTTGGACCTTTGCTAACCACTGCGAAGATACGTGGTGTCGCTGGGTCCAGAAGTCAGTATTAGGTAGATTCCCAACAAATGACAATTTTTATTTTATTCCTTTATTTTATCTCCTCTCTCTGCCTGGTAAGAAGTGCAAGACTTAAAGGTTTGGGAAGCCTTCCAATCTGCCTGTCTCTCATAGCTTATACTAAGTGTCGCTCTGGCACATGTGGTTGCTGATGTAGCCCAGTTTCTTTATCTGCTTTCTACCACCCCCTCCCCCACGAGGTTTGAGAGACTGGAAGGCTTCACCTAGCTGTAAAGCTATTCCATTTTGGCACGAGACTTACCAACACAGCAAAAAAAAAAAAAAAAAAAAGCACTAGCTTTGATCCTTGTCCCTCAGGATTATTGGTGATTTATTTCACTTACAGAAGAACAAATAGGACCCATAGAGATATGCTTTATTATCCAAGAATGCATAGGTTAAACTCCACATTTGTGGAATTTGACTGTAAAATCCATGTTTTTCTGTTTTTGTTTTTTAAATTTTGCTTCTTTTAAGAAAGGAAGACAATCAAAAGCATTCGGTACGAATCTGCTGTTACCTGGGTTATCTGCTGCTATGGTCTGGATGCCTCCATCCAATTCTTGGCGGGAGTTAATTCCATTGTCACAGTATGAAGAGGTGGGGCCTAATTAGGATTAGATGAGGTCTCTAGAACTAGAGCCCTGTGATCTCATTAGCCTTGTCAGAGGGGAAGGAAATCTTGTGTGCTTCAGCTGCCTGCAGACCACAAGACTCCGAGGAGGAGAAGCCCCGTCACATGCAGCCCCTCGACCCTGGTCCTGAATTGTGAGGACTAAGCTTTTGTCATTTACTGTTCACCCAGCTTGTGGTATTCAGGAACAACAGAAAATGGCCTAAAAGACCCAGAAATCAAACTTTCAGAGTCTTCACCAGAGAACGAGGGAGAGTTGGGGCTCTGAATGTTCACAGTGACTCACCCACTGCCTGATTTCTTTGAAGTTCTAACCAGTGTTGTCGCCTCTGACTTGTTTTCCAGCCACAGAACAAGAATACAGTGAGCTTTTTGATAACTGGGACTCGTCTCTCCACTGGGGAGACTGGAGCCTTTGAGAGTCCTCTTAAGTGGGTGTGTTGTTCAGCATCACACCGTGGACAGATGGAAGCATACAGATTTCAAGGTAAGCAGCAACTCCTCTGGGCTGAGTGTGGCCACTGCTCTGCATTCCTTCTCAGACTTCCTGCATGTTGGTTGTTCTGTTTTGTACACACCACAATTTATTCCCTGCATAACTGGTCCTGTCCCCGGCATCGAAAACAACAGCCAGCGCTGACCTGTTTGGTGGGACAGGTGGCAATCATACCAGTATTTCTTGGGGCTGGAATTCTATCACATCATCACGCTCATAAATCAAGACGTGTACAAAACACTCATAAGAGTGTAATGCGTTACCTGCCACTGTCCTTATGGCTGATGTGGTAAGAGCCTCATTAGCTCTTTTGTTTGAAGCTAAATGATGACCTGGCCAGTTCCGCAGGCAAAAAGTCACCTCAGTCACCTGACCTTCATCTTACTATGTGTTCATCTCTCTTGACCTTATGTAGGATTAAAAAATATAGCTTAGATGCAGGACTTTACATTTATTTATTTATCTCATCTGGTTCTTGGTTCAAGCCTCTCCCAGTCTATTCAGATCAATACCCTGTGGCCTTTGTAACAGCTTGCCCGTCCTTTGGGGCTTAAGTCATATAATGGCAAAATCAGGGATCAAGTCTCTCCTTGGTCACTTTAACACACCACACACGGTGCAGTAGTAACCTTAGTGTGAGACGTTTTATTGATGCCGTTTTTTTCAGGCTCCTGCTCCTACCAGTGCATGTGAATTTTGAGGTGGAATCACAGAGCTCTGAGATGAGCCGGACCTAAGAGAACTTGCCCCGCCTTTCATGAAGGAGGTCCTGTGAAGTAAAGCAACTTCCTGTAGGCATCTGCTCTATGAATGGTGGAGCAAAATAGAAATGCAGGTCTACAGACCTCAAGCCCGTGTTCTTCCCACCAAAACAGAAGAGAGTCTGCTAAGTGTCACGTCAGACTTGCCCTGACAACCTTTACCACAAAACTAATAAAAGTAACAAAAGATTCTATCTTTAGTCAAGTATATCCCCCATGCATGGGTACCAATCACCAACTCTAGTTTCCAGGGATTAGAAGGAAGTGCCTCAATAAGCAGTTTTCATGGTAAACCCTTTTCTCTTTGGGACACTGGGTGTTATTTGTCTCTTTGTCTCTCATTGGATAGAATCTCCTGCATTCTTGATTTATCAAAGCAACTTCTGAATGATACCTAAAACATTCCAACAACTTGGGCTCAAATGGATGTGAATTTTCCACGGCCTGTGAGTTGTCCATTGTCCTTCCTTAGACATGGCCGGCGACCTCAGCAGCTGTTTCCCCATTTTAATGTGGGACCTGTCCTAGTTTGCTTTTTGTTGCTGTGATGAAAGCCAAGCCCGGGAGGAAAGGGTTTACTACACATCCCAGGTCGTAGTCCATCACAGAGGGAATTCAGGGCAGGAACTCAAGTCAGGAACCTGGAAGTAGAAACTGATCGGAGGCCATAGAGGGGTGCTGCTTACTGACTTGCTTCCCATGGCTATGTTCAGCCTGTCTTCTTATACAGCTCAGGCCATCTGCACAGCGGTGATATCACCCACAAAGCGCTGGGTCCTCCTGCAGCAACCACTGGTCCAGATAATAGCCCACAGACATACCCATCTGATGGAGACGATCTCTCTATTGAGGGCTCTTCCTCCCAGGTGCCTTAAATTTGTGCCAAGTACATAAGACTAGCCAGCAGAGAGCCACTCGTAATACAGAAAAGAAGACAACTTCTCGAATGGCAGAGCCTTCTGAACTATGCTTTCCACAGATCGTTTTGTACACGGTTCGTCTTGTACTTTTTTGTTGTTTTGCTTCAAACGTCACCTAACGGTCTCCTCAGATGCAGCCTTCCCAGAGCCAGGCTTAGAGGGCTGAGTTGTGCTTTGTGCATTTACTCCTGGGTGTGGCTACATGACGCCTTTGTGTCTGTGAACAGTCCCCTTAACACCTGGGCTCATCCTGGCCTTCTTGTTGCTGTCACAGAAACTTTGAAAGAAGACCCCCTTTCCTCCTTCCTTCCCAGCATGTCTCGTGATCTGTTAGGAGTTTATCTTTCTTTTTTTTTAAATGTATTTATTTTATTTATATACACTGTAGCTGTCTTCAGACATACCAGAAGATCCCATTCCAGATGGTTGTGAGCCACCATGTGGTTGCTGGGAATTGAACTCAGGACTTCTGGAAGAGCAGTCAGTGCTCTTACCCGCTGAGCCATCTCTCCAGCCCCAGGGAGTTTATCCATCCTTTTTATGCAACTACTGATTAGGAATTTAGGCTCTGGGTCACTGTGCCAAAATTTTTCTGCCCTTCAAAAAGAGTTTTCCTTTGCTTTGAGCCTGCAATTGTCCCCTTTACTGTATCTCTTCCTAGAGCAGATGGCTACTTCCCTTCCTGGTTGGAGGGACTTCCACAGTACCTCAATTTATTCATCATTGATTGAAATATCTGTTCCCTTCAGAAAAAATAATGGTAGTCACAGCTACCCCTGGCCAGACTTCCTTGGGCACCACCTGCCTTTGTCTACCTTGTCTCTGAGGAACCTGGTGCTGAGGGAGACACCACTGCTACCCCAGCAGATGGTGAGGGCCCTGGCTCAAGGTCACAGAGCACAGCACTGCACAGATGCAGGTTGCCAAGGCAGGCCCTGGATGCCAGATTCCACTCTAGAGATGAGGCAGAGAAGCTGAGGCTGGATTTACAGCAAAATCCAGTTTGCAGCTGTTGGCTGAGTAATTGACTCTTCCACTGCCGTTCTATCTTATAAGGGCTTAGACTTTGGTGTTATTAAATCCTGTCTCTAGGCCAGGTTTGTTTTAAAAACAACCACCCACAAAACCAAAGAAATGTACCACCAGCACTCGCCCTGACAGACTGTATTCCACAGTCACCTTTCTTCCTTGCCTGCAGTTTTAAATGTCCTGTCTCTCTATAGCCATAACTAGCTAGGAGTGCTAACTTAGTAACTGTTGCTTCCTCCCTAGAAAACAGTCCTCTGTCTGCTCTTGATAGACGGTCTTCTCTCCGTCTGTTATAAACTGGGGCAAATAGTAGAGGGGAGAGGACCCTAAGGTCTCTATCTACCCTTGGAAAGGACACTCCTGGGTTAGACTGCTGTGTGACTCTGGGTTGGTCCTTAATCTCTCTGTGATTTAAGTAGTCAGAAAATGGAAGTGGGGGTGAGAGGCAGAGGCAATTCCTAACTCCCGCATGATTTGAGACCCCCCCCCCCACCTCCTGTGCCAGGAAGAAACCCCACCCTAGGTCCCGACCCTCCTTCCCCAGTTTGGCGCTCCTCTCACACCTGTCTCCTAGTCACTATCTCTTATTTGCTTTGGAACTCGCTAAGATGTGAGACTTGCTGTACTGAGTCTCAGAAAAGTGGAGCCAGGAGCCAGGAGCATTGTAGGCCTAACTGGAACACCGGCAACGGCCTGTTCCCGAGCTAAATCCTCCAAGTGTTCCATGACGTCATCTGGCCCCCCTTCCGGGAGCCCTGAGCTAGGCTGGGGCTGGCAGGGGGCTGGCAGGCTCTGCTCTGAAAGGCGGTTGAGCTGCACTCAACCCAGCCGTTTACAGCCGGGCATGGGGCTCAGAGCTGGAGCCTATGGGAGCACAAACACTCCAGATCGTCCTTCGTGGGTGTTGCTGCCAGGTGCAGGTGCGACAGGAGCCACCGAAGCCCGCACGGCTCCCTCCCCTGGGCGCATCCAGGCTCCGGTTGTTGGCTGCAGTCCACGGCGGCCCCAGCACCCATAGTTCTGGCTTCTTCAGAGAGGGAATAGTTCTTTTGGCTGGAGAATCGTTGTGTAGGTAACTAGAGACTAGGTTAAGAGGCCACAGGCCTTTCTAAGCAAATGCTAAGCGCCCGTGTTCACCTCTTTCCCAGTCGGATGCTTTGGATCTCTGCATTTCTAGGCCGAACCTAGACTCCTCTGTCTTCACTGAGGGAATCCACAGCGTTAGAAAGGAGGGAGGCAGAGCATCATGCGCTTTGCAACAGGCCCTCCCCTCTGACCTGAAAAGGTGGAGAGGGGAGGCCTCCGGATTGAAGCTCCACTGGCCCTTTTCTGCAGATCCTCACGGGGAAAGAGAGTCTATTTATTTGACGACCTGTTTCAGTTTTTAGATTGCGTTATCCCTAACCTGGATTCTCCGCACCAGCGGCAGACAGATTTTCTCTGGTTTGGAGGAAGATTGTTTTGTATCGAAGCTCCGCCCATCACTAGGCTGGGTCGGCTACGGAGCGAGGAGGTGGAGCTCTGGGGGCTCGGAGGGCTCTCTGCTTCAGGCTCGAACTCTGCCATTGCATTATTCTGATGTGCCCCTACCCTTTCTTCCTCTGTTTTAATCTTTATTATGGTTATTTCTAAAAGAGACTAATAAGAGACCCAGCGTAGCAGTTACTTCTAGCAACCAAACTTATTCAAGGGTCCACACATATTTTGAATTGTCTTGCTGCAAACCTAGATTCTTCTCTTCTCATATGTAAATGGTGTTTATCTTTAAACAATAAAGGCTTACAAATTAAATCCATCATCATCACCCTTCAATGGCAATCATAATTCCTTAACTAACTTTCTTAACACTCCCCCGGTTTGTCTGAGAGCATTACCTTGTTTTGTTGATACATCTCTTGGGTTTCTTTTGAACTATAAACTTCTTATTCTTTTTCTTTTTTGGAGACAGAGTCTGAGGATGATTTCCCCAGTGAGTGACAAAATTCAGGGAGTAGCTCTCCTGCTGAGTGAGAAATACTGGGCTGTATCCATAGGAAAGGTCTTTCCATTATAGTGTGGAGGAAGGGAACTGAGGTGGAGGTGGACCACATCTGACCTTTGACTGGCTCTGATGGCTAGGGGTTGATGCCTGGGCTCCATGTCAGAGCTTCAGACCAAGCCTGGAGGGCCGGGGTTAGGGAACTGACATGAGCCTGGGCAACCTTCCCCCACTTGCCACTTTTTTGAGGAAACAGGACACCAACAAGCATCAGGCAAAGAGAGAGCTCCATCAAACCTTGCTGGGTAGTTCCACATCTTACAGAACCCAGGAGAAGACAGGGAGGGGCAGGCAGGAGTGAAATTGGCTTGGCAGCCTAGATCGTACATTAGGGTTCTGGGGGAAGGCTGGCTCTTGTCTGGTCTGTCCTCTTTGGTTTGGAAAGAAGATAGTAGCTACAGTTGATAATTAGCTGGGTCCTAGTAACTGCCTGTTAGACTGAATTTCTCTGTGCGGGCAAAGAGTTGGGGCCTGTTTACTTTTGTTTCTGCTGTATGTGGTCCAAACTGCCCCTTTGATGCCTGATAAATCCCAACCTGCCTGAGATGCAGCAGCTCCTCAAAACTGTGCCAGGTGTCTAGCAGGTAAACCATACTCTCCTTCTCTGCACTTATTGGTTCCATTCCCCTTGGATGTGGTGTATATTCTGCCACATGACCCCCAGGAGACACGAAGCTCAGTAGAAGGTAAGGACAGCGTTCTACACAGCTTTGTTCTTCACAGAACCAGGCATGTCTAACCCATACTGGGTGCTCAACGTAACTACCTGTGAATCAAAACCAAGGCACTTGTGGAGGAATCCCTAAAATGGCAAACAAGCTGTTCCATGAAGAACACCAACAAAAATCTCCTCCATCCCGGATGAATCTGCCCAACCTCTCTACATGATTATAGTGATCGATGACCAGGTAAAGTAGACTCAGATGCTCAGGTTTACGGGAATGTAAGCCCTAGTCTGCAGAAAGTAATCCTCTGACTATGGCTAAAGGCCCGCCTCACACCCTACACCCCAACAGCAAGAGGCATGGGAGGCTCCTTTGATGAGACCGAGAAGACAGGCACTCAGTCATTCATCAAGAACAATCAAGAACTTACTCTCTGTTAGAAGCAGGGATGGAGGTGAATTAAGACAGGACCCAGTCCCCCAGGTACTTTCTCAGGGCAGTACTGAGACAGATGCTGCTACCTGCTTACCAGCAAGGTCTCCAGGAAAACAAAAACCAAAGAGCAATTGTTGTATTCTAAGGCATAAACACTCTGACTCACAGCCAAGATACAACCGCGTCAGCAGAGAGGAGAGATGCAAAGAGATAGGCCAGCAAGCAGGCTGGCTTCGATGCACTGCTGGCTAGAGACAACAAGACCAAAAAGGAAGCTCAGACCTTTCTGTCTGCAGAATTAGAGAATATACTGTGAGTGTAAGAAAAGTAGCCAGAGAAATCACTATATTTGTTTTCCCTAGAGAGGAACAAGAGCGAATGCTTCCAGAGTTAATGTCTGATATACATCTCACAGGCAGAAACCGTGCTACACTGAATCGAAAGAGCAGTCTTGGGAAGGCAGTCTGCCTCTCTTCATACAAAGATGGGTCTGGCATGTAGGTAAATGGTACAGACAACGGCTTGCCCTGTGTTCAGAGAAGCTATTGGATATGATTTTAGGAGCTGTTGTCTGTAGTGGGCAGTAAGACAATAGCATCATTTTCAGCAACTTACAAAGCAGGCTCATCATATATTTTAAATCTCATCCTTCTAACTCTGCAGTGTCGGTGTTCATATGCTTGTTATGCAGATGAGAAATCACTGACTTGGCGAAGTTAGGGAGGGTCTTTTCTTTTCCAATCTTCTGTTTAGTGTTCGTCTTCCCTTGGACTCCCGGTCTCCTGTATGGGAGGCCAGTGGCAAGATCAAGAAGCCAGACCAACGTGAAGAGCATGTACAAGAGATCTGTTACCACTGTGCTTCGTTAGCTGTGAGACAAGAGTAGTCAGGACGGACTGGAGAGAGAGCTCTGTGCTTAAAAGCACTTGGTGTTCTTCTAGAAGACCCAGGTTGGGTTCCCTGAACCCACATAGCAGCTCACAACTGTCTGAAACTTCAGTTCCTGGGAGCTGACATCCCTTCTGGCCTCTAGGAATACTGCACACATATGGTACACATACAAACATGCAGACAAAAAACCTGATACACATAAATCTTTTAAAAAAAATAGAGTTATGGGTCTATAAGTGGAGGTATATAGGAACTAGGAATGTATAGCACATTATAAATTAATATGATATTTTGCAATGTGATACTATGTAAAAGATTCATCATTAGCCCTATGAAAGGCAGTCCTATGGAGGAGTGAGAAGGACGATAAGATGCCTGCAGTGGGGACTTCATTCAGGCATCCACAGATACTATGTATTTATTTTGTTCCAACCAATGTGCCCAGTGCCAACTAGGGAACCCATAGCAAGGAACAGGATGCAACTCTTGTTCAGTATCTGGAGGAATGTTTTGAAAGGCCATGCTCTCTAGTCATGAACAGGCTTCTTGCGGGCTTCCTACCCTTCCAATAATCAAGAGGAGGTAAAAGCCTTGCGTATTAGAACGTGCTAGAATGACTCTTTTGTCGAGTGTGTAAGTTTAAACAAAATGCCTTCCAGTTCAGAATTTACTCTGGCAGGCTCTTGCATGCTGTTTTGAAAAAAATGTTGTCCTAATCTCTCTCTTTCTGCCCGGCCTTGACATCCCAGCTGTGTGCTCCACATTCTCTGACAGCTAGCTGTGGTGGGCTAGCTAGCCTGGAAAGTAAGCTGCCATCTGTGACAGGGATGATGGAGTTGTGGTGAGTTTGTGTGGGCTCAAGGAATGTGGCATTGAAGCCATACACACACAACCTGCTTAAGAACATCCCATGGGCAGAAAATGTTTTCTTCCTCTTTCGCCTTACTCTGTTGCTATGCCAGGAGGGCACAATGGTGCCTTTGACAGGGGCAGCTGGAAGGGGATATTGGCAGACAGGCTGGAAGTGGAGTGCTGCAGCTGGGGTGGGGGTGGGGAGACTCAAGTTCATATCCAGGAGTGAGCCTGCACTGGGTGCCAGGTTCCAAAACAAAACTGCTGTTTCTCAGAGCTCATGGTGGCGGTTTGCCTCAGAGTTGGGCAGAGTTGCCTGTTCCTCTCCACAGCTCCACCTCCCCAAGCTTAGAAAAACGTCGGTGTTTTAGGGCTTCCTTGTTCTGGATGCAGATTTAGCAGGCTTTCCTGCCTCTCTGGAGAGCTGAGGTCAATGGACTGGATGGGATTTTTCTGAGAATCCAACCCCACTAAGCAGAACAGGACTGGTAGCCTTAGGACCTGGCAGGGCTTCAGGGCAGGTAGGCCTCTGGACACCGAGCAGGGCTGAGGATGGAGGCCCTTCTTCTGCCTTGCAGGGTCACTGCTCGGCATCCTCACTGCTGTACTGGCCCTGCCCACTCACTGTTTTAACTCAGTTTGGTGGGAAAGAGGTGGGAGAGCCCTGGCATTTCCTGTCCTGGTTCCCAGTTGTCCAGACCCAGAGCGGTGTGTAGGCTATCTTCCCACCCTCTGAGTGCCAGGTTGTTAGCTCAGCCATCCATTTCCCTCTTGGTGATACCAATGGAGCAGGTGGCTCCCTGGATTCTAGTGGCTGCCAACAAAAAGGTGTGACTTCCAGGGGTCGCTGGTAATTTTTATTAGTGTTCACACTAAATATGAGATTTTCACACTTTGATTCAACTTTACTGTCAACAAATCACTCCTGAGAAATTAATTCCTTTTAGGCTCTTTACTGGCTCCAAGACTGCCAGATGAAAAGAAAGTCCATGCTTTATAAAGTCCACTGTCTGATGCACACACCAAGCCCTAAAGGGGAGTTGGCCTCTCAACTAAATACCCATGCACATTAGGTGGACAGCAGAAATTTTATGTAGAGGGATATCCCTCTGTGGGTATCCTGGCATTGTGGGGGATGTGTGGGGCTAGCATTGCAGACCAAGGTGTGAAACTCACCTGGTCTTAGAGTATTTATTTTACTTTAAGGCAGGGTCTCACTGTGTAGCCTTGGCTGGCCTGGAACTTGCTATGTAGACTGGACTGGCCTCCAGCTCACCAAGATCCACCTTCCTCTGCTAGGATTTAAAGGCACCGACCATTGTGCATTTAATGATGAGTGCTTATATATTTTCATGAGACTTTGTGAAAATAATGAGAATAATACACAGGATACAGAGTTGTTATGAGGGTCAAATAACACATTGTATGGAAGTGCTAGGATATATGGATTGTAACTGACTTGAGGTATTTGTGTATAAGAACATTTAGTCAATCCTGTGTTCGAATCTCTGACCTTCATTAAAGAGTCAATTTTTTTCCTTCTATAACCTCACTGGCTGGTAGAAAATCAGACTTCTCTTCTGCAGCCCATAAGTCATAGGTATGTATTGAATTCTTTGAAAGTCAAACTGTAAAGGGGGGAAAGGATTAGAATAGTTTTCTTCCCTGAAGTGCCTGGATTGTGGAGTGTGGTAAGAGTGAGCCCAAGCTCTTCAGTATTCTGGAACATCTAAGGAGGCTAATACATTTTCTACAGACAGGACCTCACTGCTTTCTTACCTTGAAAGACGCATTGTTTTTGGGAAGTTATTCTTTTACCAAGGGACTTTGGCAGCCATAAAGCTAAGCTCTCTGGGGGCAGAGGTTATCTGACAGAGTCTTCCAGAAATTTGCTGGGGACAGGGCTTTAACCCAGACTGTCAATGATAGGAGCCCTCTAAGATTTCCTGGGGCCAGCCTATCAGACACACTACATACCACCCAGCTGTTTTTTTGAGAAAATGTAGGCAAGAGGCTTAATCTTTAAAAGTCATTCCCAAGTCCTTGGAAGACACAAAGTATGGTATTATCAGGAATCTGAAGACAAAGGAAAATCAAAGCAATTCACAAAAAAAACAAAGGCGACAGAAGAGAACAGAAAAGTAAAAGCATATAGACAAACAGGCTGACTGAACTGCAGGGTACACGCTAGCAGGAAATAAAAGAAGAGGGTCACTTGAGGGAGAGGAGAAGTTGCATCAGATCTGAGAGCAAACAATGAGATTTCACAAGGAGAATTAGCAAAAAGTTTGTCCTGAGTCAGCAGAACAACGTTGAGTCCATGAGACTTGTGGTCAATGCACGGGGAAAAGGAAGGGAGGCAGGCATCATGGTGTCGTGTTTGAAAATGGAGTTTTAACAAGGCCACAGAATAAATCAGAGGTCCTCAAGAAGCTTCACAATATCATGGATTAAAAGAGGCCAGTGACTCCAGGATTCTTAACACCTGCTTGGTGAGGTTATTGCTTACTTTTCTTTCTTTTCTCTTTCTTTTTTTGTTTTTTGGTATTTTCTGATGCATTCGTCATTTTGACATTTGAAATCAGGAAAGAGTAGCGCTTTACTTGTAGCAGTTTTCTCTTCTCACTTCCTTCTCCCATGAAGATGTGGCTATTTAATCTACTCTGGTTGGCTGTGCGGGATAGCTCTTCCCACTTACTTGCTCCATTCTCTGAAAGGTTAACAAAGTTCACGCCATGCCAGAAGAGACCAACGTTTCAAGATTTCTTCCCTTCCAAATTAAGGGTGTGCAAAATAGCCGGGGGTGGGGTGGACAAGATCAGATACTATCCAGTTGCTCCCCAAGAGCCATGGTTTCTTTCTTTCTTCACACTGGATGATTGAACTTGATCAAGCTAATTTATCTGTGAAGTCCTTGAATATGAAGTCTTTTGAATAATAATGGCATTGGTGAGATTGTCAAAGTGTGTCAGGGAATAAATAATAGTTTCCTCTGAGATTGAAACATTTCACCCCACAGAGAGGCTCTATAAATAGGAAGATAAACAACTCAAAATAGCTTCAGGAAGTTCCTGAAACTGACCAGATTATCTAAGACCCTCTTTGCCAGACTGGCAGAGCCAATTTTGCAAAGACTCTTGACACCAGGCTAGCTGCCTGGAAGGAGTTTAAAACAACTGTGGCATTTGGAAATTACACTCTCCAACCTGTTGAGGTCCCTGGAGGCTATGCAGTGTGCTCCAGGTTCCCAGCTTTGTGAGCTGTCACCCATGCTGGGGTGGGCTTTGGTGATGAAGCTGTCTTTGATTCATTTCTGCTCCTGTAAACAACCCCTCACCCAAATTCATGTAAGGAACTCCAGTAAAAATTGGTTCACTGAATTTGACTTTTGCATTATCTGTACTTCAGTCTGTTGTGGTTTTCCTATCTGGGATGAATAGACTTGTGTCTCCTCAGGAATCTTCCAGTCTCAGCCTTCTGTCCAGTCTCAGCCTCCTAAATCCTAGGATAACAGACTAGGTCACCCTGTTTTTTGCTTTTTTCCTCCTTCTTCTCCTCAAGACAGGGTTTCTCTAGACCAGGCTGGTGCCTCTTCCTCCCATGAGCTGGGATTAAAGGCGTGCACCACACCCAGCTCTCCATGCCCTGTGTTATAAAGCTTCTTCACACACACACAAGGTGTGCTCTGAGAATTTAGAATTTTTATAGGCAAGGTCCCAGCCATCCACTAGGTTGGATGATGTTGCTGGCACAAGGCCCTGAAAACTCCCTTTTTCATTTTTAGTTGAAAGTGGCCTAAACATTTTAATGAAGGTTAAATGTATGTACAAATAACTATGTTAAAGTATACAAGTCAGTGGCACTTAGTAGTCTCATCCACATTGTTTTTATAAAGTACTGTCATAATACCCATCTAGGCCAGTTCGTTTTCTTGTAATGAAGACACTGCACGGCACCCCTGTGTTCACGCTCAGACACCACAAGCTCTTCAGGAGCAGATGGAGAGGCACCTGCTGGGTCAGAGGGGCCATAGACACTTCTAGGTTAGTGTGCATAGCCAGACTACTCCCTCGGGAGGTCACCACGCACATTCCCATTGGCTTGGCTTGACTCTAGCTTCTCCACCTCATGACCAACAACAGACTGGGCATGTGTGGAGCACCAGAGAGCAGTTAAAAGAATGGAAGCAGTAGTGTATCACTGCACAGACCTATAATCTTAGAATGATGGCATGGGAGGTGGGGCTGAGGCAGAGGAATTGTGATTTTGAAGCCAGCTTAAGCAGCCTATACAGCAAGATTCTTAAAAACAAACACAAGACTCAACAATGGCTAAAATAAAATAAAACCCAAAAACTCAAAACCAAATCATCACCAAATAGCAAACCAGCTCCATTTTGTCTAGAAGTGATCTCAGAACACTGCGATGTTTGCATGCCTCTCTCTCTGTCTCTCTGTCTCTGTCTCTGTCTCTCTCTTTCTCTCTCTAGTTCTCTCTTTCTCTGTGTGTGTGTGTGTTAAAGAAAGAAGAAGGCAGGCTGTGGGACCTTCTTTTTACCTATAATTTATTTCTTTGATCAAAAACTGTTTAAAGGGACAATGCAATATCGATAAATATCGAATGAGAAGGAAATTGATCTATGTTCTTAATACTTCCTTGTATTTTCCTAAATCCTTAATAAAGGAAGGTAATTGATGTGCAGACACACAGCCTGCCCCTGTGACCCCATTTCCCCCAGTCGCCCCTGTACTCTGGGTAACTGTTCTGAGCAGCTTCCAGGTTTGAATGGCCTTTCCACCTGGGTCCATATTAGTGGAAGCAGTAGCCTTTTTTTGTGAACACTACCTTAAAAATTAGATTAAACACCAACAACTTGGGGGGGGGTTCTTATTTTTAACCTGGAAAATGAAGTATTTCCACAGAATGGAAGATGAGTCCTCCAGTTGAAGCCTGCCTGTTTTGCCCCACCTAACTGGGAAAACCTTTAAGAGCCTTGGCAAGGCTATTCTGGGCCTAAGGTGGAGGCAGTGACTCAATGCTCCAACCCCCACTCCCCACTGCTCGAGTCAGGTGAAATCAGGTTAGGACAAACATAAAGCACATCTTGGCAGCCAGCTCTGAGAGAGGGCTGTAGACAGGGCTGGCCTAGTCATCCAGGACTGCACTGACAAACAACCTTGTCGAACACCCTGCTCAGGTGTGGGCCTATGGTCCCCTAAATGGAGCACCCTCAAGAGTATTTGCCATATATTTCTTATTGCTCCCTTATGGTAAGCAAATTGCTTCATGCCTGTTTTTTAAATTTATCTGAAATAGCAAAATGGACAAAATACCTATCAATCAGCAGACAGGACACACACTGCTTTAAAGTTTCCAGGTAAATCCTGACTCAAACCTGTGTCAGACCCGCCAGGCTGTGGACTCAGGTAAAATCCAACAGTCCCTCAGACTGCCTTCCTGCTGTAAAAGGTAATTAGGACACTTTCTGAGTGGGGCTGCTTTGTAGATTCTGTGAGACTTAACATCAAATAACTAATGTCCTTGGGAGCTAGGCTGCCGTCCTGGACCTCTTTTTTTATGGGTAAAAATACTGAGGCACAGACATGCAGCTAGTAAGTCACTGAGCTCAAATACAGAACAATCCCGTGAATCTCAGTTTCCTCACGTGAACATCTAATGGGGGGGGGGGATGGGGAGGGTTACCTCTCCTGCCTGAGGCACTGGGCTGCACTGTTAAAACGGATCCACAGGGATCTGACTCCTGTAGTTTACTGAGGCTCTTTGCATCTGGTTTCTCAGCACTAGCTAAGTGGGCATTTAACAAGCTTTGTGTGTTCTGTGAACTACTCTCTCTAGTCATGTGGGACACGAACTTTATGTCAGAGATTGGATCAAGTTTCCTGTTTCTTCTAAACTGGCCACCAATCTGAAAGAAAGAGGCCATGTCTATGTCATTTAATGGAAGTTTTTCCTGAAAAGAAATTAGCCTTTTATGTTAGCCATTCAACTTTGTGTGTGTGTGTACACAAACATGTGTGTGACATGTGCAGTTTTGCATGCATATTTGTGCCTGTGCACCTGTGTGTTCATGACTTCTTGTGTGTGTGGTATGTGCAGTTGTACATGCATGTGTGCTGTGAATGTACGTATGTGCGTGTGTGCACGTGTGTAACCTAGAGATCGTTCTGTTGCTCCCCAATCATTCCGTGCCTTACTTTCTGAGACTGACGCTGTCACTGAACTTGGAGCACTCTGATTCAGCTAGACTTGAGGTACAGCAATCCCTGTCTCTGCTCCCAGCTCAGGGATTACATATGCCGGCTGCCTGGTGTGAGAACTCGGGCCCTCACCACCAGTGGGGCTAGCCTGCTCATGGTCACTATCAGCTTTTCCCAAACTCTACTCTCTGTCCTATGTCCTCTTCACTGTGCCTTTTCTCAGTGCTAAATCCTCAGCTTCAGACTTCCTCGTCCTCCGATTAAGAGCCTGAATACGCACCCCCTCGTGTTCTATAGGTCAAGAGGAATGAGGTGCTGTAAGACTTCTGTAAACTTCTGCTCAGTCCTCTGCTTTTTCTTGTACTGAATCCTTCCTTCCTTCCTCAGGTGGGCGCTAGGACTGTGCCTAGCACTTCTCAGCAGGGTGCTACAGCTGCCTGAACTGAGATGGAGTTCATATTCCCATACACACACTCGAATACACATACAAACATGTTAAAACATATCCCAGCACACACACATACATGTGCACACATGCATATACACATACAAACACATACCAGCACACACATTACACACACACGTACACATACCAGCACACGCATTACACACATATACATACAAATACGTAGACACCTACACACATATACACATACGTGCATATATGCATACACAAAAGATGTTGTATACAATATGATGTGTTTATAAAAATATGTATAGAGATATATCTGTTCTATGGGTGTAGGGAGGTAGGGAGGTGTGGGGGAAGGGTGTGCCTCAGCAGGCCCAAGCCCAGGCATCCCTTCCCCCTGAGGGACCAGACACATGTGAAGGTATAGTATAGAATAGAGTTTATTTAGGGCATGGGGAGGGGAGTTAAGAGGGTAGTAGAGGCAGAAAAAAGCAGAGAGAGGGAGAGAGTAGAGAAGTAGAGAGGTGGAGGCCGGCCGTGACCACGTGGAGAGAGGGGGGAAGGGACTGGGGAGAGGTAAGAGATAAGAGCTGCAAGAGAGAGGCAAGAGAAAGAGATAAGAGAGAGAGGAGGGGCAGGCAGCCCCTTTTATAGTGGGCCAGGCCCACCTGGTTGTTGCCAGGTAACTGTGGGGCGGAGCATACCTGGCTATTGCCAGGAACTGTGGGGTGGGGTTTAGACAGAATGCTAACACAATACATGCACACAAATGTGTACACACATTCGTGCACACAATTTACAAAGACATATATATGTGTGTGTGTATGTGTATATATATATATATATATACTCGAATGCACACACGCGTGCGCGCGCACACACACACACACACACACACACACATACCCCAGGAAGGAGGAAGGCACTGAGGCTGGAGGAGGTGCTGAGTTTTAACACCTGGTGGGTGAATGTATTCACTAGTTTCTAAGCTCACCTCACTCCAGAGCACCTGGAGTCTTCTCTTCCCAGTTACTGGATGTGTCTGAGCCTTATTTTAAAGTGTAATAGTACTTGTCTCCCTGGCTTATTAGATCAGACACTGAGGTTTATGGCAGGCAGTGGAAGCACTGACTTATGCTGTTCCTTCATCTCTTCCCTCCTTTCTCGTTTCTCTTCCGGACTTTCCCAATCTCAGCTTGAGTTTCCACATGGTGGGGATGACGCCCCGCTATTGCAGCTTAGGACGCAGTGAAGGGCAGCAGCGTCTGAATGGTGTCCTTCTGAGTTGGCTGACCAGGAGCTGGTGAATCCTGTGCTGCCTTTTCGGGCTGTGGTGTGTAGAGGCCACATATGGAAGGCCAGCTTTTCTTTCATGTTCCTCCAGAGGTTCCCTCCTCAGATCTGTCACTCACCTGCCCTGTCTTCACCTGGCACTCCCCTGCCCTCCCCTCTGTCTTTCAGAGTCTTCTCTTGATCACACCACCTGGGACTACCCCCCACTGTTCTCTGGATGTAGAAATGGTGCCTGTTCTCATCCACTGTCACCCGACCCACTGCCACATGTGATCCTAGCCAGACTCCCAAAGCTTACTCTCATGAATAAACGCTGAAAAGAGTTATTATTAAGAGATAAGGAAAACAGGAAGTGCTTCTTAAAGCTCCCAGCAAGACCCAGCGTGACAGCCCACCCCTCCTGAAGCACCACTGCCATTTGCCACCAACTCCCCGTGTGGTTGAGGAAGTGTGGCTGTGTCTGGGACCCCAAGGGGACTGTTGGGCACGGCCAGCCTGGAGCCAGTGGGGCGGGCCAAAGAGGCAGGGGAGCTGAGCTGCTGTGTTCTGGGCACAGTGTCAAGGCCAGCTGCAGGGAGAACAAGAACTCGCTGTGAGCCTGTAGCTGGCCTTGGTTAGGCAGGGCCGTCTCTCACTTGCGGGATATTTAAAACGACCCCAGCAGTGGACAGTGCCAAGAGGGAGAATGCACACAGATCTGTTTACCACACTCAGCTGCTTCAGCTACAGCTTCCAGGCAGTGTATTTATGTGTAAATTAGGAGAATTGGCAGCTCAGCTTCTCCCAGGTGTAGGTGGTGGCTTCTGCCATTCATCACCTGGAGACACAGGCTCTTGGCCTTTGGACCTCTGTCCTGTGGCCAAGCTGACACAAGGTGCCTCCCACTGTGGTGTCAGTAACCCAGCAACCAAAAAGAGAGGCCTGCAGATGAGTCAAGTAGAGCCTTAGGGTACCTCTGGCTTTGTGTTTCATTTGTGAACACTCCCTGTGAGCAGGGCCTTCTTCTGCCACAGGCTTAATTCTCCTATCAGAGGAGTGACCCTGCCTCAATAGAGGATCATGGCTCTCACAGAAGGTTCTAGACCAGATTTTTGGGGGTGGCAATTGAGGGGGGCAGATGATAGCAGATTTTCTCACGTGCCTGAATTTGTTTTTCTCAAGGGTAAAGGACTGAACTGAAGCCCAACAAGTGAAGACATAGGAGTGCATAGAAATTGGGTCTCTAACGAGCAAGAGACATGCTCCTAGCAGTCAGTGAGAAGACTTGAGCAGTGCAGCCTGCAGAAGTGGGGCAGGAAGCAGGCAAGGGGTGCCAACAGGCAAACGGTCTGAGGCAGGCTGCTACAAGTGCTGGAAGTCTCAGGAAAACAGAGTGCACAACAGGATGAGCTGCATAATCGTGGGGCCCAGTTCAAACTGATGATGCACAGCTCTTTGTTTAAAAAAATAGTCTAAGGGGCTGGAGAGATGGCTTAGTGGCTGAGAGCTGACTGCTCTTGCAGTGGACCCAAGTTCAATTCCCAGCACCCACCTGGTGGCTCACAACCATTTCTAACTCTGGTTCCAGGGAATCTCTAGCCCTCTTCTAATCTCCATGGGCACCAGAGACACATGGGGTTTACAGGAAATCATATGCCAAAACACTCATATACACAAAAATAAAATTAATTTAAAAAGAATGCATTTGTTTAAAAGAAAGAAGAAAGAAAAAAACGGTTCCAAATTTCAAGAGCTCTTCAGCTCCCGAACCTCAAGGATCCACTTGCACAAGATACGAAGGACTTCCCCACGACTGAAGCCCTCTAAGTGATGTTGTATAGATGTATGGGGGCAGGGCACTCTACACGACACAGACTAGACTCTGGGTCATTTCTGAAAGACTCAAGAGGATATGTCCTGAGAGTGAGTATGAGGCGCTGGAACAAGGTCGGAGCAGCATCCCCACATGGGAGCTTACCTCCAGCTCTATGTGGTCATGGAGTTTCTTGCAGGTGGCTGCAAAGGTTTCCGAGGTCCCAAACTCGAAATACCACAGTTTGTTCTTCATCCTAGATCATGAAGGAGAGAGAGATTTTCAATCAATATTCTGTATCTGAACCGGTCCTGAGAAATAGCTCTGCTCTTTGGCCCCTGAGGCCCAGAGCCCCCGAATTCCCTGATCTTACATTGTAAGACTTATCACTCAGATTATCAAGGAACAGAAAAATATACCAACACGTTCTTGTCAGAAAGTTAGAAGATCTGCTCATATCTTAGACACCATGGACTCTGGGTGAACTGTTAATTGTATCCTGGGGGTCCTGGTTAGAGCAAGAAAGGCACGCTATGCTCCGGAGCTGCCTCAGGGAGGCTTCCTGTAGAAAGTCAGCTTGAGGTGGCAAATGACAGAATGCCCTGCTTACTGTCCCTTAGACATCCGTGCAGAGCTCCCTTCTAGGTCAAAAGGACCAAACAGCCTTTTGAGATTTAAAAGCTGTGCAGCCTTCAGATAGACTAGGAAGCTCCGTACTGAACCAGAACCAATATGTGATGCTTTGTCTATTTTCTGTGTGGGGGAGATGGAGTGACAGAATTAATATGAATTTAGAAAGAGAAGGGTTAACAGGGAGTCCTTTGGAGGCAATGGTCACTATCCTCCCAGGTACCTTTGTACAAGCCACAGCAGCCCTTTGTTTAGAGAGGATTTGCTTCAAAGCGGGAACTTGTCAATCTGAGTTTTACAAAATTTCCATGTTTTCTTTAGGAGACAGAGAAGAATAAAATCAATCAGTGGGGTGCTTATTAGGCTGAAGGCTTTCGGAGTCAGGTGGTGTCCCTGACACCCTGTGGCTTGCTCAGACAGTCTCAGCAGGAAGTGTCCCTTCGGTACTCCACTCCTCCCAACCCAACTGTCACCCCATTAGCAGGGCTGGCTAAGAGAGGGGACACCTGTCCGGTTTACAGGCCGACAGATTTTGCTGAGAAAGGATTAAACCAAATCACAGTCTTCTTGGCACTCAAGACAGAGGAAGCCTCCTCGGCTGCTGCTAATCCTCAGCTCCGTGGACCATGGAGAAAGAGCCATCGGGTGGCTCTCCATCAGAGGATGGAGGTTCTTGCTTCTTCCCGGGCATAGTGGCTGATTCATCGGCATGGCAACCATGCTCTCTGCATTTCTCCAGAAGTTTATGCAGGACTTAAACACCCTATTGCATTCTTCTCTCCTGTAAAGAGTGCTGAGATGTGGCTGATTGGGCAGCAGCCTTTCTGACTGTTGGTCTTCATGAGACTGAATGGTAAATGATGGGTAAGGAAGGGTGGGGCATTGTGCTTCATAAAACCCTTGAGCAGTGTCGGGAGGCCGTTTAGGCCAGTGCTTGTCAGCTGCTCCACCGCATCAGTGTGTTGAGTAATTGCCATTTCAGTCTTTGGGGTGGCGTGTGAGGAGGTATGGGGCAGGCTAAGCCCTGTGTTCTGGGATGTTCTCACCTGTACCCCCACTGTGTCACAGAAGGGTTTTCATTCCCTGTGCATGCTACAACCGAAGAAAAAATGGGGATAGAGCAGAGTCCCACATCACTGGCCGTCTGTACAGAAGTGTGTATATGCATATCACCCGAGGATTTTGTACAAATGAAGACTCTCAGTCATTCATGGGGTGCAGCCTCCGAGTCCTCATTCTCTAACAAGCTGCTGAGGCTGCTGGTTGCAGGATGCGGGCTTCTCCTCTAGTTCTCAGGTGTTAGCATCTCTTGGAATCCCCCAGGGAACAGGTTGAAATGCTGTTTCCAGCATTTGATTTGTAGACTCTGACAGCTGTGAAGCAGAGTCCAGGAGCATGTGTTTTTATGAGTGCTCAGATGATCATTATGCTTATGGCCAGTGGAGAAATACTGCTCCAGATGCTATGAAAACTGTCGACAACTATAGAGCTACTAGAACGTAAGGAGAGGACTCCTCAGAGGACTGGAAGGACAGAGCCTTTCAGCAGGCTGTGGTGACTAGAGACCATGTAAGGGGCGAACACAGGTGGCTCTAAACTCCAGGGTTCTGCCTTCCTTCCCAGCAGTGGGCGACTGGCCCTGAGAGAGTGTTTTTTTTTCAAGTATCAGGCTGGTCTGAATCATGACTTCTGAAAGTTATTGCCCAGAGATTTAGAGTTTTAATAAAAACTTCCGGAAGCCATGGCTATTTTCGCCCCCAAAGCGGCTCTTTTGATGATCTAAGGAGGTTAAAAGGTCAAGACTAGGTCGGCGCAGAGGAATAATAGGACCGACTGGATCACCCACCCGCGGGCAGCTGGGCGACCTTTGGCAGCATGTTTAATTTTTTTAAATCTCACTCTCCTTATCTGTAAAACAGCAAATGAGGAAGATCTGCTTCTCAGGATGGTGGAGAAGATGAGTAAGATGAGCCTGCTCTCTGTTAGCTGTTGCTATTTCACACTCATCAGCTGCTGAGGCAAAAGTGACCTGCCTGGTGGACAGCTGCTGAGACAGACCTGCCTGGTGGACAGCTACTGAGACCTGCCTGGTGGACAGCTACTGAGACAGACCTGCCTGGTGGACAGCTACTGAGACCTGCCTGGTGGACAGCTGCTGAGACAGACCTGCCTGGTGGACAGCTACTGAGACCTGCCTGGTGGACAGCTACTGAGACAGACCTGCCTGGTGGACAGCTGCTGAGACAGACCTGCCTGGTGGACAGCTACTGAGA